>CM038677.1:546401163-547053757 GCA_021605205.1 Aegilops longissima | reverse complement strand
CGATTGCTGCATTCATGGTGCAGTGCGTGGTGGAGCACCTTTGTAGGAGTTGATGGTCGGGACCACAGGTGAATGACTTGGAGTGCGGTGGCTCGCCGGTTGCCCAGATCGAGTAGCCACGTTTAAAATATCATTTTAAGCGGGGTTAAGAGTTCCGATTTTCAATGGCACGTTATAAGTAGTAAGTAGTTTTAGAGCGATTGGTATGGGCGAAAATGGAATTCATAGTACTACGTACCTCCTTGGCGTATGGTTGTATGGGTTTATGTTGTGAGATGTTGAACTGGTAGTTCTAGGGCAAATACTATGGTTTAGATTTAGATGCTGGTTTTCGATGTCGGAAGGAAACCCTTCTTTGATTAAAAAACTACTACCTCCATTCTGGTTTACTAGTCCCCATCGTACTTTGGGTCAAAGTTTGTCCACAAATTTTACTTGTAAAATGTGAATGGAAAAGCGAGATTTTGTTATACCCATACAAAAAGGATTGGAGGGAGTGATTGCTCGACAGACGAGACCTCTCATAAGCGCGGGCATTGAACGGTCGCGCCCGCCAAGAGGGCACTTTTCGCTGCAGGCCCGGCTGAGCACGCCTCCTCGCCGCGTGCAACCATCTTTTGCCCTTTGCCTTCATTGAACCAGCGTGTGCGGCAACACGTCCTTCATGAGCCGGCGGGCATTTTAGAACAGAAAACATGACTAAAATATACTCCCTCCGTCTCATAATGTAAGGCGTTTTTGACACTATACTAGTGTCAAAAGCGTCTTATATTATATATAATTAATTCGCATGGTCTTGACTTGTTGTGCTCGCCTTTGGTAGCAGGAACTAGTAGAGGTTTTCTTTATTTATAACTCTCCTCACATTTTTTGGCTTTGAAGTGAATCATGGTTGTGGACATTATGTATGAATGTGCAGATATCTGTGAACATGAGTTTGATGTGGAAGTTGAACTTGGAATGTCGGGCTTGCGTGAACTATACCATGTCAATGCTTAAATCATTATTGTTTGGAAAGTAATTGCTGTTATTACATGACCCAAAAAACATTTTGTGCCACATCGGTAGATGCAGAGACATCTATGAGACATCTTGTTGGATAAACATTTGAACCTAGCTATTATGAAGGAAATTTTGTATTGACAACAGTTTTAGATAGCAGGAGAGCGCCTAGCCTGCTCTGCCTCTGCTAGCTTATTTCTGGCTTCTTCCATCTCTTCTTTGGCTTGGGTGAAGAGCATCGATTGCTTTTTAAACTTCTTGAGAACTCAGCTACATTCTCAAGGGCTGCTGCAGCTTTCTTTCAGCCTTTACTAATGCCACGAGGACACGAACAGTGACGACTCCACGGCTTGTGTAATCCAGCATCATCAGAATTTGCACCTTGTGTCTAATCCAGCATCATTAGGAACTGCGCACCTTGTGTGTAATCCAGCCTCATTTTGGAAACATGATCTCGAGGTTGACCATACTTCCCTCCTCGCGAGGAACTGCATCCGACATGAAGTTACTTCTTTTTAGATCAATACTCGGAGAAACCTAGATCCATTTAGTAGAAGCGGATAAACAGAACTCGGAGAAGTGAATTCAAAGGAAAAGAAATATAAAAACAGACTACAAGGTGAGAACACCCACTTCCTACATCAAGTTAAAAGCGAAAGCATTAGGGCGATTAAGACTCTTCTTATTACACATAGAAGAACACCACGCTTAAGAAAAAAACTACCACAAACTACAACATATACACATCGAAAACACGAGGCTAAGCGAAAGTAATTGAAAGGTGTTACTTACAAAGCTCGTTTTACAGGTTGGTGCAGCTCCTCTTTAACTTGCCACGCTCCTTGAAGATGTCCCAAATATCCGTGTTTGGTCTTCATTGCTCCTCTGCATGTTCACACTCGTGGTTTTAAAATCTCAACATGGCAAGAAAAATACTACTAGTAATACTCGCGCATCTTGTGGGCAACATTAAAGCACTAATCGCCATGTTAGAGCATCTCCAATAAATTGCAATGCGCGGCGCTTTAAAAAGCGTTCTGATCTTGAGATCGAAAGTAGATACTAGAGAGTAGAGGATAGTTCTCAGCATAGATAGATAAAAAAGATAATTCAACTACTCCTCGTCGTCCGACTCCTCCTCGGTGATGTCCTCCTCCGACGTCGGTGTAGGCGTGAAGATACCGATCGTCGTCCAGTTCGAGTGGCGCTGCTCCTAGCCTCATGTTGAATTGAGCGTCCGCTTTTGCCTCGCTTGTCCTCGCGATAGGCGGCTCGCTCCGCCCTCCTCTTATCCTCTCCGCCCTCCTTTGCGCGTAGAACTCCGCGCTCGTTGATGATGTCCTGCGGGAAGTGTTGGCGCCATAGCGCCATGGCTTCCTCGTCCATCTCGGCGATGCGAGGCGGTGCTCCGCCTCCGGTTGTCGCGGCGATCCTCGTCGGTGCTAAGCAGCGGCGAGGCGCGAGCTCTGCGCCCGCTCCGCGTCGGCACGTTGGGAAGTTCAATGTTCTATGAGGCCACGGAGGCGCCACGCCCGCCGTGTCGTGCAGCGTGGGTAGCCTCGTTGGCGGTGTCGAAATTGCCGAGGCGGCGCATCCAGCAGAACGGATCTCGGCGGGCTTCGCCGGCGAAAGCGCGAGCGCCGCGGTATCCCCAAGTTTCCGCGGGCGGCATGGTGGCCTTGGCGGGCGAAAAAAGCGGGGAGAAGGCGGTGGCGAGCCGAGGCGGTGGAAAGGCACATAGCGGTGGGAGGCGTTGGATTTTATAAAGCGCGCCGGATGCCAGCGCCAAAACTAAGCGCCGCCCGGCCGCTTTTTCCCCAGCGCGATCCTTTCTCGGCGTCTCTGCTATCTCTACTCTCTTCTCTCGGTTATATTTATTTTATATTTAATATTTATCTCTACTTCCTTTACTGTCTACTTTTTTCTCTATACTTTCTTTTCTTGCAATATAGGCCGTCCGAATTATATCTGGCAGATAGGAAGGAAACAAATGGGAATTTTGCAAAAAGATACCCATACCCCTCTCCAGATTTGCAAATAAGGCCTTCCCTCGTTCATCCTTTTCTCCCACAAGATAAACTACTCATACAAATGCATCTTGATGCGTGCAGCGCATGGGCATCTTGCTACTTCTAAAACCTTTCCATCATTTGCCACACTACAGGTTGCGGATGAAAAACCTACCAAGCACAGTAGCGATCTGGGAAGCGGCGCACAATTACAAGCTGATATTCTGTTGGACAATGGGCTATAACCAATTACTTTTACGGAACAATAGCACCCAGGAAAATTGAAGGGTAGGTATGAACAAAATTGGAACTGCACATCTTTGCTAAGTGATTCAATACACATTACCAATCGAGGAGGAGAGCGATGGTCGCGGCGGCCTCTGTGAGTCATAATCGACAGCGAGTCAGTTCATTGTCCATGACGGTGGTACTTCTGCGCTTGGCGTCGGCTTCGGGAAGCAGATCCGAGACCGTGGAAGGCGATGCGGTGAAGAGGCTCCGTCTCTGACGGCGACGGTGGACCGGCTCCGGTCTGGCGTCTGAGGTCGTCGATGAGGCGATCTTTTGCGGTGGGCGAGTGCACCGATGTAAAGGGAGGAGCACGAAGGCTGCGGTGCCGTGGAGAAGTCTATTTTGCGGTGGGGATAGAAAATGGGGAGTATTCAGGTGTACTACTCAGGGTGCGGGGTGGGGTTGGCTGGGTAGGGTGAACTGAAGTTATGAAAACAGCCCCTACCAAGCGTCGTCCGTAGCCTGTTCGAAGGCTATGATGGTAACTTCCTTTGCTCGAATCAGGGTCGCGGGAGATTTTCCGCCAACCTCAAAATTTTGTGACCTTTGGACTCCCGTGTGGCGTGTTGAGTGATTCGGCTAAGCAACTAGCGAGTAGTAGTAGTAAACTCTGCATATTAGGTTTGACGAAGTCAAACTTCCTAAAGTTGACCAAGTTTATATAAAAATATAAACATTTACCATAACAAATATGTATGATGTGGAAGTACATTCAATAATGAATCTAATGGTATTTATTTGTTATTGTATATGTTAATATTTTTTGTTATAAACTTTCGAGAGTTTACAAAACTTGACTTTGACCAATGCTAATCTGGCGGACTTAAATAAAAGCGGAGGAGTACACATTTGTTTTCTTAGTTTGTAGTGAACTAATCATTTGTTGAAATTGTGAAATAAATATATTAGGCTATTGACTTGAATGTAATGGTCTATACAATTCAATAGTTACAATCATTGTGAATCCCAAGATGTATACAAGGTCTATAGTACTTCACAACATGCTCAAACTCACATAATCCCAGTCAAATGAGAATCTAAATGCATTTCATAGTTATTACTTTGTAGGATGCAACAAAAACAACCAAAACTCTACATCAGCCATTATAGAAGCAACATTTTGACATATCCCATTGTGTGAATGAAACGTGCAGAGAGAGCTTTTGAAGATGGAGCAGATAGGGCGGGAAAGATTGTATGTATGTGGGCGAGAGTAGGAGACAAACCTAACGAGACATAGAGAGAGAGAGAGAGAGAGAGGAAGAAGTTAGGTCTGTGAGAAAGATGGAGACATGTAATATCGTGAGATGCGTGTGCATCCGGATTCTGTATAGGTGGAAGGAGAAGAGACAACATGTTTGATGAGAGAGCTGGAAAAACATGGATGAGAGGAAGGATCTCATGGGTTGAGGATTGACAATTTTGTGCGGGGAGAGAGGATTGGTAATTTTGTGCAAGAGAGAGAGAGAGAGGGGGGAGGAGTCGGTCAGCCATCGTCACATCACCTGCTTCCAAATGACCCGCATTCTCTAAGCGGTGTGGTGGCCATCTTGATCTGCTCGATGCCCTCTTTGAAGATTGAGGTGTTGTGCATGTTGGGGTGCAAAGAAGCACAAGCGAGTGGTCGCCGTATAACCTTGGATGGGGATGAATTGTGTGCTCGGGGAGTGTGTGTGTGTGTGTGTTGTGTGTGTGTGTGTGTGTGTGTGTGTGTGTGCAGCAGCGTGTGTGTGTGTGTGTCGGATATTGGCGAAAAAAACCTAAGGAGAGAAATGGGTATTCACGAAGAGATTATGCGGGCCTTGAGGTGGGAGGGGCGAGTGAGGGTGTCAAAATGTGCGCGTTGATGCATGTGTTGCATGCGATCGTCGCGAGGGACAGACGAATCGAGAGAGATGGTTGTTGTGTTCTGGATGCTCCTCTCTATCTCTCTCTCTCTCTCTCTCTCTCTCTCTCACACACACACACACACAGTAAACTAGAACCGTTCTCTCATGTATACACAACGTATCGGCATCTGTCTATGTCTCACTCATGCATGATCATTTGCACATTCACACCTCTCTATATACGTATCACCACTTTGCGTCTCCACATTGCCCTTCATACAACACACATATGGACACATACACACGTTCTCTCTCAGTCACACACACAAAATAAGTATTAAAAAACTAGGCGCACCTAAAGCGTCCAAATCCAAATAAACACAAACTGGAGCTAAATTCAAATATATGGAAATATTGCAGCGTCAAGAACTTTCCCAGGAAAAAAAACTTGAGTAATATTAGAGGATTGTTTTCACACACACAAAAGGTTCGGTGGATGTCCTTGGCGCGACACGGTGGCCTTGCCGTTCGATCGACCATGTGACCCACAGTTCACGCAGCGCTTGCACGGATTCCATATCGTGGCTGTGGTACTAACTTATTTTTTTAATAAAAGCGCTGCCTAAGTCTAATGTTTACGTGTACTAATGCGGTTTTCTTTTAAGTTTGACCAACCTTATATAAAACTAAAGTAAGCTCCCATCGCGCACTCATCAATATGCCGCCGCCGCCGTTGTGCATGCGGCGCCCGCCTTCTCCGACCAACAATTTCTCGCCCATCACCGCCGTGTCACCGCCATCCACTGTGCCATGAAGCGAAGGCTCGCCCGCTCACGTCGTCTGCAGTCCCTCCTCGCCATGCCGCCCGCTACCAAGCACGCGAGCAGCTGGTGGAGCAGCGTCTATGCGCAGCGTCTGAAGAGGAGGGCGAGCGTGCTCCAACAAGCCGGCGAGGAGGAACTAGCGTGTCATTATCGTCTCCGCCCGCGGAGGAGGCGCATTATGGTGGCTGTCGCGGCGGAAGCGATCGCAGCGTCGAGCCCTAAACCGGGTGCGGACGCGGAATCTACCTTGAGACCTTGAATGCCACATGGATCCTGCAATCTGAAGGAGCAATTTGGGTCGATCGACTCATGTGAGCCGTTTGATGCAACATGGATGGCTAGAAGGGCTTCTTCCACCTCTTCGCCATCTTCTTCCTTCGCTCCGTCGAACTTCTTTCACAAATCGGTGACCCAAATTATACTACTAGTATGAGCGTATTAAGTACAGTAGGAACACGAAGATCTGACAGTAGTACCAACTGCAAGAAGAACAGTAGTAAGACATAGTACTAGTACTACTCTACGTACTAAAGGGTTCAAATAACGAGAAAGAACATAAACATAGTTATCTTTGGGGCCTCGGCACAACACACCCTTGAAAATAAACTAAGCAACTAGTCCGCTTGACACTGCGGTAGAACCAGCATGAGCGATTGCCTGCCACCTACTCGAGTCCGAGTCCACGTCCTCGACTTCGTCCTCGTCCCTCTTCCTCTTCCTCTTCGCGGCCTTCTTTGCTTGAACGGACCTTTGGGCTCTGCTTCTTCATCCAACCCATGTAGATATTTAAACAAAGGTAGGCATCCATTGCTGCGTACAGGATGTGATCTTCATCTAATGTCTTGACTCCCATGCATGATGAAACTTCGTGATGAGGTTTCTTGAGTTTAGCGTCTGAAGGATCAATCATGGCTGCTGCCGGGGTCAGCATTGAAGGTTGAGAGGAGGACACCAGGCTTGCCTTACGGAGATCGAAGGGCTGGCCTACAATGAGACCTATCCGGCGCGGGACATCTCTGTCGTTCTTAAAGCCTCTGATGTGAATTTCACTCTTTTGTCCTTGAGGAAGTTCTTAAAATCCTGGCACTCAACGTCGGCATGGCATATGTGGTAGACCAAGCAAAGCGTTATGTCGCAAACCTGGATCATGGCGGGCTTCTTCCTCTCTTAGTCCTTTAGATCCTTCTCTCGTCCCGGGACTGTGGTGTACTCAACATCTAGCCTAGCGACCCACTCATCCATTGAACTGTTGAACATGCGTAGAAGCGAGCAAGCCATGCTTTCACCGTCGCGGATCCACGTGTGTAGATGACGATGAACTGATCGCGGTGATGGCTCTAACCTGGTACTCGATGGCGACCATGGAGATTTGGGAGGCCATGGATTTTGGAGGAGGTTAGGAGAAGTTGAACTATTGTACCCATAAAAGCGGGGCGAACTAATGTGAAAGGGCGGGGACATTGGGAGGCGAACTTTTGTGAGGTAGAAAGCGGGGGCGAATAGGGTGTCTGACAGCGTGGGGTTGCTGGCTTGCCCGGTGGATAAGCGGCTGCAAGCCCCAAAGAGTTCTCGAGAACTATCACGGGACCCACTAGATGTCATGTCTACTAGACCCATATCGTAGGCTGGCGGTATAGCTTACGCACTGTTACGCGCCATGCGGCGCGTGGATGTAACTTCACTTAATTCCGTCAACGTCGCGCCTCCCACGACCTTCGCCTCCCTCGGCGGTCGCATCCTTTGAGACTTGACCGGCTATAAATGAGCAATTTTTTGCCTACTCCGCATGCATGATACTCCCTCTGGTCCTTTTACTCCCGTCAACCGTTTGCAAAGTGTTTGACCAAATATATACTTTTTGAACACCACCTTATATTAATTAACCAGCCACACGGTACACTCATTCGATACAATATTCACCACACAGGCGGTATGTTATTTACAAGAATACCATCTAATCTATTGTCAAAGCTATACTTAGCGATTAAGTGTGCCACCTTATTGGCGAGCGGCTAATCTTTGACAATTGAAGATTGTTGATCAACCGAGATGCTCAACGCTTTCATCTTGAGTCACGCATAGCAGACTGTCATAGTCCCCGATGCAAGAGGCGCTACCACAAAAGCGCAATCGGTCTCTAAAATTACAGGATTATGAAGAAAATACCTATGTAGAGACCGGCAATGCAAGCCCTAAGCTCCGCTTCCTCCACGCTTTGACAGGCATCAATGAAATCCCGACCAAATTTATACTAAAAATATCAATATCTACAATACTGATTATAATGAGTATAAGAACTACGTTTTATAATGAGTGTAAAAATATTGATTTGACATTGTGAATGTTGATAATCCCTCCATCTAGGTGAGTAAGTCATCTTAGGCTGTGCACGTGACCAAGGAGGAGGGAAAATGAGAGACATTAATGTTTATTTGCTAATTAAATAGTATTGCATGCAATGAACTAACCACTTGCATGTCATGTTTGATAGTCTCGAGTCATTAAAGCATGCACACCCTCATCTCTTATTGGTTGATATGTCAAGAAACAAGAAACGAGGTAGAAGTTAATGCACCGCGCCTCGTGTTTTGGGATTATTTGGTTTTCTTAAGATGACTTACACACCTAGCTATTAGAGTACCACTACCTCCCTTCTAGTTTAAAGGCTCGACTCAAAAATTTCACCTACTCTTAGCAAGATAGTAGAGCGGTGGAATAGTTTTGAAGTCTGCAAAAGTACTCAACTAATGCTGTTGTTCTTCACAAAAATGTGTTTACCAATGCATGCATGAACACTAGTTACTCTAACCCCCTCTCTTCTTTAATTCTTTGCCACATCAGCATGTTTGCTATTCCGTGTGCATGATACCAGCTAAGATACCACCATTATGGCCAGCCTTAATCATCGCATGCAATAATTTAGTGCACCTTGAAATATGAACATGTGTGGGCGTGTATGTTTTAATGACTTGAGACTATACCTAGCCCGACATGCAAGATGACTTATTATGCACGTTCCCCATACCTGCAGGAAGCCGTTCGTCTTCAAATCTTTTCCTCTCCATGTGTGGAAACAATATACCTGCCAACTCTCCTTCTCCCTCGTGGTCCCACCACTCCACCCCATGTGAAAAAATCTGCATGCATGACCCTCCTCCCCACGCTCGTCCAATCCGTTGTGACCAGCAATATTTCCACCCTTCGCTCCCCGTAATTTACTCCAACAAATATGCCCACGTAGCTTTTACTTAACCCAGGTTGCATTGGGTCAGCGACATATGGGCCCAGCGTGTCTTGGCCCACATGTCGGTGGCATAGCTGAACCTCTGATTAAGTCGGTGCAGCTCGATCCATATCTTACATAGGTGTGCCATTGCTGCTATAAATACTTCGCCTCCCATGAAATCGCTATCTCCTCCCCTCACGTTCATGTTCATCGCTATCTCCTCCCCCTCCTCTCCGTCGACCACCAGGAGTCCCGGATTAAAGGTGTCGGGATTGCGGGACTACCATCATCGGCCGGACTATCATCGGCGGACTATCATCATCAACGGACTCCAAGACTATGAAGATACAAGATTGAAGACTTCACCCGTGTCCAGGATGGGACTTTCCTTGGCGTGGAAGGCAAGCTTGGCGATCGGATATGTAGATCTCCTACCATTGTAACCGACTCTATGTAACCCTAGCCCTCTCCGTGTCTATATAAACCGGATGGCTTTAGTCCGTGGGACTACAATCCTAAACAACCCTTACAATCATACCATAGGCTAGCTTCTAGGTTTAGCCTCCTTGATCTCGTGGTAGATCCACTCTTGTAAACATCTACAATATCAATATCAATCAAGCGGGGCGTGGGGTTTTACCTCCATCAAGAGGGCCGAACACAGGTAAACATCGTGTCCCTTGTCTCCTGTTACCATCCGCCTAGGCGCTTGCAGTTCGGGACCCCTACCCGAGATCCGCGGTTTGACACCGACATTGGTGCTTTCATTGAGAGTTCCTCGTGTGCGTCACCCGATGAAGCTTGATGGCCTCTTCAATCAACAACGGCGCAGTCTGGGTGAGACCTTTCTCCCGGACGAGATCTTCGTGTTGGCGACCGCCGCTGCGGGCAACTCCTTGGCCATCTGGAGCGGATCGAAAGCTCGCCCCTGGCCGTCGGTCAGGTTTGAAACCTAAACTTCACGGCCGACATCCGCGGGGACTTGATCTTGATGGATCGAGCCACGGCCGGCGTCTTGTGGCTATCACGATGGGCATGACCTAACTCTGCCGCCCGGACAGCACCTTGGAGGCCGCACCGGATCCGCTCCGACCCATAGTCCGGAGCCGATCGCTCGAATCGAGGGCGGATGGCTGGACACCGCCTCGGGAGCCGCAATTTCTCTGGCGATGGAGCGAACACTTACCTTGTCCCACATAAAGCCCATGACTCCGAGTGCGGACTCCTGCGGACTTGAACCTCCTGCGCCCTGCCGGTCAAATCCGATTAGGCGCCCGATCACCAAATTCACGCTGCGGACATCTTTCAGCACTCGCCCTTGACGATATCATAAATTCACTGAAGCATCTCTACGCTATCCGGAGAGCCACGGCGAACTGCGGCCGGGGCGGTTGAAGACAGCAGACGGCGAAGAAATTCAGATCCCACCACCACCCGCCCGTAGCCACCGTCGACAATTTAACGGCGTACTTTGACTCGACTCCAAAGACATCGGCGGTATGGGCGATGATGCGGAGACTACCAGAACCAGTGCCTACGGAGACCTTTGGAAGACCACCTCGTCATCGACATATACATGGTGGACACCCCAAAAGATGGGGCGGCGAGGAAGCGGCGGAGGCGATTCATTAAAGAAACAGCCCAAAGCGCCCGGCGTCGTGGCGCCGCTCTAAATCCGCCACGGCAGAATGGAGATTCCGGCACGGGAGATAATAACACCCGAGAAAGTGCGAAGACAACTCCCTCGGCCACGATCCAGCGCGGGAGGCGAGAAGCAAGCCCTCGGGAGAGGCGGCGAGGCGAAGGTCGAGGATGACAGTTACTTACCTCCCTCCGGGAGCGAGGCAAGCCTCGGGGACGGCAGATTCGTCGTGCACGAGGATCCCGTCGAACAAGGCGTTCGAGGCGCGGGCTAATGGCCCGACAAACAGCCTAAAGAAAAAGCAACAACACTTCAAGCTGATCAAGACCTCTTGGCGGCAGATGGACCGAGGTCCTCGCGGCGAAGTATGAACTTCGAGCGCCCCTCAAAAGTTGCTCCCCGATTAGAGGCAGCATCACCAGCGCCTGTCTGGCAGGACCGACCACCTCGTGGCGCGATAGAGAGGCGTGCAAGCCCTCCACCAAAACCTTACCCGGCATCGCTCTAAAAGCGAGGAAGCCACGGGGAGCGCGCGGACTTGCGAGATATATTGGAGGACAAGGCAAGACAATCCAGATCTATCTATGGATCACGTGGGCGCCCGACCCACGCGAATACCGTCGCACGGATACAACTTCTCCGGCGGGCGAACTGGCGAGACAACACTCTCTCGAGCTACGTCGCGATATTGCTCAATCTGAGGCGCGCACACCCACTATGCTTCGCGGCGAAGTAATGGATCATCGAATCCCTGAAGGGTTCAAACTTCGTTAATATCGAATCCTACGATGGCTGTGACAGACCCAGCGGTGCGGATTGAGACTATCTCCTCCATATACACATGGCCCGGCGATGATCTTCACGCCATCAAATATCTCCGCTCAAGCTTAAAGGACTAGCTCGGCATTGGCTTAACAGCCTGCCCTTGAGTCAATTGGATCTTTGGGAAGACACGGAAGCCGCATTCCTCGACAACTTCGAGAGCGCGTATATGCGACCACGAACCTTGAATGACCTAAGCCACATAATCCAGCAGCCAGAACGAATCGGCCGAGCAATTCTGGATCACGGTTCTTAACAAAGAAAAATCAAATCGTCATTGTCCGGATCTTGAGAGGCACTCGCTGCCTTCAAACATAACATCATGACGAGTGGCTGGCCCGGCACCTAGGGCGGGAGAAGCGAAATCCATGGCAGCCCTCACATCCCTCATGACCCGCTTACATGCGGGAGAGGATAACTGGCTCGCTCGCGATAACAACCTCGGCCAAAAGCGCTGGCAGTCCGGATACCAAGGACCGCAATGGCGAGGTTGCGTCGAAACAAAACAAGCGCCGCGTTAACGGCGACAGCAATGAGGATCTGGCGGTCAACGCCCGGATTCCGAGGCTCCAAACCAGTTAACGGAAGAAGCCATTCAAAAGAACCACTCCGGGCCCGTCCAATTTGGACCGAATACTCGACCGCTCTTGTCAAATACATGGAACCCCGAAAAGCCAGCTAACCATACCAAAAAGAGATTGTTGGGTATTCAAGCGGGCGAGCAAATTAATCGCCAAAACAGTGACAAGGGGCTACACAGCGATGGCGAGGAAGAGACCGGCCGCCCGAACAACGAGAGGACAAAGGATTCCCCCTCAAGTTCGGACGGTAAACATGATATCATAACGCATATTCCCAAGAGGGAGGCGGAGCGTGCACTAAAGGGCGTATCTGCGGTGGAGCGATCGCCCCAAAAGTCAACCCATGGTCCTCTTGCCCGATCACTTTCGATCGAAGAGACCATCCGACCGATATCCGCCATGGCGAATCGCGCATTGGTTTTAGACCCAATCGTTGATGGATTTCACCTCACGAGAGTCACGATGGGCGGCGGCGTGCTTGAACCTGCTTTATCGGGATACGGTCGCCAAGATGGGCATAGACCCTTCAAGATTAAACCTACAACAGCGACCTTCAAAGGCGTCATACCAGGTGTCGAGGCCAATTATGCGAGCTCGATTACTTTGAAGTGGTCTTGGATCCCGGATAATTTCCGAGCGAGGAGTTAATCTTGACATAGTCCCGTTCATGGCGGCTATCATGCTCTGCTTTCGGACGAACGCGTTTGCAAAATTCAGCGGTGCCGCATTATGCATACCTTAAGCTCAAGATGCGAGGCCCTCGTGGAGTCATCACGGTCAATGGAAACACAGGCGCTCCTCCGAGCGGAGGAACATACTGGCGGCTCTCGCGGCGAAGTCTGAGCAGCCTTTTAAGGCAATTATCGAGTCCGGTCGTTAAGCGACCGGACCACGATAAGCAACGCCCGAGCAAAATCAGCCAAGACCACACAGCACGTTCCGTGCACTGCGTAACAATGTGGCTAACCCCAGCCCTCGCAAAATTGTAAGACAAACTCTCCGCGTACATAATTACGCCCTGGAGATACCATGGGCATAGGGGAAGGGCACAACCACAACAGAACCAGTGCGGTTCGACCACACGGGGGCTCCCAAGTGTGTCGCTCTTTTTCTTTTATTTTCTCTTTTTTTACAGAACTCAGTCCGGTGGCGAACCTGCCGAACTCATGATGCAACAGCCGAGGGAAGGACAAAGGCGCGGCGAACACTCGGTGGTCTCCATCACGAGCATTAAATTTGTTAAATACAACATTCGCGGCCTACCCACGGAGAGAGCGCCTTTAATTAAATCAATCCCTTGCTTTCCGCACTATTTGTATCATTCGACGGTGATAGCATATCTTCTCGAATAAAATGCAGCACTTTTGCCTATAATTGCATTACTTTATATATATATGTTCATTAACAACATATTGCACCGTGCATCTTGGTACTGACCAAATACACCGAGGGCTTATGTCCTCCGCTTTATGGTGTGATAAAGTCCGCACACTTTCACAAGTCGCGGCACCCGAACTTATAGCATTATATGAATCAGCTCGAATCATGTCTTGGGTCAATAGTTGGGTTTGCCCGGCTCCCATGTTTGGCACCTTCGTTCCGTTCTATCGGCTAAGGTAGCACTAGGAGAACCACTTGATTGCGCCCGGTTGAGCCGGGTTAATGCCTCGATGGAAAAGCTAAAACTGACCGACATGATAAGGCGTGAGACTGATCGCTATTACGTCCTTCGGGTCCTAAAGACCTCGCCGCTTGAGCGAAGTTCGGATTATGTCCGATGAAGGCGTGGATAGCGCCCCAATTGGTCTTCGAATACTAGGGCTTCGCCCGAAATTTAAAATTATAGAATTCTATGGCTAAGTGAGAGTGTTCAAGCACTATAAGTCTGGTTGCCTTGTTACGTTGTGTTGGCGCCTCCTAGATGGACCCAAAAATGGGAACAAGAGAGCCTCCCTAGATAGCCTCCTTGATCTCGTGGTAGATCCACTCTTGTAAACATCCACAATATCAATATCAATCAAGCAGGACGTAGGGTTTTACCTCCATCAAGAGGGCCCAAACCTGGGTAAACATCGTGTCCCTTGTCTCCTGTTACCATCCGCCTAGACGCACAGTTCGGGACCCCCTACCCGAGATCCGCCGGTTTTGACACCGACAACCACCATGGCATCGCCCCTCCCAAGCCCTAGGAGCCCCTCGCTGCACCGTGCGGACGGTCATGCGTCGTCGTTCCGTTCCTCGCCGCCACTAGTCGAGGAGGATGCGTCGGCGTTCCGCTCCTCGCCGCTACGCGACGCGTCGCCGTTTCATTCCTCGCTGCCACTAGTCGAGGAGGATGCGTCGTCGTTCCGCTCCTCGCCGCGACACGACGTGTCGCCGTTCTGTTCCTCGCCGCCACTTGTCGAGGAGGACGCGTCGGCGTTCCGCTCCTCGCCGCGACGTGTCGAGGTGGACGTGTCGGCGTTCCCAATCTCCCCAGCACGCGCGTCGGAGGATGCGTCGGCTCCCTGCTACGAGGAGAACGCCGCGCCGCCCGCCGAGCCCCCCAGCCTTGAGGAGCTTTGGCAAGAAATGGATGTCGCCTTGTGGGAGGCTTTGCCTCCAGCGAGCCAGCGCCAAAAATAAGCGGAGAAGAAGGCGAGGAAGAAAGCGCACAGCGCAACAAGCTTTCTGGGAGATCTATGTCGCGTCCGAGAGAGTCAAGCAATTGGTTCTTTGGTAGAAGGCTCGTGCGAGGGCCGTGAGGGTGGCGGAGGACGCCCGTGCCGATGCCCTGAGTGCAATCGGTCCCAAGCGCATCATCTACGCTTGGCGGTACGTGGACCGGGCGCATGCTTCCAGCCAGGAGGAGTACCTGTTGGTGCCGGATCACCACACCGGTGAGATCGCGCTCGCCTGCCGGCAAGCCGCCAATCAGCACCTCGCGAGTTGCGAGGCTGAGGAAGAGGCGTTGTGTCGGCGTATTGTTTGAAACGGAACCGCGCACCAGGGCACTTTCGTGGCGCGCCATAAGCGCTCTGCGGCGCCATGGCTTTTAGGAGGAGTATAACTTTTGTTTTGTAAGCGATCTCATTAGTTTTGGGACGCAAATGATAAATCCCGAGCGTTCAGGAATTTTAAGCGTCCTTAATTAAGTATGTAAAGGGAAAGTTTGGAAGCATTGTGTATTATTACGCATTTTGCAAATGCGTGCATATAGCACAAACTTTACTATAGACTATCGGACTACACGTCTCTCTCAATATATGCTTGCAGACTTTTCTACTCCCCCCGTCAAGGTCAATAAGTCATCTTTGGTTGTGCACGGTGACCAAGAAGGAGGGAAGATTTGTACACCTAGACGGAGGGAGTACTACTATTACTTATGTACGTGCAAATGCACGTTTAAGCATTACGATGCGGTTTTGTAAAAGTAGAAAAACAACACTAGTCAAGCTTGTGAAACGATTCCAACGTGAGTACTACTACTAGTAGGAGTACCAGGGGCCAGTTCTTTTAGGCTTCTAGATTAGTAATACCATAACTACTACCTCCGTCCTGGTTTATTGATCCCCACTGTAATCTGTGTCAAATTTTGATCATAAATTTAACTAATGAAATGTTAGTGCATGTGACATGCACTACTCCATCCGTCTAGGTGAGTAAGTCATCTTGGGCTGTGCACCGTGACCAAGGAGGAGGAGAAAACGAGAAACGTTAATGTTTATTTTCTAATTAATAGTATTGCATGCAATGAACTAACCACTGCATGTCGTGTTTGATATCTCAAGTCATTAAAAGCATGCACACTATTTATCTCTTATTGGTTGATATGTCAAGAAACAAGAAACGAGGTAGAAGTTAATGCACCGCGCCTAAGTGTTTTGGGATTATTTGGTTTTCGTAAGATGACTTACACACCTAGATGCACCGCGCCTAAGTGTTTTGAGTAACATTTTATTAGTTAAATCTTTGGTCAAATTTAGCACAAATTACAATGGTGAGGAATAAACCAGGACGGAGTAGTAGTTTAGAAGCCCAAATAAATGAGTGAGGCGCCTTATTGTTACTCTCCACTGTGACTAGTCTTGTGGGAAAAGCTGGGGAAGCCGCCAAAAGAACTGGCCCTAGGAGTAGTAGCTAGGGATCGAGTGTGGGAGATGAACCGGAGAAAGTAAATGCAGAGAGATGAAATGCAAAAAAGACGGAGGGATGTGATGGTTGCTTGTCCGTTTATTTTACCAGCCACTTATTCTTGGGAGTGGTTGGGTTTTGTGATATAATGGCTTTTTCGCTGCGCCACGAGTGAGAGGTGAGACTCCCGTGCAGCGCCACCCTCTACACTTGTACTACATCAGTCGTGGTTTATTAGTCCCCCATTGAATTTGACTAAAGATTTGATTGACAAAATGTTAGTGCATGTCAACAAAAACTATATCGTTGGATTCGTATTTGAACATAGTTTTGAATGATATAATTTTAGGTGACATGCATCAGTATTTATCGTACTATATATAATGTTGGTTCAATTTTTGGTCGTACTAATCTATAGTAGTAAGGTGCCCGTGCGTTGCACCGAAGAGTGAAATGCATTGATCAGGGAGTTGTTTATTTTGACAAAGGATGTGGGGTCATCTCATGTGTAACGGTATCGATAGGTTTCTTGGATATTATCTCATCTCTAGAGCTCACAAACATCCGGGTGAAATAGATAAAAAGTTATCTTTTGCAAACAAAAGCGTTCAACTGTTCAACCTGCATCCAAAACTTGTGAAGAAATAACACTTATTGTGCTTTGCAAGAAATGATCTTTAAGAATTAGTTTTTGAGTATCGATTGTTATACATGTTGGCTACAGATGACATGGCACTTTCTTATAGTCAACAGTTGGCTATACTATTAAGTAATATTCACCATGCCCTTATACACCTAGACGGAGGGATTAAATCAGGATGACTTGCAAGGAGGTAGAGGAGATGTAAGAAATGGTTCATCGTAAGTCTTTCACCGATCTTGTAGTAAAAATTCATACATGGAAGATTCTAGACTAAACCATAGCGGATACACTTTTATTCATCGTGATACTCCAATAGAGCAAGATCCTGCATGGAAGTCTCCACATGCTTAGACAGCGGATTACATTGGCGAAGACTAATGATCAACATTTAACTTGATAATGCGTATTTTTTAGAAGAACAGGAGGCTCCTCCCGGTTCCATTATCAAATGAAACCCAAAGTGTCTTACATCAGCTCCTTTGAGAGGAGCAGTTCAAAGGAAGGACTGCGGCGAAAGCCACTCAAGTTTAACGACAAGCTTACGTAATCAAAAGCGGCAAAGACACGGGCCATAAGCGCCCACACACACTACATGTTTTCTAAGTGCACTTGATAATGCGTATGTCTAGGTGAACCTCCTTGGAGTCCCCGTGCACCGAGTCGGTGGCTAAAGGATAGAACGGATGCCATGGGTTTTCCAAGTCCACATTGGCGGGATAGTCCCGGCTCCTCGATTCCAAGTCTGTCCGATGAGGCGGTTTACGCCCACCCGTGACCGAAGGGGTAGTAACATTGACCTCGCACCGTACATCGCCTCGTGTCGATGTCGGCGTTAGCGGTGGCGCCCACGACGCCATGCGCTACAAAAGACGGGCGGCGGCCTGCGCGGGCCTCGCCAGTGCCCATGATCAAGAGGAAGACGCTGCCGTCCTCCTCCGAGACTAGCAGGCGGCGATGATCTCCAGCGACTCCGGCATGGTGAACCGGTAGCACGTGTCGTACTTGATGTTCTCCGCCAAGAGCCAGCAGTGACCGCTTACGGTGTCCTGGACTAGGGGGTACTCACCACGTCATCTCCCGATCAGTTAGATTGGGCCGAGGACCCCCATGGCCGTATACTCATGGGCCAGTCCAGACAGTTGCCGCGTACAAGGAAGATTCCACAAGACTTGGCGATCAAGATAAGGACTCCTCCCCACCGGCGTATTCAGCTAGGACTCTTGTTATCCTAGGCCTCTGGTGCACTATATAAACCGAGGCCGGGCTAGTCGATAGACAGACAACAATCACAATCATACCATCATAGGCTAGCTTCTAGGGTTTAGCCTCTACGATCTCGTGGTAGATCTACTCTTGTACTACCCATATCATCAATATTAATCAAGCAGGAAGTAGGGTTTTACCTCCATCAAGAGGGCCCGAACACAGGTAAACATCTGTGTCCCTTGCTTCCTATTACCATCAGCCTTGACGCACAGATCGGGACCCCTACCGAGATCCGCCGGTTTTGACACCGACATTGGTGCTTTCATTGAGAGTTCCGCTGTGTGTTCGGCAAAAGGTCGATGGCTCGCTGCGGATCAAGCTGCGACTTGGCATCTTGGCACCAGCTCATTGGTCACCTTGGTTCGACCAAGGACTGCGCCTACCTCCGATCGTCATGTTCGGATGAGGGCCTTCATCAACATCAACTCCGATCTCTATCAAGATCATGGAGGGATCATCCAGGGAGCCCGGGGGCTCAACGTCAACATTGCCCTCGGGCGACCGTACTGTTTTTCTGCACAATGGACTTGTGTCCGCCGCCACCGCCTCCTCAAGTGTCATTTTAATGATTGCTTCGGTGGAATTGTGCGGAATTGAGTCTATAACCACCCTGGAAAATTTCGTCGAATTCCGATGGAGGAATCTCTGGCAATCCACGATATACCGGGGCCATGTCAAATCTGGACGGGAATCTGGACGAGTTTAGGGTGTGGTGTCCAGTTTCTAGCTGGGACATCCTTTGGAAGATCCGACCGTTGATCGGCTGCGGAATTCCTATATCTACCACCCCTCAAAATTTCAGCTCGATCTGACCGTCCGAACTCCGGGAACCTTCCCATTAGTGCATCACTTTTCGGATCTGTTTTCTGCGCGAAAACGAATCCGACCCGAGTTCGTCTTTTTTATGAACGGGATGTGGGACATCCTTTTTGAAGGAAGTTTTGTATGGGGTATTGTGTTTTGTTCCCGAACACATCCCACTAACTTTAAAATCTTCTGAACATGACCTTCACCATCATGTTGGTGTCAAACTAGTCCGGCAATATTGCTCCAAGGCTGCCGACCTGCGCTAGACACGTCGCCGCTTTGTTGAGACGAGCTCAACTTCTTCGGATCATCATCTCGGCAAGCCGAACAAGAGTTCGGCATCGCGAAGGATAAATCATCACCAGCATCGCCGCCCCACGGATTACACGGAGCGGGAACACTGACATCCCCGCACGGTCACTTCATCAAGCCGTCATTGACCGCGTCACGGCCTGCATCAGCAGGGCCGCACTATTGCTCCTTCAAGCCGGTGTCCATCATGCCGACCTACTTCGACTCATCGGCTGACATCAAGGCTTCGACATCTCGGCAGGACCGGGGGATTCATCATCTCTTCATCAACCTACTCCGGTGACTTTGGCGTCACCAAATGACCAACCGTCACGATTAGTGGACCGAGGGCTTTGCCTCGGCAAGCCAACCTTGCCAAGATTGCCATGCCGTCGATTTATCGCCCATCAGGCAATGGGTGTGCGGATCGAGTCCCGATTTTGGGAATCACCTTCCTTCGGATTGCTACAACAAATAAACCAGGTGCTATTAATCCTAGTATTTTTTGCTTGTTTGGGTTCGTTTTTTCCCAAGGAATTATTACTCTGGTTTGTCCATCATATGTACACAGATCTATCAAATGGTGGCCGCATTATCGACGGTCGCATGGAGGTTCGGTCAGTTTCCGTACATAGTCCGTGACGCCGATCCGAACTCGGACCGACCTGTGAATTCAGGCTTTGCCACGCCTTTACTGCATCACGCCGTCGCCCTGCATCGACATTGACTTCGGCACCAGGCCATATTTCTTTTATTACTCACTTTGCATAAGTTATTTATTATGCAACATTTTTAATTGTTATTATTACTATTACCCCCGGTTTGCACTATTTTCTGTGCACAAGAAAATGATCCAGCTGGACTATATCCTTTGGCGTCACCTCGGCTGGATGGGGGGCTTCGTCAACACTTCATTACCCCATGCCGGGGACTTCGGCATCACTCTGCTAGCCTGCATTAACCGTGCTATGTCACCACTTCGGAGTGCCGAGCTCTTTGCTCTGCCAGCTCGAGACCGGCTTGAGGGCTGGGACCTTGTCCCGCATCAAGCTAGGACCGCGTCATCAACACCGAGCACATTAACCAGCTAAGTCGCTTTCATGCTAAAAAACTTTCAGTTTTAAATTTTGTTCGGTCCGACCAAGCATTATACCTTTTTTGACAAAAGGTTGTTTGTGAAAATTTTCCTTGTCCAAACTTTGTTTGTGACGGACAAATTCAAATAGCCCAATTACTTGGGGGCTCCCTTGCCGGAGCTTTTCCTCTTGCATATGATTATACTTGTACGGTTTCGTTCCTTGTTCGTGTATTACGCCACAATATACACCATGTTGACTTAAGCGATTCACGAGCTGGGTTGCCTTGCTCCTGTGTTTACCCCTACATTCCCGATTATTCGGCTAGGGAGTAAAGGGAGCACCTCTGCGATTGTCACGATCGGGTCATCCGAGCCGGACCTCAGACCGTGTGAAGCGAAAGCTAAGCGCCCTTATTGTTTTCAATTATGGTGGCACACAACGGAACTCATGAGTACAAAAATCTATGGCACAAGTCTCATATTAACAATGAGCACCGAAGAAAGGTATCGATTGGGTACTATTTTCTTCGAAGATGCTTCTTACACTTTATCAGTAATATAGCATAAGTTCCCTGAGCGCGCTTTGTCTGTTACAGCCTTATGACCTGATTGCCTGGTTATCGGAAACACCGTCGATATTCTTGACAGGTGGAGTACATAACACTTTTCGGTCTTTGACCGAAGAGGGAGATGCCGACGGTCGGTTATGACGCGTTTAAAGTCCGGGTGAACATAGATATGATATAAGTACTTCGGTCCATAAAATCATTCTTTTACCCAAGTCACTAGGGGGCTCTTAAATTTATGTGAGCTGTTTTATAATAAGTGTTCTTCTTATTAGTTGTTGCAAAGTCTTTTTCTATCACTCCTTTCTCGATGCAAGTGTGTGGTCAATAGCCGGCCTTGCTTCTCTCTAAATCCGCTCAAGTTTAGTTTGCTAAACTAGCCTCGGAGAAGCACTCCGCTTTCGGGATAAGGAGGTTGAAGCCATAGGCTGACCCGCTTGAAGTCTAGAGATAGGATGTGTCATGTTAAAGCACGGCAGAAGCACCTTTTTTTTTCTAAGACCAATTTTCAATTTGGCACCGAACACTTGATCTAGTTCAGACATTAAACTTTTGAATAAGTTTTTTGGCTTTTCGAGCCTATGGCACTTTTAAACTATTTGTGTGTTTCCAGCATTAGTCTCGCAATTGCAATCTTTGGACACCTTCAGGATTCGGCAAAAACATTCTCGGATATTGTCATATATGCATCGGTTTGAATTGTGTCTTCGGTCAATAGTTGGGTTGCCCGGCTCCTGTGCTTGCCTCCTATGTTCCACTTTGTTCGCTAGGTGTGCCAAGGGAGAACCACTGCGATTGTGCTTCCATTTCGCATGGTCAAGCACCTCGATGGAGAAAGCAAAACCGATTTGTCACAATAGGCGTAAACTGGTCAGCGATCCGATGACTATGTTAAATAACGGTCGTTCATAACATTGGCGAAGTGTTTACGGCTTGACCTCGGTGTCGTCGAACACTAACCGGGGCTCATATCTAGCTTCCCGGTTTAAAGCTCCTATGACTAAGCGAAAGTTATAAAGCCGCATATCTGATTGCCTCGTTTCCGCTAACACAACCGCCTTCGAACCGAGGCGTCGGCTAAGGGTTGCTTTGTTAGTGCGAAACACCGTAGTATCTACCAAGGGGTAGAAGTCGACGATGGGCCACTTTCAACAGATAATAGGCCACAATGGAGTCAAAATAATGATGTAAAGTACTTGGATACATAGAATCATTACACATAATCTGTGATTTTGCTCTGGATATCGATCCTTAATTCGGCCACCCATGCCCACATTAAGGCTCGGGGGCTACTGGGCTTTGCGCTCATTATCTATAAATATTAAAGGGGCACATCGATCCCCGATGCTGGTGTTGCCACCGACCAAGTGTCTCGGGGGCTCTTGCATTGCTTATTCAATGCGAGAGAATTCAAAGTGCTCAAGGTGTTGGCTTGAACGAACTATGCGCATACATGTCTTCGGACAATAATAGGTACCATATGGACCTATCCGCATCAAGCTAGTATATTGCGGCGACTTCTCATGACCCTCTCTCAAGGGCCCGTTCGCCGATCACTATTATCTCTAATATATTACACTGCGTTTTTATTCCTATGTATGCTTGCCGAGCTAGGAGTTGATCCTCGGGCCGATTTCACGCATCGACACGAGTCTCGAGAACTCTTGGGAACAGCGGTTTTATGCTTTCCTTGGTGCGTCTCGGGTTTTAGACCTGACACACCTTTTGGGATCTTGGCTATATATCTCGGCGGAGGATAAACCGCACCGATTAAAATATTTACAAAAAATCAGCCAGCGGTCGGGTGGTGCACCACCTCGAGGCGATGCGGCATAAAGCTCGGGCGCCAGCGGCTAGCTCCATAAAGGGCATTTCCGGCATTAAGCTCGGCTACACTCCTTCAGCCTTTTTGAACCAAGATGATCTATGACATCTTGGATATAGTTCGGCATTGGAGCTCGGATACAGTCCGGCGTTGGAGCTTGGACACAGTCCAGCATTGGTGCTCGGCTGCAAAAGATACCTCGAATGCAGTCCGGCGTTAGAGCTCGGACACAAGAGGACACTGCCTCCCGGGAACAACTTCAAACCCGAGGCGTGGCATAAAAATAACAAGGTATTGATAAAGGCCGGAAACTTAAAGGGGCTCCTCGGATACCCAACATGTAAACTCTTCGGATGCACTTCGGCAATCCTCAAAGATCGAAGATGAGAAGATTTGTTGAACCAGTTTTCAAGACGGACGACCGAAGATGAAGAACAGTTCGGAAGAATCGAGGAGCGTTCCTAACTTGAAGACCGGTTCAGGGGGCTACTGACAATGTCTTGGACTAGGGGGTACTCACCACGTCATCTCCCGATAAGTTAGATTGGGCCGAGGACCCCCATGGCCGTATACTCATGGGCCAGTCCGGACAGTTGCCGCATACAAGGAAGATTCCACAAGACTTGGCGATCAAGACAAGGACTCCTCCCCACCGGCGTATTCGGCTAGGACTCTTGTTATCCTAGGCCTCTGGTGCACTATATAAACCGAGGCGGGCTAGTCGATAGACGGACAACAATCACAATCATACCATCATAGGCTAGCTTCTGGGGTTTAGCCTCTACGATCTCGTGGTAGATCTACTCTTGTACTACCCATATCATCAATATTAATCAAGCGAGGAAGTAGGGTTTTACCTCCATCGAGAGGGCCCAACCTGGTAAACATCTCTGTGTCCCTTGCTTCCTGTTACCATCAGCCTTGGCGCTTACGGATCGGGACCCCCTACCGAGATCCGCCGGTTTTAACACCGACAACCGCTGCGCATCCGTGAGGTGATGCACCATGTCCGTCGGCGAGCCACAAAAGCGGCATCGGACGCGATAGCAAGTGGACGAAGGGCTCATGGAGGCATCGACCAGGCCGCCCATGAAGCGGGAGTGGCTGTAGGGGCGTTGCGCCCGATTGAATATGTGAGCAAGTTACTACGAGATTTAATCCGAATAAGCACAAATAAATCATGGCGGCTATAACGAGATGAAACTAATCATGTGGACTAGCATAGTAGTAGGATCTGAGTAGAAACATGAATTCTACCACGATTTCGAACAGGAAGGACAGAAACACATATGGTGCAATGGGAGCAGCACCGTTGGCGTTGAGGTTGTCGCCCATGTCATTGAGGAAGAGGTTGCGAGGTCGGGAAGAAGTCGTCGTCGGTGAAGTCGTGGCTGCCAGCGATCGCGAGTGCGCTCCCAGATTTCAACGGCGCTTGCTTGAATGGAGCACAGGGAGGGAGTGGCTGTAGGGGCGTTCTGTGGAGTGCAGGAGTAGCACACGAAGCAGTAGATGGTGTCCTTACTAGACTCCCTAGTCTCTATCTATATATATCTATATATATCTACTCTTATAGAAAACCGAGTTGGTGATGATGGTATGCCTGCCATCTTGTAGTATAGACCGTCCGATCTATATCTGACGGATAGAAAGCCAACTATGACAATTTTACAAAAGATACCCGCACCTCTCTCCACATTTACAGATAAGGCGTTGCCTCGTTCATCCTTATCTCCCACAACCTCGTGCTCCTTCCTATGTCTCTATCTCTACTACTTTTTTTAATAACAAATCGAATAGTGTTGCGCCATCCGCTGCATGCCCGGCTGAACACGCCTCCTCGCCTCCATCATCACCAACTGAGTCTTTTATAGGAGTAGGAGTAGAGAAAAAAATGAGTTGGTGATGATGGTGTGTCGTGCAATGCACGGGCATCTTGCTATTTTTTTGCATATAAGTCCAAACACCACGTAGACACGGTCTTTGAGCACGGTTCATAGTCGTTCCACGCTCGGGCATTGAAGTTTGTAACTATTTTAGATTAGAATATACTACTCCTCCGGTGCTAGTAGTAGAGCAGAGTCCTACTCTACTACTCTACTCTAGCAAGCTAGGGCATAGTACTGTAGTAGGTACTGTAGGGAGTACCAAGACTATGATCACTCAAGCAAGTTGTCCGCATCGATATGACCCTCGCTGCTGGTATGTGTCTCGTAAGTCAAGCGTGTTGTAGTCATCATCACCTGTCCACTTCCCGCAGCACATATTCGCTTCTCCATCTTTGTCCGCACATAATCTTGTCCAAGCTTCCATCCCCACTAAGGCGCCTCCCCCCCCCTCGTCCGAAACCCAAGCACTAACAATGGCAGAATCGAGCAGCATCCACCGAAAGAGTGGCTGGAATTCACTCCCCACAGAGGTAATCAAGCTCATTGTTTCGCGTGTGGACAATCCCAGTACCATGCCGCTCGCCGTGTGCTCGTCGGGGCTGTACCGTTTACTCAAAGCCCTCAGGCTGGAGCTTTTTAAGACAGCTCCTTGCTTGCTGATGCCGCCTGATCTTCAGAAACGGCGTGTCACGCAGCATAACGATCGTGGGGTGGCGAGCATCAACCCCTTCACTGCGATCCGATCCCGTCAGCCTCGGCTACATTAACGGTATGTCTTTGGTCGGCATGAACACGTCTTGGATGGTGCTGCGTCGACGGTCGCGGCAGCTGGATGCTCGTGGAGGTCTACACCGGCGATTGATCCCCTTCCTTCGATTAACACTGCCTTTGCTTTGGCACATGACCCGTAATACTCGGAATCTTCGGTAGCCAACATGATACCAAGTTTGATTTGCTCAAGGTTGTAATCTGCCAAGTGCCCACAAGATCTGCGAATTATAAAGATTTCAGGCTAATTATGTTCTTCAACCGCGGTCTCGCCTATCTGACAGTCACTATGGTAAGTGGATAAATCTGCACGTCCATCGCAGGATCATACATCCTCCATGGTTCTCTTGATGCCATTGAACACAAGGGCTTCATTTACGCTGTCAACTCCTTCTATGGCTGGACGTATTGCTGGCCTACTCGATCATCGCTACAAGCGGTTATTACAGAAGGTATGTTACTTTCCTATGATATCATGATGGCTTGCTTATATTATTGTCAACATTTACTGAAAAAATATTCATGCTCATAAAATGCTGTTCTTAAGATTGACTAAATCAAGAGCCCTTTTTTTATTTAACTCCAACTTGATATGATGTTGTAGGCCGCCTGGTGTCCCTACCCTTCCTAATCCCAGAACCTTTCAAAGAAAAGCGGCATGGCAGTTGCAGGTGGTTCCTAGCTCGATCATATGACAGCGAAAGATTGATGATCGTTCGCACGTACCGGACGTGTTGTTTCGCGGAATACAATCACAGTCACTGCCAGGTCTTTGAGCAGGATCCCAGCTTCTCTGAGCCTTTAGGAATTCTTAACTAGAGGTTGGTAAGTAGCCTTGGTACACGCTCTCTGTTTGTCGGGCTGAATTATCCGATTAACCAGGAGATAACTGACAGCAAGGATCATGATGGCAGCGCGGTTTCGTTCATCAGGCAAAACTGTGTGTACACAGCGTACCATGCGTCTCTGTATGCACCATACCCTGATATGTGCCGCCATGCTCGCAGCCCAAAGTAGGAGAGAGGTCGCAAGTATCGGACTTGACCTCTTGGCTGGAGTTTCCCCGTCGGGCACCCATCTGGTTCAAGCCGTCACCAATCTCCACGACTTAATAAATAGTAACGTCTAACTAAGCCGCTTAGTTAGATCGTACACTTGGTGTAGTAGGATCTTTATTTAGTTTGATGCATACACTTGCTCTTTTTGGTAGCCCTTTTGTAATGATGGCTGATGTTTGGTTTGGAAGAGAGCTGCGTCTTCACTCTTCCGGCACCTTCTTTATCGCTTCACTGCACCCCAGCCCTGGTTGTTGCTGCTGCTATTTTCAATGTACAATCAGTAGTATATTTCGTCATTGGTTGAATAAATGTGTTGTTTTGGAAGTCGTTGCGGTTTGATCCTTTAGTGCCCGTACCATCGTAGCTCATACTATTTTTCATCTGAACACATTTTCCACTTGTTGATAACATGCAGCCCAATCGATGAAGGACCAATAGAAAGCCCATAATTAATCAAGGAAGGCTCTCACATGAATCCGGCCCGGTACATGCTCATGGTCCCTAAACATAAATAAGTAAATAAATAAATAAAGTTAAATGCTCATGCACCAGTTCTTTGGGAAAATAGGTAGCCCAGTATTTTTTTGAAGAATACCCAAGCTAGGCCTATTTGTTTTCTCCAATCTTGGGCTACAAATCTTTCAAGACGAGGAGGGATGCATTCCGTCCTGGCCAAAGAGTATGGTCAATGTCATTAAAAGTAATATCAAAAGGGTTGAAAATTCCAAAAAATTGTAGCAAATGGGATATTAGTTTTTTGAATTTTGTTCTTCAACGATATCTTATCGTATTTCATTGGATTTAACATGACATAGTACTAATTTATTTTTAAATTTGTTTTAGTATGGCTATTAATTTTGGATTAAGAATGTTTCGTTCCCAAAGAAAAATTTGCGAATTTTCAAAATTTACCACATATTTAGTTAATTTTTTTACCCTAGTACTGACTAGAAAATGGCCGGCAATTCTAAAAATGGAAAACGGGCTGCAATAAATTCCATATGAATTAGAAAATGAGTAAAAATTATAAAAATAATAGCAAATGGGTTGTACACGCCACAGATTTGAGGCTGACTTGTTTACGCAAGGCTTTGTCGGTGAACACACGATTCTAGCAAAGATGGCTGTTGGATGTCCATCCAACGGCCTCGTGCTTCTTCAATCTCGATCTTCTGCTCCACCACCTAAACTAGCACCGGCGGGACTGCTGCTCCCTCCTCTTCGGCCGCTATGATACCGCCACAGCTTCCCGGCCCACCCTACTCCCTCCGCTGGCCTGCCCGCACGCAATCAACTGCCTCCTTATTACGCGAAAAATGATTCCTCCCATCGACATCTAGGGCGCACCGGTTGGGAGGCTAACTCAGGCCTACTACGTTGACGCGTCACGAGGGCTTGTCAACTTAGTTAACAAGCGATTCTAGCAGCAATAATCGTTGGATTTGAATCGAACGGTCCTGCTGCTTTTAATCGCTGCTCTTCTTGCACCACCGCCCAAACCAGCCGAGGAAACCGCTTGCTCCTCGCCTCCGATGGCGGCTATGCTGCCGTTGAGGCCTCATCGCCCCCTACTACTCCCACCGCTAGCCAGGCCCTGCGGCGATGGCAGCCTCACACCGCAGCCAAACCAGTGAACCTGCCTCCAGTGGCCGGCTGTGCTGCCGTTGAGGCCTCATCGCCCCCTACTACTCCCACCGCTAGCCAGGCCCTGCGGCGACGGCAGCCTCACACCGCAGCCAAACCAGTGAACCCTCGTACTCCTCTACGCATGGGCATCCACTATTGCGTCTTCCCCGGCTCCGCGTCGTCCCCTTCCTAGGCCTCACCGTCGTCCACCGCCTTGGTGCTCTCGGCGCGGCGTGGTCAATGTGGTCAACGACATTCCATCGGAAGAGTACTATACGTGGAGGGGCTGACAGCTGGGTCCATGGCCACAACCCAGTTTTTTTGTGATTTGCCAAGTAAGTCGCTTTGTCAGGCCTGTTGGGCTGCAAATCTTTCAAGACGAGGAGAGCTTTCATTCGGCTGGCCGAGAAAATGGCCCATCAGTAATGAAAAATGGGATGTGCATTTTTAAAACACATCAAACCGGCAATTAGTTTCAAATATCTTTTTTTCATTTTGAGATTTTAAATTACATTAATTTTTATGCGTGGAGAATTTTTTGGATTTTATATTGATATACATTTATTTTTAAAATCAGTTTGAATGTGAGTCGAAATTTCGGATTAAAAACAGTTCGGACCGCATCGAAATATGCAAAATTTCAGATAATTTTTAACCGTGGCCACAATATGGGCTGTAATGCTAACAAAAGAATATGGGCTCCAAAAACCCTTAAGAATTAGCAAATGGGCTGTAAATTATTAGAAATAATGGCAGATGGGTTGTATGCTGTTTTCCACAGATTTGAGGCTTTCCTAAAAAGGTTGACGACAAGCAAAGGATCGTTGGATGTCCATCCAACGGCCGTCGTCTTCTTCAATCTCTGCTCTTCCTGCTCCACCGCTCAAACAAGCGTCGGCGGGACTGCTGCTCCCTCCTTCCTCATGCCAGTTTGTCTTTGCCGTGCAGCCTCATCGCCCCATCAGATTCCCATCGCTGGCCTAGCCATCCCTCCACTCACTCACACCTCGCTGTTATTCTCCGGCGATGGCGCATTTAACCAAGAACCCTCAGAGAGTTGTACTCCCCTCCGCATGGTAAACAACTGCCGAGTCTTCCCTGCCTCCGTGTCATTCCCTTCCTAGGCCTCGCCGTCGTCCACCGCCCTAGTGCTCTCGGCGCGGCCTGGTCAATGAACGACATGCATCTGAAGTGGACTGTACGTGGAGAGGCCGACAACTGGGTCCACGGCCGCACGCAAGGAAATGCCTCCTTATTACGCGCAAAATAATCATTCCTCCAGCTGACATCAGGGACCCACCGAAAGGGCCTCTGTATTTCGTGAAGAAAACGTTACCACCGCTGACAGCTCGGACCCATCAGCTATATCTTCGCACGCAAGGAAGTGCCTTCTTATTACAGACAAAAAAATGAATACTCCCCCTGTTAGCTGGGACCCAGTATAGTGGCAGGCTGACTTTGTGGGCCTACTAAGGTGACGGGGATGGAGGGCTTTGTCAACTTAGTCAATATGCACGATTCTAGCTCCAGTGACCGTATGATGTCCATCCAATGGCCGTAGTGCTTCTTTGTAGCGACCTGACCCAAAATCGGTCAAATCTCTGTGTCTGTACCATCCCAAGATCATGCTGGTACTCACAGTACATTGATAAAGTAATCAAAGTTCAATCACACCTGAATATCATTATACGATTCTCATATAGAGTCTTTATTACAAGGGAATAAATTCGGCTCAAGGCCAACTCATGAGAAATAAACTAATAACATCATGAAGCGTCGAAGTAAAGTGAGTCCATCCGACTCCAAAGGGCAATCGCCAAGCGCGAGCGTAGCCTCACTCCCGATCGAATATACCTCGCAACATAAGACGTTGCAGCCATGTAGGTCAGCTTTTGGAATAAGTCGGCAAGTCATGAAGAATAACAATAATAAAGTTACTAACACTATATGCATTTTGGCTGTGGAGCTCTAAGTTTCATCATTTTGCGAAAAGCAAATTTTTCCCTACTACAAGTGGACTTGCTTGCAAATTACTACAATTGTTGGTAGTTATTGAGATGATTCCGCCAACCAATATCTCATTCCCAAATTATTAAGTCATAAACCCTCAAATTAATTCATTAGTTTTAGTGTTGAGATATCCGAATACTTCCAAGTTCCAGAGGCTCAAATTGTCCGTGAATCGGGACACGGCTAATCGATTAGATCTTTAACTCTGCAGAGGTTTGCGACTTTCCCATAAAGAATCATTCCCTCCTTTAAAGTCTTAGCACTTCATAATGTTTGAAGACGGACGAATGAAACAGGTCTTCCAAAGAGTTCTTCAGCTCTGCCGTACCCATCCAATCCTACCGTTCTTCTACATCTCGTAGTACCGTCCCAGCCAGCGTCACTACTAGGGTCAACCCAGCCAGAGCCCATAATGGCTTGCGGCTGCACAGGTAAGCTTCCGGTCATGGGGCATCCATCCTTCTCTTCGTGGCTGGGTGAAGCTTTCCGCAAGATGTCATGGCACTTCTCCATGCATCCCGGCCACCACTGGTTCTCCAGGGTGCCCGTCAACCGTCCTCCACCAAAGAGTAAATTTCAAGTCCATCTTGATCATTGTAGTTCATGGGGTTGTCATCATCATTGACTCTCACATCTTGCTTATGAGTTTCACTCAACCCAAAACCCGCTCTCTGAGCATAGCAAAGTAAACTACTTCGTCCCGGGGTCATGGTAACAAGGGGATTGGTTCATCCTACCACATGATACTACTCAAGTTTAATAACTTCAAAATTTCACTACTGCATGCATGGTGGGGTGGTGACAATTACTAATGCACAAAAACATAGGTATAGAAATAACATGATCAAAACTTGCCTTGCCGATGATCCTCGTAAGCTAAAGATTCAGAGTAGCAAGCTTCAGACTCCGAAACTCTACCGAGACAAACAAATCACAATAAGCATATAGCAATAGGATCACATAGCACAATAGCATAACAAGGTAACATAACACACCAAAACAACCAAATCAAAATCCAAAGGGAAAAACTCAAAGAAAACCACTCAAAGTTTTTCCCTACTTCAAACAACAACTAAAAGTATTTTTATATAACAAAATTTTCTCAACATAACCTAATCATGGTTTTAGGTTAACTTAACAGAAAAGGATTCACTAATCAACTAGGAGCAAAAAGAATTAATTTAAAAGCTATTATAAAACTCCTATTAGGCCTAATCCAATTTCTATTAAGAAAATAAAATAAAACTTTTATTAATTATAAATAAAAGTTCATCTATTAGAGTGACAGAAACTAACCTAGAATAATCAATCACATGTTAAAAATAAATTTATTTACTAATTAAAATATTAGGAAAACAGGAGCTAGTTAATTAATTAGGATTAATAAGATTCTGCTTAAAACTATTTATTTATTAATCCTAAAATACCCAAGTTAATTTTTATGGTTTGGCAATGCCAAAATAAAGTTGGGACAAAAGAATCATCAAAAATAATTTTTCTAACTCAAGTTATAGCAGATTTACTATTCTGACTAAAACTAAAATAAAGCAATTTTAATTATTTTTAACATAGCTAAATATATATTCTACATAAACTACATAAAATTTTCAACCCAACAAAAAAGAATCATCTAAAAATATTAAACAGAATAAAAGATATGAATTTTTCAAAAGAGACTATTCTCATTAAAACAGAAAAACAAAAATAAAAGAAAAAGGCCTAATGGGCCTAAACTACGACTTGTCGTCAAATAGCCTAAACGGGCCTAGGGTTAAACTAAAATGGGCCGCTAAAATAACTAAAACCCTAACTAATAAACCGGACGAACCGGCCGGTCTTTTTATAAAAACGTATTCTTCGGGGTCTAATCCTAGCCGCTCATTTGGAATCGGACGGGGAGGTCTCCTGCGACTTACAGCGTCCGGCGGCGGGCGCGGCGAGAGTCGGCGAGGGCTCCAAGGCCATGAGGTCGGGAAGTAGCCATGAAAAGGGGAGGCTCGGGAGGCTTCGGAGGGGTCGGGGTGACCGGGTGGTCTAGGCGGCGACGGCGCGACAATGGCGGCGACGGGGCTTGGCTCCCAGCGTGCTCGGGAGAGAGAGGAGAGGGTCCGCGAGGGCTAGGGGAATGGGGTGCGGAGCGTGGGCTTTATAGCCGGGGCCTCGGCTAGCTTTGGGAGATCGGGATCCGGATCCTCGGGATCCGCGATCCATGGCAAGGCGACGGCGTGGCGTGGCGAGGAAGGAGATGGGGTGGGCCCCATGATCGAGAGAGAGAGAGGGGGGGAGCGGCGGGCGGCCGACTCGTAGGCGATCTGGGCGCTGGGAGGTCGGGCAGTTGGTGGCCTCATTGGCCTAGCCTCTGGGCCGCTTCATTGGGCCGGGTGAGGTGGGGGGCGGCACTGGCTGGGCAGGGGCTTCGGCCGGCTTTGGGGGGTTCTAATTTTTAGAATTTATTTTTAGCAAAATAAAACAGAAATAAAACAATAACTATAAATATTTTATATAGGGTATATATATACCAAAATGATCAGGGAATATTCCTTTCATTTGAACATTTTTCAAAGGCAAAATCCAAACTTTATAAAAATCCAATTTTTCAAATTCAAATAAAATTCAGATTTGAATCCAAATCTTTTGGCAATGTTTTCCTCTGATATTTTTGGAGTGTCATGTTTGCTCCTCTCATACTTTTGATCAAGTATTTATCGGGCTTAGTTTTTAGAATGTTTCCCACTTGCCAAAGTTTGAATTCAAATTCAAAACTCAAAATCTCTGAAACTTCAAATGGCATTCAAATTCAAACAGATGCATAGGATGCTTAGCTATAATTGTAAAACATTCCAAATAGGAAATTTGGGATGTTACAAACCTACCACTTTAAGATGAATCTCGCCCTCGAGATTCGGGTTGGCTAGCAAATAGGTGCGGGTGGTCTCAAGAAGATCTTCTTCGCGCTCCTGTGTGGCTTCTTCCTCGGTGTGGTGACTCCACAAAGACCTTGCAAAATTTGATGACCTTGCTGCGGGTGACTCTGCTTGCAGTCTCGAGAATTGGACGGGTTTCTCCTTGTAAGTCGATCACCGCAAGCTGTATGGCCTCTAGGGGCACTTTGTGTCTCTCAACGGAACATCGCCATGTCGGCATGACACTTCTTCACCGAGAAACATGGAAGACATCATGAACTCCGGACAATCCTTCCGCAATTCCAACTTGTAGCGCAACCTCTCCACGACGCTCGAGGATTTTGTAGGGCCAATGAATCGGGTGCTAACTTTCCTTGACACCAAACCTCTTGATTCCACGAAGTGAGACACACGAAGGTATGCTCGATCTCCGACTTTGTAAGTCACTTCCTTGCGCTTCTCGTCAAGATAACTCTTCTGTCTTGACTGTGCTATCTTGAGTCTGTCTCGAATCAGCTTGACTTTCTCTTGAATCCTCGATAAGATCGGAACCAAAAGTGATCGATCTCCAACACTATCCCACAAGAATGGTGTTCGCACCTCCTTCCGTATAAAGCTTCGAAGGGGCCATCTTCAGATGGATTGATAACTGTTGTTGTATGAGAACTCGCGTATGGCAAATTATCATCCCAGCTAGACCCATAGTCTAGCACACAAGCTCTCAACATGTCCTCCGAATCTGGTTGACTCTCTCGCTCATCCATCTGTCTGCGGATGAAAAGCTGTCTTGAATTCCAGCCTCGCACTCCAAAGTTTCATGCAACTGCTTCCAAAACTTTGAGGTAAACTCGTTCCTCTATCGACACGATTTTCCTCGAACTCCATGCGGACATACGATCCTGGTCATGTATATCTTGGCCAACTTAGCACTGGTATAGGTAGTCTTCACGGGAATGAAGTGAGCTACCTTGGTCAAACGATCAACCACTACCCAGATAGAATCATAACCTGAATGGGTCCCGGTAATCCTGTGATGAAATCCATACCAAGTTTCTCCCATTTCCAATCGGGAATCGGCAAAGGTTGAAGTAACCCGCTGGCTTCGATGTTCTGCCTTTACACATTGACAAACATCGATAATCGCTACGCACTCGGCAATATCCTTCTTCATACCGCCCACCGTAAACTTTGCTTCAAATCCAGGTACATCTTGGTGTTACCGGGTGAATCGAGTACGGTGAATCATGAGCCTCTGAAGAATTAGCTTCCTGAGTTCGGGATCATTGGGCACATAAATACGATCCTCGAACCATATAGTTCCGTGTTCATCCTTACGGAACTTTAGCTTTTCCTTCCTCCATCTTTTGCTTTATCTCATCAATTTCCTTGTCCGACTTCGGGCTTCACGAATCCTTTCGCCAAAGTGGACTGAACTTCCAGAGTTGCAACAAATCCTCTTGAACTATCTCCATCGGAGATCTCGAGGTCATCGACTAACTCTGGGGTAATCCTCCCGCTTGTAAGAGTATTCACATAACTCTTACGGCTCAAAGCATCTGCTACAACATTAGCTTTACCGGGTGGTAATGCAATCTCATGTCATAGTCCTTTATCAACTCTAGCCATCTCCTCCGCCTGAGGTTCAATTCCTTCTGCGTGAAAATATACTTCAAGCTCTTGTGATCTGTAAACATCACAACGGTTTCCGATGAGGAAATGTCTCTGTGTCTTGAGTGCATGCACTACGGCTGCTAACTCCAAATCATGTGTGGCATAATTCATCTCATGAGGTCGTAGCTGTCTTGAGGCATAAGCTACAACTTTACCTTCCTGCATTAATACTCCTCCGAGTCCTTGACGAGAAGCGCCACAATAGACCTGGTATTCCTTGTGTATGTCCGCAAAATCAACCTTTGACTGGGCTGTGACCAACCGCTTTCTTCAATTCCTGAAAACGGCTTCACATTCCTCGGTCCAAACATACTTGGCTTCCTTCTTCAACAGCTCAGTCATGGGCTTGGCAATCTTCGAGAAGTTCTCAATAAACCTCCGATAATATCCTCGCGAGTCCCGAGAAAATCTGCGGATCTCCTTGATGAGGTGGGTGACCGCCAATCGGTGATCGATTCAACCTTGGCGGGATCAACTGCTATTCCTTCTCCTGAAATAACATGTCCGAGGAATCCAACTTCCTTCAACCAAAATTCACATTTGCTGAACTTGGCATACAACTGATGTTCTCAAGTTTCTCCGTAACTAGACGCAAATGTTCCTTATGCTCTTCCTCGCTCTTGGAGAAAATCAATATATCATCGATGAACACCACGACAAACTTGTCCAGATATTCCATAAATACCTTGTTCATCAAATTCATGAAGTACGCAGGAGCATTAGTCAATCCAAATGACATGACGGTATACTCATATAAACCATACCGTAGTGAATGCTGTTTTGGGTATATCCTTTTCACGGATCTTCAATCGATGATACCCGATCGAAGATCGATCTTAGAGAATACCTTGGCTCCAACTAGCTGATCAAACAGATCATTAATCATCGGCAGAGGGTACTTGTTCTTGATGGTTACTTCGCTCAATGCACGATAATCCACAACCATCCTCAAGCTTCCATCCTTCTTCTCTACCAAAAGAACTGGGCTCCCCAAGGTGATGAGCTTGGACTAATATATCCTTTCTCCAATAACTCATTAATTTGATCCTTGATCTCTTTCAACTCATTTGGTGGCATCCGATAAGGTCTCTTGGATATTGGGGCTGTGCCGGCAATAGCTCAATCGAAACTCAATGTCCCCGTCCGTGGCATTCTCGGTAATTCCTCCGAAACACATCGGGAAATTCTTGCACCATCGGCACTTCCTCCCGAACAACTCCCGTGAGGGAATGCACCGATTCTTCATCCGCTATGCTGGCTACATACTTGATCCTCTTCGCCCGGTGGTGAGCGTAATAGACTTGCAGCAGCACGCCTATGTTCCTTCAAACTTTGACAACCAATCCATGCCTAGGATTACATCCAAGGTTTGGGTTTCCAACACTATGAGGTCTGCGGAAATTTATGGTTCCCGATGTTGAGGGTTGCATGACAGCCTCACGCCGCCATCATTTCTCCTCCCGCGAATCGACGCCAAGGGGCTTCTAAGGGTTTTAGTGGGCAACCCGCATTTTCCACAACTACCCTTGATATGAATGAATGCGTTGCACCGTAATCAAAGAGAACCAAAACTGAACGTGAATTCAATAAAACTTACCAACCACAATTGTCCGGCTGATCATAGACGCCCTCCACGCCGATGTGGTTCACCCGAGCACGAGGGAACGGATTGGGCTTCTTCGCGAGCCTCCATTGCCGCTTTCCATTCCTCTGCTTGGCCTCCGGGCAGTCGGTGGCATAGTGCCCTGCCTTCCGCACTTGAAGCGGTGATGTGGCTCAGATCCTTCGGAGTCGGGCAGAACGGTGCTGATTGCATTACTGCTTCCATTGCCATTGCCATGGCCTGACTTGTTGTCCTGGCTGCGGTTGTTCCCATTTCTCCATGGTTATGACCTCCATGGTTATGATGGGTGTGCCCTCCCGAGTATGGTGCATAGTGGGGCTTCGCTGAGCTCCTGAATTGTGCTTCCCCGGCTGTACTTCCGCTATGCGGCTTCTATCTGCTGCTGCTTGCCTTCAAGAATGGTGGCCTTGTCTACCAGCTCCCGGTAGTTGTTGAAGGTAGCCACGATAAGCTGCATGCTCGGCTCATCATTGAGTCCCTCAAGGAACTTCTCTTGCTTTATGCATCTGTGGCCACATCATCCGGGGCATAGCGAGCGAGCTTGCTGAATTCATCCACGCATCGTGCCACAAGATGGTTCCCCGGGCGAAGTTGCGGAACTCACGCTTCTTCGCACTCATGGCTCCAAATGAGACATGAGCGTGCGGAAGGCCTGCTGAAACTGATCCCATGTGATGGCACCAATGGGAAAAGTGGCGTGTAATTCTCCCACCAAGAAGCTGCAGGTCCATCAAGTTGATGCGCTGCAAAGCGCACCTTCTCAAAGATCGCAGCATCCCACAAAGATTAGCTCTTCCGACTTTATGGAGCCAATCATCACCACAATCGCCTCGGGCTACTAGAGAACACCGGCGGATTCAACCTCGTGAATCGAGTCAAGTTGTCCACGGGGGTGGTGGCGGGGATTGTTGGCGTTGTTGTTCGATTCTGAATAAGTAGTTGCATCAAGGCATTCTCGCTCTGGAGCAGCTGGGTGAGCTCCGCGGAAACCAAAGGTCACGCCCTGGAGGCATCTGTGTTTTGGAGTGGATGAGAAAATTAGAATAGAACAATGGTCTATGAGAAATACACTACCCATATGAATGCACAATCAAAACACACCAATCATTTATTCATTCCACTCAAACATGGTTCAAACTCGATTACAAAAGCTCATGACTAATCAAGGAAAATATCGCCCTAACTGATCGATGAAAAGTAAAAGATAACATGGTGGTCGACTAAAAAGTCTTCATCGCTGGCGCCTCTCTTGTGGCTTCCTTCAGTGGTACTCCTTCAAAATCCTGATCATTGCTCACGAGGGGTCCTTCATCTCCACTCGGGTAAAGGTCCTCTCCCAAGTCCATCCTTTCCTCTATCGCGCAAGCTTCATCTTCAGTCGCCGATCGTCTCCATGAAGTCCGCGACTTCTTCCTCATGGCCAAGGAAGTCTGCGCGCTGCCTTCTCCTCCAGCCCAGTTCACGGAACAAAAGCTTCCGTGTGTCTTCGAGTTACGGCGAAGTCTGAATCTCCGCTTCCCGAGAAGACACTCCAAGTCCTGGATGTAAGAGAGAGTGGAGTCGCCATCAACGGTACGGATGATATCTCCATTCCTTGCCTCTGCGTGAAACCATGGCGAGGTCCGAGAGATCGAGCTCGCCTCAGATACTCCTCTCGAGATGTCCAAGTGCTCGATAAATCGCCACGCCCCTTCCGATGATCTAGTTGAACTCGTGAACTCAAAGTCAATCGGCCCGTGTGTCCTCCGGGTTCTCCTCGGATATGCACCTCAATCTCAGAAGCGGTGTCCGTTGGAAGTGCATTGGTTGGCTTCTCGGTGATCGAGGGTAGAGCAATCTTCAGCTTCTTCACCATCTCGACCAGCTTCCCGCCAAGGGCATCGCCTCATCGGGCCGGCAAAACTCCGTAGCAAACCGGGGTGAACTCGACGACCATCTAGAATGTTGAAAATCGGAGAGGAGTTAGAAATGAACAGGGGAGAATTATGGAATGATAAGGATAAAAGTAAATGGTCTCGCTATGGCTTTCCGATCCTAGGGGTTACGATCCTACGGTCAGCGGTGCTCGATACCATCTCTCAGAGCGACCGACCCAAAATCGGTCAAATCTCGTGTTCATACCATCCCAAGATCATGCCGGTACTCACGAGACATCGATAAAGTAATCAAAGTTCAATCACACCTGAATATCATTATACGATTCTCATATAGAGTCTTTATTACAAGGGAATAAATTCGCTCAAGGCCAACTCATGAGAAATAAACTAATAACACTGCGAAGGCCAAGTAAAGTGAGTCCATCCGACTCCAAAGGGCAATCGCCAAGCGCGGGCGTAGCCTCACTCCGATCGAATATACCTCGCAACATAAGACGCTGCAGCCATGTAGGTCAGCTTTTGGAATAAGTGGCAAGTCATGAAGAATAACAATAATAAAGTTACTAACACTATATGCATTTTGGCTGTGGAGCTCTAAGTTTCATCATTTTGCTAAAAGCAAATTTTTCCCTACTACAAAGGACTTGCTTGCAAATTACTACAATTGTTGGTAGTTATTGAGATGGTTCCGCCAACCAATATCTCATTTCCAAATTATTAAGTCATAAACCCTCAAATTAATTCATTAGTTTTAGTGTTGAGATATCCGAATACTTCCAAGTTCCAGAGGCTCAAATTGTCCGTAAATCGGGACACGGCTAATCGATTAGATCTTTAACTCGCAGAGGTTTGCGACTTTCCCGCAAGAATCATTCCTCCTTTAAAGTCTTCGACTTCATGGTGTTTGAAGACGGACTAATGAAACAGGTCTTCCAAAGAGTTCTTCTGCTACCGCCGTACCCATCCAATCCTACCGTTCTTCTACATCTCGTAGTACCGCCCAGCCAGCGTCACTACTAGGGTCAACCCAGCCAGAGCCCATAATGGCTTGCGGCTGCACAGTAAGCTTCCGTCATGGGGCATCCATCCTTCTTCGTGGCTGGGTGAAGCTTTCCGCAAGATGTCATGGCACTTCTCCATGCATCCCGCCACCACTGGTTCTCCAGTGGTGCCCACAACCGCCCTCCACCCAAAGAGTGAATTTCCAAGTCCATCTTGATCATTGTAGTTCATGGGGTTGTCATCATCATTGACTCTCACATCTTGCTTATGAGTTTCACTCAACCCAAAACCCGCTTCACGAGCATAGCAAAGTAAACTACTTCGTCCCGGGGTCATGATAACAAGGGGATTGGTTCATCCTACCACATGATACTACTCAAGTTTAATAACTTCAAAATTTCACTACTGCATGCATGGTGGGGTGGTGACAATTACTAATGCACAAAAACATAGGTATAGAAATAACATGATCAAAACTTGCCTTGCTGATGATCCTCGTAAGCTAAAGATTCATAGTAGCAAGCTTCGCACTCCGGAAACTCTACCGAGACAAACAAATCACAATAAGCATATAGCAATAGGATCACATAGCACAATAGCATAACAAGGTAACATAACACACCAAAACAACCAAATCAAAATCCAAAGGGAAAAACTCAAAGAAAACCACTCAAAGTTTTTCCCTACTTCAAACAACAACTAAAAGTATTTTTATATAACAAAATTTTCTCAACATAACCTAATCATGGTTTTAGGTTAACTTAACAGAAAAGGATTCACTAATCAACTAGGAGCAAAAAGAATTAATTTAAAAGCTATTATAAAACTCCTATTAGGCCTAATCCAATTTCTATTAAGAAAATAAAATAAAACTTTTATTAATTATAAATAAAAGTTCATCTATTAGAGTGACAGAAACTAACCTAGAATAATCAATCACATGTTAAAAATAAATTTATTTACTAATTAAAATATTAGGAAAACAGGAGCTAGTTAATTAATTAGGATTAATAAGATTCTGCTTAAAACTATTTATTTATTAATCCTAAAATACCCAAGTTAATTTTTATGGTTTGGCAATGCCAAAATAAAGTTGGGACAAAAGAATCATCAAAAATAATTTTTCTAACTCAAGTTATAGCAGATTTACTATTCTGACTAAAACTAAAATAAAGCAATTTTAGTTATTTTTAACATAGCTAAATATATATTCTACATAAACTACATAAAATTTGCAACCCAACAAAAAAAGAATCATCTAAAAAATTAAACAGAATAAAAGATATGATTTTTTCAAAACAGAGACTATTCTGTTAAAACAGAAAAACAAAAATAAAAGAAAAAGGCCTAATGGGCCTAAACTACGACTGTAAGGCGTCAAATAGCCTAAACGGGCCTAGGGTTAAACTAAAACGGGCCGGCTAAATAACTAAAACCCTAACTAATAAACCGACGAACCGGCCGGTCTTTTTATAAAACGTATTCTTCGGTCTAATCTCAGCTGCTCATTTGGGATCTGACGGGGGAGGAGGTCTCCATGACTTCATCAAGGCCCCGACGGCGGCGGCGGGCGGCGGCGAGAGGCGGCGAGGGCTCAAGGCCGGCGAGGTCGGGAAGTAGCCGCAAGGGTGCGGGGAGCTCGGGAGGCTTCGAGGGGTCGGGGTGACCGGGTGGTCTAGGGCGGCGACAATGGCGGCGACGTGGGCTTGGCCCAAGCGTGCTCGGGAGAGAGAGAGGAGAGGGCTCCGCGAGGGCTAGGGGGGAATGGGGTGGAGGCGTGGGCTTTATAGCCGGGGCCTCGGCTAGCTTCGGGGGCGATCGGGAGATCGGGATCCCGATCCTTCGGGATCCGCGATCCAAGGGCGACGACGGCGCATGCGGGCGAGGGAAGAAGATGGGGTGGGCCCCAGGTCAGTGAGAGAGAGAGGGGGAGAGCGAGCGGGCGGCCGACCAGTGAGGCGATCTGGCGCGGAGGTCGGGCGGGCTGGTCGGCCTCACTGGCTGGCTCGGGCCGCTTCACCGGGCCGGCTGGTGAGGGGGTGCGGCGCTGGCTGGGCCAGGGGGCCTGGCTGGCGCCTGGGGGGGTTTTCTAATTTTTTAGAATTTATTTTTTTAGCAAAACAAAAACAGAAATAAAACAATAACTATAAATATTTTATATAGGGTATATATATACCATAATGATCAGGGGAATATTCCCTTTCATTTGAACATTTTTCCAAAGGCAAAATCCAAACTTTATAAAAATCCAATTTTTTCAAATTCAAATAAAATTCAGATTTGAATCCAAATCTTTTGGCAATGTTTTCCTCTGATATTTTTGGAGTGTCATGTTTGCTCCTCTCATACTTTTGATCAAGTATTTATCAGGCTTGGTTTTTAAAATGTTTCCCACTTGCCAAAGTTTGAATTCAAATTCAAAACTCAAAAATCTCTGAAACTTCAAATGGCATTCAAATTCAAACAGGATGCATAGGATGCTTAGCTATAATTGTAAAACATTCCAAATAGGAAATTTGGGATGTTACATTCTTCAACCTCTCGGTCTTCTTGCTCCAAATTACCCAACCAAAGATCGGTCGTGGCTCGTGCTCCTCGCCTCCCGTGGGGTCGGGCGATGGCGCGCGCGGAGGCCTCACCGCCTCTACTACTCCCACCGCTGGCCGACCATCCTCTACTCACCCACACCCCTCGTTATTCTCGCGGGCGACGGTAGCCTCACACCGCAGCGAACCAGTGAACCTCAGACTTTCACGCTGGGCATCCACCGCCGCTGCTTCCCCGGCTCTGCGTCGCCCCTTCCTAGGCTCTCGCCGTCATCCACCGCCTGGTGCTCTCGACAAGCGTGGTCAACGTGGTCAAGGAACGGCTTCCATCGGACGTGGACTATATGTGGAGAGGTCGACAACCGGGTCCACGGCCGCAAAGGAAGTGCCTCCTTATTACGCCGCAAAATAATTATTCCTCCACCGACAATGGGACCCACCGGACGGGCCACCATATTTCGCGAAAAAACGCTTCCGACTGCTGGGACCCACCAGCTACACCTTCGCACGCAAGGAAGTGCGTCCCGCAAAAAAACGATTCGCTTCTCGACCGCTGGGACCCACCAGCTACATCTTCGCACGCAAGGAAGTGCGCCCAGCAAAAAACAAAATGATTCGCCTCGATCGCTGGGACCCACCAGCTACATCTTCGCGAAAAGGAAGTGCTCGATACCGACCCACCTGGTCGAAGCGCACGAAGCGTTGTCATTCTGGTCACGAACGGTACGATATATATATCGTGGATGTAGAGGCGCGCACGCTGTCGTAGTAGAGGCGCCGCACATAGCATGTACACGCACGCACAGCGCGCGGGTGCAAGAAAGAAAATACGGCCACGTACGTACATACGGGCAGGGTCTCGAACGCCTACTCGCGCATACGTACATGGCTGGGTCGGAACGGAGAAACAACGTCATTGTCATGTCAATGGGGAGGCAATGGAATGCGTCGTGTTCATGGGGAGGCAACGGAATGCGTCGTGTTCATCCGGAGGCAACGAAACGCGTGGGAGCCAACCGGCTGGGTCGGAACGGAATGTGTGGTCGTGTTCATCGGGAGGGCTTGGACGGAACAGGCGATGGAAACGAGGCTTGGCGTACCGCATAATGGAGGAAATGGCCTTGTGTTCGACCGGCCACATTCGAAATGGGATCCTGTTCATCGGGAGGGGTGTGGCATACCGCAAAACGGAGGAAACAGACCTCCTACGGTCGAAACGAGGGTCCTGTTGATCGGGAGGGGTGTGGCGTACCGCAAAACGGACGAAACGGACTTGTGTTGGAGCGCTACGGACGAAACGGGGGTCCTGTTCATTAGGAGGGGTGTGGCGTGCCGCAAAACGGGACTCCACGGGATACTGTTCATCTCCACCGTCGACCTCCTCCAGCCTCCACGGGCTCCTGTTCATCCAGCCTCCACCGCTTACTCCACCGCCATCGCTCAACCACCCTCCACGGGCACCCTCCACCGCTCACTGCTCATCCAGCCTCCACACCACGGGTCCTGCTCAACCACCCTCCACGGCCACCCTCCACCGCTTCATCGCTCATCCAGCCTCCACACCACGGGTCCTGTTCATCCGAGGCAACGCCACCACTCACTGCTCATCCAACCCCCCGCAACGCCATCGCTCATCCAATCAATCGGCTTCGCTTAGCAGCAGCTTGGCGAATCGCCCATCGGGTTCGAGTTAATAGCCATCGATTGATCGCCGTTCAAGAACGCGTAGTTCGCAGGCAATCGCCGTTCGCTAGAGCCCAACGCCGCCGGGTTCGCTTAGAGCTAATGCCTCGCACACACGCAGCGTACATGTACGAGAGAACGCGATCGCCGCCCCCACCTCCCACCGTGAATCGGCAGCTCCCTAAACTTTCCTCCCTCGCTTCTACCACGGTTTTTCCCATCATGGACGGCCCAAAGAATGTCATGCAGCTGCGCCTCCGCCCGCCTGTGACTAAAAGCCCATTTTCTGTCATGATTTTTTGTCATAGAAGTAGGAGCCCACCACATCTATGATGATACCGGGTTGATGTGTGTCTTAAGGTATCTAGGTGACATTAGGGTTTTGGTTGATGTGTCTTAAGGTGTTATTTACTACGAACTCTAGGGCTGTTTGTGACACTTATAGGAATAGCCCAATGGATTGATCGGAAAGAATAACTTTGAGGTGGTTTCGTACCCTACCATAATCTCTTCGTTTGTTCTCCGCTATTAGTGACTTTGGAGTGACTCTTTGTTGCATGTTGAGGGATAGTTATATGATTCAATTATGTTATTATTGTTGAGAGAACTTGCACTAGTGAAAGTATGAACCCTAGGCCTTTTTTCCTAGCATTGCAATACCATTTACGCTCACTTTTACCGCTTGCTACCTTGCTGTTTTTATATTTTCGGATTACAAAAACCTATATCTACCATCCATATTGCACTTGTATCACCATCTCTTCGCCGAACTAGTGCACCTATACAATTTACAATTGTATTGGGTGTGTTGGGGACACAAGAGACTCTTGTTATTTGGTTGCAGGGTTGTTTGAGAGAGACCATCTTCATCCTACGCCTCCTACGGATTGATAAACCTTAGGTCATCCACTTGAGGGAAACTTGCTACTGTCCTACAAACCTCTGCACTTGGAGGCCCAACGACATCTACAAGAAGAAGGTTGTGTAGTAGACATCAGATGTGGATTCAACATTCTCATTCATGGGGTGCAAAAATATAGTTTTCATCTTTTCATAGGTGTCCATGGGGTCCCCTTCAAGAAAACCCTCTTCAAAAATAGAATCTAAAACTTGTTTGAACGAAGCGGGCAACCCAACATAAAAGCTTTTTAAGTAAACCTCAATTTGATATTGGGGTACATAGCTAGCCCGGATCCTTAACAGCATATCCCAAGCATCTTTTAAAGATTCATCGAGTAAATAACAAAAAATTCCAGAATCATCTTCATCAAAATTATTAAGATTCTTATTGATAATTCCGGCAGGTTTTTCCATAGTATCTCTATTTATGAGCTTAGATAAAATAGCAGGATTGTCTAAAGTGCTAAAACTCGGGAGAGAAACCCCAACCCTTTTTGATTCTGACATGGCGAAAGGAAGGCGAGCGGAAAAGAGAAGGCGAATAAAACGGCAAGGGTGAAGTGGGGGAGAGGAAAACGAGAGGCAAATAGCAAATAATGTAATGCGGGAGATAAGGGTTAGTGATGGGTACTTGGTATGTTAACTTTATGAGACTCTCAAGCAACGGCGCCGTAAATCCTTCTTGCTACCTCTTGAGCACTGCGTTGGTTTTCCCATGAAGAGGAAAGGGTGATGCAGTAAAGCGGCGTAAGTATTACCCTTAGTTTTTGAGAAACAAGGTATCAATCCAGTAGGAGGCCACGCACGAGTCCCTGCACCTACGCGAACAAAAAAAATCCTCGCAGCCAACACAATAAAGGGGTTGTCAACCCTTCACGGTCACTTACGAGAGTGAGATCAGATAGATATTGTCGGATTTCGGTTCCGCAGACCCTCTAGGTTCAACGCTGGGTGCACGCGAGATCTCGCCCTACCTACCTACACCTCGTCAGCCGCAAGGATCTAAACTACACAAAGAGCAACACAAGGGACACAAGGTTTATACTGGTTCGGGCCACCATGGTGGTGTAATACCCTAATCCAGTGTGTGGTGTGGTGGATTGCCTCAGGGGCTAATGATGAACAGTACAAAGAAGAACAGCCTCGTGAGGGTCTATTCTTGGCCGGTGCGACGAACTGCTAGGGGGAGTTCGGTCGCTTCTCTCTCTCTCTAGATTGCTTGATCTCTAGCTCTATTCAAGATGCAAGATGCCTCTACCCTGTGGGTGTCTAGTCCTATTTATAGGCAGAGGCCCTGGGCCTCTTCCCAAATATTGAGCGGGAAGGGCGCCAACAATTGGCCATTTTGAAGGGGAACATCTAGTACACTTATCCTGACTAAAGTTGGTCCTCGCCTGCCAACGACTCTGACTGTGACGCCGGCTTGGGCTCCATGATGACCTCCTTCCTGCCGTTGTGTTGGTCTTGGTCTTGTTGCATCGAAATGGTTGCCTTTCCTTGATGCTCTCGCCTGCGCTTCCCTCCTTTGCACCAAAGAGGAAATGAGGACATCAGGGGCTGGCGCTCACCGGGCGCCTTGGTCGCCATGGCTTGCGCCATGGGCACCTCGTGAGGTACCCCGCCTTGATCTCTCCGCCTCATGAGCCAGCCGACGAGGCCGTGCTCGAGGAAGCTTCCTATCGTCCGCCTGTGAGGGTCTTGAGCTTGTGCTAATGAAGATGGGCCATGCTTTGGGCCACCCTTGAGCCACGCCAGCAGCCGCAGCAGCAAGTCTGGTACCCCTGCTCCTAGAACGCCGACAAGAGCCCCCGGCCCAAGGCGCGCTCGACTTGACTTAGCATAGAAGCGCGGGCAAGTGCGGCGCCACGGGCCCTAACAGCCTCAAGGGTTTTGGGCGCCAAGGTGGCGGTTGATTGGACGTGGGCGCCCCTGTTCCCCACGCCCTTATTTTGCGCCCATCTAGACGAACCCGTGGTTGCACACAGTCATCCTCTTCTCACCGCCAAGCATCTCCTACTCTTCCTCCTTTCGAGCCCCGCTTCGCCTAATCCAATTCGAATCTCTCCTTCCTGCCGCCATGGTCTCACGAAGAAGGGAAAGGGAAAGCTCGTGCCTCCGCTTCGCCGCCATCGCCGACGGTTGCATTGCCGATCGGTCGATCATACTCAACCGAGAAGGCTTGGACAAGGTCAGTTCTGCCTCGCCACCACTCTTCAACGAAAAGCGGAGGACGACGGTCTGCCCGCCTCACTTCTCCATTGATGTAATAGTCACCGAGGTCCCAGATTACCGACACCCTTTGGGCGGGACTGATTCCCCCCTTTTCCAATTTCTTCAACGCTGTGCTTTCCCATTGCCAGATCCACATGATGCATTTGGGTCCCGAATCCATTACTCTTCTTGCCGTTTTCCCTTTTGTTTGTGAAGCGATGATGGGCATTCCTCCTTCAGTTGCCTTGCTGCGCCACTTCTTCTCTTTATGCCAAATGACCCCGCCCAATGCTCGGGTGCGTGAGCTTCATTGCCGCACTGTAAACAGCGGCTTCAGGAATTGATTTCAGCCTTCCTCCGCTCAGGCTGGTTCCGCGAGCGGTGGCTGTATGTGGACGCCGGGTGCCCAGCCCCTCGCCGAGCCAACATTTCCGCTATCCCCAATTCGGCCAGCCAGAGACGCCACGAGCCCCGCCTGCCTTCGTCTGCATCGCTTGCATACTTGTGGTCGCCACGTGATGGCGCCTAAGGTGGTGAAGGAGTTCTCCTATGCCGCATTGCCCTCTCCAGCCGCCATTCCCGCCGGATGTGGGCCTTTGTGGGCGGAAGACCGCATGAGGCTCTGTGAGGAGGACCCAACGCCAAGTGCCGAGGAAGGTTCTCATGATCCCGACTGGGTACCTTCCCCGGCAGCATCCGCAAGGGGTGCCCTGCTATACCTTTGCTCGAATAGGGGTGATTTCGTGAAGCGATGCCCAGCTGACGAATGGGGCTGCGCCCACAGGCCTCATGGGACCTCGTGAGAACCCAGGCCAGGTGGCTGCCCTTCCGGTTGCCCACGTCGGTCCTTCCTCGAGTGGTGGAGCAGGGAGGCAAGGGCCACCGGGGGCTAAGGGGGCCTCCGCCGGGATGACGACGCCAGGCGGCACTCATGAGGTGGCAGCTCCTGTGGCCCGCCTTGCGGCGGATGAAGGCATTGAGCTGCGGCCCGCGGCTCCCGTGGCAGAGGCCCCTGAGGCCTCGGCTACCCTTCTTGGTGAGGCGACTGGCGGCGTGCGCCAGGACGACGCCCCTGACGCTGTTCACTTTGGTGCTTCTTCCTCGTCAGCAGCTGACCTCGCCGAAGCTCCCGGCCGCTCACATGGGACTTCGAGGCTCTCAAAGAGAAAGGAGGCCTTGGGTGATGATTACCCTTGCCGCCATCAAGCGCAGGAAGTATTTCGCCATTGATGAGTAAGCCTTCCCTTTCTTAGTTCCTTATTTTCCCGCTGTTTGGCTGATCCTTGTTCTCAGGCCCTTCCTGCCGAGCTCACGGAGATGGCCGAGGAGCCATCCCCAAGACCTCGCCTCTCCACCGCCCCCAAGCGCCCGAGCTCAAGCACCGCCTCGTGGTGAGGCCGGTTGGAGAGGTGAGCCATCTTGTGATGCATCATGGTTCTCACAGACTCGCCACCCTCCCTCGTGAGCCTTCCCGGGTATAGCCGCCTGCCTTGGGCTCTTCGATTGGTCGTGGACGGCGACATTGAGGTCGGCCTCTGCTCTTCATTTGAGAATGAGCCAGCTCGGCCGGGCTTAGCGAGGCGTGTCTGCCACCGCGAGGGCGCCAGCCCCAGCCCCCGCCTGAGGGGGAGGCTGATTCGTGGCCCCAAGCACTGGGGCGGAGGACGACACGGAAGATGTGCTCGAGCGCGCCTGGGAGCGCGCGCCTTCGCCAAGGGTTTCTCCGAGGGCGGCCGACGCAGTGAGCCAGCTTGGTGTAGAGCTCATCGACGAAGACGCGCTTGAAGCCGAGGGCCTACGCCTAATCAAGAGAGGCGCAGCTAAAGGTGGCTGCTATTTTGCGTGCCACCAGCGTGACTCGACAATGAGAAAGTCGAGGTGTCGCCGGCGGCTTCTGGGAGGCTCGCTCCCGGCCGCCGAGGAGGCCCAAGAGGCTGACCGCGGCGTGAGGTGGCGGAGGAGCGGGCGCGGAGCTCCAGTGCCTGGAGCACCCCGAGCAGCAGGTGGAGCTGCGTGAGATGGCCCTTGCGCCGATGAAGGGGCTTGGCCGACCAAAGCGGAGCTCCAGAGACGTGAGGAGGCACTGACGCCGAAGCTACCGAGCGCCTGCGACCTTGAGCAGCCGGAGACGAGAGCGCTTGGTGGTGCAAAGGAGGACGATGTCACCGCGCTGGAGGCCCGAGTCCCGGAAGAGGTTGATCGCCGGGTGGCGGCGGCTCCGCCGAACCTCGAGCGCGAAGTTCGAGGAGAGGCTGGAGTCGATCAGGCCAAGCGAAGGCAGGACCGCCGCCTGAGGGCCAAGCTGGATGAAGTGACGCGAGGGTTGATGCTTCCGGGCCACCTTGGCGCGCACAGAGGAGCTGACTTCTCTCGCGCCGAGGTGCTTTTCTCCGCCAACGGTGGACGCGCCGAGGCTGCTGCGCGCGAATGAGGACGAGATACGCCAGCGGCAGATCCTGGAGCACGAGCATGGCCCTATGCTCCGCACGCTCCGGGAAAGAGCTAAGACGGCCTTGGGCAACATCTGTGAGGCGGCCATTGGGGAGCCTCATGCGGTTAACTATGCTGGTAACCTCTAGTTCTTCACTGATGTGGTGACGCAGCTGGAGGCGCGGTCGGGCAGAGCCAACAGGTTGGTGGAGGAGAGGAGTTGTGCCCTGCTCGGGCGTGATTTTTCTCGCGTCTTCAGCTATCTTCGGAACATGGATCCCCAGTTTGACTTTGATGCCGCTTATCGCCTTTGGTACCCCTGTGCCATCCGGGACGACCTGGCGATTGGTGGAAGACAACGTGGATGCCCTCGTCAGGGCCTTCACTACTGACAACGACGGCGTGGTCGTGGCTGCTGATGAAGGCGGCGTGGTGAACGGCCCTGACGCCGCTGACGACGACACGGAGGGCGATGGCGAGGCCAGCGACGCCAGCAACGATGCAGGAGGTGCCCTTGAGGATGCATTGGGGGATTTATCCGATTGACCGCGTGTTGTTCCCGCTCTCTTACCCTGCGCAGACAGAGTTCGGGCTTGGCCCTGAAGGTTGTAAGAGCATTTTGGGAGGGGGATCCCCTTGTGTAAAAACTCGCAGTTAGCATATTAGTAGATACGATATTACCCGTACGCCTGCGCCAAGTGGCTGGCCTTGCGACGAGCTGGCTGGCTTGTTTACCTTCGACCCGCATGGGCCCTGAGATAGCCTGTAGAGGGCTGTGGTGTCGGCAGTCCGGGCTGCATGCATGCTAGGCCTGGCCCGGCTCGCGAGGGGCTCACGAGGGGAGGCAGCTGAGGCAAAGTGGTAACCAGAACACGAGAGATTGCTCGAACGAGACTAAACACCCCTTCCCCGAACACACACAAATCTCGAGCTCAAATCCAACTTAAATCCAAACGGGGGAAAAAGCGACAGCCAAGGGGAAAAGCAAGAAAAGCAGAAAAGCCGCTGGTCCGCACCTAGTCTAGTCTTGGACGCTTCTCACCAACATGAGCTAAGTGCTGCCATCAAGGGGGAGGGAGCCCAGGGCCCGAGGCTGGCGCCTGAGACTCCGGGCGTGTACAGCCCCACTCATTATTACGTGAGAGTGTCACGGGGCGGCGAGCTTCACAGGCACTGGGCCTTCTTCACAGGTACCGGCCTTGCTTCATATCGCCAGACGAGGGCCCCGCCTTTGCGCCACATTCTAGTAAATCGACCACGGCCGGAGATCGAGGACGCCGATGGTAGAGCGGTCGCCAGCCGTTCCCCGACGACCACGGGTCCTCTCGCCGGGTAGGCCCCGAGGCACCTCCCGGCAGAGGGCCTACCTCCCGAGAACGCCTTTGTTCAACGCCATGGTGGTGATGCCGGATCTCGCCCCTCTCCGCAGCCCCCGTGCCCTCCTCCCGAGGGGTAGGAAGCTGCTGGATTGGGGCAGCCATCCGCCGACGACCTGTACCTCCCGCGATCCATGGTTAGCGTATGCCTGCTCCTGAGGAATTAGCGGTACCCGATAATCGCTGCCTCCAGCGCGGTTGACGAGGCTTTCCCGGGGCTCCTGGAAGAGCTCAGCTTGGGGTGTCTCGCCCCCCCCCCCCAGCTTGGGCCGAGGAGCGAGCCATGTTCGTCCTCCTGCGCGTGCCCTTGATCCATCATGTGGGGCACATACTCTTCCGGGGTTTCCACCCCGAATGCTTCGCCGTAGTGCCCCGTGCGCCACACAGCCCTGCTTGAGGCGCCCACCTGGGGGTGGTAGCGCGGCGGCCCACTGGGGCCGTGGGCTGTGGCGAGTCCTCCTTCGCTGGCCGGGGGCGGAGGCAGCGCCGCTGTTAGCCCGGTGCTGACGGCCTGGTTGGCATTGGAGTGGCCTTGGAGTCCGCTTGGAGCTGTGCGGGCGTGCGTGGGGCCTTCGTGTGGCCCGCCTGGACCTGAGGTGGCAGTTGGGTGCGAAGGGTGAGCCTCGGCGCGGCGAAGCCAGGAGCTCGCCACCCGCCTCCAAAGAAGACGTCAAGGCCGCCTCCAAAGAGCCTGCATTGCAAGAGCTTCGGCCACCGTGAGCGCGCCCTTGAGTTCGCCTCGCCTCCTGGGGTGTACGGGCGCCGTGGCTGTGGCGTGGTTCGAGGCCTCGCCGCCGACCGCACTTGCCGTGGCATGAGAGTTGATGTTGCTCGACCGCCGCCGCTCAAGGCCCGCAGCGCCTGCGGACTGCGGGCTGCCTGGGCACGGGTTGAGGTCGCCTGGGCGAGCGGCTCAAGGTGGGCCAGCCGCCAGGATCGAGGTTGCCTGGGTCGCGGGACATGATGATGACGATGCGACGGGCGCGAGGCGGCAGGGTGGATTCCGCGACTTACCGGGCGCGCTAAATGTCGGATTTCGGTTCCGGCAGACTTCTAGGTTCGATCTCCGGGTGCACGCAGAGATCTCGCCCTACCTACCTTCACCTCGTCAGCCTCGTAAGGATCTAAACTACACAAAGAGCAACACAAGGGACACAAGGTTTATATGGTTCGGTCCACCATGGTGGTGTAATACCCTACTCCAAAGGTGTGGTGTGGTGGATTGCCTCGGGGGCTGATGATGAATAAGACAAGGAAGAACAGCCTCATGAGGGTCTCTTCTTGGCTGGTGCGATTTAATCGCTAGGGGGAGTTCGGTCGCTTCTCTCTCTCTCTCTCTCTCTAGATTGCTTGATCTCTATCTCTATTCAAGATGCAAGATGCCTCTACCCTGTGGGTGGCTAGTCCTATTTATAGGCAGAGGCCCTAGGCCTCTTCCCAAATATTGAGCAGGAAGGGCGCCAACAATTGGCCATTTTGAAGGGGAACATCTAGTACACTTATCCTGACTAAAGTTGGTCCTCGCCAACAACGACTCGACGGTGACGCCTGGCTTGGGCTCCACGATGACCTCCTTCCTGCCGTTGTGTTGGTCTTGGTCTTGTTGCAATCAAATGGTTGCCTTTGCTTGATGCTCTCGCAAGCGCGCCTCCTTTGAACCAAAGAGGAAATGAGGACATCACTGGCTGGCGCCTCACCGGGCGCCTTTGGTCGCCATGGCTTGCGCCATGGGCACCTCGTGAGGTACCTCGCTTGATCTCTCCGCCTCCTCGCGAGCCAGCCTGACGAGGCTGTGCCTGAGGAAGCTTCCTGTCATCCACCCCTCGAGGCTTGGTCCTTCGCGAGGGTCTTGAGCTTGTGCTGATGAAGATGGCTATGCCCACCCTTGAGCCACGCCAGCAGTCAGCAGTGTGCAAGTCTGGGTACCCCCGTTCCTAGAACGCCGACAGATATGATAAGATAATATTTTTGGTATTTTTATGATAAAGATGCAAAGTAAAATAAAAGCAAAATAAAAACGACGCTAGAAATAACTTGTTGTTGCGAGATTAAATATGATGGAGAATAGACCCGGGGGCCATAGGTTTCACTAGTGGCTTCTCTCGAGAGCATAAGTATTACAGTGGGTGGACAAATTACTGTTGAGCAATTGACAGAATTGAGCATAGTTATGAGAATATCTAGGTATGATCATGAATATAGGCATCACGTCCGAGACAAGTAGACCGACTCCTGCGTGCATCTACTACTATTACTCCACACATCGACCGCTATCCAGCATGCATCTAGAGTATTAAGTTCAAGAGAACAGAGTAACGCTTTAACTAAGATGACATGATGTAGAGGGATAAATTCATGCAATACGATATAAACCCCATCTTGTTATCCTCGATGGCAACAATACAATACGTGCCTTGCTGCCCCTACTGTCACTGGGAAAGGACACCGCAAGATTGAACCCAAAGCTACACTTCTCCCATTGCAAGAAAGATCAATCTAGTAGGCCAAACCAAACTGATAATTCGAAGAGACTTGGAAAGATAACCAATCATACATAAAAGAATTCAGAGAAGATTCAAATATTGTTCATAGATAAACTTGATCATAAACCCACAATTCATTGGTCTCAACAAACACACCGCAAAAGAAGATTACATCGAATAGATCTCCACAAGAGAGGGGGAGAACATTGTATTGAGATCCAAAAAGAGAGAAGAAGCCATCTAGCTAATAACTATGGACCCGAAGGTCTGAGGTAAACTACTTACACATCATCGGAGAGGCTATGGTGTTGATGTAGAAGCCCTCCGTAATCGATGCCCCCTCCGCCGGAGCTCCGGTAAAGGCCCCAAGATGGGGTCTCACGGGTACAGAAGGTTGCGGTGGTGGAATTAGGTTTTTGGCTCCGTATCTGGTAGTTTGGGGGTACATAGGTATATATAGGAGGAAGAAGTACATCGGTGGAGCAATGATGGGCCCCACGAGGTGGAGGGCGCGCCTGTGGGGTAGGCGCCCTGCACTCTCGTGCCTTCCTGGTTGATTTCTTTACGTAGGGTCCAAGTCCTCCGGATCACGCTGGTTCAAAAATCACGCTCAAAGGTTTCATTCCGCTTGGACTCCGCTTGATATTCTTTTTCCGCTAAACTCAAATAGGCAAAACAGCAATTCGGGCTGGGCCTCCTGTTAATAGGTTAGTCCCAAAAATAATATAAAAGTGTATAATAAAGCCCAATAATGTCCAAAACAGAATATAATATAGCATGGAACAATAAAAATTATAGATACATTGAGACGATCACCGTCTTACATCCGCCCCGGAGATGTCCACTACAGCAGAGCCCAAAGAAGTGAAAAGCAGTTCCCGGACATCCGGTGCCAGCCCCGGACATCCGGTGCCAGCCCCTGACATCCGGCGCCTTGCCAAAGCCCGGACATCCGGCGCCTCCGCCGGAAATCCGGCATCGGCGACAGAACGCACCAGAAGTTTGCCCATCTTTGGGTCGGACATCCGGCCAGTGCCCCGGACATTCGGCGACTCGCGAAGCCCCGGACATCCGGGCCCCAGCCCAGACATCCGGCGCCTGCCTGCGCGCAGCCACGGGCCAGAGGCCCATGTATCCCCTTCCCCACTTACCCCTTCGTGGCTTGGACTATAAATACTCCTTCCCCTTCCTCTAGTTAGGGTTAGCAAAGGATTAGCTCATTTGAAATAGAGCTTTTCTCATCCATTACAGATCTAGTCCACGAGAGAGACCGCGGCGCCTCTCCGGAGAAGATCACCTTGGATTCAAGACCCCCTCTTGGGTGGCCCCCTTCAAGACCTCCTCATGGAGATGAACCTGACCTTGTATCTTTCCCTTTGTTGTTCATGTACCTTGTGGATCTTGTGTGTTTGATTGTCTAGTGGATGTGTGATTGGACTTGTTCTTGAGTGTTTCCTCTTGTGTTTTCTCTCCATTCTTCCCCGTGTTCTTCGTGTTCGTAGTTGGGATCCGCTCCTTTCGCGAAAGATCGGCCGTATAGGGTTCCACCCTACATCATCTTGGTATCATGAGCCACGTTGATCACGATTTTGGAGCCTCCCCGTTGTGTTTTCTAGCCTACTTTTGTTTGATTTTGTCCCAAATTCGAAAATCCCCACCAAAAATAGTCCCAAATTTTATTTGTGATTTGTTGGTTTGATGATGTTTTGTTGACTATGATCCATGGATTTGCTTGGTTTCGAGTGGATCTAGCATTTCCCCAAGTTTCCCTACTTTCCATCCATGAAATCTCCGCAATTTTGCACCCGAAATCATCAATTTCCGCCCCAAATCGAGTTTTGAAGTCCAAATCCCGACTTGGAATCGTCGGGCCGGACATCCGGGCCATCTGGCCTGACATCCGGGCCCCAAGCCGGACATCCGGCTCCTGGAGCACAAAATCACGCAAGTTTCTGGACATCAGGTCCCGGATATCCTTCCCCGACCCCGGATGTCCGACCCTTGGAGCATCAACCTCCCGTGTTTCACCGTTTTGACCGTAACTTTCACATCCGGAGTCTGATTTTTGCTTTTTTAGCTTGTTGAGTAGCTATTGACATCCTCTATCCATCTAGATAGGTTACATCACCATTTGGCTCTATCAAAGTTTTGGCACTTTGGCATCTTTGCCTAGGGCTTCCACCATAACTTCCGCATAAACACCACCGACTTCCGCAACCTAACACATTATGTTCCCCATTCCATTTGTGGTTGTTTGAGTTGTGATTCGAGTCCCCTAAGGTGTTTCGGCTACTTAGGGATGATTGCTTCTTCATCAACCACCACCATAACTTCCGCGTAGGCTTGCCCACCATACACTTCCGCCAACCCAACTTAACCCAATTTCGTTTGTGTTGTGAGTTGTGTCTCCTAAGGTGTTTCGGCTACTTAGGGACCGTGCTTCCAACTCAGATACCGTGTATAGTCCACCACCTTACCCTCCACTTCCGCATTGCGTCTCAAAACCCATCATTGCATTTCCGCAATCCCATTGAGTTTCCGCAAAACCTCCACCGCATTCCCGCTACCACCATTTGACATTTGCCTTTGAGATTTTGAGTTCGTGGTTTTTCCGTTTCCTAAGGTGTTTCGGCTACTTAGGGACGAGTCTCCATCATCTTGGTATCTACATCAAGAACACCGCCACTCATCATCGCCTCGGACGATAACCTCCATATCATCTTGGTATCGTGGTATCCCTCCATTCTATATTCCCTTGCAATTGCATTGATAACCCCTAGCCCATTTTGCGTCACTTGCCTATCGAGACTACCATTTGAGTATTTTTAGCAATGTTACTTGTGCACATTAGTGATCATTGGTCTACACCTTCCATTGCATACATACCATATCACATTGGTATCATCATATCATCCCTTGTGTCAAAAGTGTGTTCCCGTATATACACAATTGCTATCTTGGTTTGTGCATTTCACATTGTGGCCATATCAAAAAAAAAGAATAAGCTTTTAAGCAAAGAAAAGAGAAAGAACAAAGAGCTTGTAAGCAAGTGCCATAGCATCATAGTGCATTACAATATATCATACTTGATCATCTTGGATCAAACACCGGGAACCATACACACATAGCATACTTGGGATAGAAAGTCTATCCATTTTGCATCTTATAGGTTGTGCACAAGTGTCGTATCCGCCTATTGAGCAATCGTGCTAGCGTCTCTCTTGAGTTGTGTGACACGAGCGTTTTCCATGGATTCCACATTTTGTGCTCATTCCTTGGTTGCACGACCCCATTTATCTATCTGTGTGTGTGTGTTTCCGTGTGCCACATATTGCTATTGGTCTACTTGTTTCACTTGCGAATATGTGAATCTTTTTCAACATTATTGACTCTTGCTAACATTTTGCATTAAATTTTTGTGCCACTATCCTCACCGAGCTACTCCATAAGCTTTAGTTTGTAGGTGTGAGTGAACAAGTCCGGTAGCAATTCCACTATTCTTTCATCTCACATTGAGTGAAACGGGATACATCCTCAACTTTGGGAAAAGGTAACTTGGCATTGTTTATCTCATTTCCTACTCACGTCTACTCGAGTCTTGTGATGGATAGGCAAGGCATTTCACCTTTGGTCTACAACTACAACGACGAGTTCGATGCCACGAATAACTCTACCGATGCCAAGATGCAAGCTCAAATGGAGGAGATCAAAGCCCTCATCAAATCCTACAAGAGGTCTTCCTCATCTTCGAGAAGATGCTCAAGAGCACATGCCTCCGAGCTACCATCTCCGGCAAGATCACATCGGCATCGACAACATCACCAAAAATAATGTGAAGGTCAAGAGATCAACACCAACAACCGCTCAACGACTTCACCATCTCCCTTGGCATCTTCGCCAAGCGAATTCAAGGCATCTTCGCCTACGGACATACGACATCTTCGCCTACAAGCACCTCAAGACTGCGCTCAAGAGAAGCCCCCCAAGCTCAAGTCCACGACTTCCACGAGCTACTACGACCTCGACACCGACCAAGAGATCCCTTTCTATGGGACTCAAGAACCCGAGGAGTATCTCGAGTGGGAGCGTTTGATGGACGACTACCTCAAGCTACATCAAGTCCCTCCCGATGATCAAGTGAAGTGTGCCACAAGAAACTTCCACGACTATGCGTCCACATGGTGGCTTCACACACCTTCGGAGAGCTACGACATGAGTTGTCCCAAGACAAAGAGAGCTTTGCGGCGATATTTTGTGCCTCCAACCTACATGGAACAACTTCTACGCCAATTGGAGAACACCACCCAAGGATCCAAGTCCATCGACGAGTACTTCAAGGAGATGAAGAAAGCCTTGGGACGTGCCGGCGTGTACGACCCCATGTTAAGTTCCACTTCATGATGGGATTGAACAACGACATCTCCAAGACTATCTTCCTCGAGAACTACAAGTCCCTCGACGACAACTACATTGGTGCTCTCAAGGCGGAACAAGAACTCATGAAGGCCAAGGCTTCTCCACCCTAAGCACACTTCTCGAAGACCAAGCTCAAAGACGACGAGCATGAGGCTAGTAGCACCAAGATGTCCAAGCCCGGTGAGATCCAAGATGATGCTCCCAAGTTCGACTTTACCGCCATCCCTCTTTGTGACATTGATGATGCCCAGTCCTCCACGAATCTTTTTCAAGATGGTGCGGCAACGAGTACGATTACGGAGACCTTCAAGGACCAAGCTTTGGAGGCGAGTGACTTGGTGACGAGCAAGGATGATGCTTCCATCTTAGGAGGCGAGAGTGCTGATGTGCCATCTTCGGCCTTCATCCACGACGATGATGACGAGATGGTTGAGCATGGGATTTTCCCTTCGACCACGGCGACGTATGATGACTTGATTGACTTGTGCCACCATATTGAGAGTGAGAGTGACTTCACCACTAGCCCCATATATGATGTGTTGCCACAATTCCCATGTTAGGAGAGCCACAACCCCCACCACTCGAGTGAGATGAGTGACTCCACCATATGTGACATTCAGTGCACCTACCTTGAGGGAGTGAGTGAACCACCACATAGAGAGAGTGTGATAGTTGATAGGTGATAACCCACAAGTATAGGGGATCGCAACAGTTTTCGAGGGTAGAGTATTCAACCCAAATTTATTGATTCAACACAAGGGGAGCCAAAGAATATTCTCAAGTGTTAGCAACTGAGTTGTCAATTCAGCCACACCTGGATAACTTAATATCTGCAACAAAGTATTTAGTAGCAAAGTAATATGGAAGTAACGGTAGCAAAAGAAATATTTTTGGGTTTTGTAGTGATTGTAACAGTAGCAACAGAAAAGTAAATAAGCGAAGAACAATATGTGAAAAGCTCGTAGGCATTGGATCAGTGATGGAGAATTATGTTGAATGCGGTTCATCATGTAACAATCATAACATAGGGTGACGCAGAACTAGCTCCAATTCATCAATGTAATGTAGGCATGTATTCTGAATATAGTCATACGTGCTTATGGAAAAGAACTTCCATGACATCTTTTGTCCTACCCTCCCGTGGCAGCGGAGTCCTAGCGGAAACTAAGGGATATTAAGGCCTCCTTTTAATAGAGTACCAGACCAAAGCAATAACACATAGTAAATACATGAACTCCTCAAAGTATGGTCATCACTGGGAGTGGTCCTGATTATTGTCACTTCGGGGTTGTCGGATCATAACACATAGTAGGTGACTATAGACTTGCAAGATAGTATCAAGAACTCACATATATTCATGAAAACATAATAGGTTCCGATCTGAAATCATGGCACTCGGCCCTAGTGACAAGCATTAAGCATAGCAAAGTCATAGCAACATCAATCTCGAACATAGTGGATACTAGGATCAAACCCTAACAAAACTAACTCGATTACATGATAAATCTCATCCAACCCATCACCGTCCAGCAAGCCTACGATGGAATTACTCACGCACGGCGGTGAGCATCATAAAATTGGTGATGGAGGATGATTGATGATGACGATGGCGACGGATTCCCCTCTCCGGAGCCCCGAACGGACTCCAGATCAGCCCTCCCGAGAGAGTTTAGGGCTTGGCGGCGGCTCCGTATCGTAAAACGCGATGAATCTTTCTATCTGATTTTTTTCTCCCCGAACACGAATATACGGAGTTGGAGTTGAGGTTGGTGGAGCTCCAGGGGGCCCACGAGGCAGGGGGCGTACCCCCACCCTCATGGACAGGTGGTGGGGCCCCTGGCCTTGATTCTTTCGCCAATATTTTTAATATTTTCCAAAAATAAGCTCCGTGGAGTTTCAGGTCATTCCGAGAACTTTTATTTCTGCACATAAATAACACCATGGTAATTCTGCTGAAAACAGCGTCAGTCCAGGTTAGTTCCATTCAAATCATGCAAGTTAGAGTCCAAAACAAGGGCAAAAGTGTTTGGAAAAGTAGATACTACGGACGTATCAACTCCCCCAAGCTTAAACCTTTGCTTGTCCTCAAGCAATTCAGTTGATAAACTGAAAGTGATAAAGAAAAACTTTTACAAACTCTGTTTGCTCTTGTTGTTGTAAATATGTAAAGCCAACATTAAGTTTTCAGCAAAGATTATGAACTAACCGTATTCACAATAACTCTTAGGTCTCATGTTTACTCATATCAATGGCATAATCAACTAGAGAGCAATAATAATAAATCTCGGATGACAACACTTTCTCAAAACAATCATAATATGATATAACAAGATGGTATCTCGCTAGCCCTTTCTGAGACCGCAAAACATAACTGCAGAGCACCTTTAAAGATCAAGGACTGACTAGACATTGTAATTCATGGTAAAAGAGATCCAGTCATAGTCATACCCAATATAAATTTACAATAATGAAAGCAAATGATAGCAGTGCTCTCCAGCTGGTGCTTTTTAATAAGAGGGTGATGAGTCAACATGAAAGTAAATAGATAGGCCCTTCGCAGAGGGAAGCAGGGATTTGTAGAGGTGCCGGAGTTCGATTTAGAAATAGAGATAAATAATATTTTGAGCGGCATACTTTCATTGTCAACATAACAACCAAGAGATGGCGATATCTTCCATGCTACACACATTATAGGCGGTTCCCAAACATAACGATAAAGTTTATACTCCCCCTCCACCAACAAGCATCAATCCATGGCTTGCTCGAAACAACGAGTACCTCCAACTAACAACAGTCCCGGGGGAGTTTTGTTTGCAATTATTTTGATTTGATTTGCATAAAGCATGGGACTGGGCATCCCGGTGACCAGCCATTTTCTCGTGAGTGAGGAGCGAGTCCACCTCTTGAGAATAACCCGCCTAACATGGAAGATATGGACAGCCCTAGTTGATACATGAGCTATTCGAGCATACAAAACAGAATTTCATTTGAAGGTTTAGAGTTTGGCACATACAAATTTACTTGGAACGGCAGGTAGATACCGCATATAGGAAGGTATGGTGGACTCATATGGCATAACTTTGGGGTTTAAGGGATTGGATGCACAAGCAGTATTCCCGCTTAGTACAAGTGAAGGCTAGCAAAAGACTGGGAAGCGACCAACTAGAGATCAACAACAGTCATGAACATGCATTAAAATTAATAAACATTGAGTGCAAGCATGAGTAGGATATAATCCACCATGAACATAAATATCGTGAAGGCTATGTTGATTTGTTTCAACTACATGCGTGAACATGTGCCAAGTCAAGTCACTCGAATTATTCAAAGGAGGATACCACCCTACTATACCACATCACAACTATTTTAATAGCATGTTGGCACACAAGGTAAACCATTATAACTCATAGCTAATTAAGCATAGCATAAGTAACTATAATCTCTAATTGCCATTGCAAACATGTTTATTCATAATAGGCTGAATCAGGAACGATGAACTAATCATATTTACAAAAACAAGAGAGGTCGAGTTCATACCAGCTTCTCTCATTTCAATCAGTCCATCATATATCGTCATAATTGCCTTTCACTTGCACGACCGAACGATGTGAATAATAATAATAGTGCACGTGCATTGGACTAAGCTGGAATCTACAAGCATTCAATAAACAGGAGAAGATAAGGCAATATGGGCTCTTGGTTAAATCAGCAATAATGCATATAAGAGCCACTTCAACAATTTCATTATGGTCTTCTCCTATCGACCCCCAAAGAAAAGAAAAGAAAAGAAACTATTTACACGGGAAAGCTCCCAACAAGCAAAAGAAGAACATGAAATATTTTTGGGTTTTCTTTTAATTATTACTACTACAGCAAGAAAAGTAAACTAAGTAAAAGCTATTACTATTTTTTTGTTTTCTTAAGGTTTATCAAACACACAAGAAGAAAGCATAAAAAGAAAATAAACTAGCATGGATATTACAGTGAAAGAGTATGAGCACCGACATCTAGCAATGAGTGTGTAAACATGAATGTAACATCGGTGAGAGATACGTACTCCCCCAAGCTTAGGCTTTTGGCCTAAGCTGGACTATTGCCACGACTGGCCTGGCGGATATCCAAAGTTGTAGTTGGGGTCGTACTGAGATGAAGAAGCCTCTGATTTCCACTGGTTGGCAATTACTTTTGGATCCCACTGGTAATTAGACTATCATGGAGGATCAAATTGTGGTTCCGGCTCTGGCTCTGTGGCTGACGTAGGGTTCCGGTAGGCATGAATTGCCGCCAACGGAATGAGATACTAGCCTGCAGATAAATCAAACAAGGAAGGAGCAGGCAGGGTAATAGTTTCAGGATGATGTTTATCAAAGAACAATTTGTATTTAAGCGCCCTTTCCCTGTTCTTAACAATATAATCATGCGCTACCATACTCTTGTAATCTAAATAAACAGAAGGCAGCAATTTTTCTTCTTTTTCATAGTTCCTAATAGGTATGTTATAGTATGCAGCAAGGCGTGAAGCATAGACACCTCCAAAGATGTGGCCCTTTGTATGGTTCAGACTTAACCATTTGGCAATAATACCGCCCATACTAACAGAGTCATCACAGAGTAAACCATGGAACAAAATAATAATATCAGGAACACTAAGGTTTCCACAGTTTCCGCGACCAATTAAGCAACGACTAGCAAATATTGCAAAGTAGCGTAAAACAGGAAAAATGTATGCTAGTGATTCTTGCATCGGAAACCTTCCTAGTTTCCCCTACAGTAATAGTATCAATAAACCCGTCCACATCTTTACGATGTGGTTCCTCTGTTACCTTGAAAGGTATTTTGCAAACCCCGCAAAATTCATATAGTGACATCTTCTTAACCACATCATATAAATGAAACTCTACTGAAGGAGGTGATTCCTTAGGATAATAGTAGAAGTTTTGCACAAAAGTATTGGTGAGTAAGAGATACTGTTCGCGTTGGTCGCGGAGGAAGTCGATGAGGCCTACATTCTCAGCCAATTCATAAAAATCATCATAAATCCCGGCTGCTCTCAAGAAATCATTGGAAGGCCATTCACACGGCTGAACCTCCGTGGTGCGAGGCAGATTATATATGGGCCTCTCTGCTTCTTCACTTTTCTTTTCCTTCGAGCTTCGGCTTGATGAGACCCTCAAAAATCTCTTCATTATTTTCTGAAAATTTCTGAAATTTTTAGTAACTTCAAATAAAAGTGAATCAAGCTCAACAAAATTGATAGCAACTACTCCTACAAGTTCCTAGAGCCTATATCATGCATTAGAACTACTTGGAACCATATAAATTTGACATGCAAGCTCAAGAACATGGTCACCTAGGCAGCACAAATTTGCAATGAATAAAGCACTAGAACAAAAACTGATTGGACCAATGGAGGAGTCACATACCAAGGAACAATCCCCCAAAGCAATTTTGTGAGAGGTGCTTTGAGCAAGGAGACCGACAATCGCAACAAAATGAGCTAGAACTCGTGCTTGAGCTGGATGGTGATTTTTTGGGAGGAAGAAGAAGTGTGTGGTGGCTGGCATAAGTGGAGGGGAGCCACCATGGGCCCACGAGGCAGGGGGGCGCGCCCAGGGGGGTGGGCGTGCCCTGGACCCTCGTGGCCAGGTGCTTGCTCCCCCTGCTGTGTTCTTTGTGCCAGTTGTTCTCAAATATTCTTGAAAAAATCATATTAAATTGGCAGGCCATTTGGAGAACTTTTTTTCGGGGTATTTTTTATTGCATGGATAATTCGGAAAACTGACAGAAAATACTTTTTTGCTTTATTTATTCTAAATAACAGAAAGTAGAGAGAGGGTACAGAAGGTTGTGCTTTCTAACTTCATCTATCTCATGCTCATCAAAAGGAATCCACTAACAAGGTTGATCAAGTCTTGTTAACAAACTCATTCCGACTAACATGGAACCGGAGAAATTTCGAATAACACTATGTTACCTCAACGGGGATATGCACATCCCCAATAATAAGAATATCATATCTCTTTTTGACAGTAGGAAGAGGAAATTCAAAACCTGCAAAAATAATCGATGGGATTTTTCCAATAGAGTTGATACTATGAACCTGAGGTTGTTTCCTCGGAAGTGTACCGTATGCTGATTACCATTCACATGAAAAGTGACATTGCCTTTGTTGCAATCAATAACAGCCCCTGCAGTATTTTAAAAAGGTCTTCCAAGAATAATAGACATACTATCGTCCTTGGGAATATCAAGAATAACAAAGTCCATTAAAATAGTAACGTTTGCAACCACAACAGGCACATCCTCACAAATACCGACATGTGTAGCAGTTGATTTATCAGCCATTTGCAAAGATATTTCAGTAGGTGTCAACTTATTCAAATCAAGTCTATGATATAAAGAGAGATGCATAACACTAACACCGGCTCCAAGATCACATAAAGCAGTTTTAACATAGTTTATTTTAATGGAGCATGGTATAGTTGGTACTCCTGGATCTCCTAGTTTCTTAGGTATTCCACCCTTAAAAGTATAATTAGCAAGCATGGTTTCAGCTGTCGGTATCTTTCTTTTATTCGTAACAATTTCTTTCATATACTTAGCATAAGGATTCATTTTGAGCATATCAGTTAATCACATACGCAAGAAGATAGGACTAATCATTTCAGCAAAGCGCTCAAAATCCTCATCATCCTTTTTCTTGGATGGTTTGGGAGGAAAAGGCATGGGTTTCTGAACCCATGGTTCTCTTTCTTTACCGTGTTTCTTGGCAACAAAGTCTCTCTTATCATAACGTTGATTCTTTGATTGTGGGTTATCAAGATCAACAGCAGTTTCAATTTCTACATCATTATCATTGCTAGGTTGAGCATCAACATGAACATCATCATTAATATTATCACTAGGTTCATGTTCATTACTAGATTGTGTTTCAGCATCAGAAATAGAAATATTATTGGGATTCTCAGGTGTGTCTACAACAGGTTCACTAGAAGCATGCAAAGTCCTATCATTTTTCTTTTTCTTCTTTTTAGAAGGACTAGGTGCATCAATATTATTTCTCTGAGAATCTTGCTCAATTCTCTTAGGATGGCCTTCAGGATACAAAGGTTCCTGAGTCATTTTATCAGTTCTAGTAGCCACTCTAACAGCATAGTCATTATTCTTACTATTTAATTCATTGAGCAAATCATTATGAGCTTTAAGTACTTGTTCTACTTGAGTGGTAACCATAGAAGCATGTTTACTAATGAGTTTAAGTTCACCTTTAACTCTAGACATATAATCACCCAAGTGTTCAATCATATAAGCATTTTGTTTTAATTGTCTACCAAAATAAGCATAAAAATCTTCTTGCTTAAACATAAAGTTATCAAACTCATCCAAACATTGGCTAGCAAACTTAGTAGGAGGGATTTCAGCTTTATCATATCTATAGAGAGAATTTACCTTTACTACCTGTGTCGGGTTATCAAGACCATGTGTTTCTTCAATAGGTGATGAATTAAAACCATGTATTTCTTCAACAGGTGGTAAATTAAGACCATGTATTTCTTCAACAGGAGGTAAATTCTTAACATCTTCAGCTTTAATACCCTTTTCTTTCAAAGATTTCTTTGCCTCTTGCATATCTTCAGGACTGAGACATAGAACACCCCTCTTCTTCGGAGTTGGCTTAGGAGTTGGTTCAAGAAGTGTCCAATTATTTTCATTGGTCAACATATTATTCAATAGAATTTCAGCTTCATCTGGTGTTCTTTCCCTGAAAACAGAACCAACACACCTATCCAGTTAATCTCTGGAAGCATCGATTAGTCCATTATAAAAGATATCAAGTATTTCATATTTCTTAAGAGGATGATCAGGCAAAGCATTAAGTAATTGGAGAAGCCTCCCCCAAGATTGTGGGAGACTCTCTTCTTCAAGTTGCACAAAATTATATATTTCCCTTAAAGTCGCTTGTTTCTTATGAGCAGGGAAATATTTAGCAGAGAAGTAATAAATCATATCCTGGGTACTACGCACACAACCAGGATCAAGAGAATTAAACCATATCTTAGCATCACCCTTAAATGAGAACGAAAATATTTTAAGGATATAAAAGTAGCAAGTTCTCTCATCATTAGTGAATAGGGTGGCTATATCATTTAATTTAGTAAGATGTGCCGCAACAGTTTCACATTCATAGCAATAGAAAGGATCAGATTCAACCAAAGTAATTATACCAGGATCAACAGAGAATTCATAATCCTTATCAGTAACGAAGATAGGTGAAGTAGCATAAGCAGGATCATATTTCATTCTAGCATTCAGAGTTTTTTATTTAAGCTTAGCTAATAATTTCTTAAGATCATTCCTATCATTGCAAGCAAGAAAGTCTCTAGCAGTTTCTTCATCCATAACATAGCCCTCAGGCACAACAGGTAATTCATATTTATTAGGAGAGTCTTCATCATCACTTTCTTCAATATTATCAGTTTCAATAATTTCATTCTCTCTAGCCCTAGCAAGTTGTTCATCAAGAAATTCACCAAGTGGCACAGTAGTATCAAGCATAGAAGTAGCTTCATCATAAGTATCATGCATAGCAGAAGTGGCATCATCAATAACATGCGACATATTAGAATTAATAGCAGAAGCAGGTTTAGGTGTCGCAAGCTTACTCAAAACATAAGGTGAATCAAGTGCAGAGCTAGATGGCAGTTCCTTACCTCCCCTCGTAGTTGAGGGATAATTTTTTTTCTCGTCTTTCAAGTTCCTCATAGTGACCAGAAGATATAAATCCCAAGTGACTCAAAGAATAGAGCTATGCTCCCCGGCAACGGCGCCAGAAAATAGTCTTGATAACCCACAAGTATAGGGGATCGCAACAGTTTTCGAGGGTAGAGTATTCAACCCAAATTTATTGATTTGACACAAGGGGAGCCAAAGAATATTCTCAAGTATTAGCAACCGAGTTGTCAATTCAGCCACACCTGGATAACTTAATATCTGCAACAAAGTATTTAGTAGCAAAGTAATATGGAAGTAACAGTAACGGTAGCAAAAGTAATATTTTTGGGTTTTGTAGTGATTGTAGCTAATTTTTTTAAATAATACATTTTTTATTAATTTTCATAAATATTACGCTGGGTAATTGTTTTTCAAAAATAATACACCGTCGGCCCACTGCAGGCCGACTGGGCCTAGTCGGCCCACAGCAGGCCGCTTGGATTCCAATCGGCCTACAGCTGGCCGACTGGCCCCTGTCGGTCCACCGTGGGATGATTGGGTCCTGTCGGCCCACTGTGGGCCGACTGGAGCTAATTGGCTCGCTGTGGGCTAATTGTTTTTGCAAAAAAAGTAGGCATAAAAATATATGTTTAAAAAAAAGTTAATCTTGTAACTAAAAAATGTTGAACGTGTATAAAAAATGTTCCTGATGTATACAAAAATGTACAATATATATGCAAAAAAGTTGACTAAAAATATGTTTTAGAAAGTGTTAATCATGTATTTAAAAATTGTTAAATGTGTGTATAAAAATGTTCCTTATCTATACAAAACATATAGAATGTGTATGAAAAAATGTTGACACAAAAAAAATATGTTTGAAAAAAATGTTAATCATGTATTTGAAAAAATGTTCAACGAGTACACAAAAATGTTTCATGTATTGGAATGAAAGGTTAAACGTGTATAAAAAATGTTCCAACTCCGGATCATGTACGGGAGCATCACGGACCTAAGTATGATTGGTTGCTCTTTTTGTATGGAACTAGAACATTTTTTTCAAACATATTTTTTTGGTGTCAACTTTTTTTCATACACATTCTATATTTTTTGTATAGATAAGGAACATTTTTTATACACACATTTAACAATTTTAATCATGTATTTGAAAAATGTCAAGTTTTCAAACATATTTTTTGGTGTCAACTTTTTTCATACATTCTATATTTTTGTATAAATAAGGAACATTTTTATACACACATTTAACAATTTTAAATACATGCTTAACACTTTTTAAAACATATTTTTATGTCAACTTTTGCATATATATTGTACATTTTTGTATACATCAGGAACATTTTTTATACACGCTTAACATTTTTTAGTTACAAGATTAACATTTTGTAAACATATATTTTTATGCCTACTTTTTTGCAAAAATAATTAGCCCACAGCAAGCCAATTAGCTCCAATCGCCCACAAGGGGCGATTAGGCTGGGCGGCCAACTGAGGTCGATCGAATCTAATCGCCCTGCTGTGGGCCGATTAGGCTCAATCGGCCTGCAGCGGGCCGACGGTGTATTATTTTTGAATTTTTTTTATCCAGTGTAATATTTATGAAAATTAATAAAAAATGTATTATTTTAAAAAAAATAGCGTGATTGTAACAGTAGCAACGGAAAAGTAAATAAGCGAAGAACAATATGTGAAAAGCTCGTAGGCATTGGATCGGTGATGGAGAATTATGCCGGATGCGGTTCATCATGTAACAATCATAACATAGGGTGACACAGAACTAGCTCCAATTCATCAATGTAATGTAGGCATGTATTCCGAATATAGTCATACGTGCCTATGGAAAAGAACTTGCATTACATCTTTTGTCCTACCCTCCCGTGGCAGCGGGGTCCTAGCGGAAACTAAGGGATATTAAGGCCTCCTTTTAATAGAGTACCGGACCAAAGCATTAACACATAGTGAATACATGAACTCCTCAAACTATGGTCATCACAAGGAGTGGTCCCGATTATTGTCACTTCGGGGTTGCCGGATCATAACACATAGTAGGTGACTATAGACTTGCAAGATAGGATCAAGAACTCACATATATTCATGAAAACATAATAGGTTCCGATCTGAAATCATGGCACTCAGGCCCTAGTGACAAGCATTAAGCATAGCAAAGTCATAGCAACATCAATCTCAGAACATAGTGGATACTAGGGATAAAACCCTAACAAAACTAACTCGATTACATGATAAATCTCATCCAACCCATCACCGTCCAGCAAGCCTACGATGGAATTACTCACGCACGGCAGTGAGCATCATGAAATTGGTGATGGAGGATGGTTGATGATGACGATGGCGACAGATTCCCCTCTCCGGAGCCCCGAACGGAACCCAGATCAGCCCTCTCGAGAGAGTTTAGGGCTTGGCGGCGGCTCCATATCGTAAAACATGATGAATCTTTCTCTCTGATTTTTCTCCCCGAACACGAATATATGGAGTTGGAGTTGAGGTCTGTGGAGCTCCAGGGGGCCCACGAGGCAGGGGGCGAGCCCAGGGGGCAGGCGCGCCCCCCACCCTCGTGGACAGGTGGTGGGCCCCCTGGCCTTGATTCTTTCGCCAATATTTTTAATATTTTCCAAAAATAAGCTCCGTGGAGTTTCAGGTCATTCCGAGAACTTTTGTTTCTGCACATAAATAACACCATGGCAATTCTGCTGAAAACAGATACATCCGGTTAGTTCCATTCAAATCATGCAAGTTAGAGTCCAAAACAAGGGCAAAAGTGTTTGGAAAAGTAGATACGACGGAGACGTATCAATAGGTCATGTGAGGCCACTTTCAACACTAATGACTTGACCTCTACCTCTATTTTGTATTCTCATTTGGTCTAGGTCCCATATATGATGACGCGCTGATACATGATGACTTCGTCCTTCCTTTGGACAAGATGATGGCCATGGTGGAATACGATGCACCCCCCACATGGTTCCATCAAGTTGATGATGATGACCACCATTTGGTCTTTCCCACCTCACCTACACCACTTGAGTGGAATGAACAAGGTAACATAGGTGAAGGTGATACTCTTGTCCCACTAGTGGACATTCTTGACATTGATTGCTTGCATGATGTTGATCAACCTATTACCATGCTTCATGCTAGTGCAACTTCCCCATGTGATGATTTACCCATTTATGATGAGTTTGATGATTGCTATGTGGAGTCTATTAGTTGTGATGCCATGTTACATGGGATTTCTTGTGACAATTCTCTAGGTCACATCATGTTTAACAATCCGCTTGACTTGTCATATGCTATGCATGAGATCAATCATATGTCATATTTGCAATCTCTTCGTAGTGACTATGCATATGCCAATAAAATAAACCCAATTTGTACATATGGCATAGATGACAAGCCCATGGTTATTGGCATTTCTTTTTCTTGTGATGATATTGATATGCTCCCTTTGCATCATTTATCTCATATGCCATGCCATGACCACCTAGCATCGGATATGCATTGTTTTGGATGTTGTTCATTTTCTCCATATGATGTTTCCAATATTGCTCATGAGAAGACCCCCATAGTTTCCTCATACATGTTAGGAGATTTTGATTCGTACCATTCATTGCATGATCCCAATACTTGTGTGCACAATATGCTTCCCATGAATAAACATGCTATTGATGTGCCATATGCTTGCATTCTCAATTTGTGTCCCCATCGTGTCATACACAATAACTATTCTTTCATGATGGATGACATGTTTTTATACCATGCATCAAATTTCTTTGAGCGATGCTTATCTTGTGCTCACTCACACATGCACATACACATCATGATGGATGATGTGTACATTTACCACACACACATTTTTTTCTGGTTTGTGTCTCTTTTGTGTAGGTACCCATGAATACTTTACAACCTGCAATCCCATGAGTTGACAAAATGCGAGCTCTAGAGAGCAATGATGACTTGGTATCCCATGGATTGCATTTCCCACTGCTCTCTTCACGCGAAGTCTTCGCGCATTCATTATACATGGCCCTCACATGGTTATGTCCATTACATATTCTATGCCCATCTTGCCATGTTCACTTTGCATGATATGCTCATTCCTATGCCTTTGCCATGCATTTGTGACCCACGCTTTGCATTACACATGATGATTGATTCTAGTACTTGTATGTGTATTTGCAAGCTTGGTGGAGATATCACTTGTTATTACCATGTTTGCTTTGTGACCCATGCCTATGATTATACTATGATCTTGCTTTGTGTTCGTGCTTGCGATATGTCATGTGCATTGTATATGCCTATTGTTCACTCACATGACATGATTGCCATGATTTCCTCTAGTATGTTGCATCTTTGCAATACTAGCTTGCATGACTTGATTACTTTGATTGCTTACCTTGTTGCATCGCCGATGATTCATACTTGATCCTTTCATGCGATTGATGACAACCATCTACATGCTTTGCACATGATTGTTATTGCTTCTTGTCATATATCTCCATGTGTTGCCTCTCTCATGCTAGATGATTTGACATGTATTGAGTGCAACAATGCCCTTAGTCTTGATAATGAGTTTGCCCCCATAGCATTCTCACATATATTTGGAGATTTTGACATATTCCTTGTGAAGCATGCTTGTCTTACCTCTTTCCACCATATACCTAGTGCCATGAATATTGCCATTGTTGCATCATATTATTCATGCACTTGTGCTTCTAATGGTTATGTGCAAAAGAAGAGAACCATCATGATGGATGCTGTGTTTATCTACCATGCACATACGTTCTTTCTTTTGTTGTGTGCATGTGTAGGATACTTGGACTTTGCGTCGACTTCCACGTCACGTGAGTTGACAATCCGAGCTCTTGAGAGTGAACCACCTTCTACCACGACGACTCTACATCGCACTTGCTTGTACTTCGGCATTGTGAAGAATGCACAAAGACACGCCTTCAAGGTGACATCTTTCGTGAGCATGTATATTATGGATCATACTACTTGTGTTGCTTGCACCTTGAGTCTTATTGGTCATCTTGGACCATTTGATTGCGCACATGTTAGAGATCGTGCTTTGACTTGTCATTTTCAACATTCCATGCATCATGATATATATGCCTTGTGTGTTGCATCCAATTCTTGGCTTACTTTCTCCTATCACATGTTTGGTTGCAACAATGTCATTTCTTCACACATGCCATTTCCCATTGCTTGTCACATGATTGACTTGATTGCCTCACACATGATGAACAATTGCTCTTTATACTGTGTTGAGTACCACACTATATTCACTACACCATATGCACGTTATGCTTGGATTGTCTTGCACTTGACCCATGTGTTTAGACACTTCACTTTATTTGGTGTTGTGGATGATTCCTATGCCTACCATAGACCTTACATTGAGCAATTTGTGAATGCTTGCTATGAACTTGAGGTAGATGCTTATTCTCTTGACACATATTTGCAACACTACCTCAAAATTGCATACTTTTCACCATGATTTCTTTGCTTTTGCTCGATTGATATGCTTACATGCCATGTCACAATCCTTTGTCACACCATATGCCTTGCATGATGACGACACTTGTTTGGTGAATCACCTCTTGAATGCTTGGTTTTGCACTAACGCTAACCACATTTGTTTTTCCAAGTGTTTGTTGTCCTTACTCCTTTTGAAGGAATCACAAGACGGTGCGACACTGGAGAGTGCCCATTTCGAGATTCAAGACGACGAGTACCTGGTGAACGTCCACTTCTACACGGCGAAGCCATCTCTTTCCCATGGTGATTTGGTTTTCGATCTGAGGTCGGATCTTTCCCAAGGGAGGGGAGATGATGCGGAGCATCCTATGGACATCACCATGTCAAGAGTCCGTTCGGCGAGTGACACGCGACATCTACTTCACATACACAAAGGTGAATCATCTCCTTTACACGTGCTCACTTGACACCTTCGAGGATGGTATACTACTTGACACTCCACTCGTGTGCATGCATAGGTATTGTCGGAACACTACGGACGACACGGAGGAGTGCAAGCGCCAAGGAACAACTACACCATCCGTGAGGGAAGCCTGGAAGCGACGACGGAAGAAGACGGAGACAGCTCCCAGGACCCGGATATCCGGCCCTGGCCCGGACATCCGGCCCCTGGAGATGTCCACTACAGCAGAGCCCAGCAGGCGAAGTGCTACAGGCCCCGGACATCCGACGCCAGCCCCGGACATCCGGCGCCTCCCCCAGAAATCCAGCATCGGCGACAGAACGCACCAGAAGTTTGCCCATCTTCGGGTCGGACATCCGGCCAGAGCCCCGGACATCCGGCAACTCGCGAAGCCCCGGACATCCGGCGCCTGCCTGCGCGCCGCCACAGGCCAGAGGCCCATGTATCCCCTTCCCCACTTACCCCTTCGTGGCTTGGACTATAAATACTCCTTCCCCTTCCTCTAGTTAGGGTTAGCAAAGGATTAGCTCATTTGAGATAGAGCTTTGCTCATCCATTACGGATCTACTCCATGAGAGAGACCGCGGCCCCTCTACGGAGAATATCACCTTGGATTCAAGACCCCCTCTTGGGTGGCCCCCTTCAAGACCTCCTCATGGAGATGAACCTTACCTTGTATCTTTCCCTTTGTTGTTCATGTACCTTGTGGATCTTGTGTGTTTGATTGTCTAGTGGATGTGTGATTGGACTTGTTCTTGAGTGTTTCCCCTTGTGTTTTCTCTCCGTTCTTCCCCATGTTCTTCGTGTTCTTAGTTGGGATCTGCTCCTTTCGTGAAAGATCGGCCGTATAGGGTTCCACCCTACATCATCTTCGTATCATGAGCCACGTTGATCACGATTTCGGAGCCTCCCCGTTGTGTTTTCTAGACTAGTTTTGTTGATTTTGTCCCAAATTCGAAAATCCCCACCAAAAATAGCCCCCAAATTTTTTTTTGTAATTTGTTGGTTTGATGATGTTTTATTGATTATGATCCATGGATTTGCTTGGTTTAGAGTGGGTCTAGCATTTCCCCAAGTTTCCCCACTCTCCATCCACGAAATCTCCGCAATTTTGCCCCCGAAATCATCAATTTCCGCCCCAAATCGAGTTTCGAAGTCCAAACCCCGATCTGGAATCGTCGGGCCGGACATCCGGGCCTCAGGCCGGACATTCGGGCCCCAAGCCGGACAGTCGGCTCCTGGAGCACAAAATCACGCAAGTTTCTAGACATCAGGTTCCGGATATCCGGCCCCGACCCCGGATGTCCGACCCCTGGAGCATCAACCTCCCGTGTTTCACCGTTTTGACCGTAACTTTCACATCCGGAGTCTGATTTTCACGTTCTTTAGCTCGTTGAGTAGCTATTCACATCCTCTATCCATCTAGATAGGTTACATCACCATTTGACTCCAAATTTTTGACACTTTGGCATCTTTGCCTAGGGCTTCCACCATAACTTCCGCATAAACTCCACCGACTTCCGCAACCTAACACATTTTGTTCCCCATTCCATTTGTGGTTGTTTAAGTTGTGATTCGAGTCTGCTAAGGTGTTTCGGCTACTTAGGGACGCTTGCTTCTTCATCAACCACCACCATAACTTCCGCATAGGCTAGCCCACCATACACTTCCGCCAACCCAACTTAACCCAATTTCGTTTGTGTTGTGAGCTGTGTCTCCTAAGGTGTTTCGGCTACTTAGGGATCGTGCTTCCAACTCCGACACCGAGTATAGTCCACCACCTTACCCTCCACTTCCGCATTGTGTCTCAAAACCCATCATTGCATTTCCGCAATCCCATTGAGTTTCCGCAAAACCTCCACCGCATTCCCGCTACCACCATTTGACATTTGCCTTTGAGATTTGAGTTCGCGGTTTTTTTCGTTTCCTAAGGTGTTTCGGCTACTTAGGGACGAGGTATTTTTGAAGAATTTGTGAAGATATACCTTGTTGATGATGTGGCACGCAGTATTGTAACATCCCAAAATTTCAATTTGGAATGTTATACATTAGGTCATCATGCATATCATATTTTCTCGCATTTTCCGATCCTAGAAAATTTCACGCAACTCAAGGACCCTGAGAGAGTTGAGATTTCATTATTTTCATATTTGAGATTTCTCAAATTATGAAAATAGGATCATTGGATTTATTTAATTATCTTCATAAAGTTTTTCCGATAAAAAAATTAAGAGAGGGAATAATATGACTTTCCCAACATTTAGGAAAAATGAAGATACTATAAATAAATCAAATTTTGGTTTTAAAGATTTATTTGCTTTAGGCAAAATGAGCATTTTAAAAAATATGCATATTTGCCCGCTTTTAAAGTTCATTTTGTTCGACTCATTTTAGGAGTCGGGAAAATTAATTTTATTAAATTCGGAGTTCGTTTGGTTTATTTCTAAATTCGCTTAGTTTTGTTAAAAAAAACTGCGCGCTTTGGGCCAAGGCCCACCCGCCCAGGCCACCGCCTGCCCACCTCCCTCTCCCCTCGCGACTCCGCCGCAAGCCGCGCCACCCGCTTGTGTCCGGCTCGGACACGCCCCCCCCCCGCTTGCCCCCTCCCCAAGGAACACCCCCTCCTTTTATACCGCCCCCCTCTCTCCTCATCCCGCCACCCCTCACCCGAGCCTCGCTTGCGCCCAGGACGCCGCCGCCTCCTCCCGCCGTCGCCGGACCCCTCGCCGCCCCTCGCCTCGCCGACCCTCCCGACCCGCGGACCCCACCGCCGCCTGAGGCCCGGCCGAGCCTCGCGAGGTAGCACCTCGCCGCCGCCCCGATCCGGTTTTTTTTTTGAAAAACCCGATCCGGTTTTTCTCGTGATGTTCGGTTTTTTTTCAAAACCCTAGATGGTTTATTATTTTCTCGGTTTTCTTATTTAGTGAATGTTCACCGACCCGTTCGTTTCAATGAACGTGTTCGTTGGATTAGTTCTGTTAACGAACATTCGCTGCTTAATCCATTCGTCGTTTTCTTTTAATCGGATTTAAAACCGTTATTTTCTGATTTCGATTTCCAATTCGATTTTCAAATCTGTTTAATTTCTCGCCGCTTATCGGAATCAGTGATTCAAGCGCTGAGTTTCATTACAAAACCGCCGTTCGACTAACCTACTTACACAGAGTTTTGCTACTGTAAAATTTTGACCTAGTTTCAGATTGCTAAATCGAGTCGTTCTCTCTCGAGTTTCGACTTTCGATATTTTATTTTGATTCGATTCTTTTGCAACCAGGGTTCTTAAGTTGAACTCTCTGGTTAGATCTTTTATTCGAGATTTCCCCGTGCATTAGATGAGTACTTATTGTATGCTTGTTGTTTGTCTGCGTTAGATCACCCGGAGTGCGCCGCTTGTTACTTCGAATCTCTAGGTCTCGCGGATCATCAGCAAGGCAAGTAACACTTGATCATACCCTTTTCTACCACCCAGTTTTATTGCATTAGATCAAACCCTCAAACACTTGCATGTTTAGGATATAATTAAATTGTGGGATTGGGAAGTAGATTTGAGGTAGTACCTATTACTTGTTACTTATGAAACCTTGGGAGTTACTTCTACGTTTGCTTTTATGCCATGCTATGCTAGTAGACGTGGATTGGGTGAGTGAATATCCATGACAGATGTGAGATTGTTAATTAATGGTTTATCTAAGGTGGCAACCTAAACACACATCTGGGTGGATTGAGGCACCTGGTTTCCATCAGACTTGCTCAGATTTCTTCGCACCGCCACCTGTGCTCTAAGGGATCATAAGATTCTTCAAACTGAAACTTCCGTGTGCAGCCACAAGCCAATTATGGGCTCTGGCGTAGTTGACTAAGTTGTGCGAACTCTTACGGTAGGCTAGCTGATGTAGGGGATGTAGGTTGGTACGGTCTACCCACATGTAAGGTGCTAGCGCTTCGAAAGACTATGTCTCGGTCATCCGTTTCTCAAACACCATGCAGTGCGAGAACCCAGCGGAGGCGATCGAGTCTTGTGGGGAAAAGTGCGCAAACCTCTGCAGAGTGTATAAACTAATCATGATTAGCCGTGTCCCCGGTTATGGACAATTTTGAGTATCTAGTACCTGGATATCCTGTTGATCTCATCACGTTACTTAATATAACTTGTTTGGGTTTAATTGAGTACTTTTAATTGGGATTGAGGATGCTGTCAACCATTCTCAATGTTTCACAACCACCATGATAGTTAAATAAATTTATTCCTTTGAAATAGGGAAAAATTGGCTTTTCGCAAAAAATGTAACCGTAGAGCCTTACCACCAGCCATATATGCATGTAGTATAGGCTTATTTCCTTCATTGCTCTTTATGTGTTACATTGCCAAGATATTCCATGTGTCAATTGCTGGGCTGCAACTTTCACGCTATGAGACTTTTCGCACGACGAGTAAGGTGTTAGGTCGTGGTTCTATACTCAGTGATGCCGATGGAGTTGATGGACTCACTTATCTTCCAAGCCTTCCATTGTTATTAATAGATGGCCTTAAGCCATATTATTGTATTAAGTTCCCTTGTGGACAACGATGTAATAAGTGTGTGATTGCTACTCGCTATAAATCCTTCAAGTAATGTGTGGTGTCGATTATCGATCCAGGATGACATCGAGCACGAGACTTGATCCATTCGGGTCTGGTCGCTACAGAGAATGGTATCAGAGCACACGCTGACTGTAGGACACGACCACTAAGATAAAGCCATAGGTCACTACTCTCTTCCCATTTTCTAACTCCTCATCTTTTCTACTCTCTTTAGGATGACGGACGCGAAGATCAAGTACACCCAACCGGATGAAGGCACACCTTTTGGATTTCACTTGAAGGAAGTTACCAAGTACCTGAACATTGGACTACCAAGCTTCACCGGGACTTTCAACGCCACTCTGCCTGAAGAGGAGCGCTGGAGGATTCAAGCTCACGTTCCAGGAAGGACATTCGCCCCAATCACCAAGCCTATAGATAGTGTTTTCAGTGCACCAACTTGGAGTCTGGGAAAGAGCATGGCAGCTCACATCACCATGGGACGCATTGGAGAAGTTTATCAAGAAGACCTCAAGCACACTATCTACCAGATTTGCGGACGCCGAGATGACAAATGGGGCATAGTCAGCACCAAGAAGGATAGATCCATTGCAGCGTTCATCCAGGAGTTAAACCAGCACATTCGACGCCAGGAGAACCAAATGTGCAATGATATGTTGGAGTTACAGAAGACAAAGGGAAGGATCATCGAACTGGAAGGAGAACTAAAGACTACATGCAAGGACTACATGGACGAGATCGTAGCTCTGGCAAGACACAATAACGATCTTAAGTACGAGATCGAAGAACTCAAGAAGAAGTTGGCGCCAGAATGAAGACCAAGATGTCGATTGTCCAAGCGACTACATCAACATCGACGACACCGATTCGATCCAAGTGAACCCGACTTTGAAGACGAAGCTGGAGCAGACATCATGGAGTCTTCCACCGATTCAAATTAGTAGAAGTCCCCCACATATTAGTAGTATTCCTCCATGTAAACATTATAGTACACGCACTTTTGCGATAGTTAGATCGTTGTAAGCCCTTGTTTGATTGAATGAAGTGATTTTGTGTGCATTTGCTCATGTGCATTTGGGTAGTGATTCCCTTAGACCTCAATCTATTCTAAATTCTCGCCTCTTCTAAACCCATCGATGCCTCCAGACGCGACCCGGATTCGTTTTCCCGCCAGAGATCACCCAACTGATCCAAAGAGCAAAATACCCTGATTCAAACATTGGTGCGAACTGTGGCAACAACAACAACAACCCACCACCACCACCACCACCACGGATCACCCGACTCGCTTCTTAGACTAAATCCGCGGTGTATTCCAAGAGCACCGAGCCGATTGTGGCGTATGAGTGGCTCCGCAAGATAGGAAGGGAGTTGACCACTGCAGGATGCACAGATGGTGAAAGAGTGAAGTTTGCAGACATCAGCTTGAAGGACCCGCAGAAAGCATGGTGGGAGAATTTTACAGCCACTTACCCTGTGAGACACCGCCACATGGGATCAATTTCAGCAAGCTTTCCGACCGCCCATGTTTCAGCAGGAGCTATGGCTATGAAGAAGCGTGAGTTTCGCAACTTACGCCAAGGAGGAAGGACGGCCAAGATGTGGATGACTTTAGTATATTAGCACGTTATGCCCCGATGACGCTGCTACCGATGCAGCTAAGCAGAGAAGTTTCGAAGGACTGAATGATGAGTTCAAGATGCCGTTGATGGTAGCAAGTTTCAACAACTACCAGGAGTTGGTAGACCGAGCCCTCATGATTGAAGGAAAGCAAAGAAGAATTGAGAACTGCAAGCGGAAGTATGGGCAAGGGAAGTATAACTCGAGCTCAGCAGAAACCTCGTTATACCCCTAAATCAGAATTCAGTTTCAGATACCCATGGAGGAGGTAATTCGATAACCATAATGGCACCAAGAATGGGAACGGAATGGAGGAAGCAACGGACGAATCGCACCAACCCGTCAACACCATCCAAAGTAGACCTGAGTCATATTACTTGCTTTAAGTGCCGCAAGATCGGGCATTATGCCAATGACTGCCCGTAGGCGTAATGGAAATGGCAATGGAAGCTCTAGAAAGAAGCCCAACCCTTTCAACAGGGGACGGTGAACCACATTGATGTGGAGGAGGTTGAAGATCAGCCCGATGCAAGAATCGGTAAGTTTTTGGTTAAGTCATTTATGCAGCTTGTTCTTTTTGATACTGTGCATCGCATTCATACATATCAAGGGATTTGTGGATAAGTACAAATTACCGACCCAAGCCCTTAGGTCACCCATGCTAGTAACCTCACCCGAGCAGAATACATGGCTAGTAAATGGTGTGATCGATCGCCATTAAGGATTGGACACTATGTTTTCCCTCGCACCTAATAGTTCGGAATCCCAAGGATTGGATGTGATATTAGGTATGGATTGGTTATCAAGGTATGGAGGAAACATAGATTGCACCACAAAGTCAATTTTGCTCACCACACCGTAAGGAAGAAGGATTAAGTATGTATCACGGCACGAGCCGAGAAGAGCGCAAGTTAATTGCCTATCGAGTGGTGCAGGAAGAAGTACCGATGGTGAAGGATTTTCCGATGTATTTCCTAAGAATTACCGAATGCCACCGGATAGAGACATTGAGTTTTTGATCGAGCTGTTGCGAGAACAGGCCCGATATCGGGCGACCGTCATGACAGATGCCCGCACAGGATTTGGCGGAAATCAAGAAACAGATTAAGGAACTATTGGATAAAGGTTTTATACGCCCAAGTTCTTCACCTTGGGGATCACCCGCTTTGTTAGTAGAGAAGAAGGATGGATCTTTGAGAATGGTTGTTGATTATCGTGGATTGAATGAAGTAACAATCAAGAACAAGTACCCACTACCTATGATAAATGATCTGCTTTGATCGCTTGCAAGGAGCCAAAGTGTTTTCCAAGATCGACTTGCGATCGTGGTACCATCGCTTGAAGATTCGGGAGCAGGACATACCCAAGACAGCATTTACCACGAGATATGGATCTGCATGAGTATACCGTTATGTCATTTGGATGACTAACGCACCAGCCTATTTCATGAACCTGATGAACAAAGTGTTTATGGAGTTTCGGATAAGTTTGTCGTGGTGTTCATTGATGACATTTTGATTTTCTCAAGAATGAAGAGGAACACAAGGAACATTTATGATTGGTTTTGGAGAAACCGAGGGAACACCAGCTTGTATGCCAAGTTCAGAAAATGTGAGTTTTGGCTAAAGGAAGTTGGATTTCTTGGACATGTTATATCCGGAGAAGGAATAGCAGCTTGACCCTACAAAGGTTGAAACCAGAACTAAATGGGAAGCACCAACGACAGCTTGGAGAGATTCGAGTTTCCTTGGACTCGCAGGATACTACCAAGATTCATTGAGAATTTCTCAAGGATTGCTAAGCCTATGAATGAATTGTTGAAGAAGGATAACAAATTCATATGGACCGAGGACCGTGAGGCAAGTTTTCAGGAGTTGAAGAAAAGATTGGTTACCTCACCAGTTTGATATTGCCGATCGCACTAAGGATTATGAGGTGTATTGCACGCTCACGCCGAGGACTTGGAGCCGTGCTTATGCAGGAAGGAAGAGTTGTTTCGTATGCTTCACGACAACTTAAGCCCCATGAGTTGAATTATGCCACTCATGATTTGGAGTTAGCAGCCACAGCATGCCCTCAAGACGTGGAGACATTTTCTCATTGGAAATCATTGTGAAGTATATACGGATCACAAGAGTTTGAAGTACATCTTCACACGTATGAATTGAATCTCGCATAAAGGAGATGGTTAGAACTTATCAAGGATTATGACATGAGATTGCATTATCACCCGGAAAGGCTAATGTCAGTAGCGACGCATTGAGCCGTAAGAGCCACGCCAATACCCTAATGATGGGAGGAATACCCAATGAGTTAGCCGAGGACCTTCGAGAGCTATGTTTGGAAATAGTTCCGAGAGGCTATGTAGCAGCATTGAGATTCATTCGACATCGATGGACAAAATCGAGGAGCCCAAAAGGCGATAAGGAAGTTGCCTCTATAAAGGAGAAAATGAGCAAAGGAAAAGCTAAAGGATTTCGTGAGGATGAGCACGATACCATATGGTTTGAAGACCGTGTTTATGTGCCCAATGACCCGTAGATCGAAGTTGATTTTGCAAGAAGCCCATGATTCACCCTATTCGATTCACCCAGAAATACCAAGATGTATTTGGATTTGAAGAATATTTTCCGTGGACCGGAATGAAGAAGGATATTGCGAGTATGTAGCAGTTTATGCGACGTATGTCGAAAGTAAAAGCAGAGCATCGAAGCCAAAGGGATTGTTGCAACCATTGCCGATACCGAATGGAAGTGGGATAAACTAGGCATGGATTTCATCACAGGTTTGCCAAAGACCCGCTCAGATATGACTCGATTTGGGTCATAGTCGACCGCTTGACTAAGGTAGCTCATTTCATTCCAAATAAGACTACCTATAGCAGTGCTAAGTTGGCAAAGATATACATGACCAGAATTGTGTGCTTACACGGAGTTCCGAGGAGCATCGTACGATAGAGGAACCCAATTTACCTCGAAATTTTGGAACCAGCTTGCACGAAACATTGGGAACTAGATTGAATTCAAGACAGCTTTCCACCCACAGACCGATGGACGACCGAGAGAGTCAATCAGATTTTGGAGGATATGTCGAGAGCTTGTGCACTAGATTATGGATCTAGTTGGGATGATAATTTGTCGATGCAGAATTTTCCTACAACAACAGCTACCAAACCAGCTTGAAGATGGCACCTTTTGAGGCTCAGATGGAAGAAGGTGCAGGACACCGTTGTCATGGGACTAAACCGAGATCGCCGCTTGTTTGGACCAGATTTGATTAAGGAGTCGAACATGAAGGTTGTTGATTCGAGATGTGCTCAAGGTAGCCCAGTCCGGCATAAAAGAGCTATGCCGATTCAAGCGCAAAGCGATTGAGTATGAAGTTGAGACAGAGTATATCTTAGAGTATCCCCGCTTGAGGAGTTAAGCGCTTTGGAGTTAAAGGAAAGTTAGCCCCACGCTTCGTTGGACCAGATAAGATTTTGCAACGCATGGGAGAAGTTGCTTATAAGTTGGAATTGCCAAGGACTGTCAGAGTTCATGATGTATTCCATGTTTCTCGCTTGAAGAAATATCACCCGAGATAGCAGAGGTACCTTTAAGAGACACAGCCACCGGAAGCAATTCATTGAAGGATGATTTAACATATGAGGAAAACCGTTAAGATTCTCGATTATGCCAGCAGAGTTACCCGCAGCAAGGTTATCAAGTTTTGCAAAGTTCAATTGGAGCCACCACACCGAGGATGAAGCCACCGGGAAAGAGAGGAAGTTTTGCTTAAGGACCACCTCACCTATTTTCTAGCTAACCCAATCTCGAGGGCTAGATCCATCTTAAGGGTAGGTTTGTAACATCCCAAATTTTCAATTTGGAATGTTATACATTAGGTCATCATGCATATCATATTTTCTCGCATTTTCCGATCCTAGAAAATTTCACGCAACTCAAGGACCCTCGGAGAGAGTTGAGATTTCATTATTTTCATATTTGAGATTTCTCAAATTATGAAAATAGGATCATTGGATTTATTTAATTATCTTCATAAAGTTTTTCCGATAAAAAATTAAGAGAGGGAATAATATGACTTTCCCAACATTTAGGAAAAATGAAGATATTATAAATAAATCAAATTTTGGTTTTAAAGATTTATTTGCTTTAGGCAAAAATGAGCATTTTAAAAAAATATGCATATTTGCCCGCTTTTAAAGTTCATTTTGTTCGACTCATTTTTAGGAGTCGGGAAAATTAATTTTATTAAATTGGAGTTCGCTTGGTTTATTTCTAAATTGCTTAGTTTTGTTTTTAAAAAAAAACTGCGCCACTGGGCTAAGGCCCACTGCCCAGCCACCCCCGCCCACCTCCCTCTCCCCTCATGCGGGACTCCCGCCACCACGCCGCTGGCCGCCCGCCGTGTCCGGCTCGGACACGCCCCGCCGCCCGCTTGCCCCCCTCCCCAAGGCACACCCTCCTTTTATACCGCCGCCCCCCTCTCTCCTCATCCCGCCGCCCGCCCACCCGAGCCCCTTGCCGCCCGAGGACCGCCGCCGCCTCCGCCGTCGCGGACCCCTCGCCGCCCTCGCCTCACCACCCTCCCGACCCGCTGACCCCACCGCCGCCCTCGAGCCCACGAGCCTCGCTGGACCCGCCGACCCCTCCCGACCCCGCGGACCCCGCCGCCCTGATCCGGTTTTTTTTAAAACCCGATCCGGTTTTCTCGTGATGTTCGGTTTTTTCAAAACCCTAGATGGTTTATTATTTTCTCGGTTTTCTTATTTAGTGAACGCTCACCGACCCGCTCGCTTCAATGAACGTGTTTGTTGGATTAGTTCTGTTAATCTAACATTCGCTGTTTAATCCGTTCGTCGTTTTCTTTTAATCGGATTTAAACCGTTATTTTCTGATTTCGATTTCCAATTCAATTTTCAAATCTGTTTAATTTCTCGCCGCTTATCGGAATCAGTGATTCAAGCGCTGGAGTTTCATATTGAAACCGCCGTTCGACTAACCTACTTACACAGAGTTTTGCTACTGTAAAATTTTGACCTAGTTTCAGATTGCTAAATCGAGTCGTTCTCTCTCGAGTTTCGACTTTCGATGTTTTATTTTGATTCGATTCTTTTGCAACCAGGGTTCTTAAGTTGAACTCTCCGGTTAGATCTTTTATTCGAGATTTCCCGCATTAGATGAGTACTTATTGTATGCTTGTTGTTTGTCTGCGTTAGATCACCGAGTGCGCCGCTTGTTACTTCAATCTCTAGGTCTCATGGATCATCGCAAGGCAAGTAACACTTGATCATACCCTTTTCTACCACCCAGTTTTATTGCATTAGATCAAACCTCAAACACTTGCATGTTTAGGATATAATTAAATTGTGGGATTGGGAAGTAGATTTGAGGTAGTACCTATTACTTGTTACTTATGAAACCTTGGGATTTACTTCTACGTTTGCTTTTATGCCATGCTATGCTAGTAGACGTGGATTGGGTGAGTGAATATCCATGACAGATGTGAGATTGTTAATTAATGGTTTATCTAAGGTGGCAACCTAAACACACATCTGGGTGGATTGAGGCACCTGGTTTCCATCAGACTTGCTCAGATTTCTTCGGACCGCCACCCGTGCTCTAAGGGATCATAAGATTATTCAAACTGGAAACTTCCGTGTGCAGCCACAAGCCAATTATGGGCTCTGGCGTAGTTGACTAAGTTGTGCGAACTCTTACGGGTAGGCTAGCTGATGTAGGGGATGTAGGTTGGTACGGTCTACCCACATGTAAGGTGCTAGCGCTTCTGAAAGACTATGTCTCGGTCATCCATTTCTCAAACACCATGCAGTGCGAGAACCCAGCGGAGGCGATCGAGTCTTGTGGGGAAAAGTGCGCAAACCTCTGCAGAGTGTATGAACTAATCATGATTAGCCGTGTCCCCGATTATGGACAATTTTGAGTATCTAGTACCTGGATATCCTGTTGATCTCATCACGTTACTTAATATAACTTGTTTGGGTTTAATTGAGTACTTTTAATTGGGATTGAGGATGCTGTCAACCATTCTCAATGTTTCACAACCACCATGATAGTTAAATAAATTTATTCCTTTGAAATAGGGAAAAATTGGCTTTTCAAAAAAATGTAAATCAGAGAGCCTTACCACCAGCCATATATGCATGTAGTATAGGCTTATTTCCTTCATTGCTCTTTATGTGTTACATTGCCAAGATATTCCATGTGTTGACCCGTGTTGGGCTGCAACTTTCACGCTGCAGACTTTTCGAATTTACGAGTAAGGTGTTAGGTCGTGGTTCTATACTCGATGATGCCGATGGAGTTGATGGACTCACTTATCTTCCAAGCCTTCCGCTGTTATTAATAGATGGCCTTAAGCCATATTATTGTATTAAGTTCCTTGTGGACAACGATGTAATAAGTGTGTGATTGCTACTCGCTATAAATCCTTCAAGCATCTTGTGTGGTGTCAGCATTACTGATCCAGGGATGACACTGAGCACAGAGACTTGATCCATTCGGGTCTGGTCGCTACAAGTATCAATTGCCTCGGGCCAGAAATGGCGAGGCGTCTTGTATTCGTCAAGCATAGTGTGAGCCATCTCAACAAGAGTCCTGTTCTTGCACTCCACGATGCCATTCTACTGAGGAGTATAAGGAGCAGATAACTCCTGAGTAATACCAAGTTCATCAAGATACTTATCAAGACCAGTATTCTTGAACTCGGTCCCATTGTCACTTCTGATGTGCTTGATCTTCACGCCAAAGTTGGTTGAAGCCCTCGAGGAAAATCGTTTGAAGACTTCCTGTACTTCATATTTGTAAGTGATGATATGCACTCATGTGTAATGAGAATAATCATCAACAATAACAAAGCCATATAATGATGCAACATTGGTGAATGAGGCATAGTGAGTAGGGCCAAAGAGATCCATGTGAAGCAATTCAAAAGGACGAGTGCTAGTCATGATGGTCTTTGAGGGATGCTTGGCCTTGGTCGTCTTTCCTACTTCACAAGCTCCACACAGGTGATCCTTGAGGAATTTGACATCCTCGATGCCAATGACATGCTTCTTCTTTGCGAGAGTGTGCAAGTTCCTTATGCTAGCATGACCAAGTCATCGATGCCATAGCCAGCCTTCTGAAGCTTTTGCAAGTAGGCATGTGGCAGGTTGTGGTCCTGTTGAAAAATCAAAAAAATAGAAGTCTCCTCTCCTAAAGCCTTCGAAGACTTTGGAATGGTCAGCTTCCATGATCACAACACAACGATACTTGACAACAACCATATCAAGATCACAAAGCATTGAGACAGACATGAGGTTGTATCCTAAGGACTCGACAAGCATGACTTTGTCTATGTGTTGATCCTTTGAGATCGCAACCCTACCTAGACCCAATACCTTGCTTTTGCCTTTGTCAGCGTAGGTGATATGCTTCAGATGCGATGGAGATAAAGCAGTGTCCATCAATTGGTTCTTGTCACTAGTCATGTGATTTGTACATCCACTGTCAAGGATCCACTCAATGGCTTTGGGTTGATCATCCTGCAGATGAATTAATGCATCTTACGAACTCATATACTTCATCAATGAAGAATATGACATCAAGTTCATCAGATCAATTTCATCAAGCAAATGAACAGATAAACAATATGAGGACGTGAGAAATGAAAATTCATTTCTTCATGATTATCTTGCGTCCTTTCAAGCAAATTCAGGTCTCCAGCAAATTCTTCAGACGTTTAGGTTCGTCTGGAGACCTAACCCTGCAAAAGAGATTAGTTCTTTTTCTTCACCACCCACATCTGGAGGGGTGGCAAAGAGTTCATCATTCTGCGAGCTCCATAAGAGAATGGTGGCATAGATGTCAGTCCACTTCGTTTCACATAAGAGGGGTTAGGGTAAGCATATGAATAAGCAGAGAAATTCTTCGAGGACTTATGAACATAATGATTTGAAGAATAATGCACATATTCGTAACCCTCAGTCTTTTCCTGCGAAGTAGAAGTGTTAGCACAATGATGTTCATATGAGGACTTTGATCCATATGAGGAATTTGATCCACGTGAGGAACGTGGTCCATATGAAGAATTTGATCGAGGGTCCTATTCTTCACAGGTGGTGTCATGATGACATTCACCTGAAGACTTTCAAGGCACCTTTTGGGAACCCAGATTTTCTTCATAGGGGGACCGTTCCTGCAGTTAGTGCCAACATATCTAGCAAATACTTCAACATTCTGATTTTTGAACAGCTTATAGTTGGAGTCAAATGACTCATCAGAAGAATATGAAGATTCACATGTAAAACCAGATAAAGTGGATGGATCTACTGGAGGTCCTTTTGCAGCAACCCATGAGGTTTTGGGATACTGCTCAGGTTTCCAGTAGGTCCCGTCAGCATTGAGTTTCCTCTCAAAGGTCATACCCTCTATCCTAGGGTTTCTGTTGAGGATCTGCTTTTTAAGCACATCACAAAGAGCCTGATGCCCTTTGAGGCTTTTGTACATGCCTGTCACATACAATTCCTTCAGCCCTGCGTTGTCAGTGATACTAGTAGCATCCTCAAATAAGGAATTAGTGATAGCAGAGATAGGAGAAGAACTTGCAGCAATATAAGCATTTGATCTTTCAGGTGAAGAATTAGCAGATTCACGTTCGTCTCTGTCACTGAAGAAATTGACTAAACTATATGAGATTTCCAATGGCTTCACTCGAAGGGATTGGTAGGTGTAGGATTTTGAGATGAGCATCACTTGGTAACTTTTCCTTAGTTTATCCTCGACCCCCTTTAATAGTACAATGTTTCCTACGACTCAAGAAAGAGAAAACGAAACTACAAAAACAAAAGCCTTCACGCTTCATGTTCCTCGCACAAATATCAAGTCTTCAAGGTCACACCAATTTCTTCACTTTCAAAGTCTTCAGGAAGCAAAAGTCTTCAGTTGAAGACATTCATTTTTAGGGGTTGAATTTCTCTCTAAATATCAAACTCCTCATAGACTTATAGACCTGTGTACACTCACAAACACATTAGTCCCTTAACCTATAAGTCTTCAGTACACCAAAATCACTAAGGGCCACTAGATGCACTTACACTTTGCAAGGCGGGTTCTCCATTATACTTCGGATCGACGATAGTTCGGCTCCATATTAAATATCATATTTTATTGATTCTTTGCTGCCGTCGCCTCGGCTTCCATGCGTCAAATGAATGCGAACAGTCTAGGTGTTTTTTACAAATAACCCCTTGACCATGCCGGGAAGGCGTCTATTTAAGGAGATTAGATCTCCGATGCCATTCCACACCACGCGGAAATCCTTAGAGCTCGCCATAGGAAATTGTCCAAACATGGCCGACACTCCTAGCTCTTCCTCACGCCCCCACGGCCTTCAAAAAGGCGACTGGGAAAGCTGCTCGGTGTCCCTGCCCATCTAAATAAACTTCAGATGCAGGGATACCTTCCTCCCGTGGATCTAGTCTCCTTTCGGGCTAGATTAACTTCCCTCAACGGCGAAGCCCTGGCAGAGAATTTCCCCAATCCTTCTAAAAAGGAGCGGGTGTGCTTCGTTTCCTTCCTTTTGAGAGGCGTAGGATTTCCCATCCACCCTTTCCTTAGGGGTCTCCTGGAGTATTACAGCCTCCAACTGCACAATCTGACGCCAGGCTCTATCCTGGACATCACGGGCTTAGTTGCTCTTTGCAAGCTGTTTCTAGGCTGTGAGGCTCATTTCGAGCTATGGCGGAAATTTTTCGGCCTTGTCCCCCGCTCCCAAAAGGGAACTATATTCGAGGTGGGCGGCGCCTAAGTATGGCGCATAGCTGGGACAGGATACCTGTCCGGCACTCCGAAGAAGGCATCTGAAGAGTGGCCCTCGGGATGGTTTTATATTGAAGACGTTGCTCTTCTGGACCCAATCTGGCGTGGTATTCCCGAATTCTCTAGTGCTCCTTTAAAGAAGCGCGCCAGCTGGCGTCCCCGAAGCCTTGAGGAAGAAGACAATGCATAGGTTACGAGGTTAGCAAGCAAGATTAGAGTACTTGCCAACTCCGGGCTATCTATAATTGAGGTAATGGTGATTTCAATAACGCGATGCATTTGACCGCTCCAATCTAGAGGCTTTCCTATGTGGAATTACAGCGGGGAGGACGACGCATCCTGTTGTGTACGCAAGGGTCCAGACAATTTTGCCTCCCTCGCCACCATCTTAGCTAATCTTTACAAAGGGGAGAAGGAAGACTTCACTCGCTTGAAATGTCGGGAAGGTTTTTCCATGTATAACCCCATCGAGTGGGTGAGTTTTTTTATTATTGCCCTCACTCAATCTCTTTCCTGAGTTATGCTAGCCGAATTTAATCTGGCTACTTTTAATAGGAGTGGAGAAAGGTCGTCGAGGGGGTATACAGCCCCGCTCCGCAGCCAGAAGACCACGTTCGAGACCTGGATCCCGGATACGAGGAAGATCCGGATATATTTATAGAACTTAAGGAGGGGGTCTTTTATCAGGCAAGCTATGATGGCACGGAAGTGCCCATTATAGCCGATTACCCCGGCCTTCTCCCCTCCTCCCATGTAAGTACCCAGGAGACGTCTCCTCCACAAGAGTTTTCCCATTGCGCCTCACCCACAGCACTGTCTCATGCTCCAAAGGGGTGGCGCTCGTCTTGCCGAGCTGTATCAAAGGCATCCTCTAAGAAGGCGACGCCCACGCAGGGCCAGTCTTTGAAAAGAAGGGAAAATGGCGATGCTACCGAGCCCCTGCCTTCACCAAAGAGGTATAGTTTTTAACATGAACTCGGTGGATAGACCGAATTGTTACATTTTCCGCTGGGCCATTTTTTAGGAAGAGCATACGCCGGACTATATCCGGGGCCTTGCCTGCCATGCATCGACCAATCTGGCCCCGGACCCTACCATAAGGACTAGGGTTTATACGGGCAAAATGCCGGATTGTCATCTCCAAGAGGATTCAAATAATGTATCCGTCACCAATTCCGAAGCGGAGAGCGTGATGAATCATCGACGGCAGAAAGAGGCCATGGGCGACCCAAGTTTCACTGAAGAGGCGTTCGATGCTCTCAGCTCTGCGGATGCATATATCCGAGCTGCTCGGGATGGACTTGCCGGAGCCACCCACCAGCTTTCAAAGGATATGCGGGTAAGAAACTTTGAGTATATTCAATAATCATATGCAAGTAGCCCCCGGGACTTGAATCAGTTGGCCCAACTGATTTAAGGGTCCTTATATCATCAGGTACTCATGGCGAAAAATAACACGCTGTCCAAGGAGATTGAAGAATGTCGGACCAAGCTAACTGTTGTCACCGCCGAACTGGAAAACTTGAAGAAATCCAAGAAGGCACCTGATGGTAAGCACAACAGTGTTCGGAAAATATGATTCTATGCAACAATGATTTTTGAATATGCATTGTTTTATTTACAGCTGCAGGATCGACAGATCAGTTGGAGGAGATGCTGAAGGCTGCTCACACGGACAAGCAACATGCCGAAGTACAAGAAGCCGTTGGTCAACGTGTATTAACACAGACTATTAATGAGAAGAACAAGCTACAGGATGCAAACATCAAGCAAGCCGAAGAGTTAAAGGACGTACGAGCCCAACTGTCGAATGCCTTGAAGGAGAACAGAAAGCTGAAAGGCGGCATATTCAGTATGTCCTTTAACCTAACTTTCATACGTTCCCTTGATGGAAAGTTTTACGAGATTGTTCCTATAGGTGTGTTAACCGGGCGGCCTGAGGGGGAAGTGTCCGGATTTCAAGGCGACTTGCTGCAAGAGCTATCAAATGTGCACGAGCGAGCCCGGAAAGCAACGAGGAACATGTCTAAGGCTTTATGGCCTTCTGATTCCCCTCCAAGGATGATGGAGGAGCTCATGAGTTTATTCAAGGGAGCTCGTCTTCATTTTGAGCTATGGAAGGCATCAGCATGTCGAGAAGGTGCACGAGAAGCCTGGGCCATGGTGAACACGCGGTATACCGGACTTGATCCGAATCATAGGCCCGGGTCGGACCTCGGGGACCAGACGGACAAGAAATTCCGGTTAGCTTGGTGTACGACCAAGTGAAGACAGCCGCCAAATTTTCACAACAGGACTGTAAACTAGATAGCCTGATAGATGGCATAGATAAAGAGTAGGCGTTTGATTCCATGTAACAATGTACTTTATCACCAAACTTATTTCCGTCCGAACTGGAAATATTGTCGTGGCAAACCTTCCGCTTCTACCTCCAAAACCCAAGGTTGGAGTGTTTCCGTATACTATACCTGTGGGAAACACCAAGTATGTTCAGAGAACCAGGCAATCCGGTCATTGTGCTCGAATAGACAAACTGTATTCGGGGAGTTATGTTATATTACTTTTTAACGTAAGAAACATCTTTCGGAGAGGATAGTTCCGTTAAGGGTTCCTCTCCCTAGGTCAGCATGCATTATTTATGCATGCCTAAGGCGTGATGCGAAACAATCACAGGAGTCTTTGTATTTTGAAAGTTTATTTTGCAATGAAGGTAGTTCATCGTTTGTCCGCCGACCAATTATTCCCTTAAGAACGCTACCTTTTGGCTTCACCCATCTGAGGTACATGTCCGTATGATCCGGTTGTAACAATCGCAGAGGTGCTCCCTTTATGCCCTAGCCGAACAAGAGGGAACATAGGGCATAAGCACAGGAGCCAAGCAACCCAGCTTGGCAAAAACTTAAGTCATAGAGGTGCATATACTGGCAAAGATAGGACATATATGAGCGACCAACACATATATATGCTGAGCTTTATGCTCGAAATAATAAGCTTCTATTGAGAGAAGCCCCTAGTTATGATGGGGTGTGTACATTTAAGGATGTATACCCCTCAAATGTGCGGCTTACCCGAACACACGCTAGGAATCATAAAAAAACAAAAAAAGGAAAAAAAAATGAAAAGGAGAAAAAGGGAATGAACAAAGGTATGTGTCCTGACTTAGGTGTAGAATCTTCGGAGCCGAGTAGCGTTCCATAGGTTCGGCTCTAAGCGATTATCCGATGCATTGCGAAGGCGATAGGCTCCTCCAGTGAGAACTTCATCTATAATGAAGGGACCCTCCCATTTGGGTTTGAGCTTGTCCTTTTTCTTCTCTGGCAGGCGTAGAACGAGTTCAACGACATTATAAGTCTTTTCTCGCACTTCTCTGCTTTGGTATCTTCGAGCTTGTTGTTGGTAGAATGCGGAACGGGCTTTTGCAACATCACGCTCCTCCTCTAGGCCATCTAAGTCATGCTGCCGATCGAGCTCGAACTCTGTCTCTCTTCATACATGCACACTCGAGGTGAGTCATGAATAATGTCGCAGGGCAAGACAGCCTCTGTGCCGTACACCATGAAGAATGGTGTGTATCCGGTCGTGCAGTTGGGCGTGGTCCGCAGCCCCCAGAGTACAGAGTCAAGCTCCTCGACCCAGTGTTTGTCCGACTCCTTAGGGATCGCACTAGTCTGGGTTTGATGCCGCTCATTATCAGGCCATTGGCCCGTCCAACTTGACTGTCTGTTTAGGGGTGATATACGGAGGCGTAATCGAGCTTAATGCCCAGATTAGCACACCAAGTTTTCACCTTGACGTCTGTAAAGTTAGAGCCGTTGTTAGTAATAATGCTGTGTGGGACACCATAATGGTGTATGACACCGGATATAAAGTCTATCACCGGTCCATCTTCAGTTGTTTTAATCGGTTTGGCTTCTATCCACTTAGTGAATTTATCTACCATAACCAGCAAGTATTTTTTTCTTATGGCTTCCCCCTTTAAGGGGTCCGACCATGTCCAGCCCCCAGACGGCGAAAGGCCAAGCAATGGGGATTTTTCGTAGAGCAGTGGGCGGCATATGGCTTTGATTGGCAAAAAGTTGGCATCCAACACAGCGTTGTACAAGGTCTTGTGCATCTGCTTGGGCCGTGGGCCAAAAGAAACCTGTACGGAAGGCCTTGCTTAAGAGGTCCCGAGCTGCGGCATGATGGCCGCCGAGGCCGGCATGTATTTTGCCCAAGAGCTACCGCCCCTCCTCTTTGGAGATACATCTTTGAAGGACTCCAGTGGTGCTCTTCTTGTAGAGCTCTCCTTCACGAACCTTGTAGGCTTGAGAGCGTCGGACTATGCGACGGGCCTCATTCTGGTCATCGGGGAGCTCATGCCTATTAAGGTAGGATAAGAAGGGTTCGGTCCATGGGGCGATTACCGCCATGATTACATGGGCGGAAGGCGTTGGTTCGGTGCCTGAGCCCCCGATGATATTCGAATCGTGTTCGGCATCCGTGGGTGTGATCGGCGCCGGACTGGTATTTCCGCTCTCGTCCTGCCATACCACGGATGGCTTGAAAAGCCTTTCCACGAATGTGTTAGGAGGGACGGGGTCGCGTTTAGCGCCCATTCGAGCAAGAATGTCGGTTGCTTGATTACTGTCTCGGGCCACATGATGAAACTCGAGCCCCTCAAACCGAGCTGATATTTTGAGTACGGCGTTGCGGTAAGCCGCCATCTTTGGATATTTTGCATAGAATTCTCCATTTATTTGGGATCTTGCGAAGTTCGAGTCCCCGCACACCTCGAGGCGTTGTATGCCCATAGAAACATCCATCCGGAGACCATGTAGCAGTGCCTCATATTCAGCTACGTTATTGGAGTACGTGTACATGATTTGTAATACGTGTTGGACTGTGTCCCCCGTAGGGAATGTTAGGATGACACCGGCCCCCTATCCGGCTAACATTTTGCAGCCGTCGAAGTACATCACCCAGTTGGAGTATGTGACGTACTCCTTAGGGAGTTCGGCTTCTATCCATTCGCCGACAAAGTCGGCCAACACCTGAGATTTAATAGCTCGGCGTGGTTTGTATGTTATTTCAAATGGTAAGAGCTCGATAGCCCATTTTTGCAATGCGGCTGGTGGCGTCGCGATTGTTTATGATGTCATTGAGTGGTACCTCGAAGGCCACCGTGATCGAGCATTCTTGAAAGTAGTGGTGCGGCTTCCGAGATGCCATGAAAACCGCATATGCTATCTTTTGATAGTGCGGGTATCGGGTGCATGGTGTGAGGACTGCCGATACATAGTACTGGTTTCTGGAGTGGGAATTTGTGTCCCTATTCTTCCCGTTCGACGATGAGCACGGCGCCCACCACCTGGTGAGTTGCAGATATGTACAGCGACATAGGTTCGCTGACATTAGGTGCGGCAAGGATTGGGTTGTTTGCTAACAAAGTTTTTATTTCTTCCAACCCGGCTGTTGCCGCGTCCATCCACTCAAAGTGGTCGGTACATCGGAGCAGGCGATATAGCGGCAATGCCTTCTCTCCCAATCTGTAGATAAAGCGGCTCAAGGCTGCCATGCACCCAGCTAGTTTTTGGACCTGCTTTAGGTCTATTGGTGTTGCCAATTGTGACAGGGCTCGGATTTTAGCCGGATTTGCTTCGATTCCTCTATTGGAAACAATGAACCCGAGAAACTTTCCTACCGGAACGCCAAAAACGCATTTTTCCGGATTGAGCCGTATGTCATATGTTCGGAGGTTGTCGAATGTAAGGCGTAACTCATCTACCAATGATTCGGCATGTTTGGTTTTGATGATTACATCATCCACATATGCCTCCACCGTCTTGCCAATTTGTTTTTCCAGGCATGTTTGAATCATGCGTTGATAAGTGGCCCCGAGGCATAGTGTTGAAGCAGAAAGGCCCATACGGAGTAATGAATGTCGTTGTGGCCTGATCGGATTCCTTCATCTTAATCTGATGGTATCCGGAGTATGCGTCGAGGAAACACAGTGAATCATGTCCTGCAGTTGCATCAATGATTTTTTCAATGCGGGGCAGCGGGAAGGGGTCCTTAGGGCAGGCCTTATTGAGGTCTTTGAAATCGACACAAAGGCGCTAGGATTTGTCCTTCTTTGGCACCATGACCAAGTTTGCTAGCCAATCCGGGTGTTTGATTTCTCTAATGAACCCGGCTTCAAGTAGTTTGGTTAGCTCCTACCCCATAGCTTGTCGCTTGGGATCGGAAAATCATCGCAACGTTTGCTTAACTAGCTTGAACCCCTTTATTATGTTGAGGTTGTGTTCGGCCAGTCTGCATGGGATTCCTGGCATAGCTGAAGCATGCCAGGCAAAGATGTCCCAATTCTCACGCAGGAATGCTCTTAGAGCGGCATCGACCATGGGATCCAGCTGTGCTCCAATGGCTGCTGTTTTATTAGGATCCGTCGGGTGAACTTGGAATTTGACTATTTCGTCTGCTGGCTTGAAAGAAGTGGACTTAGATCTTTTATCGAGGATTACATCGTCTCTGTCCACTGTGGAGCGCAGAGCGGTGAGCTCCTCGGCCGCGAGGGCCTCGGATGGTGCCTCGAGGGCCAGATATGCGGTTTTGTTTTCGGCGCGGAGTGCTATGTCCGGATCACTGGTGATGGTGATAACTCCGTTGGGCCCGGGCATTTTGAGTTCCATGTACCCGTAATGGGGTATGTCTTGAAAGCATGTGAATGCGTCTCGCCCCAACAGGGCGTGATATCCGCTGTTGAAGGTGCCATGTGGAAGATTAACACTTCAGACCTATAGTTCTCCGGCGTGCTGAATACCACATCAAGTTTAATTTTCCCCGAACATCGCGCTTCTCGACTGGGGATAATGCCTCGAAAGTTTGTACTACTCTGCTCGATGCGGCTCTTGTCTATTTGCATTTTTCGAGCGTGTCCTTGTAAATGAGGTTAAGTCTGCCGCCGCTGTCCATGAGCACTTTAGTGAGCCGAAAGCCGTCCACAATTGGGTTTAGGACCAAAGAGACTGGTGCTCGGATTGATTGGGCCATTGGTTCATCATTGGCGTTGAAGGTTATCACTGTATCGTTCCAAGGATTTAAATTGTGGCTACTTGGTTGACTTCTGTGAGGTCACAGAGTGCCCTTTTACGCCGATTGTTTGAAGAAAAGGTCTCGAAGACCGTAAAGACGTTGAGATCATCGTCATCCGGAGAGTATTTCTCTGAGGTCATATTGGTGACGATAGTGTCATTGCTCTTGGCCACCTGCCGGAGTACCCAACATGCCCGAAGGCTGTGTGTTGGTTCAGAATTTGGCGTCGTGTGTATCTGACAAGGCTTGTCGAGCCATTCGTCTAGGATAGTTCTGTGTCCCATTAAGGGCTTAATTTTCTTGTCCGTAGGGTGATGATCAGGTGCCCCGTGAGGGTGCATCCTTTTTGCCCGTCCGGTGGGTGGCTTAAAGGCCGGCGGTTCCCATCGAGCCGTCTGGGCTTTCCAGGCGCTTTCCATTGCGCAATACTTGTCTACTATGTGTGCCAAATCTGCAAAGTGCAGTATGCGGCGTCGGTTGAGGGCATTGAGGATCCCCTCATCCGTACAGTTGCGGCAAAATACTGAAACCGCATCGTCGTCGCAGCAATCTTTAATCTTGGTTTTAACAAGGAGGAACCTGGCTCAAAAGTGATGGACTATTTCCTAAGGTTCCTACCGCACATACATTAGGTCGCATATGTCCGGGGACCGAAATTGCTTGGGGAGTATTGCTTGTGGTGGGTGGGTGGACTTAAATCCAAACCCTGACCCACTGTGGGATCCAGAATTTGAAGAATTTCTGAGGTCACTGGCCCAGGATCCGGAGTATCCTGGGAGTTTTCAGGCTCAACGCCTGGTTCTAGGTTCGGCAGACAGAGGGTCTCTTCCCAAAGATGGGTATCCGGCTCGCAGGGCTCGGAGATCTGAACATAACTTGTTCTCAGCATAGGGGGAGAAGTATCTTTGACTTGTTCCTCCACAACCGCTACCATATGGGTGATCGGTGGGGACCCGATTTCCCTCTGGTCGGGTTTAAGCCTGATCCGGTCATAGTCTGTTGCGATCCCTAGGGCAGCGATGCGATCTATCATCTCGTTCAAAGACGATATATCTGTCGGATCCATCTTATCGGAGTGTTCAAGGCCAACGCGAAGACGATTTTTGGTAGTTTGGGGGACCGGCTTTGGCTTAATGGCCGAGCGGGCGCTCATGGTAAAAATGCTGAGCTGGAAGTCTGCCCAGGAGCTAGGGCCCTTCCAGAGGTGATTTTGTCGTTGACGAAGGCGATCCATCGATCCTTCTATTGACGACACAGAGGAACTATCAATGAAAGCACCAATGTCGGTGTAAAAACCGGCAGATCTAGGGTAGGTGGTCCCGAACTGTGTGTTTGAAGCTCGAAGGTAAGAGGAGAGACGGGGGACACGATGTTTACCCAGGTTCGGGCCCTCTTAATGGAGGTAATACCCTACTTCCTGCTTGATTGACTTTGATGAGTATTGGGGTTACAAGAGTTGATCTACCTCGAGATCGTAATGGCTAAACCCTAGATGTCTAGCCTGTATGATTTGTGATAGCCTCTACGGACTAACCCCTCTGGTTTATATAGACACCGGAGGGGGCTAGGGTTGTACAAAGTCGGCTTATATAGAAAGGAAACTACACATCTGGCCGCCAAGCTTGCTATCCACGCAATGGAGAGTCCCATCCGGACACGGGGGAAAGCCTTCTATCTTGTATCTTCATGGCCCATCAGTTTGGCCCATGTCACATAGCCCAACCATCCGAGGACCCCCTAATCCAGGACTCCCTCATCGATACTAGCTAAAGAAGAAACTATACTTTATAATGTTGATCCAGTTGTTCCTACTGCTTATATTGAGAAACCACCTTTCCCTCTAGGATAAAGGAACATGCTAAAGTTTCAAATGTGGTCAACAAAAGTTACATTAGAACACCTAAACCAGCTGAACAAATTAAAGTAAAACCTAGTGTTGCTATGGTTAAGGATCTCCTGGAAGAAAATGTAGATGGGCATGTTATTTACTTCTGTGAGGAAGCTGCTAGAATTGCCAAACCCGATAAAAAGACAAACGTAGACCTGTTGTTCGCATGTTGTCTCAGTTAAAATAGGAGATCACTGTTATCATGGTTTATGTGATGTAGGTGCTAGCATAAGTGCCGTTCCTTATTCCTTATATAAAGAAATTATGAATGACATAGCACCCGTAGAGATAGAAGACATAGATGTTACTATTAAACTTGCTAATAGAGATACTATATCACCAATTGGGATTGTTAGAGATGTTGAAGTCTTGTGTGGGAAAATAAAATACCCTACTGATTCCTTTTTCTTGGTTACCCACAAGATGACTTTTGTCCGATTATATTTGGTAGACCTTTCTTGAACACCATCAATGCGAAGATAGATTGTGAGAAACAAACTGTTGGTGTTAGTTTTGGTGATGAATCGCATGAAGTTAATTTTTCCAAGTTTAGTACAAAGCTTCATGAAAAAGAATTTCCTAGTAAGGATGAAATAATTGGTCTTGCTTCTATTGATGCGCCTCCTACTGATCCATTAGAATAATATTTGCTAGACCATGAAAATGATTTACATATGCATGAAAGAAATGAAATAGATAATATTTCCTTTGAACAACATCCTCTGCTCAAACACAATTTGCCTATTGAAACTCTACGAGGTCCTCCTCCACCTAAAGGTGATCCTGTGTTTGAATTAAAACAATTGCCAGACACTTCGAAATATGCTTATCTTGATGAAAAGAAGATATATCCTGTTATTATTAGTGCTAATTGATGTCTACTACACAACCTTCTTCTTGTAGACGTTGTTGGGCCTCCAAGTGCAGAGGTTTGTAGGACAGTAGCAAATTTCCCTCAAGTGGATGACCTAAGGTTTATCAATCCGTGGGAGGCGTGGGATGAAGATGGTCTCTCTCAAGCAACCCTGCGACCAAATAACAAAGAGTCTCTTGTGTCCCCAACACACCCAATACAATGGTAAATTGTATAGGTGCACTAGTTCGGCGAAGAGATGGTGATACAAGTGCAATATGGATGGTAGATATAGGTTTTTGTAATCTGAAAATATAAAAACAGCAAGGTAACTAATGATAAAAGTGAGCGTAAACGGTATTGCAATGCTAGGAAACAAGGACTAGGGTTCATACTTTCACTAGTGCAAGTTCTCTCAACAATAATAACATAATTGGATCATATAACTATCCCTCAACATGCAAAAAAGAGTCACTCCAAAGTCACTAATAGCGGAGAACAAACGAAGAGATTATGGTAGGGTACGAAACCACCTGAAAGTTATTCTTTCCAATCAATCCGTTGGGCTATTCCTTTAAGTGTCACAAACAGCCCTAGAGTTCGTACTAGAATAACACCTTAAGACACAAATCAACCAAAACCCTAATGTCACCTAGATACTCCAATGTCACCTCAAGTATCTGTGGGTATGATTATACGATATGCATCACACAATCTCAGATTCATCTATTCAACCACCACATAGAACCCCAAAGAGTGCCCCAAAGTTCCTACCGAAGAATCAAGACAAAAACGTGTGCCAACCCCTATGCATAGGTTCATGGGCGGAACCCGCAAGTTGATCACCAAAACATACATCAAGTGAATCACGTGATATCCCATTGTCACCACAGATACGCGCGGCAAGACATACATCAAGTGTTCTCAAATCATTAAAGACTCAATCCGATAAGATTACTTCAAAGGGAAAACTCAATCCATTACAAGAGAGTAGAGGGGGAGAAGAAACATAAGATCCAACTATAATAGCAAAGCTCGTGATGCATCAAGATCGTGCCAAATCAAGAACACGAGAGAGAGAGAGAGAGAGAGAGAGAGAGAGAGAGAGAGATCAAACACATAGCTACTGGTACATACCCTCAGCCCCGAGGCTGAACTACTCCCTCCTCATCATGGAGAGTGCCGGGATGATGAAGATGGCCACCGGTGAGGGATCCCCCCTCCGGCAGGGTGCCAGAACAGGGTCCCGATTGGTTTTGGGTGGCTATAGAGGCTTGCAGCGGCGGAACTCCTGATCTATTCTGGTCTCCGAAGTTTTTAGGGTATATGGAGTTATATAGGCGGAAGAAGTACGTCGGTGGACCTCCGGGCTGTCCACGAGGCAGGTGGGCGCGCCCCCCACCCTCGTGGGCAGCCCGGGACTCCCCTGGTGCAGCTCCGGTACTCCGTGGGCTTCTTCTAGTCCAAAATAGGTTCTGTGGAGTTTCAGGTCAATTGGACTCCGTTTGATATTCCTTTTCTTTGAAACACTGAAATAGGCAAAAAAAACAGCAATTCTGGGTTGGGCCTCCGGTTAATAGGTTAGTCCCAAAAATAATATAAAAGTGGATAATAAAGCCCAATATTGTCCAAAACAATAGATAATATAGCATGGAGCAATAAAAAATTATAGGTACGTTGGAGACGTATCACTAACCTTTCAGAACATGAAGAAGAAAGATTATTGAAAGTTCTAAGGAAGCACCGAGCTACTATTGGATATACTCTTGATGATTTAAAGGGCATAAGTCCCACTCTATGTTAGCACAAGATTAATATGGAACCTGATGCTAAACCCGTTGTTGATCATCAATGTCGGTTAAATCCGAAGATGAAGGAAGTGGTAAGAACGGAAATCTTAAAACTTCTGGAAGCAGGTATAATCTATCATATAACTGATAGTAGATGGGTAAGTCCTGTTCATTGTGTTCCTAAGAAAGGAGGTATTACTATTGTTCCTTATGATGGGAATGAACTTATTCCACAAAGAATTGTTACAGGCTATAGAATGGTAATTGATTTTGGAAAATTAAACAAAGCAACTAGAAAAGATCATTACCCTCTACCTTTTATCGATCAAATACTAGAAAGATTATCTGAGCACACATATTTTTACTTCCTTGATGGATACTCAGATTTTTCACAAATACCTGTTTGTCAACCTGATCAAGAAAAGACTACTTTCACTTGTCCCTTTGGAACTTATGCTTATAGATGTATGCCTTTTGGTTTATGAAATGCACCTGCTACCTTTCAAAGATGTATGACTGCTATATTCTCTGACTTTTGTGAAAATATTGTTGAGGTTTTCATGGATGACTTCTCTGTTTATGGGAAGTATTTTGATGATTGTTTAAGCAATCTTGACCGAGTTTTGCAGATATGTGAGCAAACAAATCCTGTCTTGAATTGGGAGAAGTGCCACTTTATGGTTAATGAAGGTATTGTTTTGGGCCATAAAATTCCTGAAAGAGGTATTGAAGTGGACAAGGCTAAGTTTGATGCAATTGAGAAAATGTCATGTGATCAAAGGTATTCGTAGTTTCCTAGGTCATGTTGGTTTCTATAGGAGATTTATCAAAGACTTTTCTAAAATTTCTAGGCCTCTTACAAATCTTTTGCAAAAGGATGTTCCTTTTGTTTTTAATGATGATTCTTTAGAAGCTTTCGAAACACTCAAGAAAGCCTTAATTTCTGCACCTATTGTTAAACCACCTAATTGGAACTTGCCTTTTGAAATTATGTGAGATGCTAGTGATTATGCAGTTGGTGCTGTTCTAGGACAAAGAGTTGATAAGAACCTAAATGTTATTGATTATGCAAGTAAAACTCTAGAGAGTGCTCAACGAAATTATGCTACTACTGAAAAAGAATTCCTAGGAGTGGTGTTTGCTTGTGATAAATTTAGATCTTACATTGTTGATTCAAAAGTAATTGTTCGCACTGATCATGCTGCTATTACATATCTTATGGAAAACAAAGATGCTAAACCTAGACTTATTCGTTGGGTTCTCTTGCTACAAGAATTTGATTTACATATTACTGATAGGAAAGGAGCTGAGAACCCCGTAGCTGATAACTTGTCTAGGCTTGAAAATGTGCTTGATGACCCACTACCTATTGATGATAGTTTTCCTGATGAGCATTAGCTGCAATAAATGTTGATCATAACACTCCTTGGTATGCTGACTATGCTAATTACATTGTTCCTAAATATCTACCGCCTAGCTTTACATACCAACAAAAGAAAAAATTCTTCTATGATTTAAGATATTACTTTTGGGATGACCCACATCTCTATAAAGAAGGAGTAGATGGTATTATTAGACGTTGTGTACCTGAGCATGAACAGGGACAAATCCTACGGAAATGTCACTTCGAATATTATGGAGGGCATCATGCTGGAGATAGAACTGTTCACAAGGTATTGCAATCTGGATTTTATTGGCCTACTCTCTTCAAGGATGCCTGTAAGTTCTTATTATCTTGTGATGAATGCCAAAGAATAGTAATATCGGTAAGCGTCAAGAAATGCCTACGAATTATTCACTTGCCTTTGAACCATTTGATGTTTGGGGATTTGATTACATGGGACCTTTGAAGGAAATATGCCCTAGAGGCAATAATAAAATTGTTATTTATATTTCCTTATATCATGATAAATGTTTATTATTCATGCTAGAATTGTATTAACCGGAAACTTGATACATGTGTGGATACATAGGCAAAACACAGTGTCCCTAGTAAGCCTCTACTAGACTAGCTCGTTTATGAAAGATGGTTAAGTTTCCTAGCCATAGACATGTGTTGTCATTTGATGAACGGGATCACATAATTAGGAGAATGATTCGATGGACAAGACCCATCCATTAGCTTAGCATGTTGATCGTTAAGTTTTATTGCTATTGCTTTCTTCATGTCAAATAAATATTACTTTGACTATGAGATTATGCAACTCCTGGATACCGGAGGAATACCTTATGTGCTATCAAACATCACAACATAATTGGGTGATTATAAAGATGCTCTACAGGTATCTCCGAAGGTGTTTTTTGGGTTGGCATAGATCGAGATTAGGATTTGTCACTCCGAGTATCGGAGAGGTATCTCTGGGCCCTCTCGGTAATGCACATCATGATAAGCCTTACAAGCAATGTGACTAATGATTTAGTTGCGGGATGATGCATTACAGAACGAGTAAAGAGACTTGCCAGTAACGAGATTGAACTAGGTATGAAGATACCGACAATTGAATCTCGGGCAAGTAACATACCGATGAAAAAGGGAATAGCGTATCTTGTCATTACGGTTTGATCGATAAAGATCTTCGAAGAATATGTAGGAACCAATATGAGCATCCAGGTTCCGATGTTGGTTATTGACCGGAGAGGTGTCTCGGTCATGTCTACATAGTTCTCGAACCCGTAGGGTCCGCAGCTTAACGTTCGATGACGATTTGTATTATATGAGTTATGTGATTTGGTGACCGAATGTTGTTCGGAGTCCCGGATGAGATCACTGACATGAAGAGGAGTATCTAAATGGTCGATAGGTAAAGATCCATCTATATATGATGATAGTATTTCGACACCGGGAGTGTTCCGGGGGTACCGGGTACGTATCGGGTAACCGGAAGGGGTTCCGGGCTACCCCTGGCAAACTATATGGGCCTATTGGGCCAAGAGGGGAAAGGCAGCAGCCAACATGGGCTGCTGCGCCCCCCTTGTTGGCTGAATAGGAAGGGGAAAGGAAAATGGGGAGAGAGAAGGAAGGGGAGGAAATTCGGCCTCCTCCTTCCTTTCCTCCTCTTTTCCCCTTCCTTCCCTCTTTCGGAAAGATGATAGGGGGGGGGGACGAATTGGACAAGGCCCCCAAGTAGGATTCCTCCTACTTGGGGCACACCATGGCAGTCCCCCTCCCCCTCCAACCTACATATATGTGGGGAGGGGGCGCCTAGAACACATAGGACAAACATTGTTAGCCGTGTGCGGCGCCCCTCCACAGTTTACGCCTCTGGTCATATTCACGTAGTGCTTAGGCGAAGCCCTACGTGGATAACTTCACTGTCACCGTCACCAGGCCGTCGTGCTGACGAAACACTCCCTCGACACTTTGCTGGATCAAGAGTTCGAGGGACGTCATCGACCTCAACGTGTGCAGAACTCAGAGGTGCCATACGTTTGGTGCTTGATCGGTTGGAACGAGAAGAAGTTCGACTACATCAACCGTGTTGTCAAATGCTTCCGCTTTTGGTCTACAAGGGTACGTGGACACACTCTCCCCCTCTCGTTGCTATGCATCTCCTAGATAGATCTGGCGTGAGCGTATTAAAATTTTGAAATTGCATGCTACGTTCCCCAACATTGGCATCCGAGCCAGGTCTATGCGTAGATGATATGCATGAGTAGAACACAAAGTGTTGTGGGCGGTGATCATCATACTGCTTACCACTAATGTCTTATTTTTATTCGGCGGTATTGTTGGATGTAGCGGCCCGGACCAACCTTCCATGACCACGTTCATGAGACCGGTTCCACCGACAGACATGTAACTAGTTTTGCATAAAGGTGGCTGGCGGGTGTATGTTTCTCCAACTTTAGTTGAATCGAGTTTGACCGCGGCCGGTCCTTTTTGAAGGTTCAAATAACAAACTTGATAAATCAGAGTTGTGGTTTGGATGCATAGGTAAGAACGGTTCTTACTAGAAGCCCGTAGCAGCCACATAAAACTTGCAACAACAAAGTAGAGGACGTCTAACTTGTTTTTGCAGGGCATGTTGTGATGTGATAAGGTCAAGGCATGATGTGATACAAGTTATTGTATGAGATGATCATGTTTTGTAAAAGTTATCGGCAACTGGCAGGAGCCTTATGGTTGTCACTTTATTGTATGAAATGCAATCGTCATGTAATTGCTTTACTTTATCACTATGCGTTAGCGATAGTTGTAGAAGCAATTGTTGGCGAGTCAACAACGACACTATGATGGAGATCAAGGTGTCAAGCCGGTGACAATCGAGATCATGACGGTGCTTTGGAGATGGAGATCAAAGGCGCAAGATGATGATGGCCATATCATGTCACATATTTTGATTGCATGTGATGTTTACCTTTTATGCATATTATTTTGCTTAGTACGGTGGTAGCATTGTAAGATGATCCCTCACTAAAATTTCAAGGTATAAGTGTTCTCCCTAAGTATGCACCGTTGTGACAGTTCGTCGTGCCGAGACACCATGTGATGATCTGGTGTGATAAGATCTACGTTCACATATAATGGGTGCCAGACAGTTTTGCACATGCGGGATACTCGGGTTAAACTTGACGAGCCTAGCATGTACAGACATGGCCTCGGAACACTGGAGACCGAAAGGTCGAACATGAATCATATAGTAGATATGATCAACATAGAGATGTTCACCATTGAAGACTACTCCATCTCACGTGATGATCGGACATGGCTTAGTTGATATGGATCATGTGATCATTTAGATGACTCGAGGGATGTCTATCTAAGTGGGAGTTCTTAAGTAATATGATTAATTGAACTTAATTTATCATGAACTTAGTCCTAATAGTATTTACAAATTATGTTGTAGATCAATAGCTCGTGATGTAGTTCCCCATTTATTTTTGATATGTTCCTAGAGAAAAGTAAGTTGAAAGATGATAGTAGCAATTATGCGGACTGGGTCCTTGATCTGAGGATTATCCTCATTGCTGCACAGAGGAATTATGTCCTTGATGCACCACTAGGTGACGAACCTGTTGCAGGAGCATATGCAGACGTTATGAACGTTTTGCAAGCTCGGTATGATGACTACTTGATAGTTTAGTGCACCATGCTTTATGACTTAGAAACGGGTCTTCAAAAAAAATTAAACGCCATGGAGCATATGAGATGTTCCAAGAAGTTGAAATTGATATTTTAGACTCATGCCCGTGTTAAGAGGTATGAGACCTCTGACAAATACTTTGCCTACAAGATGGAGGAGAATAGCTCAGCAAGTGAGCATGTGCTCAGAATGTCTGGGTACTACAATCACTTGAATCAAGTGGGAGTTAATCTTCCAGATAAGATAGTGATTGACAGAGTTCTCTAGTCACTATCACCTAGTTACTAGAACTTCGTGATGAACTATAATATGCAAGGGATGACGAAAATGATTCCCAAGCTCTTCGCGATGCTGAAACCAGCGAAGGTAGAAATCAAGAAATAGAATCAAGTGTTGATGGTTAACAAGACCACTAGTTTCAATAAAAAGGGCAAGGGAAAGAAAGGGAAACATCAAAAAGAATGGCAAGAAAGTTGCCACTCCCATGAAGAAGCCCAAAGCTAGACCCAAGCCTGAAACTGAGTGCTCCTACTGCAAAGGAAATCGTCACTAGAAATGGAACTGCCCTAGATACTTGGTGGATAAGAAGGATGGGAAAGTGAACAAAGTTATATTTGATATACATGTTATTGATGTGTACTTTACTAGTGTTTATAGCAACCCCTCGGTATTTGATACTGGTTCAGTTGCTAAGAGTAGTAACTTGAAACAAGAGTTGCAAAAATAAACAGAGACTAGTTAAGGACGAGCTGATGATGTGTGTTGGAAGTAATTCCTAGGTTGATACGATCACCATCACACACTCCCTCTACCTCTGGGATTAGAATTGAACCTAAATAAATGTTATTTGGTGTTTGCGTTGAGCATTAATATGGTTAGATCATGTTTATTGCAATACGGTTATTCATTTAAGTCAGAGAATAATTGTTGTTCTGTTTATATGAATAAAACCTTCTATGGTCATACACCCAATGTGAATGGTTTGTTGAATCTCGATCGTGGTGATACACATATTCATAATATTAATGCCAAAAGATGCAAAGTTGATAATGATAGTGCATCATATTTGTGGCACTGCTGTTTAGGTCATATTGGTGTAAAGCACATGAAGAAACTACATGCGGATGGACTTTTGGAATCACTTGATTATGAATCATTTGATGCTTGCGAACCATGCCTCATGGGCAAGATGACTAAGACTCCATTCTCCGGAACAATGGAGCGAGCTACTGACTTATTGGAAATAATACATACCGATGTATGCGGTCCGATGAGTGTTGAGGCTCGCGGCGGGTATCGTTATTTTCTAACCTTCACAGATGATTTGAGAAGATATGGATATATCTACTTAATGAAACATAAGACATTTGAAAAGTTCAAAGAATTTCAGAGTGAAGCGGAGAATCATCATAACAAGAAATTAAAGTTTCTACGATGATCGCAGAGGCGAATATTTGAGTTACGAGTTTTTCCTTCATTTCAAACCATGTGGAATAGTTTCACAACTCACGCCACCTGGAACATCACAGCGTAATGGTGTCTCTGAACGTCATAATCATACTTTATTGGATATGGTGCGATCTATGATGTCTCTTACAGATTTACCACTATCGTTTTGGGGTTATGCATTAGAGACAGCTGCATTCACGTTAAATAGGGCACCATCTAAATCCGTTGAGATGACACCATATGAACTGTGGTTTGGCAAGAAACTTAAGCTGTCGTTTCTTAAAGTTTGGGGTTGCGATGCTTATGTGAAAAAGCTTCAGCCTGATAAGCTCGAACCCAAATTGGAGAAGTGCGTCTTCATAGGATGCCAAAAAGAAATTGTTGGGTACACCTTCTATCACAGATCCAAAGGCAAGATCTTTGTTGCTAAGAAGGGATCCTTTCTACAGAAGGAGTTTCTTTCAAAAGAAGTGAGTGGGAGGAAAGTAGAACTTGATGAGGTAATTGTACCTTCTCTCGAATTGGAAAGTGGCTCATCACAGAAAACCATTCCCGTGATGCCTACACCAACTAGAGAGGAAGCTAATGATAATGATCATGAAACTTCAAATCAAGTTACTACCGAACCTCGTAGGTCAACCAGAGCATGTTCCGCACCAGAGTGGTACGGTAGTCCTGTCCTGAAAAGTCATGTTACTAGACCATGACGAACCTACGAACTATGAGGAAGCTATGATGAGCCCAGATTCCGATAAATGGCTTGAAGCCATGAAAATCTGAGATAGGATCCATATATAAGAACAAAGTGTGGACTTTGGTGGACTTGCCTGATGATCGGCAAGCCATTGAGAATAAATGGATCTTCAAGAGGAAGACGGACGCTGATAATAGTGTTACTATCTACAAAGCTCGACTTGTCGCAAAAAGGTTTTTCGACAAGTTCAAGGTGTTGACTACGATAAGATTTTCTCACTCGTAGAGATGCTTAAGTCTATCCGAATCATGTTAGCAATTGCCGTATTTTATGAAATCTGGCAAATGGATGTCAAAACTGAATTCCTTAATGGATTTATTAAAGAAGAGTTGTATATAATGCAACCAGAAGTGTTTGTCAATCCTAAAGGTGCTAACAAAGTGTGCAAGCTCCAGCGATCCATCTACGGACTGGTGCAAGCATCTTGGAGTTGGAATATACGCTTTGATGAGTTTATCAAAGCATATAGTTTTATACAGACTTACGGTGAAGCCTGTATTTACAAGAAAGTGAGTGGGAGCACTACATCCTTTCTTATAAGTATATGTGAATGACATATTGTTGATCGGAAATGATGTAGAATTTTCTGGTGAGCATAAAGGAGTGTTTGGAAGGAGTTTTTCAAAGAAATACCTTAGTGAAGCTACTTACATATTGGGCATCAAGATCTATAGAGATAGATCAAGACGCTTGATAAGATTTTTCAATGAGTACATACCTTGACAAGATTTTGAAGTAGTTCAAAATGGAATAGTTAAAGAAGGAGTTCTTGCCTGTATTACAAGGTGTAAAGTTGAGTAAGACTCAAAACCCGACCACGGCAGAAAATAAAAAGAGAATGAAAGTCATTCCCTATGCCTCAGTCATAGGTTCTATAAAGTATCCTATGCAGTGTACCAGACCTATTGTGTACCTTGCCATGAGTTTGGCAAGGGGGTATGATAGTGATCCAGGAGTGGATCACTAGACAGCGCTCAAAGTTATCCTTTGTTACCTAAGAGGACTAAGGAAATATTTCTCGGTTACGGAGGTGATAAATAGTTATGTCGATGCAAGCTTTTACACCGATCCGGATGACTCTGAGTCTCAATATAGATACATATTGAAAGTGGGAGCAATTAGCTAGATTAGCTCCATGCAGAGCATTGTAGACATAGAAAATTTGCAAAATACATACAACTATGAATGTGGAAACCCGTTGACTAAACCTCTCTCACAAGCAAAACATGATCACACCATAGTACTCTTTGGGTGTTAATCACATAGCGATGTGAACTAGATTATTGACTCTAGTAAACCCTTTGGGTGTTAGTCACATGGCGATGTGAACAAATCACACAAATATGTGAACTATTGGTATTAAATCACATCACGATGTGAACTAGATTATTGACTGTAGTGCAAGTGGGAGACTGAAGGAAATATGCCTTAATGGCAATAATAAAGTTGTTATTTATATTTCCTTATATCATGATACATGTTTATTATTCATGCTAGAATTGTATTAACCGGAAACTTGATACATGTGTGGATACATAGGCAAAATACAGTGTCCCTAGTAAGCCTCTACTAGACTAGCTCGTCTATCAAAGATGCTTAAGTTTCCTAGCCATAGACATGTGTTGTCATTTGATGAACGGGATCACATCATTAGGAGAATGATGTGATGGACAAAACCCATCTGTTAGCTTAGCATGTTGATCCTTAAGTTTTATTGATATTGCTTTCTTCATGTCAAATACATATTCCTTCGACTATGAGATTATGCAACACCTGGATACCGGAGGAATACCTTGTGTGCTATCAAACATCACAACATAACTTGGTGATTATAAAGATGCTCTACAGGTATCTCCGAAGGTGTTTGTTGGGTTGGCATAGATCGAGATTAGGATTTGTTACTCCGAGTATCGGAGAGGTATCTCTGGGCCCTCTCGGTAATGCACATCATGATAAGCCTTGCAAGCAATGTGACTAATGAGTTAGTTGCTATGAGGCATTACGGAACAAGTAAAGAGACTTGCTGGTAATGAGATTGAACTAGGTATGAAGATACCGATGATCGAATCTCGGGCAAGTAACATACTGATGACAATGGGAATAACGTATGTTGTCATTATGGTTTGACCGATAAAGATCTTCGTAGAATATGTAGGAACCAATATGAGCATCCAGGTTACGCTGTTGGTTATTGACCGGATAGGTGTCTCGGTCATGACAACATAGTTCTCGAACCCGTAGGGTCCGCACACTTAACGTTCTATGACGATTTGTATTATATGAGTTATGTGATTTGGTGACTGAATGTTGTTCGGAGTCCCGGATGTGATCACGGTCATGACGAGGAGTCTTGAAATGGTCGAGAGGTAAAGATTCATATATAGGACGATAGTATTTGGACACCGGAAGTGTTCTGGGGGTACCGGGTACGTATCGGGTCACCAAAAGGGGTTCCGGGCTACCCCCGACAAACTATATGGGCCTGTTGGGCCAAGAGGGGAAACGCAGCAGCCAGCATGGGCTGATGTGCCCCCCTTGCTGCGCCCCCCTTGAATAAGAAGGGGAAAGGAAAAGGGGAAGAGAGAAGGAAGGGGAGGCAATACGACCTTCCCCTTCCTTCCCTCTTGTCTTCCCCTTCCTTCCCTCTCCGGGAAAGATGGTAGGGGGGGCGAATTGGACAAGGCCCCCAAGTAGGACTCCTCCTACTTGGGGCACCCCATGGCTGTTGATACGTCTCCAACGTATCTATAATTTTTGATTGTTCCATGCTATTTTATATTCTGTTTTGGACATTATTGGGCTTTATTTTACACTTTTATATTATTTTTGGGACTAACCTATTAACCGGAGGCCCAGCCTGAATTGCTATTTTTTCCTATTTCGAGTTTCGCAAGAAAAGAATATCAAACGGATTCCAAACGGAATGAAACCTTCGGGACGTGATTTTCGAACGAACGTGATCCAGAGGACTTGGACCCTCGTCAAGACATCAACCAGAGGGCACGAGGTAGGCGCGCCTACCCCCCGCCCTCCACCCTCATGGGCCCCTGTTGCTCCACCGACGCATTTCTTCCTCCTATATATACCTCGCACCCCAAACTACCAGACACGGAGCCAAAACCTAATTCCATTGCCGCAACCTTCAGACTGTGAGATCCCATCTTGAGGCCTGTTCCAGAGCTCTGCCGGAGGGGGCATCGATCACGGAGGGCTTCTACATCAACACCATAGCCTCTCCGATGATGTGTGAGTAGTTTACCTCAGACCTTCGGGTCCATAGTTATTAGCTAGATGGCTTCTTCTCTCTTTTTGGATCTCAATACAATGTTCTCCCCCTCTCTCGTGGAGATCTATTCGATGTAATCTTCTTTTGGGGTGTGTTTGTTGAGACCGATGAATTGTGGGTTTATGATCAAGTTTATCTATGAACAATATTTGAATCTTCTCTGAATTCGTTTATTTATGATTGGTTATCTTTGCAAGTCTCTTCGAATTATCAGTTTGGTTTGGCCTACTAGATTGATCTTTCTTGCAATGGGAGAAGTGCTTAGCTTTGGGTTCAACCTTACGGTGTCCTTTCCCAGTGACAATAGGGGCAGCAAGGCACATATTATATTGTTGCCATCGAGGATAACAAGATTGGGTTTATATCATATTGCATGAGTTTATCCCTCTACATCATGTCATCTTGCTTAAAGCGTTACTCTGTTCTTATGAACTTAATACTCTAGATGCATGCTGGATAGCGGTCGATGTGTGGAGTAATAGTAGTAGATGCAGGCAGGAGTCGGTCTACTTGTCTCGTACGTGATGCCTATATACATGATCATACCTAGATATTCTCATAACTATGCTCAATTCTGTCAATTGCTCAACGGTAATTTGTTCACCCATCGTAAATACTTATGCTCTTGAGAGAAGCCACTAGTGAAACCTATGGCCCCCGGGTCTATTTTCCATCATATTGATCTTCCAACACTTAGTTAGTTTTATTGCCTTTTATTTCACTTTGCATCTTTATCATAAAAATACCAAAAATATTATCGTATCATATCTATCAGACCTCACTATCGTAAGTGACCGTGTAGGGATTGACAACCCCTTACGCGTTGGTTGCGAGGATTTATTTGTTTGTGTAGGTGCGAGGGACTCGTGCGTGGCCTCCTACTGGATTGATACCTTGGTTCTCAAAAACTTAGGGAAATACTTACGCTACTTTGCTGCATCACCCTTTCGTCTTCAAAGGAAAACCAATGCAGTGCTCAAGAGGTAGCAAGAAGGATTTCTAGCGCCGTTGCCGGGGAGTCTACGCAAAAGTCAAGATACCAAGTACCCATCACAAACCCTTATCTCCCGCATTACATTATTTGCCATTTGCCTCTCGTTTTCCTCTCCCCCACTTCACCCTTGCCGTTTTATCCGCCCTCTCTTTTTCGTTCGCCTCCTTTTGTTTGCTTCTTGTTTGCTCGTGTGTTGGATTGCTTGCTTGTCACGATGGCTCAAGATAATACCAAATTATGTGACTTTACCAATACCAACAATAATGATTTCCTTAGCACTCTGATTGCTCCTCTTACCGATACTGAATCTTGTGAAATCAATGCTGCTTTGTTGAATCTTGTCATGAAAGATCAATTCGCCGGCCTTCCTAGTGAAGATGTCGTTACCCATCTAAATAGCTTCGTTGATTTGTGTGATATGCAAAAGAAGAAAGATGTGGACAATGATATTGCTAAATTGAAGCTAATTCCTTTTTCGCTTAGAGATCGTGCTAAAGCTTGGTTTTCGTCTTTGTCTAAAAATAGTATTAATTCATGGAATAAGTGCAAAGATGCTTTTATCTCTAAGTATTTTCCTCCTGCTAAGATCATCTCTCTTAGAAACGATATTATGAATTTTAAGCAACTTGATCATGAACATGTTGCACAAGCTTGGGAGAGGATGAAATTAATGATACGTAATTGCCCTACACATGGTTTGAATTTGTGCATGATTATACAAAAAATTTATGCCGGATTGAATTTTTGCTTCTAGAAATCTTTTAGATTCGGCCGTGGGAGGCACTTTTATGGAAATCACTTTAGGATAAGCTACTAAACTCCTAGATAATATTATGGTCAGTTATTCTCAATGGCACACTGAAAGATCTACTAGTAAAAAAGTGCATGCGATAGAAGAAATTACTGTCTTGAGTGCAAAGATAGATGAACTTATGAAATTATTTGCTACTAAGAGTGTTTCTTCTGATCCTAATGATATGCCTTTCTCTACTTTGATTGAGAATAATAATGAACCTATGGATGTGAATTTCGTTGGTAGGAATAATTTTGGTAATAACGTGTATAGAGGAAACTTTAATTCTAGGCCGTATCCTAGTAATTCCTCTAACAATTATGGTAATTCCTACAACAATTCTTATGGAAATTTTAATAAGATGCGTTCTGAATTTGAGACTAGTGTTAAAGAATTTATGAATTCGCAAAAAAAATTCAATGCTTTGCTTGAAGAAAAATTGCTTAAAGTTGATGAATTGGCTAGGAACATTGATAGAATTTCTCTTGATGTTGATTCTTTGAAACTTAGATCTATTCCACCTAAGCATGATATCAATGAGTCTCTCAAAGCCATGAGAATTTCCATTGATGAGTGCAAAGAAAGAACCGCTAGGATGCGTGCCAAGAAAGATTGCTTTGTAAAAGCGTGTTCTTCTAGTTTCTATGAAAAGAAAGATGAAGATCTAAAAGTTATTGATGTGTCCCCTATTAAATCTTTGTTTTTCAATATTAATCTTGATAATGATGGGACTGAATATGATCCACCTTTACCTAGAAGGCGTTCCAAAAATTCGGAGTTTTTAGATCTTTATGCTAAAATTGATAAAAGTGGGATTGAAGAGATCAAAACATTAGATATTAATGAACCCACTATTTTGGATTTCAAGGAATTTAATTATTATAATTGCTCTTTGATAGATTGTATTTCCTTGTTGCAATCCATACTAAATTCTCCTCATGCTTATAGTCAAAATAAAGCCTTTACCAAACATATCGTTGATGCTTTGATGCAATCTTATGAAGAAAAACTTGAGCTGGAAGTTTCTATTCCTAGAAAGCTTTATGATGAGTGGGAACCTACTATTAAAATTAAAATTAAAGATCATGAATGCTATGCCTTGTGTGATTTGCGTGCTAGTGTTTCCACGATTCCAAAAACTTTGTGCGATTTGCTATGTTTCCGTGATTTTGATGATTGCTCTTTAAACTTGCACCTTGCGGATTCCACTATTAAGAAACCTATGGGAAGAATTAATGATGTTCTTATTGTTGCAAATAGGAATTATGTTCCCTTAGATTTTATTTCTCTTGATATAGATTGCAATCCTTCATGTCCTATTATTCTTGGTAGACCTTTCCTTAGAACGATTGGTGCTATTATTGATATGAAGGAAGGGAATATTAGATTCCAATTTCCATTAAAGAAAGGCATGGAACACTTTCCTAGAAAGAAAATAAAATTACCATATGAATCTATCATGAGAGCCACTTATGGATTGCCTACCAAAGATGGCAATACCTAGATCTATCCTTGCTATTGTGCCTAGCTAGGGGCATTAAACGATAGCGCTTGTTGCGAGGCAACCCAATTTTATTTTTAGTTTTTTTTACTTTTTGCTTCTGTTTGGGAATAAATATTTGTTATAGCCTCTGGTTAGAAGTGTTTTAAGTTTTAATTAGTGTTTGTGCCAAGTTAAACCTATAGGATCTTCTTGGATGATAGTTATTTGATCTTAGTGAAAATTCCAGAAACTTTCTGTTCACGAAAACAATTGTTAAAACTCACTAGAACGTGATAAAATATTGATTCAAATTGATGCTGATCCATAAAGAAATTTTCTAGGTCTTCCTATTTTGTATGAATTTTTGGAGTTCCAGAAGTTTGCGTTAGTTACAGATTACTACAGACTGTTCTGTTTTTGACAGATTCTGTTTTTCGTGTGTTGTTTGCTTATTTTGAGGAATCTATGGCTAGTAAAATAGTTTATAAAACATATAGAAGTTGTAATACAGTAGGTTTAACACCAATATAAATAAAGAATGAGTTCATTACAGTACCTTGAAGTGGTGTTTTGTTTTGTTTCGCTAATGGAGCTAACGAGATTTTCTGCTGAGTTTTGTGTTGTGAAGTTTTCAAGTTTTGGGTGAAAGATTTGATGGATTATGGAACAAGGAGTGGCAAGAGCCTAAGCTTGGGGATTCCCATGGCACCCCCAAGATAATCTAAGGACACCTAAAAGCCAAAGCTTGGGGATGCCCTGGAAGGCATCCCCTCTTTCGTCTACTTCCATCGGTAACTTTACTTGGAGCTATATTTTTATTCACCACATGATATGTGTTTTGCTTGGAGCATCTTGTATTATTTGAGTATTTATTTGTTAGTTTACCACAATCATATTTTATGTATACACCTTTTGAGAGAGACACACATGATTCGGAAATTATTAGAATGCTCTATATGCTTCACTTATATCTTTTGAGTTATATAGTTTTTGCTCTAGTACTTCACTTATATCTTTTAGAGCACGATAGTGGATTTGTTTTAAAAAAAAACTATTGATCTCTCATGCTTCACTTAGATTATTTTGAGAGCCTTAAATAGCTTGGTAATTTGCTTAAATAATCTTAATATTCTAGGTATACAAGACTAGTAAAAACTTTCTTATGAGTGCGTTGAATACTAAGAGAAGTTTGATGCTTGATGATTGTTTTGAGACATGGAGGTAGTGATATCAAAGTTGTGCTAGTTGAGTAGTTGTGAATTTGAGAAATACTTGTGTTTAAGTTTGCAAGTCCCGTAGCATGCACGTATGGTAAACGTTATGTAACAAATTTGAAACATGAGGTGTTCTTTGAGTGTCCTCCTTATGAGTGGCGGTCGGGGACGAGCGATGGTCTTTTCCTACCAATCTATCCCCTTAGGAGCATGCGCGTAGTGCTTGGTTTTTGATGACTTGTAGATTTTTGCAATAAGTATGTGAGTTCTTTGTGACTAATGTTGAGTCCATGGATTATACGCACTCTCACCCTTCCATCATTGCTAGCCTCTTCAGTACCGTGCATTGCCCTTTCTCACATTGAGAGTTGGTGCAAACTTCGCCGGTGCATCCAGACCCCATGATATGATACACTCTTTCACACATAAACCTCCTTATATCTTCCTCAAAACAGCCACCATACCTACCTATTATGGCATTTCCATAGCCATTCCGAGATATATTGCCATGCAACTTTCCACCGTTCCGTTTATCATGACACGTTCATCATTGTCATATTGCTTTGCATGATCATGTAGTTGACATAGTATTTGTGGCAAAGCCACCATTCATAATTCTTTCATACATGTCACTCTTGGTTCATTGCATAACCCGGTACACCACCGGAGGCATTCATATAGAGTCATACTTTGTTCTAGTATCGAGTTGTAAATAAATAGAAGTGTGATGATCATCATTTTCTAGAACATTGTCCCATGTGAGGAATAAAAAAAGAGAAAGGCCATAAAAAAAAGATAAGGCCCAAAAAAATTGAGAGAAAAAGAGAGAAGGGACAATGTTACTATCCTTTTACCACACTTGTGCTTCAAAGTAGCACCATAATCTTCATGATAGAGAGTCTCTTGTTTTGTCACTTTCATATACTAGTGGGAATTTTTCATTATAGAACTTGGCTTGTATATTCCAACAATGGGCTTCCTCAAATGCCCTAGGTCTTCGTGAGCAAGCAAGTTGGATGCACACCCACTTAGTTTCTTTTGTTGAGCTTTCATATATTTATAGTTCTAGTGCATACGTTGCATGGCAATCCCTACTCCTTGCATTAACATCAATCGATGGGCATCTCCATAGCTCATTGATTAGCCTCGTTGATGTGAGACTCTCCTTTTTTGTCTTCTCCACATAACCCCCATCATTATATTCTATTCCACCCATAGTGCTATATCCATGGCTCACGATCATGTATTGCGTGAAAGTTGAAAAAGTTGGAGATTACTAAAGTATGAAACAATTGCTTGGCTTGTCATCGGGGTTGTGCATGATGAGAGCATTCTTGTGTGACGGAAATGGAGCATGACTAAACTATATGATTTTGTAGGGATGAACTTTCTTTGGCCATGTTATTTTGAGAGGACATAATTGCTTAGTTAGTACGCTCGAAGTATTATTATTTTTATGTCAATATTGAACTTTTATCTTGAATCTTTCGGATCTGAATATTCATAGCACAATTAAGAAGAATTACATTGAAATTATGCCTAGTAGCATTCCACATCAAAAATTTTGTTTTTATCATTTACCTACTCGAGGACGAGCAGGAATTAAGCTTGGGGATGCTTGATACGTCTCCAACGTATCTATAATTTTTTATTGTTCCATGCTATTTTATATTCTGTTTTGGACACTATTGGGCTTTACTTTACAATTTTAGATTATTTTTGGGACTAACCTATTAACCGGAGGCCCGGCCCAGAATTGTTGTTTTTGCCTATTTCAGGGTTTCGCAGAAAAAGAATATCAAACGGAGTCCAAATGGAATGAAACCTTCAGGAACGTGATTTTTGGAACGAATGTGATCCAGAGGACTTGGACCCTACGTCAAGACATCAACCATTAGGGCACGAGGTAGGGGGCGCGCCTACCCCCCCCCCCCCCCAGGTGTGCCCTCCACCCTCGTGGGCCCCCTATTGCTCCACCGACGTACTTCTTCCTCCTATATATACCTACATACCCCCAAACTACGAGATACAGAGCCAAAAACCTAATTCCACCGCCGCAACCTTCTGTACCTATGAGATCCCATCTTGGTGCCTGTTCCGGAGCTCCGCCGGAGGGGGCATCGATCACGGAGGGCTTCTACATCAACACCATAGCCTCTCTAATGATGTGTGAGTAGTTTACCTCAGACCTTCGGGTCCATGTTATTAGCTAGATGGCTTCTTCTCTCTTTTTGGATATCAATACAATGTTCTCCCCCTCTCTCGTGGAGATCTATTCGATGTAATCTTCTTTTGCGGTGTGTTTGTTGAGACCGATGAATTGTGGGTTTATGATCAAGTTTATCTATGAACAATATTTGAATCTTCTCTGAATTCTTTTATGTATGATTGGTTATCTTTGCAAGTCTTTTCGAATTATCAGTTTGGTTTGGCCTACTAGATTGATCTTTCTTGCAATGGGACAAGTGCTTAGCTTTGGGTTCAATCTTGCGGTGTCCTTTCCCAAAGTGATGAGGGGCAGCAAGGCACGTATTGTATTGTTGCCAACGAGGATAACAAGATGGGGTTTATATCATATTGCATGAGTTTATCCCTCTACATCATGTCATCTTGCTTAAAGCGTTACTCTGTTCTTATGAACTTAATACTCTAGATGCATGCTGGATAGCGGTCGATGTGTGGAGTAATAGTAGTAGATGCAGGCAGGAGTCGGTCTACTTGTCTCGGACGTGATGCCTATATACATGATCATACCTAGATATTCTCATAACTATGCTCAATTCTGTCAATTGCTCAACAGTACTTTGTTCACCCATAGTAAATACTTATGCTCTTGAGAGAAGCCACTAGTGAAACCTATGGCCCCCGGGTCTATTTTCCATCATATTAATCTTCCAACACTTAGTTATTTTTATTGCCTTTTTTTTTAATTTGCATCTTTATCATAAAAATACCAAAAATATTATCTTATCATATCTATCAGATCTCACTCTCGTAAGTGACCGTGTAGGGATTGACAACCCCTTATCGCGTTGGTTGCAGGATTTATTTGTTTGTGTAGGTGCGAGGGACTCGTATGTGGCCTCCTCTTGGATTGATACCTTGGTTCTCAAAAACTGAGGGAAATACTTAAGCTACTTTGTTGCATCACCCTTTCCTCTTCAAGGAAAACCAACGTAGTGCTCAAGAGGTAGCAGTTGTCCTTCCCCTCCCACCTATATATATATATATATATATATATATATATATATATATATATATATATATATATATATATATATATGTGTGTGTGTGTGTGTGTGTGGGGAGGGGGCGCCTAGAACACAGAGAACAAACGTTGTTAGCCGTTTGCGGCACCCCCTCCATAGTTTACGCCTCCGGTCATATTCACGTAGTGCTTAGGCGAAGCCCTGCGCAGATCACTTCACCATCACCGTCACCACGCCGTCTTGCTGACGATACTCTCCCTTGACACTTTGTTGGATCAACAGTTCGAGGGACGTCATCGAGCTGAACGTGCGCAGAACTCGGAGGTGTCGTACGTTCGGTGCTTGATCGGTCGGAAAGAGAAGAAGTTCGACTACATCAACCGCGTTGTCAAACGCTTCCGCTTTCGGTCTACGAGGGTACGTGGAAACACTCTCCCCCTCTCGTTGCTATGCATCTCCAAGATAGATCTTGCATGAGCGTAGGAAAATTTTGAAATTGCATGCTAAGTTCTCCAATAAGCTTTTCCTTCCTCTAATGGGTATACACATATTTTGGTTACTGTTGATTATGTTACTAAATGGGTAGAAGCTATTCCAACCAGTAGTGCTGATCACAACACCTATATTAAATGCTTAAGGAAGTTATTTTCCCAAGATTTGGAGTCCTTAGATATTTAATGACTGATGTTGGTTCACACTTTATTCATGGTGCTTTCCTTAAAATGCTTGCCAAGTATTATGTTAGCCATAGAATTGCATCACCTTATCATCCTCAGTCTAGTGGTCAAGTTGAACTTAGCAATAGAGAAATAAAATTAATCTTGCAAAAGACTGTCAATAGGTCCCGGAAGAATTGGTCTAAGAAATTAGATGATGCACTTTGGTCCTATAGAACAGCATATAAAAATCCTATGGGTATGTCTCCTTATAAAATGGTTTATGGAAAATCTTGTCATTTTCCTCTTGAGTTAGAACATAAAGCGTATTGTGCAATCAAAGAACTCAATTATGATTTCAAACTTGTCGGTGAAAAGAGGTTATTTGATATTAGCTTAGATGAATGGAGAACCCAAGCTTATGAAAATGCCAAGTTATTTAAAGAAAATTTAAAAGGTGGCATGATAAAAATATCCAAAAGCGTGAGTTTAAAGTTGGAGAATATGTTCTTTTGTACAACTCTAGTTTTAGATTCTTTGCAGGAAAACTCCTCTCCAAATGGGAAGGACCCTATGTTATCGACGAGGTTTATCGGTCTGGAGCTATCAGAATAAATAATGCCGAAGGTACTAACCCAAAGGTTGTTAATGGGCAACGAATAAAACATTATATCTCAGGTACGCACATTAATTTTGAAAGTAATATTATCCAAACTTTGACACTGGAAGAACACATAAAAGAGTCCTTCCGGAACACTCCAGAATCGTGGAAATAAGGAGGTACGTGATACAGTAAGTAAACAGACTCCGGAAAATCCGCAAACATATTTTTTGTCAGTTTTGGAATATTTAGAAAATTAGGAAAATAAGAAAGTACCAGGAAAGTGACCCTGGTGGGCACAACACACCAGGGTGCGTCTGGCTTGCCAGGCGCACCCAGGTGGGTTGTGCCTACCTGGGGTACCTTCCGGACTCTGTTTTTCTACAGTTTGCTTGTTTCCCAAGATAAAAAAAATTATTTATATACCTCCCAAATCTATTGACCACCGTATCGCGGAGAAATCTTCTGTTTTCTTTCCTTGTTGTTTTCTGTCAGATCGCATCTACTATGGCCGCTTCAAGCTCCTCCAAGGACAAGTTCTTCAAGAACGTCATCAACCCATACTTGCGGGAGGTGGTGCAGCACCCTCGAGTCATCCAGATGCATGAGGGGGTGCTGCACATCCGCGATGTGCAAGGCCCCAAGGGTACGGGAACCGTGGAGGCTAGGCTTCAAGCTATGGAGCAGGAGGTCTTCCGGTGTAAGGGGATGGTGGAGCGTGGACTCAATGCCAATCACCTCATGATCACAGACTTTTGTCGTGATCTCAAGGTGGATGGCAAGTCCATGAAGGACATCGTCTTCACCCTTAACAAGCAAATCAACTTCCTCCAAAGCCATATCTATGATCTTCAAAACAAAGTCTTTGAATATGAGGCGAGGTTTAAAGGTATGAGTTTGGCTGCCAGTTGTAGGACCCGTAAGACTCACGCCATGGAAACCCGAGGACAAGATCGCATCTACTTCATCACCACCACCTTCTTCTTCATCACCAAAAGAAAATTGAGTATCAGGTACGGGCACTCCCCTTGGCCTCCGCCTAGCTTGGGGAAGGTGCCCCGGTATCGTATCATCCCCACTATCTTTTGCCTTTACTTATCTTAGTTCGATCCATAGTTATCTTTTGCTTTAGATGAATAAAAGTTAGTTCGATCCTTTATTTTCAAGAGTTTGGTTAGTGACCTAGCCTTGTAATCGTGTGCGACATATGTTATAAAGTTTAGTTTCAGTTTTTGCTTTCTTTACTTTCATGTTGCAATAAAAAGAAAGGAAATAAATGAAAAAGATCATATGATAATCTTATGGTCGGTGATGACACCACATAAGGAAAAGTATAAGTAGAAAATTTTATTAGAGATTGACAAACATAGAATTGGTCAATGATGCAACTCATTAAATAATTAATAAGGGAAGAGAAGATTCACATATAAATATACTATCCTAGAATATTTTTGGGATTGTGAGCCCCCGTCAAAATATCATATGCCATAATTGTTGACGTTGGACCAGGAAGACAGCGTAATGATTTATGTTTGTTCATATTCACACAGAAGTTATATTTTCATAATAGATCCTTCAACATGTGGTGTTTGCCCCTATCTTTGCTAGCCAAAAATTCCGCACCAAGTAGAGATACTACTTGTGCGTCCAAAAACCCTTAAAACCAAATCTTATTTTCAAGAGTCCACCATACCTACCAAGGGATTGAGCAAGATCCCTCAAGTAAGTTGTCATCGGTGCAATAAGGCAATAAAATTGCTTCTAAAAGTGTGAGATCATTTAGTGTAAGAGAAAATTGAGTGTTGTACGAACTTGGGATGGTGAAGAATAAAAGCGACAGGCTGTATAATAAAGGTCGCTATCACAAGGGGCAATACAACATGACGTTCTTTTGCACTAAGGGGTTGAGCATACAAACAAATAAGTGCATGGCAACCTCTGCTTCCCTCTGTGAAGGGCCTATCATTTACTTTTATGTATTTACTTTTATGCAAAGAGTCAAAGTTTTCTCTCTATTCCTTTTTATTTTCTCCTTTGGCAAGCATCATGTGGTGAGGAAAGATCTAGGCACATATGTCCAGTTGAATATGGGTAGTATGAGCTATTATTGTTGACATCACCCTTGAGGTGAATAAGTTGGGAGGTGAAACTATAAGCCCCTATCTTTCTATGTGTCCGGTTGAAACGTTTTGCTCATGTGTATGCGGTGAGTGTTAGCAATCATAGAATACTATATGATGGTTGAGTATGTGGAATTGCCTAAAGGCTCTGATGAGTGACCCTTCCTGAAAAGATGATGAATTGCAGTTGCAAAGTTGACTAAGAACATAGTTTGTTGGTTTCTAATAGAGTTTATGCTTTATACTTCAATTGTGTGACGAATTGTCACTTATTCATGGGGAGTATATGATAAAAGTTCTATGACAAAAGTTTTATGTTTAAATTTGTTGATGTTATAATAATCAACATGATGCTTCTATGTCCGTATTTTGTTTTTATCCACACCTCTCTCTCTAAGCATGTGGACATGTTTTTCGATTTCGGTTTTCGCTTGAGGAAAGCGAGGTCTAAGATTGGGGGAGTTGATACATCCATTTTGCATCATGTTTTCCTACTGTTATTTACGCATAATAATGCTTTTTGGAGTAATCCTAATGCTTTTTCTCTCATAATATGCAAGGTACAACCAAAGAGGGAGAATTCTGGCAGCTGGAAATCTGGACCTGAAAAAGCTACGCCAGGATACCAATTCTGCACAACTCCAAACAAGCTGAAACTTCACGGAGTTTTTTTATGGAATACTTGGGGAATATTGGAGCAAATAAGTACCAGAGGGTGTCGATGTCAAAACCGGCGGATCTCGGGTAGGGGGTCCGAACTGTGCGTCTAGGGTCGATGGTAACAGGAGACGGGGGACACGATGTTTATCCAGGTTCGGGCCTTCTTGATGGAGGTAATACCCTACTTCCTGTTTGATTGATCTTGACGAATATGAGGATTACAAGAGTTGATCTACCATGAGATCGTAATGGCTAAACCCTAGATGTCTAGCCTGTATGATTATGATTGCCTCTACGGACTAACCCCTCCAGTTTATATAGACACCGTAGGGGCCTAGGGTTGTACAGAGTCGGTTCACAAAGGAAGGAATCTACATATCCGAACGCCAAGCTTGCCATCCACACAAAGGAGAGTCCCATCTGGACACAGGAAGAAGTCTTCTGTCTTGTATCTTCATAGCCCATTAGTCCGGCCCATGTTACATAGTCCGGATGCCCGAGGACCACTTAATCTAGGACTCCCTCAGTAGCCCCTAAACCAGGCTTCAATGACGATGTGTCCGGCGCGCAGATTGTCTTTGGAATTGCAAGGCGGGTTCCTCCTCCGAATACTCCAAAACATCCTTCGAACACAAAAATGTGTCCGGCTCTGCAAAGCAAGTACCACACACACACGCAGAGAGTATAATATTTCACAAGTCCAATCTTCTGACAGCTTTTGTAGTGTGACAACACGTCACTGCCCGGTCATTATTTCGAACCGTTTTTTAGCCTCCCGCTCCATGTTTCAAGATACGGTTTTATTGGCATGTCTTGCCGAAGCAGAATCATGTCCCCTTATTGAGGGATTCTCATCAATACGGGCGTGGGTAATCCAACCGCGCCGTCTGCACGACCCTTGGGGAATAGGCGAGTTTTAAGGCGAGTGGGGAGGCGCTTGATATTCGCAGCCTTTATAAAGGGATAATGATTTCACCTTTTCACCCACGCCTTCTTCCTCTCTGCCCATCCATTCTTGAGCTCCAGCGCCCAAGCTTCCATCCTTTCCACCTCAAAAAAGTACTCCAGCCATGTCTGGAGCGCATGGCAAGTGGACGGTTTCCTCCGTCAAGGAGAAGGACATCACCAAGCTCCGGGAGGCTGGGTACTTAGCCCAGGAGATCTCCCACCGGCTTCCCGCACAGGGGCAAATCATCCCCACCCCGGAGCCTCAAGAGAGAGTGGTATTCATCCCCTACTTCGTCCATGGATTGGGATTCCCTCTCGCCCATTTGTCCGCGGACTCATGTTCTATTACGAGCTGGATTTCCACGATCTGGCGCCCAACTCCTTCCTCAACATCTCAGCATTCATTGTTGTGTGCGAGGCCTTCCTCCGCATCCCACCCCACTTTGGATTGTGGTTAAAGATCTTCAATGTGAAGCCGAAGGTGGTGGGCGGTCAACACACGGAGTGCGAAGGTGCCATGGTGAGGAAGATGCCCAACATCACATGGCCAAAAGGTACCTTCATGGAGACCGTCAAAGGGTGGCAATAGCAGTGGTTCTACGTCACAGAGCCGTGCGATGCCACCTGGGCCGCGGCTCCCGAATTCCAGCCCAGAGCCCCGATGCGGCTCACCTCCTGGCTAGAGAAGGGCCTGGACTGGTCTTCGTCGGACGAGCTGACAGCGCTCCAGGCACGCATCAGGAGCATGGTAGACAAGAACATCAAGCTTGTCAATGTGATCCAGGTGATGCTTGTTCGCCGGATCCTTCCGTGCCAAAGCTGGGCTTGCCATTTGTGGGAGTTTGATCCGGCCAAGCACCAGACCTTGCTACAGTTCTTCGGCACTATGCATGAAGACATCTGGAAGGTGCTTTTCAAGTCCAACGAGACGTGGCCGAAGACGACCGAGGACCGCGAGCATGACCTGGCCCATCCCGCCAGTCCAGTAAGTTTTTCGTATTTCAAGGTATATCCTTTACTTGCATACTCGAGGAAGACACCTAAGCCTCCCTATTTGTTTTTTTAGGGCTGGACAAAGAAGGCGGAGCGGATTCAGTGTCCGACTGCACTACCCGAAAACCCAGCAATCCCACTTCTGACGAAGATGCTGGTTCCGACGCCCTACCAAGCGCCGGAGAAGAAGGCCAAGAAGAAGGCCAAGGAGACCAGAAGTGGCCTTCGATGTAAGGGCACTTCGGATGTGACGTCTGAAGACGTCGAAACTCACTCCTTCGCTGCCGAGGACGATGAGGAGGAGGAAGAGAGCAACTCTCCCCCTAAGGCGGGAAGGAAGAAAAGGGCGGCCTCCACGCATCTGGAGGTAGATGCGTCCAAGAAGGGGAGGGTCTCCCTCGCGGATAACTCCGCGTGGGACATCGATAGCATCTCGGAGTGGCGCCCCAGGGATAAGCCCCTGGCCGAATCGTGAGTACTCCAAGGCACTGACGCATTCATATATCCAGCCTCTTTACTTCATGGTCTTAACATGCTGAATCATGCACTTGCAGTCCGGCTCGCTCCGACCTCGAGCGATCCTTATCTTCAGGGAATTCGCTGGATCCAAAGGTGATTGACAGCGGGTCCCTTCCGGCGGCCTCCTCTCCCCGGACTACTGAGGATGCTGAAGTGTTTTCCCGAAGGACCCTCCCGGCTCGGGGGAAGGCACAGGAGGCCGTCACGGTGGCGCCAGAGGATGATACCTCGGCCGCCGGACACATGGGAGAGCAGATGCCCATGGAGACTGGCGATGGGGGCCATATCCAATTTGGCCGCCAGCCGGATACAGTTCTGGAGACCTATACGCCTCCAGAACCAGGCAAGTAGCCTCCTTCACAAGAAGGAGGTGCGCTGATTCCGCCGGTGCCCTCTATCTATCCAGAGGCACCGGATACTCTACTGGAAGCGCTGCGAAGTGCTTCTATTGTTGAGGAACATCGTACCCTTATGGGTACGGTGGTTGAGAGGATTCAGTCTGCGAAGAGCGGACTGATAGAAGCCTGCACAAGCCTTCTAACAGGCTTTTAAGGTATGAGATGCAATTTATGCAAAAGAAATGCCATAGTATAGACAGTAGCCCCTGAGACACTGTCCGGTGTTCGAAAAGAAAAGCCAGACAGAGGATCAACTAATTTTCACAGAAGACTAACCATATGTGTCTATGTGAATAAGCAGGCGTCATTGCTGGCTACGACCTCCCATTCTGCCGAAGTCTCTGGACTGAAGAGTTTGGAGTGGACCGAGGAAGAGCTCGGCCGCGTGAAAAAATAGCTGGAGTACACTCAAGGTATGCAATGACCTTGTGTAGATTCAGAAAAAATGAATGATTTGTGTTGACCATAGCGCCATGGTATTTTGTAGGAGCGGCAAGCGAGGTGGAGACCCTCAAGAAAGCGCTGGCCCAAGCCCAGGAGAGAGCGGCAAAGGAACAAGCCGCTCGCGTAAAACACGAGACCAGGGTCAGTGAGGTCCAGCGGGAGCTCCAGGACGCCGTGAAGAAATGTGAGTCCTTGGAGCGCAATATTGCGGATCAAGATTCCGAGCTTGCCAAGGCCCGCCAAAGCGCACACGATGCCCGGGTTGAAGCCCAGGGCGCCCTCCAGGAAATCCAGGAGGCCAGAAAAATCATGGCGGGTAAGGCCTTTATTATGCAGAGCAAGTATGTGAAGAAAAGATTCCTCTTACTGACCCGGATTTGGAGTTCTCCAGGGGCATTTGCGGATCTGCCGCGCAGTGTTGCTGAGGCTGCGGAATTCTTCTGAGCCGAAGAGGGGAGCTCAATGGAGAAGCTGTTCTGGTCGCAATACCTTGCGCCAGAGCATCCGGTGCCCTTTAGCGATCAGCTGAAACAGCTGACCGAACTGCATAGGGTGGCCGAACTGGCCATGAAGGATTTGATAATCCTTCTATGGCCTGCCGAGGCCATACCCAGCAGCTACTTCGGGCTCGTGAGGCAGCTGGTCAATGCCTGCCCTCGGCTTGATGCCATCAAGCGGTTGGTCTGTATTGAAGGCGCGCGGATGGCCTTCGCCTGTGTCAAGGTGCAGTGGGCGAAGATGGATGTTGTCAAGCTCTCCACCGAGGGACCGCCCGCGGGCAAGGAGCATCGCACGCCTGAGTGGTATTTTGATGATGTCTTGAAGGGATCCTGCATTGTAGAGGGCCAGTGTTCAAAAGACATTATCTTTGAATGAAGTCATTCATGTTATCACTTCCTGTATTATGAAACAAAGCCGTTTATGTAATATAATGTTTGTTGTTTGAAAATTTGACCTCATGTGCGGCCGTTTTGTTAAATCTGAGAGTTGGACAGTCGTCGGCTTCAGCCCCCACGTAGGTAGTACGGGGGTATTCGGGATGGAATCTAAACACTCTTGATCCAAGAGTTTGGTCATTGAAGGAGGTGTTTAGCGCAACGAACCAGGAAATCAGACTATGTGGCTTTATCACTCTCACTTAGTCATTGGAGTTTGACAATGGAAATGTAGGCGCAGCCCCTAGTTAGTATTTAATCCGGACTAGGGGGTTGTAGACACTTGATCGGGTAAAGGCCGATTCATCGCATAATGCGGAAAAAATCGCAAAAGATTTTTAACCTCCGAATAGCTGACCAGCTCTCGCCGCATCATGACAGTCAGTTTTCTGCTTTCTCTACTGAGGTGTTTGCTCAGGTAAACCAGAAACACAATCGTAGTAGTTCTCCCTTTACTACCTTAGCCGATAGGGCGGAACGTAAGGAAGCAAGCACAGGAGCCGGGCAACCCAACTATTGACCAAGGACATGATTCGGAGCTGATGCATATAATGCTAAAATTTGGGGCGCCGAACTGTACTGTAAAAAGTGTTCGGACTTTGTTGTCGTAGTATGGAGCATAATGAAGCCCCTGGCGAGTTAAAGTGTACCAAAGTGTACGGGTGCAATCAATAAGAATAGCAAAATAAAGAATGAAGTAGTAAGCTAGTGCCACATAAGTTGGGCCGCAAACTGTTTCCATTATAATTTGATTAATACGTCAAAGCGTGTTTGTACAAATAGTGCGATAAGTGACCTGGCTATTTAACATGCCAAGACCAAGGGCATCTGCGTGCGGGTCCCGAAAACAGGTAGAATGATCATCAAGAAGAACATCTAGAAATCCCCCCACACGTCTGTACTGCTTGCAGCCTTGGTGTATCTATCCTTCGAAAGGACCGATGATCAGGCCGTCTGGAGGGGCCTGTGAAAGAAAAGAATAAAAAATGGTAAAAGGGAAAAGGAAAAGTATGTGTGGGAGCCGTATGATGGACCACAATCAAGTTACGCCTCCATCTATGCCCATGGTATTTTGAGTGTGTAGTTATGTACGCGCGGTAAGTACGCCGCCATTTGGTCGGGACTGAGACGGAGGCCGAATTGCTAGTCGAGCTCCTGACGAGCTAGACTATCCTACTGCAGATTAGTCCGGACTCGTTTGACAGTGTCCGGGAGCTTGGCCACCGAATTAAAGTTCTGCTTGATAAGGCCGCCCTGTACTTCTACTGCCAGGGTCGCAGTGTGCTCCTCAGCACGGAGGGAGCGCTCCATGTTTCCATTGACTGTTATGACACCGCGTGGTCTGGGCATCTTAAGCTTGAGACAAGCATAGTGTGGCACCACATTGAATCGAGCAAATACGGTTCGTCCAAGAAGTGCGTGATAGCCACTGCGGAAGGGGACGATGTCGAAGATCAAATCTTCGCTTCGGAAATTGTTTGGGGATCCGAAGACAACTTCCAATGTGATTGAACCCGTGCAGCGGGCCTCTACACCTGGTATTACTCCTTTAAAGGTAGTTTTTGTGGGCTTGATCCTTGATGGATCGATGCCCATTTTGCAGATTGTATCCTGATAGAGCAGGTTGAGGCTGCTGCCACCATCCATGAGGACTCGCGTGAGGTGGAATCCATCAACGATTGGGTCAAGCACCAGTGCGGCCGAACCACCATGACGGATACTGGTCGGATGGTCCCTGCGATCGAAGGTGATCGGGCAGGACGACCATGGGTTGAATTTTGGGGCGATTGGCTCTATCGCATAGTCGTCCCTGAGCGCATGTTTGCGCTCCCTCTTGGCGATGTGGGTAACATATATCATGTTCACCGGTGTTGTCTCTGGTGCCGGTATTGCTGTCTTTTCCACGGCATGATTTAAAGTGGTGTCGCTAACGTCGGCACTTGGGCTGTCTCAGGAGGTTTATCCTCGACTGGATCTTAATTGTCATCGTTGTTACCATCTTTAGGTGTGTCCACCATGTACACATCATACAAAGAGGTGGCCGTCCAGCGTCCGGTAAATGGCGGGTTTTCGGCCTGCTCCTCTCCGGCATCGTCGTCCATACCGTCGATGTCTTCGGAGCCGTAGTCGAGCATGTAAGTTAAGTCTTTGACAGTCGTGGTGGGTGGGACATAAAATTCCCTGCTCTCAGCCCCTAGTCCAGGCTGGGCGTAGTTCGGACATTGCTCCTCTGTAATGACGAGGGATCGCATCAAGTCCAGAGCCTCGCTTAAAGGCAAGGTTTGGTCAGGGAGAAGAAACTCCGTGGAGTATGGTGGGAGGAAAACTCCTGGGCCAAGCTCACACGATGCTGACTCCGAGGGTTCGGGGCCAGTGTCCGGAGAAGAGTTCGGCTCCATGACGGTTGCCAGCGACACTACTTCTTCCGGCTCTCCCGTATTGGGCCTAGTGGCCGCAGATAGTCTGGCGGGCTCAATAATCCCATCCTCGGACCTGGCGATGTGCTCCGAATCTAAGGCCAGAGCGGAGGTTGGGGTCGTGAACCCTTGGAAGATCAAGTCTCCTCGGATGTCAACGACATAATCAAGATTTCCAAAACAAATCTGGTGACATGGGGCGTAGCTGTCGATCTGCTCTAGATGGCCAAGCGAGTTGGCCCACAGTGCGAAGCCGCCGAACACAAAGATCTGACCGGGGAGGAAATCCTTCCCCAGGGCAGCATTGTTGTAGATGATTGATGGAGCCATCGAACCTTCTGGTGACGATGCAGCGGAACTCTCAATGAAAGCACCAATGTCGGTGTCAAAACCGGCGGATCTCGGGTAGGGGGTCCCGAACTGTGCCTCTAGGGTCGATGGTAACAGGAGACGAGGGACACGATGTTTATCCAGGTTCGGGCCCTCTTGATGGAGGTAATACCCTACTTGCTGCTTGATTGATTGTAACACCCGGATAATTAAGCTACAGTAATCCCTGCTAATGATGCCACGTCACCTTGGTTACTGTGATTAAACTCACGTTGATTCGAACCCGGTTCAAATTCAAATAGAAAACATAGGCAAACAATAAAAGTTTTCAAAAATTAAAACTAAAATGTTCGGGGGTTGTCAAAAATTACAAAGTTAATTATGGTGGGGTGCACACATTTTTGTAAAGTGTTTGGATATTTTAAATAAACTAAAACAGAAAAAAAGAAAAATAAGAAAAACAAAATAAAACAAAAGGGGAGAGGGAGAAAACCCTCGCCAATCACCAGCGGCCCACCAGCCGCCACAGTGCCCAGCCGCCACTCCCTCCATATCCCCCACCCGAAACCCTAATCCCCCCCCCCCACGCACACCATTCGCCCCCACTGCTCCCCTCCCGATCCAGATCGGATCGGGACCAACCACCGCCTCCCTTCCGTCGCCGGCCACTTTCTCGCCGCCACCAGGCGCCACAGCACGCCCCCCCCCTGCCCCCGCCGCCCGGATCGAACCCCCACTGTCGCCACGCCCGAGCTCCACGGCCTCGCTGAACGCTACCTCACGGATCTGCCTCCCGCTCCGCCGCCGACCCGTCATCCTCCCGACCTCCACCGAGCGCCTTGCCCGTTCCTGCTCATCAATGTGAGCTCCCCCTCCAGACGTTTTCCCCTCGCGGTCATCATGGCGCCGCCATGCCACGCCGCCGCGCCACCCTCCCCGCCCCTTCCGCCGACGCCTCTTCCACCTCGCCAGGCTCACCGCCCGGACTCGCCGTGGCCTTCCCCACCTCCCGCCGACGGCGCCGCCTCCTGCCGACGCCCCCTGGCCTCCCGTCAGACGCGCTTCGGCGACGCCTTGCCGATACTGCGGCCGCAGATCGTGTCCGCACCCCTCCCGCTTACCCTCCGCCCGACGATCGCGTTCGTCCCTGCTAGCCCCGCCATCGCCAGAGCCCCGCCGGGACCGCCTCGCCAGCTCCTCGCCGAGGCCACGGCCTCGGCACCATCCACCACGCCAAGGAAGTTCAAAGTGGCGCCACGCCTGCCCCTCGACGTGCGCTCCCGAACGGGCGCGGCTCAGAATCCTGCACGCCAAGACGCCGTTAGGCCTCAGGGCCTATGACAGGGGCCCCACGCCCATAACATTTTATTAAAATTAAAATTAATTAATATAAATAAAATGAATAAAATTAATTAATTAATTAATTAATTAAGTAAATAATTAATTTAATTAATCCTAATTAATTAACCTAATGGCTAATTAACCTAATTAACTACTGTTAATTAAACTTAACTAGGTAATTAGTTAAACAAATACCCATTTAACGGGACCCACATGTCAGGTTGACCAAGTCAACCACGATGATCGCTGACGTCGGATGACATCATGCTTGACGCCATAATTCCATTTTTCAATTAATTAATTAATTAATTAATTTCGAAATTAATAAACTCTTTAGAAAATCATATCTTTTAACCGTAACTCGATTAAAATATTTTCAACATGAAAGTTGCTCGTAACAGCGAGACGAATCCGGATACGCAGTCCGCTCGTCCGCCACACACCCCTAACCTATCGAACCTGCAACTTTTCCTCCGCCCTCCTCTCAAAACACGAAACACCGGAATACTTTCCTGATGTTTCTTAACCAAGACCACCTCATACCACGTTAGGGCACGCCTAGCATCGCTACTTGACATGTCATGCATCGATATGCATCTGTTTACTTGGTATTCATTGTTTCTTCCCCCTCTCCTCACCAGATATCGCCTACTCTATTCTATACTGCTTGCATTAGAGTAGTGTAGCATGTTACCGCTTTCAGATACTCCTATACCGCTGCATAGCTTTGTCCTTGTTACTATCAATTGTTACCTTACCGCAATCCTATATGCTTAGTTTAGGATGCTAGTATTCCATCTGTGGCCCTACATTCTTGTCCGTCTCCGCGTGCTATATTATCGGGCCGTGATCACTCGGGAGGTGATCACGGGTATATACTATATACTTATACATGATACATGTGGAGACTAAAGTCGGGTCGGCCGATGGAGCACCATGAGTGGATCTTTGAGCCGGAGCGATGTGGCAGGTTGAGACCGCCTAGGAGAGAGGTGGGCTGGCCTGCTCGCATTCGCGGATACTTAACACGCTTAACGAGGTCTTGGTATTTGATCTGAGTTGGCTACGAGCTTATACACACTAACCATCTACGCTGGAGTAGTTATGGGTATCCCGCGCCGTGGTATCACCAAGCACTTCGTCGTCACGACGAGGCGCGCACGGATTGGACCGAACGCCACTAGGCTAGGTCTGCTTCCGGCCGCCCACGCAACGCAGCAGTGTGCTCGTAGGCGATGGGCCCGGACCCTGCGCGCTTAGGTTTAGAACGGCGTGCTGGCCTCTCTTGTGCCTAGGTGGGGCTGCGGCGTGTTGATCTTCCGCGGTCGGGCATGACCCAGAAAGTGTGTCCGCCAAATGGGATCAAGCGTCTTTGGGTAAGATGGTGCACCCTGCAGGAAGTTAATCTATTCGGATAGCCGTGATCTTGATAACAGGACGACTTGGAGTTGTACCTTGAGCTTATGACAACTAGAACCGGATACTTGATAAAACACACCCTTCCAAGTGCGGATACAACCGGTGGTCGCTCTCTCGTGGATATGAGGAGGGATCGCGGGTAGGATTATTGCTATGTGATGTTACTTGGAGGACTTCAGATTGCCCTCTTCTACTGTTGCAAGACAGTGCTCGAAGCGTAGTCTTCGTTAAGACTAGCTATCCCCTCTTATTCTCGGCATTCTGCAGTTTAGTCCACCGATATGGCCCTTTACACATATATCCATGCATATGTAGTGTAGCTCCTTGCTTGCGAGTACTTTGGATGAGTACTCACGGTTGCCTTGTTCCCCTTTTTCCCTACTCTACTCGATTGCGCAACCTGACTATGGAGCCTGGAGCGACGCCACCGTCGATGACGACTACTACTCGGAGGTGCCTACTACTACTACGCAGCCCGGCGGCGACGACCTGTGAGTAGTTAGGAGGATCCTGTGCGGAGGCCTGCGCCTCTTCGATCTGTATCCGATTGGTGCTAGCCTTCTTAAGGCAAACTTGTTTAACTTATGTCAGTACTCAGATATTGTCGCTTCACGACTCTTCGTCTATGATCGAGCACTTGTATTCGAGCCCTCGAGGCCCCGGCTTGTATTATGATGCTTGTATGACTCATTTTATTTGTAGAGTTGTGTTGTGATATCTTCCGTGAGTCCACGATCTTGATCGTACACATTTGCGTGCATGATTAGTGTACGATTGAATCGGGCGCCACAAGTTGGTATCGAGCCGATTTTGCTGTAGGAATCCCCTTCCACACTCCTTGGCGAAGTCGAGTCTAGTCATTGCAAAAACTTTTACTAACTTGGCTGTGTGCCTTACGGCCCACGCCGCCATCGGGTGGTACTAGGATCTTTTACTCCTCGACCTTTACTCGGGACTCAACTCTCTTCTACTCGGGTTAAACAATTTTACTAACTATCACTAGGATCCCGTGACCACATTCACCCCAAAGTTGGATAAAGCCATAGCTGTTTCTTGGAATTGTATTTTGATCAATTTCCACACTATCATTTGACTCCTTTGAAACGTCTTTCTTTTCAGATGGAACCCACGAGGTAGGTCGTGCACCACACGACGGCCATTGGTGCCTCGGGATCACTTGCGGTGCTAGCCGAGATGATGACCTATCTGGTTATCGCTGGCACCCCGAGTACACCGCCTTTGAGGAGTACCAGACTATAACCAGAGCAGCGATCGCCGCCATCGTCCACCTCTACTCGAGAGTATGACTCCACTCTTGTCTGCACACCGCACATGGTGTTGGAGTGACTATCGATATGGCAGTCCACGATGCTGCTTATGCTGCTCGACACGCCTTCGCAGCAGAGTATCGAGTTGGACACCTCCCCTCGAGCACATTGCTATCGCGTCGATGTTGGTGAGGAGGGTTACTACACCGCTGCCTACTCCATCGTCACCAGAGAGCCTTCTACCATCGTAACTTTGTTCGCATGCCGATGGGCTGGATCGAGCTAACCGAGCTCTTCGCCACGAAGTTGTACATCACCCGTCGGCACCTTTACCGTGCTCGGCGACGCTGATGCACCCCTTTGTCCGATCCGGAGAGCTGCGCGATTCTGCGATCTACCCAGCCAGACCGTGATGCCCCGGGGTGTCGGTTGGCGGACGTGGGAGGCTACTCTCCCGCACTTGGCCCTCTTCGCCACTTGGTCGCCGGTACAACACCGAGTATCCGTGGCCCATGTGTCACCGACGTGGAGGACTATCCGCCAAGACTACCAGCTTTCAAAGCTACAGCTACCTCCGCAGATGCCGCGTGGGACTGATGTAGGCTTGCTTGTTAGTGTTTGATGTATTCGCCATGAGCTCACGCGTGCGCCTATGATGTCTTAGTCTATGTATCAACTCGCATCAACTCTATGCATGATCCCTTTTGTAAGATATGCCACTACTATGTAGTTTCTATCGTCTTGCTTTCATTATGCATGTTTCATCATGAATGATTCTTGTCCTTTGCATAACTTCTCAAATGCTGAACTACCCCTGTTATATATTAGCAGGATGGTTAGGCCAGCTAGTCGTGGTCGTGGTGGCAACTTCCCACCACCGCCTGAGTACATGGCTGGTATGATCCAACAGCTTGAGATGAATCGCCAGTTCATGGAAAACATGATGGCTCGCTTTCCTCGCCCCAATATGAACCAGCACCCAAACGCAACAACTCGCTGGATTTCATACGCTGAACCCCAGCGTGTACCGCAGCTCAACCCAGCCATTGGATGTCGATGATCGGATCCGTGACATCACCTATGAGATGGAGTATGCTGATGTAGCCCCGCCACTATGTCACTTTTGCTTCCTTCTTCCCAAGGGACCCGCAGCTCAATGGGTGGACAGCCACAGCGTACTCGCCAGCTTGGAACACTCATCACCGCCGACTTCCAAGCTGCTTTCCGTGCCCGCTTCATTCCTCAAGGGGTCATGGACCGGAAAAAGCGAGAGTTCCGCAACCTCACCCAAGGCAACAAGACTGTTGAAGCTTATCAGCGAGAGTTCTTGGACTTGTCTCGCTATGCTGAAGAGGATATTGCAACTGATGCACGCAGACAAGAGAAGTTCCGTGACGGCCTTCAAGCTGACATCAAGCCCGCACTTCTGGTGCACGACTTTGCTGATTTCGCCACCTTGGTGAACAAAGCTATCAATGTCGAAACTGGTATGCAGGAATACCAGAGCTCTAACAGGCGCAACCGTGACACGGGCTCATCTTGAGCCCGCCCTCGCAGAAGCAAGATATGGATTCCCAACAGTATGTACCAAATTAATGCACCTGCTCCAAGGCGAGAACTATGTGCACCTCGCCCTGCTTCAACTAAGCAGCCAAAGCTTCCAGCCCCACCACCCCAAGCTCCTGCTCCCACTCCCAATAATGGCTTGTGCTTGGTGTGGACAACCGGGCACCGTGCTAGAGAATGTAACCAGAACCGAATCAGTGGCCCTTCCAAAGAACTGGCCGTGGAAACACCCAGCCCGCAACAATACCGCCAAGCCTTATGGTTAAGCTCAGGCCAACCATGTTGATCTGAACGAAGCTCAAGACCAACTGCTCTTCGTGATGGGTACACTTCTCGTAAATTCAGTACCAAAGATGCGTTCTATTTGATACAGTGCATCGCATTCATTCATGTCGAAGATTTTGCATGCTTGCACGACATTAAATGTGAAGACATGAATGCTTCACTATTAGTACACACCCCGCGGACAATGTCGAACCTCCATGATTTGCAACGACGTCCCGCTGAAATCAAGGACTGGAATTCCTTGTCTCTCCCATCGTCTTCAAGTCTTGTAGTATTGACCTCATTCGGGAATGAATTGGTTAAAGGCGCATACTGCTTCCATAGTTTGCGCCACGAAGACCGTCCATCTGCTACACCCTTCAGATGAAATAGTCACTTACCAAGCTCATCTGGTGCAAAATGCCGAGGCAAGGCTCTATGCATTGAATGCATTGAACGCCGCACCCCTCGAGGGCATTGAAAACATTCCTGTCGTTCGCGATTTCCAAGACGTTTTTCCTGAAGAACTTCCAGGGATTCCCCCTGCTAGAGCTGTCGAATTCGTCATCGACTTGAAACCAGGCACCACTCCTATAGCCAAGCGACCCTACAAGATGCCGCCGCATGAACTCCTTGAGCTAAAGGAGGAAATCTACAAATCTCTTCAAAGTGGTTTCATTCGCCCAAGTTGCTCACCTTGGGGAGCACCTTCTCTCTTTGTCAAGAAGAAGGATGGGACAAACCGATTGGTCCAAGACTACCGTCCTATAAATCAAGCTACCATTCAGAATAAGTATCCTCTTCCTCGGATCAATGATCTTTATGATCAAGCTGGCTGGTTCGCCGTTGTTCTCAAACTCGACTTGAGGTTGGGTTACCACCAGATCCGTGTTCGTGAGGAGGATATCCCCAAGACCGCATTTGTGACTCGTTATGGTTCATACGAGTACACCGTCATGTCTTCGCTTAACCAATGCTCCAGCTACCTTCTCTCGCCTCGATGAACTATATATTCATGGATTACCTCGACAAGTTCGTCGTGGTTTATCTGGATGATATCCTGATATTTTCCAAGAATGAAGAAGAACATGCTGAACATCTTAGCCTTGTGCTGGAAAAGCTACGAGAGCATCAGCTATATGCCAAGTTCCCCAAGTGTGAATTCTGGCTTCCCGAAGTGACCTATCTCGGGCATGTCATCTCTAAGGATGGTATTGCCGTCAACCCCGAAAGAGTTCAGGCTATTCTCGATTGACTCCTCCAAGAACGTTAAGCAAGTCGAAGTTTTCTCGGCCTCGCCATTATTGCCGTCGATTCGTCGAGAACTTCTCCAAGATTGCCAGCCTCGACTAACTTTGTTGTATAAGGGCGCCAAGTTCCAATGGATGATAAGTGTCGTGAAAGTTTCCGTGCACTCAAAGACAAGTTGACTTCGCCCAAAGCTAGCTCCTCCGATACTAAGAAGGACTTCGTCATTTATCGCGACGCTTCTCGTCAAGGATTAGGCGGTGTCCTAATGCAAGAGCGCAAAGTGGTTGCTTATGCCTCTCGACAATTGCGCCTCACGAAGAGAACTACCCAGTTCACGACCTCGAGCTTGCTGCTGTCATTCATGCGCTGAAGCGAAGGGCGACATTACCTTCTCGTAATCGCTATGAGATCTTCACCGACCACCAAAGTCTGAAGTATCTGTTTACTCAGCCAGACCTGAACCTCCGCGGCAGAGATGGATGGAGACTGTTGCAGACTTTGATTTGGGTATTTCCTATACGCCCGTGCAAGGCTAATGTAATGGCTGATGCTTTGAGCATAAGTCTTATCTGCAACCACCTTCAGTTCACAAAGTTCAGCCTCACTTGTTGAAGAATTCGAAAGCTGAACCTCCATATTGTTCCTCCGGGTGCACTCGCTCCCCCTCCTCCGGAGTTCCGCAAGATGAATCTCCGTGTTGTTTCCTGTGGTTCCCTCTATACCGGGCTGTTGAACCCGATCTCGTGGGCACCATAAAGACAATGCAGGATTTGACTCAAAGTCTACAAGATTAAGCAAGACCTCAAAGAAGGAAATCCTCATTCTTCACTATTGCCGATGATGGCGCCTTGTACTTCAAAGGCCGCCTAGTGGTGCCGTAAGAAGGAAAACCTGAATATGACTCGAAGGTTATGAAAGAAGCTCATGATACGCCTCTATGTATCCATCCCGGTAGTACAAAGATGTATCAAGACATTCGCCGAGATTCGTGGTCTAATATGAAGCAAGACATTGCTCGCTATGTTGTTTGAGTGTGACGCTTGCCGTCAGATCAAAGCGAACATCAAAGGCCTGCTGAACTCTGCAACCTATCTCTATTCCCGAATGGAAATGGGACCATGTTGAAATGGACTTCATCATCGGATTTCCCAAATCGCAGAAAGGTAATGATGCAATTCTTGTCGCCATTGACCGCTTTCTAAAGTTGCACATTTTCCGCGGTCAAAGAAACGATCACTGCTAGTCAGCTTGCAACTCTCTATATGTCCGAATTGTTTCACTTCACGGTATTCCATTGGTTATCGGCTCGGACCGTGGCAGCTTATTCACTTCAAGATTCGGGCAAGTTTTCAAGAAGCTATGGGAACTCATTTATCTTTCAAGATCTGCTTCATCCGCAGCCTCAAGGGCAAGTTGAACGTGTCAACCAAATTCTCAAGACATGCTTCGAGCTTGTGTCGCTTCCTTCGCAAGAAATGGGAGGAATCTCTCCCGTATGCTGAGTTCTCTTATAATAATAGCTATCAAGCTAGTCTCAAGATGGCCCCTTCAAGTGTTATATGGACGAAAGTGCCAACCCTCTGAACTGGTCGAAATCGGGAACGCCCACTCTTCGTCCGGATATTATCCAACATGCCAAGAACAAGTCCGCATTATTCGCGAGAATCTCAAGACTGCCCACCACGCTAAAAGAGTAATTATGACCGTCATCACAAAGACATGGTCTATCAACTTTGGCGAAAAGGCATATCTTCGCTTACACCAATGAAGGGTGCTCACCGCTTCGGGATCAAGGGCGCTAGCTCCTCGCTATATTGGCCCATTCACTATTCTCGAAAGGCGTGGAAAAGTGGCTTATCAATCTGGAGCTTCCGTCAACCTTTCTCGTGTTCACGATGTGTTCCACGTGTCACAACTCCGACGCTGCTTCAAGGACCCAATCCGAGCAAAGGACCATGAAGTGCTCGAATTGCAACAGACCTCTCCTATAAAGAGCATCCGTCCGCATTCTCGACCAAGCTGAACGCCGCACACGCCGGAAGGCGATCAAGTCCTCAAAGTCCATGGTCGAATCACTCAAGACGGCCACCGGGAACGCGAGGATCGCCTTCGAGATGAATACCCGCCTTTTTCCTTCTACCTCCTAAATCTCGGACGAGATTTCTTGTAGTGGAGGAGATTTGTAACACCCGGATAATTAAGCTACAGAATCCTCGCTAATGATGCCACGTCACCTCGATTCGTGTGATTAAACTCACGTTGATTCGAACCCGGTTCAAATTCAAATAGAAAACATAGGCAAACAATAAAAGTTTTCAAAAATTAAAACTAAAATGTTCGGGGGTTGTCAAAATTTACAAAGTTAATTATGGTGGGGTGCACACATTTTTGTAAAGTGTTTGGATATTTTAAATAAACTAAAACAGAAAAAAGAAAATAAGAAAACAAAATAAAACAAAAGGGAGAGGGAGAAACCCCCGCCAATCACCAGCGGCCCACCCGGCCGCCACAGCCCACCGCCACTCCTCCATATCCCCAAACCCTAATCCCCCACGCACACCACTCGCCCCCCCACTCGCTCCCTCCCGATCCAGATCGGATCGGGACCAACCACCCCCTCCTCCCTTCCGCCACCGCTTTGTCCCTACCGCCACCAAACGCCACCGCGCCGCCCCCCTGCGCCCTCGCCGACGCCGGATCGAACCCCACCGTGCGCTCAAGCCCGGAGCTCCACGGCCTCGCTGGAACGCTACCCCGCGGGACTACCTCCCGCTCCGCCGCGCTCGACCCGTCGTCCTCCCGACCTCAACCGAGCGCCTTGCCCGCTCCTGCTCATCAATGAGAGCCCCTCCTCATGTTTTCCCCTCGCGGTCACCATGGCGCCGCCGCCCTGCCCTCCCCCCCCCCCCTCCCGCCGACGCCTCTTGCCCTCGCCAGTGCTCACCGCCCGGACTCCGCCGTGGCCTTCCCTCCTGACGGCGCCCTCGCCTCGCCGCCCGACTCCCCAGCCTCCCGTCAAGACGCCCGGCGCGACGCTGCCGATGCCTGCGGGCCATGGTCGTGTCCGCGAACCCCCCGCCTACCTCCGCCATTCGACGATCAGTGCCTCTAGCCCCGCCACCGCCAGAGCCTCGCCGGGACCGCGCCAGCTCTCTTCGAGGCCACGGCCTCGGCCTGGCACCATCCACCACGCCGGCCTTGAGTTGAAGTTCGGGCGGGCGCCACGCCTGGCCCCTTGACGCGGCGCAAAGCAAGGGGCGCGTCAGAACCCGCCTTGCCAAGACGCCCGTTAGGCCCCTGGGGCCTATGACAGAGGGGCCCCACGCCCCATAACGTTTTATTAAAATTAAAATTAATTAATATAAATAAAAATGAATAAAATTAATTAATTAATTAATTAATTAAGTAAATAATTAATTTAATTAATCTCATTAATTAACCTAATGGCTAATTAACCTAATTAACTACTCATTAATTAAACTTAACTAGGGTAATTAGTTAAACAGATACCACCGATTTAACGGGACCCACATGTCGTTGACCAAGTCAACCCTCGATGATCGCCGACGCCGGCATGACATCATGCCGACGCCATAATTCCATTTTTCAATTAATTAATTAATTAATTAATTTCGTAAATTAATAAACTCTTTAGAAAATCATATCTTTTAATCCGTAACTCGGATTAAAATATTTTCAACATGAAAGTTGCTCGTAACGACGAGACGAATCCGGATACGCAATCCGCTCGTCCGCCACACACCCCTAACCTATCGAACCTGCAACTTTTCCTCCGCCTTCCGCTCGAAAACCACGAAACACCGGAATACTTTCCTGATGTTTCTTAACCAAAGGCCACCTCATACCACGTTAGGGCACGCCTAGCATCGCTATTTTGACATGTCATGCATCGATATGCATCTGCTTACTTGGTATTCATTGTTTCTTCCCCTCTTCTCTCCGTAGACTACGAGACCGACGCCGTCTGCCGCGCTTCGACCACGGTGTTGACGACCCCTCTCTCTCGCCAGAGCAACCAGCAAGCCCCCCCTTGATCACGGATATCGCCTACTCTACTCTATACTGCTTGCATTAGAGTAGTGTAGCATGTTACTGCTTTCAGATACTCCTATACTGCTGCATAGCCTGTCCTTGTTACTACTGTTGTTACCTTACCTGCAATCCTATATGCTTAGTTTAGGATGCTAGTATTCCATCTGTGGCCCTACATTCTTGTCCGTCTGCCGTGCTATACTATCGGGCCGTGATCACTCGGGAGGTGATCACGGGTATATACTATATACTTATACATGATACATGTGGAGACTAAAGTCGGTCGGTGATGGAGCACCATGAGTGGATCTTTGAGGCGAGCGACAGGCAGGTTGAGACCGCCTAGGAGAGAGGTGGGCCTGGCCTGTTCGGCGTTCATGGATACTTAACACGCTTAACGAGGTCTTGGTATTTGATCTGAGTTGGCTACGAGCTTATACGCACTAACCATCTACGCGGGAGTAGTTATGGGTATCCCGCGTGGTGGTATCACCAAGCACTTCAAGTCGGACGGAGGCGGCCCGGATTGGACTGAACGCCACTAGGCTAGGTGCGCTTCGTCGCCCACTCAACGTGTGTGTGCTCAGGCGATGGGCCTGCACCTCGCGAGCTTAGGTTTAGACCGGCGTGGTGGCCTCTCTGTTGTGCCTAGGTGGGGCTGCGACGTGTTGATCTTCCGCGGCGGGCATGACCCAGAAAGTGTGTCCGCCAAATGGGATCAAGCGTCTTGGGTAAGATGGTGCACCCTGCAGGAAGTTAATCTATTCGGATAGCCGTGATCTTCGGTAACAGTGACGACTTGGAGTTGTACCTTGAGCTTATGACAACTAGAACCGATACTTGATAATACACACCCTTCCAAGTGCCGATACAACCGTGGTCGCTCTCTCTCGTGGATATGAGGAGGGGATCGCGGGTAGGATTATTGCTATGTGATGTTACTTGGAGGACCTCAGATTGCCCTCTTCTACTGTTGCAAGACAGTGCTCGAGCGTAGTCTTCGTTAAGACTAGCTATCCCCTCTTATTCGGCATTCTGCAGTTTAGTCCACCGATATGGCCCTTTACACATATATCCATGCATATGTAGTGTAGCTCCTTGCTTATGCAGTACTTTGGATGAGTACTCACGGTTGCCTTGTTCCCCTTTTCCCCTACCTCTACTCGATTGCTGCAACCGACTATGGAGCCCAGAGCGACGCCACCGTCGATGACGACTACTACTCGAGGTGCCTACTACTACGTGCAGCCCACGATTACGACTGTGAGTAGTTAGGAGGATCCCAGCAGGAGGCCTGCGCCTCTTCGATCTCAGATCCAGCTGGTGCTAGCCTTCTTAAGGCAAACTTGTTTAACTTATGTCCAGACTCAGATATTGTCGCTCACGACTCGCCTATGATCGAGCACTTGTATTCGAGCCCTCGAGGCCCCTGGCTTGTATTATGATGCTTGTATGACTCATTTTATTTGTAGAGTTGTGTTGTGATATCTTCCCGTGAGTCCCTGATCTTGATCGTACACATTTGCGTGCATGATTAGTGTACGATTGAATCGGGGGCGTCACATTGATCTTGATGAATATGAGGATTACAAGAGTTGATCTACCACAAGATCGTAATGGCTAAACCCTAGATGTCTAGCATGTATGATTATGATTGCCTCTACGGACTAACCCCGCCGGTTTATATAGACACTGGAGGGGCCTAGGGTTGTACAGAATCGGTTCACAAAGGAAGGAATCCACATATCTGAACGCCAAGCTTGCCATCCACGCAAAGGACAGTCCCATCCGGACATAGGAAAAAGTCTTCTTTCTTGTATCTTCATAGCCCATTAGTCCGGCCCATGTTACATAGTCTGGACGCCCGAGGACCCCTTAATCCAGGACTCCCTCACAGGGGGCCACCCTATAGAGCACAAGACACCAGGGCGCGCCTGGGCCCCCAGGCGTGCCCTGGTGGGTTGAGCTCACCCAGGCCCACCTCTGGTGCCCATCTTCTGGTATATAGGTCATTTTGACCTAGAAAAAATAAGTAGAGGACTTTTGGGACGGAGCGCCGCCGTCTCGAGGCGAAACTTGGGCAGTAGCACTTTTGCCCTCCGGTGGAGTGATTCCGCTGCGGGAACTTCCCTCCCGGAGGGGCTAATCATCATCATCATCATCGCCAACAACTCTCCCATCTTGGGGAGGGCAATCTCCATCAACATCTTCAACAACACCATCTCATCTCAAACTCTAGTTCATCTCTTGTGTTCAATCTTGTTACCGAAACTATAGATTGGTGCTTGTGGGTGAATAGTACTGTTGATTACATCTTGTAGTTGATTACTATATGGTTTATTTGGTGGAAGAGTATATGTTCAAATCCATTATGCTATTTAATACCCCTCTAATCTTGAGCATGATTATCATTTGTGAGTATTTACTTTTGTTCATGAGGTCATAGGAGGAATCATGTAGCAAGTAATCATCTGAACTTGATGTGTGTTCGGTATTTTGATAGTATGTATGTTGTGATTCCCTTAGTGGTGTCATGTGAACGTTGACTACATGACACTTCACCATATTTTGGCCTAAGGGAATGCTTTGTGGAGTAATTATTAGATGATGGGTTGCGAGAGTGACAGAAGCTTAAACCCTAGTTTATGCGCTATTCCGTAAGGGACTGATTGGATCAAAAAGTTTAATGCTATGGTTAGAATTTATTCTTAATACTTTTCTCGTAGTTGCGGATGCTTGCGAGAGGGTTAATCATAAGTAGGAGGTTTGTTCAAGTAAGAACAACACCTAAGCACCAGTCCACCCACGTATCAAATTATCAAAGTAGCAAACACAAATCGAACCAACATGATAAAAGTGACTAGATGAAATTCCCGTGTACCCTCAAGAACGCTTTGCTTACTATAAGAGACCGTTTTGGCCTGTCCTTTGCCTCAAAAGGAGTGGGCTACCTTGCTGCACTTTTGTTACTACTATTGTTACTTGCTCGTTACAAATTATCTTGCTATCAAACTACTCTGTTACTTACAATTTTAGCACTTGCAGACATTACCTTGCTGAAAACCACTTCTCATTTCCTTCTGCTCCTCGTTCGGTTCGACACTCTTACTTACCGAAAAGAGCTACAATTGATCCCATATACTTGTAGGTCATCATCGAGCAGCTTAGTTGCCTCTCTAAGAGTTATCTGCATAAATGTACCATTTGTTGCAGAATTTAGAAGGTTCCTAGAAACAAGATTAAGCACTGTCGGTGTTCTAGGAACGGGGGTACCCAGACTTGCCTGCCTGCGGCGTGGCTCAAGGGGTGGCCCAGTACGGCCCATCTTCGTCAGCGCAAGCTCAAGACCCTCGCGAGGGGCCAAGATTCGCGGGGCGGACGACATGAAGCTCCCTCAGGCACGGCCTCGTCAGGCTAGCTCGCGAGGAGGCGGAGAGATCAAAGCGGGGTACCTCACGAGGTGCCCATGACGCAAGCCATGACGACCGAGGGCGCCAGGCGGGCGCCAGCCCGCGCAGTGTACTCATTTCCTCTTTGGTGCAAAGGAGGCAAGCGCAGGCGAGAGCATCGAGCAAAGGCAACCATTTCGGTGCAACGAGACCAAGACCAACACAACGGCAGGTAGGAGGTCATCGTGGAGCCCAAGCCGGCGTCATCGTCAGAGACTTTGGCAGGCGAGGACCAACGTTAGTCAGGATAAGTGTACTAGATGTTCCCCTTCAAAATGGCCAATTGTTGGCGCCCTTCCCGCTCAATATTTGGGAAGAGGCCCAGGGCCTCTACCTATAAATAGGACTAGCCACCCACAGGATAGAGGCTTCTGGCATCTTGAATAGAGCTAGAGATCAAGCAATCTAGAGAGAGAGAGAGAGAGAGAGAGAGAGAGCGACCGACCTCCCCCTAGCAGTTCGTCGCACCGGCCAAGAACAGACCCTCGTGAGGCTGTTCTTCCTTGTACTATTCATCATCATCCCCTGAGGCAATCCACCACACCACACACTGGAGTAGGATATTACACCACCATGGTGGCCCGAACCAGTATAAACCTTGTGTCCCTTGTGTTGCTCTTTGTGTAGTTTAGATCCTTGCGAGGCGACGAGGTGTAGGTAGGTAGGAGGCGAGATCTCCGTGTGGACCCCAGAGTTCGAACCTAGAGGGTCTGCCGGAACCCGAAATCCGACATTTGGCACACCCGGTAGGGGTGCGCCGGAGCTTTCCCTTACGCCGACCCGCTCTCCGCCAACATCGCGATTCGCTCTATGATGAGCAGCGCGCCGCCCGCTCGATCGCAGGCACGGGGCGAGGGGCTCGAGCCTGGCCCAGCCACAAACGGTGCTTGGGCGAACAAGTTCAAGCCGGAGACGCCACCGCTTCTGGCAGCACGATCGATCCTGGCCTTCCTGGCGGCGTATGGCGGGCCATCCTCGGCGGGGGCGATAGGGTCATGGCTAATCGCTTCCCATGGCCCTCACCGGCGCCCAGCGCTGTGGCTGCTCCACCGCCGGCGGCTTCGTGGCTTCTTGGGAGGAGCTACGCGACCTCTTCCTCGCCAAAGACGCTGCGCCGGCGCTTCGTCGTCGCAGCTCTCTGGGCGGCTCGCAGCGCCACCTTGAGCCGCCACATCAAGCCATTCGTCCGCCAGACGGCGCGCCGCTCTGCATGCGGCATGGGGCTCCTCCGGGTCGGTCGGCGCCCAAGGCCGATCGGCCTTCAGCTCGGAGGATCACTCCTCCAACTCCAGCTGCTGCTGGCGCTCCCAATGCTGTGCACCCCACCATCTGCCAGTGGCCGTCACCAAGACTCTCATCGACGGCGGCGCGAGGCCTCAGCAGCTCTCGGTTGAAGCCTTGACCTCCTCCACGTCACCGGGCGGCTTCAGCCCAGCAGCCCTTCTTGGCGTCGGGCGGTTCTCGCCGGCTCCACAGGGCAGATCCATGTTCGGTGACCTTCGGCACCTCACGATAACTTCCGCCGCGGAGCTAATCGACTTGACGCCGCCCCATCGGCCTCCCATACAACGCCATCCTCGGCTACCCAGCACTAGCCCGATTCATGGCGCGACTCACCCAACAGTACAACCTCGTGAAGATGCCCGGGAGCAGCGGCGTCCTCACCGTGTCCGGAGACACCGGGGATGCGTTGCAAGTGCTCAAGCTCGTCTTCAAGACTGCGGCGGCGGCACAGCCCGCCGACTCAGACGCCCCTGAGCCCAAGGGGGCTGCGTCGGCCAAGAAGAAGCAGCCGTTCACCCAAGACAAGGTAGAAACCAAGCAGATACTGGTCGACGAGGACGGATCCACTAATGCCACCTTCACCATAGGCGCCAACCTCGAGCCCGAGCAGGAGGAGGCCCTGGTCAAGTTCCTGTGCGCGAACAAGAAGGTGTTCGCATGGGAACCTGATCAGCTGGCAGGGGTCCCAAGAGGCGTAATCGACCACTACCTCAACGTGTGCCCCAACGTGCGCCCCGTGAAGCAGAAAGCGAGACAACAGTCCACTGAGAAGCAGGCTTTCATCGTCCAAGAGACCCGCAAGCTAGAGGCGGCAGGGGTCATTCGCGAGGTCCGATACCCAGATTGGTTGGCTAACTCGGTCGTCGTGCCAAAGAAAGGGGGGAAGGAACGCATGTGTGTCGACTTCACCAACCTCAACAAAGTCTGCTCGCAGGATCTATTCGCGCTCCCTCGTATCGATCAGATCGTCGACTCCACCGCCGAGTGCGACCAGTTATGTTTCCTGGATGCCTTCTTTGGCTATCACCAGATCAAGATGGCGGTAGAAGACGTGGAAAAAACGGCTTTGCTGACCCCGTGTGGAGTGTACTGCTACACATGCATGCCGTTCGGGCTGCGCAACGCAGGAGCGACCTTCCAGCGGCTGATGCACATCGCCTTGGGTCGGCAGCTCGGGAGGAATGTTGAGGCTTACGTCGATGACATTGTGGTGAAGTCTCGGGAGGCCAGAACCCTGATACAAGACCTGGAGGAAACCTTCGCGAGCCTCAACGCAGTGGACCTGCGGCTTAACCCGGAGAAGTGTGTGTTTGTGGTCCCCTCGGGCAAGCTCTTGGGCTTCCTCGTGTCCCACCAGGGCATCGAGGCTAACCCAGAAAAGGTCAAAGCAGTCGAGGACATGAGCCCGCCGAAGACCCTCAGAGAGATGCAGAAGCTCACTGGGCGCGTGACCACACTAGGACGCTTCATCTCCAAGTTGGGGGAACGAGCGCTACCCTTCTTCAAGCTGATGAAGAAAAAGGGCCCCTTTGAATGGACTGAAGAGGCCGACAAGGCGTTCCAAGATCTCAAAAGGTACTTAACCAGCCCTCCGGTAATGGTGGCTCCACACCCTCAAGAGCCCCTGGTGCTCTACCTTGCAGCCACTCCCTACTCTGCCAGCGCAGCCCTGGTGGCGGTTAGGGAGGAGCGCTGGACCAAAGCCGCGGCAGCTGCCCGGGTCATGGCGAAACAGGATCAAGGGGGCCTCACAGAGACCACCACCACAGCCGAGAAGGATCCGCCGCCACAGGGAAGCGCACTCAGAACAGAAGAGACCCCTCCCCCTGGCGACCAGCCGCTGGGGGCTCCACTGTCTCAGGAGGCGCCACGGCCTCCGGAGGACGCCAACAGCACCAGCACTCCCAACCTCGTCGAACACCCTGTGTACTTCATCAGCACAGTGTTGAGGGACGCGAGGGCGCGGTAACCCATGCCCCAGAAAGTCCTCCTCGCGCTGTTGGTGGCCTCGCGCAAGCTGCGGCACTATTTTCAGGGCCATTCCATCAAGGTTGTCTCGGCGTACCCCTTGGAAAGGGTGCTCTGGAGCCCCAACTCGGCTGGAAGAGTCGCTGAGTGGAACATCGAGCTGCAAGCGTTTCAGCTAGAATTCAGCACCACCAGAGTCATCAAAGGGGCCGCGCTAGCGGACTTCATGGCAGAATGGACGGAGGCGCCGGGCCTCAAGGCTGATGAGGATCGATCCCTCTCCCCGGGAAGCGAGGCACCAGACGGTTGGGTCATGTACTTCGACGGGGCGTTCTCCAGACACGGCGCGGGGGCTGGCATAGTGCTTATATCTCCTACTCAAGACAAGCTCTACTACGTCGTGCAGCTCTGTTTCTAGCACGGTGAAAAGGTCTCCAACAACATAGCAGAATATGAAGGCCTGATAGTAGGCCTGAAGGCCGCGGTCGCCCTGGGAGTGAAGCGCCTTACCATCAAGGGTGATTCACAACTCCTCATCAACTTCTCCAACAAAGTATACAAGCCGAGGGATGAACACATGGAAGCCTACCTCGCAGAGGTCCGCGGGATGGAGAAGCAGTTCTGGGGACTGGAGTTGCAGCATGTGCCTCGCGGCACCAATCAAGAGGCTGATGACATCGCCAAACGGGCATCCAGGCGGCTACCTCAGGAACCTGGCGTCTTCGAGGAGCGGCTCTTCAAGCCCTCGGCAACGCCATCACAGTCAAGCACGGTGCAGCCTCGGGAAGAGCTCCCCCAGCCACCTGCCTCGGGAGCCCCGGTCTGTGGCCCGGCCTCGAGAGCGCCGCTTTCGTGGCTGGAGCCTCGGGAGGGTCTTTGGATCACGAGCTCGGAGTTACCCGGCGCAAGGGACCTTGCCGTAAAAGGAGGAGGAAGCGGAGTGTGTGGCGCGGCAAGCCACGACGTACTGCATCAGGGATGGAGAACTCTACCGGAAGCGACCGAATGATGTGTCCCTATGCTGCATTTCCAGGGAGCAAGGGAAGGAGCTGCTGGCAGACATACACGGTGGAGACTGTGGGCATCATTTGTCATCACGGACCCTCATTGACAAGGCGTTTCGCAGTGGGTTCTATTGGCCCATTGCGCTCAATGATGCTGTAGAACTGGTGAAGGCTTGCGAGGCCTGCCAATTCCATGCCAAGCAGATCCATCGGCGGCGGAGGTCTGCAAACTATACCCCTCTCGTGGCCATTCGCGATGCAGGGACCGGATATCCTGAGCCCGTTCCTCGGCGCCGGAGGCTATCGCTACCTCTACGTCGCCGTGGACAAGTTCACCAAGTGGGCTAAAGTGGAAGCCATCCGCACCATCCCCGCAGGTTCTGCGGTCAAGTTCATCAAGGGCATCGTGAGCCGGTTCGGGGTGCCGAACCGCATCATCACCGACAACGGTTCGCGATTCACCAACCTCTTCAAAACATACCGTGCTAACCTTGGGGCCTTGGTATGCTACGCTCAATAGCACACCCACGGGCAATGGTCGGGCCGAAGGGCCTAACGCAGAGGTCTTGAGGGCCTCAAACCAGGACCTTCAAGAAGAAGTCGGAGGCCCGCGGCAGGGGCTGGTACGATGAGCTTCAGTCCGTGTTGTGGTCTATCCGCACGACCGCGACCAAGCCGACTGGCGAGACCCCGTTCTTCCTGGTCTATGGAGCTGAAGCGGTCCTCCCTCATGAGGTCAGACGTCTTTCTGCACGGGTCCTGGCGTTCGACGAGGCGCAGCAGGGCGCCATGCGGGGACGGACCTCGTCTTTGGGGAGGAGCATCGTCGGAAGCAGCGCTTCGGGCGGTACCAACAAGCAACTGGGCGATACCACTGCCGCAACATTCGCCCCGAACTCTTGAGGTAGGGGACCTCGTGCTCGAGCGGGTTCTCTCCAGGAGGGACTGCACTAGCTCTCTCCCATATGGGAGGGCCCGTTCAAGGTTGTTCATGTTTCGAGGCCCGGCTTAAGGCGCTTGGAGACTCGGGGGGGTGCCCGTCCGAGCGCGTGGAACATCCAGCACCTCCGGAGGTTTTACCCTAAAAGGCCGGTGCTCGTGAAGAAGGCAAGCGCTGTGAAGCTTACCTTCGAGAAAGTCCTGCTGTGAAGAAGGCGAATGCACAGTGAAGTCGTTGCGTTTGGAAAAGGCCCGGCACATGAAGAAGGCAAACGGCTGTGAAGCTTATCTTTACGAGAAAGGCCGGTGCTGTGAAGAAGGCGAATGCTGTGAAGTTGTTGCGTTTGGAAAAGGCCGGAGCACGTGAAGAAGGCAAACGCTGTGAAGCTTATCTTTACGAAAAGGCCGGTTCTGAAGAAGGCGAATGCCTGTGAAGTTGTTGCGTTTTGGAAAAGGCCCGGAGCCTGTGAAGAAGGCCAACGCCTGTGAAGTCCGCTTCCCCAAGAAAGGCCCGGAGCCTGTGAAGAAGGCCAATGCCTGTGAAGCTCGCCGCCCGTGACACTCTCATGTAATAATGAGTTGGGGCTGTACACGCCCCGGAGTCTTAGGAGAGCCGGCCTCAGGCCCTGGGGCTCCCTCCCACGCCGAGTGGCAGCACTTAGCTCCGCGCTGGTGAGAAGACGTCGAAGACTAGATTAGGTGCCGGACGCGGCTTTTTCATTTGCTTTCTGCAGTTGGCTTGTTCATTCCCATTTGAAGTTTTATTGAAGTTGTAGCCGTCTTTGGCTTGTGACTCTTTGCCTTCTTCGCTCTCCTGCCTCGATTTCTCTCGCGCGAGTCTCGTGAGTGTTTTCTGCCCCTATTGTTTGAGGCTTCCCTAACCGGGTCCACTATGGGAGCACCTCTCCAGTCTGTGCCCCACGGGCACCGTGACGCGAACACAGGACCTGGGTTGGTCGCCTTCACAGATGAAGTCGGAAGCTACATCTCCTGGCTAATCTTTGCAGGGCATGAAGCGTTCGACGAGGCCTCGGCCTCGGGAGGCGAAGACCGCGACAGGTCGCCCCCAAGCTAAGTAATTTATACGCACAGGCGTGTGGCACAGAAGCCTAATACAGAGATAGCGGAAACGGTACGATAATTAACAGCAACAGTCCAAGCATGCCCCCGTGGGGCCCTACACTACTGTCTCTTTGCGCAGAAAAAGAAAAAGAACAAAACAGGCGCGGCTCGCTTGACACCAACTCGCGGCGAAGGCTCAAACTGCCTCCGGAGCTCAGGCGGACTCCCTCTCGCGCTTCACCGAGTCGCGACGGCGGCAAACCCGCTACCTCCCTCCAGGCGGGCGTGGCGGCACGAAGGCTGGTCGCGGCCACCGCTGGAGGAGCCGCTATCCGAAGAAGAGTTGCCGAAGCTCGACGAGCCTCGAGCGCCGCCGACCACGCGCGCGCTGTCATCTTCATCCCGTTAAATCGCGGGGCTAGGCCCACGGCGTGATGCGTCGTCGCTCGGGGCAGCACCCAGCGGCGACCGTCTTCCCGAACACTCTCACGTAGAGGGTGGCATCGCCGTCGAACTTGAAGTGCAGGGTGCACCGCCGGCTCGAGACACGCTGGCAAAGCGTTTGCCAGCCAGCGGGTCGAGGCCACGCTCGGCGGCGGAGACCTCCAATGAAGCCAGGAGGCTGGCTGCAAGAACCGTCCGCTGGAGCGAGGCGGTACCAAAGCTGTCGAGACCCGATTCCAAGTCACATCGATCCAGCCGGTAACACCTCATATCACTTTGCGGCCTCATGCACGGTATTCCCACGGTGTCGCCTTACCATGGCCCGGACCATTTCGCCTTTTGGCTCACGATATGACAGTGTCGCTAGCATCCATTTGACAGAGAACCGGGCCGACATGACTAGTCATGAACCCAAAGTGGCACTAACTTATTGGGACAGGCATACATGAATCAACATCGAGCATGTCGGTCGCGGCGCGGCGAATCCGGGCTGTAGCATCGGGCTAATAGGACTCGGGAACCCGGCTGTAGCAGGCTAGGCAGACTCGGATGTCATCAAGTGACATTTCCCAAAAGGGATGTACACAAGAACGAAGTGAATCACATGCCGACCAGTCAAGTGTTCCGAGCAGAGTGTTGGGCTAGCAGGACTCCGGTGAACCGGGCAGAAGGACTACTATGGCTCATGGAAGCACAAGACTACATTTCCCCATAAGAGAGGCTACCAAGGATAAACAACTAGGTTGTCGGATCCCACAAATACCAAGCATTTCAATCATACACACAATATGCTCGATATGTGTAAATACAACATGGCATCACAACATAACTCTACGACTCAAGCATTTATTCAATAGGCTCCTAGGAGCGAGATATTACAAACATGGGTCTCATGACCCAACATTCAGAGCATACAAGACAAAGCACAAGCGGAAGCTTAACATGTCTGAGTACAGACATCTACAAATGAAAAAGGCTTAGAAGCCTGACTATCTACCAGATCCTGCCGAGGGCACAAGAACGTAGCTGAGGTATCAAGCTAAACGTCGGAGTCCACACGGAACTACTAGCGAGACCGAAGTCTCTCTGCAAAACATAAAATAGGCAAACGTGAGTACAAATGTACCCAGCAAGACTTACATCAGAACTAACTACATATGCATCGGTATCAACAAAGGTGTGGTGGAGTTTAACTGCAGCAAGCCAGCTTTGACTCGGTGGCTATCCTGAACTACGACTGCAAGTAACTCTTTTGAGGTGGCGCACACGAGTCCACATATTCACCATACCAATACACCACTATGGATCCGCTCCCGTCTACCTACCAGAACGCCATCCATAGCACTCACGCTTATCTTGCGAGTTTTAGAGTATCCACTTTCACTTGTCTATGAACTGTACATGCAACCCAGAAGTCCTTTTTCGCGGACACGGCTATTCGAATAGATCATATTAACCATGCAGGGCCGTACTTCTTCACACACGCTCTCGCCACTTACCACCATGTACACGCTATGTATCTCGCAACCTTCTAGCGGAAGCCGGTGAGGAGTCGGCCACGACCGACTAATCACACAAGTCTCTCGTCCGGGTTTATCGCCTATTCGGGTTCCATCCGCAAGGAGATCCGGCCGGGTGTCGCCACGACCCCAAACGATGTGAGCAGGGTTCCCAAGCCCACCATCCGGTGCCACTTGGTACACCGTACATCGCACCTAGTCCGTCCCAAGCTCACCATACGGGTGCCACTTGGTAGACTACTAGCACTACCTACAAACACCGAAACTACTTGCAACTCCCGGACGAGATCAAGTTGATTAATAAGTCGAGAGGGCACTTAAGCATTCCAATGCGTGGTAGTAGTTGTTCATGGATCACAAACACGTAACTCAGTTCGAGGACGGCTGCAATGAGACAACCCACCATGTACTCCTACATGGCCTCTCACCGCTACCTTTACCAAATCGTGTTCACACACTTAGCTCAAGCAGTGGGACATGTTCACCACATTCCAATTCATCCTCGATGAATCGACTGACTCAACTCTAAGCAGTAGCAGGCATGACAAACAAGCATGAATGAGTAGGCACATCAGGGCTCAAACAACTCCTACTCATGCTAGTGGGTTTCATCTATTTACTGTGGCAATGACAGGTCATGCAGAGGATAAGGGGTTCAACTACCGCAGCATGTAACAGTTGAATCGTTGTTGTCCTAATGCAGTAAAAGAGAGCAGGAGTGAGAGAGTGGGATTATATCGGAATGAACAAGGGGGTTTTGCTTGCCTAGCACTTCTGAAGATAATATAGTTCTTCATCGGTGTCATCGAACTCATCGTCCGTACGTCGTCTACTGAGAGGGGACAAACACCGACAAACAAGAGGGAACATAATCAATGAAATGCAACAATATGATGCATGATAATGACATGGAAATATGTTGTTGATTGGGCTAATGCAACTAGCAACCAGATTAAATGAAGTTGGTTTGAATACAAGATTCAAATTCAAACTCCATATGTGATTATTCAAATGCCATTTAATTGATTTGACCTGATCAGCAGGCATAAGTTGTTCTAACATGCATGAAAATAGTACAGATGGATAGATTGGATTTTTCTGATCCTTTTTCATATATAACTTATTTCATTCTGAGCTATGGTTATTTTTCCTATGATTTTTAGAAATTTTGGGCATTTCTGAAAATAATAAATCATTTCAGATTTATTAAAATCCCAGAAAATCATTACTACGTCAGCACCACGTCATGCTGACCTCAGCAGGTCAACATCACAGGTCCAGGTCAAACCTGACGCGTGGGTCCCGCATGTCAGTGCCCTAACTAATTAACAGTGTTAATTAGCGCTAACTAAGAACTAATCCAGGGTTAATCAGAGGCTGGCCCCACATGTTAGTGACTCACGGGGAGTCAAACAGGGTTAACCCGGGTCAAACTCACCGGAGTTGACCCGCGGCTCGTCGCCGACGAGCACATCCGACGACGGATGTTCATCGGAATCGTGCTACGGGCAACCATTTGCCTCACCGTTTGTTTCAACGGGTTCCTCGAGTTCGCGCGCATCCAGAGGAGCAGGTGAGAGGAGCTGGGGTGAGCTGTGGCGTCAGCGGTGACGAGCGAGGCGGTGGCCGGAGCTACGGCGCCATGGGCGCGAGGACCGCAGCGCGCTAGCGAGCGAGCTGATGGCCGCGTGGGGCTCCTGGGAGCTCCCTGAGCACACCTGCGTGCTCGGGGTAGCCAGGCGGGGCTGCTAGCGATGGTGACGAGGGACACAGCACCGACGAGCTTCGATGACGACGGGGAGCGGTGCTAGGGCACATAATCGAGCGAGAGGATGGAGGGGAAACGGAGAGGAGCTCACGGCAGTTGCGACGGTGGCCTCAGGGAGCTCGGGGAGGGGCTGGAGTCGGCGGGGCGGCGATGGGGATCCACTGCGGCCGGAGGCGAAGATGGCGACGGCAACGGCTCCACGGGGCGCTCCAGCTTGCGTGGCTCGACGGAGGGCTTCAGCGCAAGGAGGCGGAGCTCCTGGGCTTGTCGGATAGGCGAGGCCGTGGCGGGGGGCAGCGCGCGGCGGCGACGGTGGCGCTCGAGCACGGTGGAGAGAGATCCGGGGAGGGGGAGGAAGGAGAGGGAGTGAGAGAGGTGCGGGGCGGCGCATGGCGTCACGCGGGACTTCCAGGCGATGAGGGGAGGCCAGGCAGGCAGGTGGCGTGGCGGCACGGCCGTGTCTTGCGCCTTGCCACACGCCCGGCCGATCGGTGCCGGGGCGGACAGCGACGGCAAGGGCTGGTCCAGTGGGCAAGATCTTGGTCAGCAACACAGAGCTGGGCAGCAGTAAGCACAGGTAGGTTTTTTCCATTTCTTTTTTTCTATTTTTCGACATTTGTTTGCTTTAATAAAATACTAAACCATTTTATTTTCTTATGCCAATTTTCGTAGGGGCTAGTGGTATTATTCCAAAGCTCCTCAATAATCGCATAATTTTTGGACAATATTATATATATAACAATATATATCCAAAGCAAATAATTACTGCATTAACTCCAAATGCTCAAAATAAATACTTATGAGCTCCTGGAAATATTGGTTTGATTTTTGTCTCTGTCGAATATTTTCAGAGAGCAACATGAACATTTTCTTGGACCTTTTTGGGGCAATTTTATACAGGTCATTTCGAAATGATTCTGAGGGTTTCACAAATCCCCATTCAAATTTAAATGGAATTTAAACATGATGCACACATGACTAGCTAGTCTACGTCATACCAGAACTAGGGATGTGACAACTCCCGGGGCGCCGGCCGGAAGTTCACCTAAAAGGAAGCATGGAAGCTGGAGCCAGGTGCTGGTCGGCTCCACCGACCACACGACAAACTCCGGCAGCACCTCTGCCAAGTGGAAGCGCGGCCTAGGAGGTCACATGTCAGTGGCGCACCCCATCAACGGCTGACACACTGCCGCCACAGAGATCGCCTCCACGGCCGCGGGAAGCCGCTACGGGAGCCACAGGGTGCTTGTGAGGACGGCCTCGACCGCGCTTGGCGGGGAGAGTCGGGCTCCACTGGCGGGTTTTTCCTTTCTCCATGACGAGAACCTCTTCAATGGAGCCATGGAGAAGAAGGAGAAGCAAGAAGAGATGGACTGGAGGGGCACGCACCGTTCCGTACTTATAGCCGGGGAAGGCCAACCGTCGACCTCCACGATCACAAGTAATCATGACCCGCTTTGCATGTAGGGACTTGTCAATTCGTGCAGTTGCCGAGGCGTCATGGGGAAGTGGAGACGCCCATGTCCAATCAACCGCCACACGGCGCCCAAGGCCGTAGGCTGTTAGGGCCCGCGGCGCTTCGCACTTGCCCCTTCGCTTCTCTGCTAAGCCAAGTCCAGGCGCGCCTTGGGCCTGGGCTCTGTCGGCGTTCGGGAACGGGGTACCAGACTTGCCTGCCTGCGGCCTGCGGTGTGGCTCAAGGGGTGGCCCGGTACGGCCCATCTTCGTCAGCGCAAGCTCAAGACCCTCGCGAGGGGCCAAGCCTCGCGGGGTGGACGACAGGAAGCTTCCTCAGGCATGGCCTCGTCAGGCTGGCTCGCGAGGAGGCAGAGAGATCAAAGCGGGGTACCTCACGAGGTGCCCATGGCGCAAGCCATGACGACCGAGGGCGCCAGGCGGGCACCAGCCCGCGCAGTGTCCTCATTTCCTCTTTGGTGCAAAGGAGGCAAGCGCAGGCGAGAGCATCAAGCAAAGGCAACCATTTCGGTGCAACGAGACCAATACCAACACAACGGCAGGAAGGAGGTCATCGTGGAGCCCAAGCCGGCGTCATCGTCATAGCCTTTGGCAGGCGAGGACCAACTTTAGTCAGGATAAGTGTACTAGATGTTCCCCTTCAAAATGGCCAATTGTTGGCGCCCTTCCCGCTCAATATTTGGGAAGAGGCCCAGGGCCTCTGCCTATAAATAGGACTAGCCACCCACAAGGTAGAGGCTTCTGGCATCTTGAATAGAGCTAGAGATCAAGCAATCTAGAGAGAGAGAGAGAGCGACCAACACCCCTAGCAGTTAAATCAGACCGGCCAAGAATGCCCTCATGAGGCTGTTCTTCCTTGTCTTATTCATCATCGCCCAGAGGCAATCCACCACACCACACACTGGAGTAGGGTATTACACCACCATGGTGCCCCGAACCAGTATAAACCTTGTGTCCCTTGTGTTGCTCTTTGTGTAGTTTAGATCCTTGCGAGGCGACGAGGTGTAGGTAGGTAGGAGGCGAGATCTCCGCGTGCACCCCAGAGTTCGAACCTAGAGGGTCTGCCGGAACCCGAAATCCGACAAGCACTTCATAGAAATTTTGTACTTCCATCCAAAGATTTAAACAATGAGTAGGGAAATTTTTTAGCATAAGTTTCATTTTTTCCCAAGATTGGGCAACATGCCCTTGATCAAGTTGTTTAAAATTCATAATTTGATTCCTCAAAGATATAATTTTTGCAGGAGGGAAGTATTTTCCAATCAAAGCATCTTTACATTTAGTCCAAAAATCAATGTTATTTTTAGGTAAAGATACTAGCCATTCTTTAGCTCTATCTCTTAAAGGAAAAAGGGAATAATTTCAGTTTTATAATATCATTGCCCACATCTTTAGTTTATTGCACATCACAAAGTTCGACAAAAGTATTAAGATGAGTAGCGGCATGTTCATTGTAATTTTGAGAAAATTGATTTTTCATAACAAGATTCAGCAAAGCAGCTTTAATTTCAGAAGACTCTGCACTAATTGCAGGAGGAGAAACATATAGGAGTACTAATAAAATCATTATTATTGGTACTCGTAAAATCACACATTTTTGTATTTGTAGGAGTAGACATGATTTCAGCAAGAGCAAGAATAACAACAAAAGGTATTTTTTTGTGTTCTTAAAAAAATGGCAAGCAAATATGCAACCAAGGCAAGAAGCAAAAGTAACTAGGCAAGATAGATAATAAGTAATGTGTTTGTGTGAACGTACCACTTTGTGTGGTAGAAGACTTCCCGGAAGCGGCACGAAAAATCTCTTTGCTACTCCCGTAGGAGTCGTTGGGATTCTCCCAAGAGGAAGGGTGAAGCAGAACAGTAGGAAATATTTCCCTCGATTAGAGAACCAAGTTTATCAATCCAGTAGGAGTCCCCCAAGCTAACAAACTCAACATAACCTGCAAACAAATCACACACACACACACACACACACACACACACACTCATCCCCAACACAGCAAAGAGGGTTGTGAGTCCCCTTATCTTGCTAGTTACAAGATTAAACACAAGTGGTAGGGATAAATAGTGGTAAGGTAAATGAAAAATAGTAATATAAATTATATAGAAGAATTCAGTAATGGAGAATAGAGCTACGGGGGCATGGGTTCACTAGAGGCATCTCTCTTGAAAACAGGCATACGACATGGTAAACAAATTATAGTTGGGCAATCGAATGAATTGCAATATTTATGACTATGATCATTCATGGTATAATCTCATATAGGCATTAAGTCTGTGATAAGTAGACCATTAATCCAACCACATCTATTAATAATACTCCACGCCCAAACCGCTATCCACCATGCATATCAAGGTATTATTCAATTCATTTCAATGAACAGCCTGATCATAAAGTGACAATTCATCATGTCCTAACAAACACACCATCGATTACATCAAATTGATAATGATCATGTCACGGGAACATGGTATTGAAGATCCAAAAGAAATAAAGAGAGAACCATCTAGCTACTACTATGGACCCTAAGGTCCTAATGGAACCACCCACACATGACCATGGAGGCAGCAAGGCTGATAAACAAGACTCCAGCAATGGCTTCCCCTCCGCTAGACCTCCAGATGTGATCATCACGAAATAGGAACTTGCATCACCGATAAAATTCTTATAAATGTACAACAAAGAGTTCCAGTATTTATAGGGATTTATGGCGGTGGAGGGAGGCAAAAGAGGTGTCTATGAGGCCCACACGCCCTGGCGTGGGCGCCCTAGGGTCAGGGCATGCGGCCAAGACGTGTGGGCCCCCTGGTGCTTGTTTGATACTCCCCTGAAGCTTCTACTGTCCTTCGTTATTCGAAAAAAATGTGAAAAAAGGCATCATGTTTTGACCTTCCTAAATATTGATTTCCTATGAAACCAAAAATATGTAGAAAACAAGAACTAGCACCGGCCACTAACTAATATGATAGTTCAAAAAATAATATAAATTGCTACAAAAAAGTATATAAAGATTATAATATAGTAGCACGAAACAATAAAAATTATAGATACGATTTGAGACGTATCACAAGAAAATCTCACAGTGGTCTTCATGCATGTGCTCTCCAACATCCGAACCATCTCACCAACGGCATTGGCGGTGGTACCTAGTGCAAGCATCCTCAAAGCAGCTGCGTGTTTCTACTTAGCGGAGAAGGAGCGTTGTCTGCAAGAATTCCCAACGAGCTTGAAGTAGGAATCATGTGCCTCCACTCCCTCTACCACCTGCAACAACAAGGGTTTGCGCATATAAAAGCGTCAATGAGACCATGTAACAGAGAATGTTGGCCCGGGTTGGAAGTAGTCCTTATAGAGCAACCCTACTCCATCGACCCTATCCTGGTTCAAAAACTCTTCTCCCTTTGACCGAGCCCTTGAAGTTCAGAGTGTGCTCCATCTCGTTGTCCATTTCCTCCTGGATGCTAAAGATCATCAACATCTCGACATCTTTGTCCGACTCAGATGAATCAAAGAACTCCTTTTGCATTAATGTATCAACTCTGATTTTTCGTCCTCCTCATCCAATGACTATCTGAATCCATCATTTTCCTACAAAAGAATGAGACCAAATTGCTCGGACAATTTGTCAGACACATAGAGGGCAAGGTGCAGTCCAGGAATAGTTGGACTACCGCGACGGCGTCCGGGGCGGCGAAGGGCTTCGGTGCGAAGAGGCGGCCTGGGAGGAGGTTTGTGGTGTGGTGGTGGCGCTGAGGGGTCAGGATAGCGGCAAAGCTAGGGTGGTGACAGAGCTAGGAGAGGGTCCAGGAAGATGAGGGAGAAGAGAGAAGAGGCAAATGTCTTGTTTGACATGAATTGGGGAGGAGAGCAAGAATTTGGTGCAATTTGTGGGGGTCCTGTCTGTCGGATTCGACGTAGCGGACGCTTCCAGGCGCATCTGGGTATCCTCATATCCACCCCAGATTTGAGCTGGATACGAGGGTTGCCGGTCATCCCAGACGTATAGAACCATTCGAAAGAGCCCGACTGGGTCACGTTTATAGATGACCGGCCGTCCGTCTGGACTTATACGAGGGTTTGAGGAGACTAGTTATAGATGCTCTTAGTTTTATTTTGCAAGTGACAGATATATTATGGATTGGGATACTCTACAATAGCATAGCATGCAGTACGGTTATTGTCATCTGGATTCGGCTTCACGGGTTGTGATCCTATGAAAGCATACAGTGCAACACGGTTATTGTCCTCTTTTTTTAGATAAGAGGCCTACGGACCGACGTTAAATTAATGATAACCTAACAACTAATGGTACAATGCAATAAAACACTAAAAACACAGGGGGAAAAACTCCGGCATGATACATGGGTGCCTAGGAGCAGCAGCAAAGCCCACAAACATGATCGAAGTGTTGGGGAACGCAGTATTTCAAAAATTTCCTACGCACATGCAAGATCCATCTAGGTGATGCATAGCAATGAGCGGGGAGAGTGTGTCCACGTACCCTCGTAGACCTAAAGTGGAAGCGTTTAGTAACGCGGTTGATGTAGTCGAACGTCTTCGCGATCCAACCGATCCAAGTACCAGACGCACGGCACCTCTGCGATCTGCACACGTTCAGCTCGGTGACGTCCCTCGTACTCTTGATCCAGCAGAGGCCGAGGGAGAGTTTCGTCAGCACGACGGCGTGATGACGGTGATGATGAAGTTACCGACACAGGGCTTCGCCTAAGCACTACAACGATATGACCGAGGTGGAAATCTGTGGAGGGGGGCACCGCACATGGCTAAGACAACTGTCAACTTGTGTGTTCTATGGTGCCCCTGCCCCCGTATATAAAGGAGCAAGGGGGAGGCCGCCGGCCTTCATGGGGCGCGCCCCAAATAGGATTCCTATTCCTAGTAGGTTTCCAACAAGGGAAAAGAGGGGGAAGGAAGGAGAGGGAGAGAGGGAGAGGGAAAGAGAGGGGGCGTCGTCCCCTCCTAGTCCTATTCGGACTCCTCAAGGGGCAGGGCGGCCAGCCCTAGGGCCATCTCCTCTCTCTCTCTCTCTCTCTCACAAGGCCCATGTTGGCCCATTAGTTCCCCCGGGGGTTCCGATAACCCTTCCGGCACTCCGATATTTATCCGATGACCCCCGGAACTCATCCGGTGTCCGACTAACATCGTCCAATATATCATTATTTATGTCTCGGCCATTTAGAGACTCCTCGTCATGTCCGTGATCACATCCGGGACTCCGAACTACCTTCGGTACATCAAAACACATAAACTTATAATACCGATCGTCACCGAACATTAAGCGTGCGGACCCTATGGGTTCGAGAACTATGTAGACATGACCGAGACTCATCTCCGGTCAATAACCAATAGCGAAACCTGGATGCTCATATTGGTTCCCACATATTCTACGAAGATCTTTATCGGTCAAACCGCATAACAACATACGTTGTTCCCTTTGTCATCGGTATGTTACTAGATCGAGATTCGATCGTCGGTATCATCATAGCTAGTTCAATCTCGTTACCGGCAAGTCTCTTTACTCGTTCCGTAATGCATCATCCCGCAACTAACTCATTAGTCACATTGATTGCAAGGCTTATAGTGATGTGCATTACCGAGAGGGCCCAGGGATACCTCTCCGACAATCGGAGTGACAAATCCTAATCTCGATCTATGCCAACTCAACAAATACCATCGGATACACCTGTAGAGCATCTTTATAATCACCCAGTCACGTTGTGACGTTCGATAGCACACTAAGTGTTCCCCCGGTATTCAGGAGTTGCATAATCTCATAGTCATAGGAACATGTATAAGTCATGAAGAAAGCAATAGCAACAAACTAAACGATCATCGTGCTAAGCTAACGGATGGGTCATGTAAATCACATCATTCTCTAATGATGTGATCCCGTTAATCAAATGACAACTCATGTCTATGGCTGGGAAACTTAACCATCTTTGATCAACGAGCTAGTCAAGTAGAGGCATACTAGTGACACTCTGTTTGTCTATGTACTCACACATGCACTAAGTTTCCGGTTAATACAATTCTAGCATGAATAATAAACATTTATCATGCTATACGGAAATATAAATAACAACTTTGTTATTGCCTCTAGGGCATATTTCTTCAGTCTCGCACTTGCACTAGACTCAATAATCTAGTTCACATCATCATGTGATTTAACACCAATAGTTCACATCTTTATGTGATTAGTTCACATCTCCATGTGACTAATACCCAAAGGGTTTACTAGAGTCAATAATCTAGTTCACATCACTATGTGATTAAAACCCAAAGAGTGATCATGTTTTGCTTGTGAGATAATTTTAGTCAACAGGTCTACCACATACAGAGCCGTATGTATTTTCCAAATATTCTATGTCTACAATGCTCTGCACTGAGCTACTCTACCTAATCGCTCCCACTTTCAATATGTATCCAGATTGAGACTTAGAGTCATCCACATTAGTGTCAAAGCTTGCATCGACGTAACCCTTTACAACGAACTTTTTGTCACCTCCATAACCGAGAAACATGTCCTTATTCCACTAAGGATAATTTTGACCGTTGTCCAGTGATCCACTCCTGGATCACTATTGTACCCTCTTGCCAAACTCATGGTGAGGTACACAATAGGTCTGGTACACAGCATAGCATACCTTATAGAACCTATGGCTGAGGCATAGGGAATGACTTTCATTCTCTTTCTATTTTCTGCTGTGGTCCTGTTTTTGGTCTTACTCAACTTTACACCTTTTGCAACACAGGCAAGAACTCTTTCTTTGACTATTCCATTTTGAACTACTTCAAAATCTTGTCAAGGTATGTACTCATTGAAAAACTTATCAAGCATTTTGATCTATCTCTATAGATCTTGATGCCTGATATGTAAGCAGCTTCACCGAGGTCTTTCTTTGAAAAACTCCTTTCAAACACTCTTTTATGCTTTCCAGAAAAAATTCAACATTATTTCCAATCAACAATATGTCATTCACATATACTTATCAGAAAGGCTGTAGTGCTCCCACTCACTTTCTTGTAAATACAGGCTTCACCGCAAGTCTATATAAAACTATATGCTTTGATCAACTCGTCAAAGTGTATATTCCAACTCCGAGATGCTTGCACCAGTCCATAGATGGATCGCTGGAGCTTTGCACAATTTGTCAGCACCTTTAAGATTCTTTCTATCCGGCGCCACCGAGTTCAAATGTCATAGCCACTGCCACAAACCCTAGGCAAATCGGTCTCACCGATGGGATCTCGGTCTCACCGATGGGATCTCGGTCTCACCGAGATGGGATTGTAATCTCTCTGTTTCCCTTCGTAACGTTTCGGTCTAACCGAAGTGAGCGATCGATCCCACCGAGATTGCAATGTAAACTCTCTGTTTCCCTTTCGTAACATTTCAGTCTCACCGAAAGAGCGAATCCGTCCCACCGAGTTTACCTGACCAACTCTCTGGTTAGCTAATTACCAAAATCGGTATCACCGAGTTTGTGTAATCGGTCTCACCGAGATTACGTTATGCCCTAACCCTAACCATATCGGTCCTACCGAGTTGCATGTCGGTCCACAATCAAAACCCTAACGGTCACTAGGTTTACTAAATCGGTCCGACCGAGTTTTATGATTCGGTCCCACCGAGTTTGGTAAATTGTGTGTAACGGTTAGATTTTGTGTGGCGGCTATATATACCCCTCCACCTCCTCTTCATTCGTGGAGAGAGCCATCAGAACAAACCTACACTTCCAACTTACCAGTTAGAGAGAGAACCACCTACTCATGTGTTGAGGCCAAGATATTCCATTCCAACCATATGAATCTTGATCTCTAGCCTTCCCTGTTGCTTTCCACTCAAATCTTCTTTCCACCAAATCCATATCCAGTGAGAGAGAGTTGAGTGTTGGGGAGACTATCATTTGAAGCACAAGAGCAAGGAGTTCATCATCAACACACCATTTGTTACTTCTTGGAGAGTGGTGTCTCCTAGATTGGCTAGGTGTCACTTGGGAGCCTCCGACAAGATTGTGGAGTTGAACCAAGGAGTTTGTAAGGGCAAGGAGATCGCCTACTTCGTGAAGATCTACCGCTAGTGAGGCAAGTCCTTCATGGGCGACGGCCATGGTGGGATAGACAAGGTTGCTTCTTCGTGGACCCTTCGTGGGTGGAGCCCTCTGTGGACTCGCGCAACCGTTACCCTACATGGGTTGAAGTCTCCATCAACGTGGATGTACGATAGCACCACCTATCGGAACCACGACAAAAACATCCGTGTCTCCAATTGCGTTTGAATCCTCCAAACCCTTCCCTTTACATTCTTGCAAGTTGCATGCTTTATTTTCCGCTGCCTATATACTCTTTGCATGCTTGCTTGAATTGCGTGATGATTGCTTGAATTGTTCAAAGATAGCTAAAATCTGCCAAAGTCTAAAATTGGGAAAAGCCATAGCTTTTAGTTGGTCAAGTAGTCTAATCAGCCCCCCTCTAGACATACTTCAAGGTCCTACAAGTGGTATCAGAGCTTTGGTCTCCTTTTGCTTTGATTTCCATAGCTTTTGGTGATCATAGCCTTGGTTTCACAACCTAGGAGAGTATGGCGTCCAGCGAGGGAAATTATCACCGTAGAGGTCCTTACTTTGATGGCACTAATTTTGCTAGTTGGAAGCATAAGATGAAAAGGCATATTCTTGGACATAACCCCGCCGTTTGGGCTATTGTGTGTATTGGTTTGCAAGGTGAATTCTTTGATGGGAGAGAACCGAACCGTGAAGCTAGTGCGGAAGAGTTGAAGATGTTGTAATACAACGCTCAAGCTTGTGATATCCTCTTCAATGGCTTGTGCCCCGAAGAATTCAACAAAATCATCCGTCTTGAGAATGCAAAGGAAATTTGGGATACTTTGATTGATATGCATGAAGGTACCGACTCCGTCAAGGAATCCAAGTTGGATGTGCTCCAAAGTCAGCTTGACAAGTTCAAAATGAAGGATGGTGAAGGTGTCGCTGAAATGTACTCTAGGCTTGCTCTTATCACAAATGAGATTGCCGGCTTAGGAAGTGAAGAGATGACCGATGATTCATCATCAAGAAGATCCTAAGAGCATTGGATGGAAAATATGATACCGTGTGCACATTGATCCAAATGATGCCAAATTACAAAGATCTCAAGCCAACGGAAGTCATTGGAAGAATTGTTGCTCATGAGATGTCACTCAAGGATAAGGAGGAACTTCACAACAAGTCAAGTGGTGCTTACAAAGCCTCATGTGAAGCCCCCACATCATCAAGTGAGAAACAAACCTTCAATGAAGAATTGAGCTTAATGGTGAAGAACTTCAACAAATTCTACAAGAGTAGAAGCAAAGAAAGAAGCTCCAAGTCAAGGTCCTACAATGACAAAATATCTTCTAGTCGAGAGCGCAATTGCTACAATTGTGGGAGACCCGGACACTATTCCAATGAGTGTACGACACCCTACAAAAGAAGAGAAGATTCTCCCAAGAGAAGTAGTAGAAGAGAAGAATCACCACCAAGAGAGAGAAGGAGTAGAGATGATCGTTATGAACGAAGACCCTCATGGAGAAGCTAGGATTCGGAAAGGAAGGATAAGTCATCAAAGAGCTGCACAAAACGAAGACATCAAGCTCATGTTGGTGAATGGGTATCCGGCTCCGACTCCGACAATCACTCCGAGAGAAGCTATCACTCCGACTCCGAATACACTCAAGATGAAGGTGTTGCCGATTTAGCACTTGTGTCAACCAACTCCTACGACATATTTGAATCACCAAATGAAGGAATTGGAAGATGCTTCATGGCCAAAGGTCCTAAGGTAACACACCCCGAGTATGTTGATTTTAATAGTGATGAAGATGACTTGCTAGGTGATGATGATTTACTTATTGACAACTCTAGTGATGAATACTATGATGAAACGTCAATTAATCATGCTAATCAAGATGAAACGAATGACAATGATAAGGAGAAGATTGAGCGTCTAACTAAAGAACTAAACACTCTTAAGTTAGCTCATGAAACTATCTTCGAAGATCACCGAGAACTTTTAAGGGCTCATGAGAAGTTACGCTTTGAAAAGCTCAATCTTGAGAAAGAGTATGAGTTCCTAAGAGCGATCAATGATGATCTCCGTAAGAAAAGTTCTTCTTATATTGCCAAGCGTTTACTCTTATCTACTTACATGCCTCAAGTCAAGTCTAGCAACAAGAACAAGAAAGATTCTTCTTCTAGTAGTAACAATAACAATGCTAAATCCAATATTGTTGCTTCTAGTAGCTCTCTTGATTCCACTAATGATTCTCTTAGCCAAGTTACACTTGAGCAAGAAAATAGCTTATTGAAGGAATTATAGAAAGGTGTATACAAGAGCCTTGGCGGGAGTAAGCAATTTGAGGAAATTGTATAAGCAAGGAAGGCACCGGAAGAATCAAGGTGTTGGTTTTGAGCGAAAGTTCAATGCCAATGGAGTTGAGTGGGAAGAAGATCAATACCCCAAGATGAAGTTTGTTCCTCAACAAGAGAAGTATGATCCTACTTCCTTCAAGGGAACACAAGCACAAGATGATCTTCCACCACAAGACCACAAGAACAAAGGCAAGGACAAGCTTCAAGGGAGATTGATGCATTTGAAGAAGCACCTAAGGCCTTGGTCAAGTGGGTTCCCAAGACTACGTCAAGTTCTACTTCATCAAGCACAACTACTACACCAAGGATTCCCATCAAGATGATGTGGATCCCAAGAAGAAGAACTAGAGAGTTCTTGAGGGTGACTCCATGACATTTTCACTCACATCATTATGGCAAAGACAAGTGCAATCAACTTCCATATCTTACACTAGTTCAAGGAGTCACAAAACCCTCATGTTGGTAAGGCAAGGGACAAGGTAACCTAAAGTTTTCATGGACATCATTTTGTGTGTGCATCACTCTATGTCTATGGATATTCTTGTTTGTTCCTTGTGGGACTAACCCATGTAGGTATTGAAAGTGCAACTCACTCCAAAGGATTGCTCCAAAAGATCTACATCAACATTGAGCATCCATATCTTCAACACCTACATGAAGTCATCATCGACAAAACCCAAGGTTAGTTTATCCCTCTAAGGGGGGGCTCTCACATCTAGGGGGAGCTTAACTCTAAGAATTGAGTCAAAGCAACTCTAATGTAGTGAACACATAAATGCTTTATGTAAAACTGGTAACCCCACTTGAGCTTAAACGATGAGTATGACCTATGTTCAAATGTTCTCATTTGACTCCTAAGTCAATATACTCATATATAGATGACCTAGTCATCGCCAATTGTTTGATAGATGCTAGAATTGGTTGTGCATGCTTTGACACATACTTCATTTGTCATTTTATTGTGTGAGCATGTTGGTTGCATATTTTACTCATTCAAGGACATCCACTTGTTGTTTTGATTGTTTGGCTTTTCTTTCTTTGGCCAAGTGGATGGACAAGAATGCCTAAGAACCTTCTCTAGCTATCTATGCTTTTCTCGTCTCAAACTCTATTCATGCTACATCACAAAATTTGATCAAGTCGATTCGAACCACTCGTGTGAGGAGCACTCGAGTCCCGATTCATCATAGACTTAAACTTCCAAAACTTCTTTGTGATTTTCGGTCTGACCGATTCCTCCGTTTCGGTCATACCGAGATCACTAAGTCGATCTAGGTTTTCAATGTCGGTGCAACCGATTTTAACTTTTCGATCACACCGAGTTGTCAGAATCATATGATTATGCATCTCGGTGCCACCGAGTTGTTCAACTCGGTCACACCGACAGTGTCGGGCTATATATATATATATCACACGGGAACATTTTGGAAAATGTTCTCCGAAACTCCTCGCCCGTGCATAGCTCACTCTGCCTACTTGGTCTACGGATCGTCGACTTCGTCGCCAGCCACCTCCAGCCGCTCGTCTCCGCCGCCGTCAACGGAATTCTCCTCCGCCGTTGCCGCCGTAGCGAGTTCACCGCCGAACTAGGGTATGAACTCGATCACTGTGCTATCCTTGTCTGATTCTCAGCACATTGTGTTCATTATGCATCTTGCCACGATTAAAACACTCTTATCCAGTCAAAACAATCCTTAGAATAGTTGTGATTCGAAAATTTAGGGTTAGGATTCCGCCAAAACCATCTCGGACCCACCGAGTTGAAAAACTCGGTCCCACCGATTTGGCTAACGCCATTGCACTAGTAAGTCTCGGTCTGACCGAGAATTACAAATCGGTGTGACCGATTTTAGAACTTTGTGAAACCCTAGCAGTCTCGGTGCCACGAGCTGTGACTCGGTCGACCGAGTTCACTAGTTTAGGTTCCAAAACTGCTTCGTATCACCGAGTTTGAAAATCGGTAGATCCAAATGCTTTACGTGGAAACTAAAACTAAGTTTTTGAATCATTCTTCTGCAAAAATCTCTGCATTTTGTGATGCTCATCCACTCTACCTCATCTATAACCATTCACGTGGTCAGCAGTCGATAAGTGCAGCATGTCGGACCAAAGTGACAGCGAGAATAGGTCGGAAGAGCAGATTCACATGAGTGAGGGCACTAGTCCCTCAAGCAGCTCGAGATGAGGGAGCGAAGCACTCCCAAATTTGCTCAAGGCTGCCACAAGAACAAGGAAGAAGAAGACCTCGAGTCCGAGGATGAAGATTATGTGGCGCTTGAGGATGAGGCCGCCCAAGAAGAAATTGCTCAAGAAGGAGTACAGCTCAACAACAGTTAAGCCTGGAATGAAAATCAAAAGGCCAGCAAGAAGACAACCAATGTCCAAAGCCAGAGTCTCCACTCAAGCTTCTTTGGAATCCCAACCCAAAGAACCTGCTGCTGCTGAAGGAAAGAAGAGGAAGGAAAGGTTCAAGAAGACCATGGCCAGAGTGATTGGGAAACCTTCTATGATGGAGGAAGAAGAAGAAGAAGAGGTTGCTGAGCCAGCACCCAAGGCACAAAAGCTGATGGGTGATGCCATAAAATCAGGGGCTGCAACTTCAAAGCCCAAAGCTGCCCCTAAGCCCAAGAGTGCACCAAAGAGGAATACCAGGAGTATACCATCAACTGAGAAGAACAAGGCTCCAATGCCTGAAGTTGATGCTGAGGAAGATGAAGAAGGGCAGGTCCTAAGGAAGCTCAAGCCCAAGATCCCAGACCACAATGATGCTCATCCTGTGGCTGAGAACATGAAGATGAGGAGAGATCAAGGGCTGAGGCTATGGAGAGAGTCAGATCCATATGCCACCAGGAGAAGGACTGCTGTAGATTACAGGTTCCACACCAAGGAGCAGCAGGACTTCTATGAGACCATCTTATTGGATAAGAAGCCCATAGTTTATGATATGAGGTGGGTCGACTGGACCTACATTCAGGAGAATGTAGAACACTATCCTGGAGTATATGACAGCTTCAGTGCGTGTGGAGTTGCAGATTTTGTTGGGCAGAAGCTCACAAATTGGAATGACGAGCTCATAATGCAATTCTACTCCACAACACATTTCTATCCAGATGGCAGGATAGTCTGGATGTCTGAAGGAACGAGATATCAGTCAACCATAGAGAAATGGACAAGTATGATCAATGCCCCCAAGGAAAGTGAAGATGACTTGGACATTTATGCCAAGAAGAATATGGGTCACAACTCAATGTCACACATGTACAAGGAAATCCCAGATGATGCACTTGAGACTTTCAAGTTTGGATCAGTTCATTATCTTCTGTTAGGGCTGCCTACGATCTACTGGATCCTAAGGCACACTCTTTTGCCCAAATCAGGTTATCACAACATGATTAGAGGGAATGCAATCAATTTGCTTCACATATTTGATGTGCCTCAGAAATTCAAAGTCATGAGCCTCATAGTGGAAACTATCAAGAGGACAGCAGTAGATCAGAAGAGGAGATATGGATATGCCCCACAGATTCAGGAGTTGATAAACTCAAAGATGGGCACAGGGAAGTATCTGTTGGATAAGGAACACATGGTTCTCTATCCTGACTTTGAGGACAATCAAGTTGTCATGACTGAGAATGAACCATCATCAGTGCAAGCACAAGAGAAGAAGGAGAAGGCAAGGAAGGAGAAGGCTGCCAAGATGCCAACTCAAGCAGAGGCATCTGATTACTTTTTGAAGAAAAAGCAGGAGCAGCTTGGTTACTTGATAGCATCAACTCTGCGGATTGAGAAGGGGTTGGCCACCCTAACTCAAAACCAGGAGAGCCTGGAAAGAATCATGGAACAAAAATTCTATGATCTTGATGTCAAGGTAATTGAGATAAAGTCAGCTATGGAGCAGCTACAGGATGACATGCAGGAGAGGAAGGGCAGAACTACGACTGATGCATTTGCCAGAGTGCCTCGAGCTCAGAGATCAGTTGCAGATCCAGTTCAAGACACCAGAGTCACTTCTTCAGCTCCATCTACAGCTCCAGCGCAACCAGCTCCAGCACCAACTCCTTCAGCTCCATCTACATCTACTGATGCCTTCGTCCTTGGAGTCCTATATACACCACCAACAGAAGACCAAGCCTGAGAGACGATATATTCCTATGCATTTTCTAGTAACTTTTTGGTAACTTGTTGCTAAAGGGGGACAAAAATGTATAGATCATAGGCTTCGAGAGAGAGAGCGAGATTTGCTTTTGTTCTCTCTTGTCTTCTTGGTTGAACTTCGTTTGCTCTTTGATCGCTTGAGATACTATGCTTTTACCCGTGAAACATTGAAGATCATGTGTTTGATCATAAGCTACACTTATGCTTGTTATGATATTATCTTACTTATTCTTTATATGATCATTCACTGTGCTTGGTGATGAGTGCATGTATTCAATCTTTATTATTTTGAGCGCTCCACCAAGATGTAAGTGACATGGAAGAGTAACCCATGAGCCTAATTCCTTGTGCATTTGCAGTCCAAAGCAAATCTTAAAATATGCACAAATTTAGGGGGAGCTCTTGCTTATCACATACTTCTCAAAGCGACGATGTTTTTCAATTTTATTATCATTTGTCGAAGCTTTGATCTATATGTTGTCATCAATTACCAAAAAGGGGGAGATTGGAAGTGCAACTATCCCTAGGTGGTTTTGGTAATTCATAACAACATATAGCTCATTGAGCTAATGCTATTCCAAGACAAATATTTCAGGAAAGCTCAATGAATGGCATGGCATGGATGATGAAAGTGGATCCCTCAAAATATTCAGGACAAAGGATTAGCTCAAGCTCAAAAGCTCAAGACTCTACATTTTACATTTTCGTGATCCAAGATCACATTGAGTCTATAGGAAAAGCCAATACTATCAAGGAGGGATGAGGTGTTGCTTAATGAGCCTCTTGCTTCATGTGCTTAGTGATATGCTCCAAAACCCTCCACTGCTTTCTCACATCCACATATGACCTAAACCCAAAGTCAAACTCGGCCCTACCGATTCTTTCTGTCCGGCGCCACCGAGTTCAAATGTCATAGCCACTGCCACAAACCCTAGGCAAATCAGTCTCACCGATAGGGATCTCGGTCTCACCGAGATGGGATGTAATCTCTCTGTTTCCCTTCAGTACGTTTGGTCTAACCAAGTGAGCGTCGGTCCCACCGAGATTGCAATGTAAACTCTCTGTTTCCTTTTGTAACATTTCGGTCTCACCGAAAGAGCGAATCGGTCCCACCGAGTTTAGTGACCAACTCTCTGGTTAGCTAATTACCAAAATCGGTCTCACCGAGTTTGTATGTCGGTCTCACCGAGATTACGTTATGCCTAACCCGACCATATCGGTCCCGCCGAGTTGCATGTCGGTCCCACGAAAACCCTAACGGTCACTAGGTTTACTAAATCGGTCTAACCGAGTTTTATGATTCGGTCCCACCGAGTTTGGTAAATTGTGTGTAACGGTTAGATTTTGTGTGGAGGCTATATATACCCCTCCACCTCCTCTTCATTCGTGGAGAGAGCCATCAGAACAAACCTACACTTCCAACTTACCAGTTCTGAGAGAGAACCACCTACTCATGTGTTGAGGCCAAGATATTCCATTCCAACCATATGAATCTTGATCTCTAGCCTTCCCCAAGTTGCTTTCCACTCAAATCTTCTTTCGACCAAATCCATATCTAGTGAGAGAGAGTTGAGTGTTGGGGAGACTATCATTTGAAGCACAAGAGCAAGGAGTTCATCATCAACACACCATTTGTTACTTCTTGGAGAGTGGTGTCTCCTAGATTGGCTAGGTGTCACTTGGGAGCCTCCGACAAGATTGTGGAGTTGAACCAAGGAGTTTGTAAGGGCAAGGAGATCGCCTACTTCGTGAAGATCTACCGCTAGTGAGGCAAGTCCTTCGTGGGCAACGACCATGGTGGGATAGACAAGGTTGCTTCTTCGTGGACCCTTCGTGGGTGGAGCCCTCCATGGACTCGCGCAACCGTTACCCTACGTGGGTTGAAGTCTCCGTCAACGTGGATGTACGATAGCACCACCTATCGGAACAACGACAAAAATATCCGTGTCTCCAATTGCGTTTGAATCCTCCAAACCCTTCCCTTTACATTCTTGCAAGTTGCATGCTTTATTTTCCGCTGCCTATATACTCTTTGCATGCTTGCTTGAATTGCGTGATGATTGCTTGAATTGTTCAAAGATAGCTAAAATCTGCCAAAGTCTAAAATTGGGAAAAGGCATAGCTTTTAATTGGTCAAGTAGTCTAATCACCCCCCCCTCTAGACATACTTCAAGGTCCTACAACATCATAGATCGCACCATATCTAATAAAGTACGGTTACGACGTTCGGACACACCATTACGCTGTGGTGTTCCAGGTGGCGTGAGTTGCGAAACTATTCCAAATTGTTTCAAATGAAGGCCAAACTCGTAACTCAAATATTCGTCTCCGCGATCAGATCATAGAAACTTTATTTTCTTCTTACGATGATTTTCCACTTCACTCTGAAATTCTTTGAACTTTTCAAATGTTTCAGACTTATGTTTCATCAAGTAGATATACCCATATCTGCTCAAATCATCTGTGAAGGTCAGAAAATAACGATACCCGCCGCGAGCCTCAACACTCATTGGATTGCATACATCAGTATGTATTATTTCCAATAAGTCAGTTGCTTGCTCCATTGTTCCAGAGAGCGGAGTCTTAGTCATCTTGCCCATGAGGCATGGTTCACAAGCATCAAGTGATTCATAATCAAATGATTCCGAAAGCCCATCCGCATGGAGTTTCTTCATACGCTTTACACCAATATGACCTAAACGGCAGTGCCACAAATATGTTGCACTATCATTATCAACTTTGTATCTTTTGGCATCAATATTATGAATATGTGTATCACCACGATCGAGATTCAATAAACCATTCACCTTGGGTGTATGATCACAGAAGGTTTTATTCATGTAAACAGAATTACAATTATTCTTTTATTTAAATGAATAACCGTATTGCAATAAACATGATCGAATCATATTATGCTCAACGCAAACACCAAATAACATTTATTTTAGGTTCAACACTAATCCTGAAGGTAAAGGGAGTGTGCGACGGTGATCTTATCAACCTTGGAATCACATCCAACTCACATCGTCACCTCGCCCTTAACTAGTCTCTGTTTATTTTGCAACTCCCGTTTCGAGTTACTAATCTTAGCAACTGAACCAGTATCAAATACTGAGGGGTTTCTATAAAAACTAGTAAAGTACACATCAATAACATCTATATCAAATATACCTTTGTTAACTTTGCCATCCTTCTTATCCGCCAAGTATCTAGGGCAGTTCCACTTCCAGAGACCATTTCGTTTGCAGTAGAAGCACTCAGTTTCAGGCTTGGGTCTAGCTTTGGGCTTCTTCATGGGAGTGGCAACTTACTTGCCATTCTTCTTGAAGTACCCTTTCTTTCCCTTGTCCTTTTACTTGAAACTAGTGGTCTTGTCAACCATCAACACTTGATGCTTTTCTTGATCTCTACCTCCGCTGATTTCAGCATCGCGAAGAGCTCGGGAATTGTTTTCGTCATACCTTGCATATTATAGTTCCTCACGAAGTTCCAGTAACTTGGTGATAGTGACTAGAGAATTCTGTCAATCACTATTTTATCTGGAATATTAACTCCCACTTGATTCAAGTGATTGTAGTACTCAGACAATCTAAGCACAAGTTCACCGGTTGAGCTATTCTCCTCCATCTTGTAGGCAAAATACTTGTCAGAGGTCGCATACCTCTTGACTCGGGCATGAGTCTGAAATACCAATTTCAGCTCTTGGAACATCTTATATGCTCCGTGGCGTTCAAAATGTTTTTGAAGTCCCAGTTCTAAGCTGTAAAGCATGGTGCACTAAACTATCAAGTAGTCATCATATCGAGCTTGCCAAACATTCATAATGTCTGTTATCTGCTCCTGCAATAGGTCCGTCACCTAGCGGTGCATCAAGGACATAATTCTTCTGTGTAGCAATGAGGATAATCCTCGGATCACGGACCTAGTACGCATCATTGCTACTATCATCTTTCAACATAGTTTTCCTCTAGGAACATATCAAAAAAACGGGGAGCTACATCACGAGCTATTAATCTACAACATAGTTATGCAAATACTATCAGGACTAAGTTCATGATAAATTGAAGTTCAATTAATCATATTACTTAAGAACTCCCACTTAGATAGACATCCCTTTAATCATCTAAGTGATCACGTGATCCATATCAACTAACCATGTCCGATCATCACATGACATGGAGTAGTTTTCAATGGTGAACATCACTATGTTGATCATATGTACTATATGATTCACGCTTGACCTTTCGGTCTCAGTGTTCCGAGGCCATATCTGCATATGCTAGGCTCGTCAAGTTTAACTCGACTATTCTGCGTGTGCAAAACTGGCTTGCACCCGTTATATGTGAGCGTAGATCTTATCACACTCGATCATCACGTGGTGTCTCGGCACGACGAACTGTCGCAACGGTGCATACTCAGGGAGAACACTTGTACCTTGAAATTTAGTTAGAGATCATATTATAATGCTACCGCCGTACTAAGCAAAATAAGATGCATAAAGGATAAACATCACATGCAATCAATATAAGTGATATGATATGGCCATCATCATCCTGTGCCTTTGATCTCCATCTCCAAAGCACCGTCATGATCACCATCGTCACCGGCTTGACACCTTGATCTCCATCGAAGCATCGTTGTCGTCTCGCCAACTATTGCTTCTACGACTATCGCTATCGCTTAGTGATAAAGTAAAGCAATTACATGGCGATTGCATTTCATATAATAAAGCGACAATCATATGGCTCCTACCACTTGCCGATAACTGTGTTACAAAACATGATCATCTCATACAACAATTTATATAATCACGTCTTGACCATATCACATCACAACATGCCCTGCAAAAACAAGTTAGACGTCCTCTACTTTGTTGTTGCAAGTTTTAAGTGGCTGCTACGGGCTTAGCAAGAACCGTTCTTACCTACGCATCAAAACCACAACGATTTTTCGTCAAGTTTGCTGTTTTAACCTTCAACAAGGATCGGGCATAGTCACGCTCGATTCAACTAAAGTTGGAGAAACAGACACCCACTAGCCACTTGTGTGCAAAGCACGTCGGTAGAACCAGTCTCGCGTAAGCGTACGCGTAATGTCAGTCTGAGCCGCTTCATCCAACAATACCGCCCGAATCAAAGTATGACATCTTTGGTAAGCGATATGACTATTATCGCCCACAACTCTTTGTGTTCTACTAGTGCATATAACATCTACGCATAGACCTGGCTCGGATACCACTGTTGGGGAACGCAGTATTTCAAAATTTTCCTACGGACACGCAAGATCCATCTAGGTGATGCATAGCAACGAGCGGGAGAGTGTGTCCACGCACCCTCGTGATCGAAAGCGAAGCGTTTAATGTAACGCGTTGATGTAGTCGAGCGTCTTGGCGATCCAACCGATCCAAGTACGAGCATACGGCACCTCCGCGATCTGCACATCGTTCAGCTCGGTGGCGTCCCTCGTACTCTTGATCCGAGTTTAAATCGGCACGACGGCGTGATGACGGTGATGATGAAGTTCTTGACACAGGCTTCGCCTAAGCACTACAACGATATGACCGAGGTGGAAATCGTGGAGGGGCACCGCACACAGCTAAGACAACTGTCAACTTGTGTGTTCTAGGGTGCCCCGCCTCAGATATATAAAGGAGCAAGGGGAGGCCGTCCGGCCCTCATGGGCGCGCCCCAAGTAGGATTCCTACTAGGAATCCTATTCCTAGTAGGTTTCCATCAAGGGAAGAGAGGGGGAAGGAAGGAGAGAGAGAGGGGGGGAGAGAGAGGGGGGCACCGCCCCCTCCTAGTCCTATTCGGACTCCTCAAGGGGGGGGGGCGGCCAGCCCTAGGGCCATCTCCTCTCTCACACACAAGGCCCATGTTGGCCCATTAGTTCCCCCGGGGGTTCCGATAACCCTTCCGTCACTCCAGTATTTATCCGGTGACCCCCGGAACTCATCCGGTGTCCGAATAACATCGTCCAATATATCATTCTTTATGTCTCGATCATTTCGAGACTCCTGTCATGTCCGTGCTCACATCCGGGACTCCGAAGTACCTTCGGTACATCAAAACACATAAGCTCATAATACGGATCGTCATCGAACGTTAAGCGTGCGGACCCTACGGGTTCGAGAACTATGTAGACATGGCCGAGACTCATCTCCGGTCAATAACCAATAGTGGAACCTGGATGCTCATATTGGTTCCCACATATTCTACGAAGATCTTTATCGGTCAAACCGCATAATAAAATACGTTGTTCCCTTTGTCATCGGTATGTTACTTGCACGAGATTCGATCGTCGGTATCATCATACCTAGTTCAATCTCGTTAAAGCAAGTCTCTTTACTCGTTCAGTAATGCATCATCCCGCAACTAACTCATTAGTCACATTGCTTGCAAGGCTTATAGAGATGTGCATTACCGAGAGGGCCCAGAGATACCTCTCCGACAATCGGAGTGACAAATCTTAATCTCGATCTATGCCAACTCAACAAATACCATCGGAGACACCTGTAGAGCATATTTATAATCACCCAGTTACATTGTGACGTTTGATAGCACACTAAGTGTTCCTCCGGTATTCGGGAGTTGCATAATCTCATGGTCATAGGAACATGTATAAGTCATGAAGAAAGCAATAACAACAAACTAAATGATCATCGTTCTAAGCTAACGGATGGGTCATGTCAATCACATCGGTTTCTAATGATGTGATCCCGTTAATCAAATAACAACTCATGTCTATGGCTAGGAAACTTAACCATCTTTGATCAACGAGCTAGTCAAGTAAAGGCATACTAGTGACACTCGGTTTGTCTATGTATTCACAGTTTCACACATATACTAAGTGTCCGGTTAATACAAGCCTACTGCAGAAGATCTCTCGGCCCGATGTAAACACGGCGAGTACCATTCTGCGGACACGGCGTAATAGTGTAGACAAAAACAAAGGATCAACATAGACCGGGATGATAAATAGACGTATACACCGAGAGCTAATGAACTGACACTGACAGGCTAACAAACAACTCGTCCTCAATTTGACTCCAACCAGATCGTCCCAGAACACAACGAACGCTGGCTTTATTTCCGGCATGTCAATGCTAACAAGAGGCCGGCCAAAACTAATCGCGCACATCGATCAAATCGTATCATGCTTTACAACAATATATCGCACGGGTGCAGTTCACGCTATGCCGCGGCGCGTGCATAGACTTCTCACAGAGCGGCGGCCCTGGCCTCGTGGCCCTTGGCAGGTGCCTGCTTGTCGCCGCAGTTGTCGACGGCGGCGTAGAGGCGGTAGGGTGAGGCGTCGGTGGCGAGCCACTGCTCGACGGTGAAGAGCTGCTGCGCGCAGCCCATGTGGGGCCCCGTGGCCGTGACCTCGACGTAGTTGCAGTACCAGCCGTGGTGCGCGCCGGCGCCGTCGGAGGTGACGTTCGCCCAGCACGGCGCGCGCTCCATGCAGGGCCCGCGGCCGCTGAAGATGTCGAGGTTGCCGCGTTCGTAGTAGTCGTGGCCGGCGCCCATCATCCCGCCCCACTGCTCCAGGTCGGCGATCCGGACGCCCGTGCCGTCCGAGCCCAGCAGCGTCACGCCGATGGCCGAGTCCGTCCCGCCCTTCCAGATCGATCCCGTCCGCACGTACACCGTGTACACGCACTGCTGCTCCGGGTCCGATAACAGGCCGCCAGCGCCCGCGACCGCGATCGCTCTCTCCGGCGACGCGTACGCCTGATTAACCAAGCCACGCACGGACGGACGCGATACATGGCGTGAGAAATGATACGGAGATCCAACAAGTAGAAGGGGTAGACTGGTAGTAGAGCTTACCGCGGCAAAAAGGGAGGCGAGGAGAAGGCAGGAGAGCTTCATGGCCGGCGACTTTCGATCCGGAAGTGAGCGATTGGGAACGATAAGGCGTGGCGCTATAAGGGGATCGAGGGTGGACCCACTGGACAGTGACACTTTTGGGGAAGTAGCTGGAGGAGTTGATTTTTTTGTTTTGTGGCAGGAGAATCCAATGTGGCATATTCTCCAAGCTTATATACATTTGTAACTGTACATATAGAAGTGTCTGAGAAAACATGTACAGGTCTGACAAGATCCGGAACCTGCATGATACAGTGCTACGACCACGTGAATCACGTAGCGGCCGAGACAGATTCGGATCCAATCTGGGCAGCTTCGCAAGTTATACGTACACGTACATCGAGTACGTACATCGAGTTTTTTCTTTTTGAGAAATACATACATTCTTTTTTTTAGTGAAGAGAAATACATACATCGAGTGATGCTCGCTGTATGCGCGTAATTTAGATGTTGTGGTGGAGCTGGGCTGGAGTGGTGGCACCTGGCAAGCCAGGCATCGAGAAATTTAGATGTTTATTTTTTCTTGGCCGGACCAAGTCAATATTGTTTTACCTGGAAGACACGTTTGAGGAGAAGGTTTTCAATGGCTGATGTGTGCATCATATACGTGTATTACGTGTTTTGAAGTAGTTGGCCAGGACGGTGACACTAGGCAGGTGTCACCATGTCACAGGACGAAGGAGTGTCGGCTGGAAGTGCATTCATTAAGCAGTTACGCGGAGTAAACGAAGACAGCACCTAGTAGGTGTCCATGGTTTCATGGACGTCTAATAAGTTCATCGACGAGATTCATCGGTTTTATTATCGCGGGGGTAACGATAATGAAATGTACTATTTTTTCTGATTACTTTTGTAAGTTGTTTATAAGACAGCTGAAATTAAACTGCTTTACGTGTGTTCTAAATTTCTAAAAGGTCTTATAAAAGTAAACGGAGGGAGTACTTCTATAAACTTTTTTTGATTGCAAATTTTTGTAGGTGGCTTACCAAGTTAATCACTTGGTACTACCTTTGTAAACTAATATCAGAACTTTTATATCATTGATGCACGTATTCCTAGGTCGTCAATTTGACTAACCTAATAGAAGTCATATATTACAAAAAACACACCATTATAAACTTCAGATGTTCTATTTTCAAACGGTATAATTTTTGTGTTATAGTTTATATTACAGTGATAAAATTGGCAACCTAGAGGTACCCGCATGCCTTGTAAACTGAAATGGAGGGAGTATAATAAGTTCATCGATGAGATTCATCGGTTTTATTATCGCGGGGGTATGATAATGAAATGTACTACCTCTATAAACTTTTTTGAATGCAATTTTTTGTTGGTGGCTTACCAAGCTAACCACTTGGTACTACCTTTTTTAGCTAATATAAGAACTTTTATATCACTAAGGGAATCTCCAAAGTTGACCCGCAAAAATCTTCCGTATATGTCCGTTTTTGTGTCCAGACATCTACTTGACCAACCAAAAACTTCCGCAGACATGATGCCGGAGTGAGACATCCAATGCTAATCACAAAATGGGTGGGGACCATGCATGTGGTGGCTATTTGTGGTGTGGTGTCCGGTTGGGAGGAGACAAAGGAGAGGGGAACCACGCATGTGAAGAGAGAGAAAAGAGAGGAGGACCACGCGGACGTTTTTGGTTGGTCAAGTAGATGCCTGGACTCCTGTATATCTCTCCTACGTTAGTAATTTGGGGACACAGAGTACGTCTCGACTAATAGGCAAGATACCGATCATTTGTTTCACAAAGTGAAAATCTTCACCAGGTTGGATAGTCGATCAACATTCAGAAGATAATGATTTTGAAACTTATGTGAGCTATACTCCAAGTGAATATAAATTTAGAAGATACAATTTTAGGAATCATTATAACCATACTATAACAGAATATAATGGCCCTAAAAAACATAAAACAATGCAAATACAGGAGTGACCTACTCCTTACCATGATGTCAGAAAGGGATAATGCAGGAACATATTACGGGAATAGACTATGCGCCTAAAACATCATTTAGCATTCAGGTTACATACACAAATAAAAAACGTAATGAGTTTTCCTTGCCACAGTTTTTCTTCATAACATTAACTTATGATAGCCTGCCAGCCTACTATAAGATTTTTTCTATTTCTAAGGTTCCATATTGTGTTGTTACCTATAGGTAGAGGGATGTTCATGTCAAAAGGAAGCTCAGAAATGTTCCAGATGTGTAGACATGTGTACAAAATATTCTCAAAACAAAATCATACCTAATACGTTGTCTTTGTATGTGTCAGCTCGGCAATGTATCATCTTATACCATTAGAAGAATTCTTTCTTCCACTCCTATCCATGAGGATGGCGCCAAACAAATCCCAAATGATCATGGTTACAAACAAAATCTTATAGTGCTCAACAAAATATTATAGTGTATCACAAACCTAAATAATGTAAATCGAAATCATTCCATTCTTTTAACGGAAAGTAGTGTCACAAACTTGAATAATGCCAATCGACGTCGTTCTAATTTTTCCAAAAAAAACTGAATTTGAGATAAATCAATACTTTTCATGCAGAACAGTAGAAAGGAACAACACAATGATCGCGATATTTACATACCTACTGATGTAAGGATACAACTTGCATAAAAGCCTTCGCCATTTATCATTCCCAACTGATTGGAGATCAACAAGCCAACACCCACCCATGCATATATCACCATCTTGGCCTTGCTCGATTGTCATGTTCATACCTCTTGTATATCCATGGATGCTTTTATCATGCTCATAGGTTTATTTTTGTACTTTTCTCTGAAATCTGGATCTGGCTGCCTAGCAATACATGCGTGATATACATATCTTTTTTTCTGAGCAAATTGCCAAAAGGTGAATTCACATGTCCCATTTATTCTGTAGCATTTCCTATTTAATTCACAAGGTCATTAAGAAAATGGATCACCAAAAATGTCTGGATCAAACTAGGAGCAAACCTTGCATGAGTGTGGAGTGGAGAGAAGGGAGCCGGGCATTCCACGTATCCAGCCCCATGTCTCAAGTGGACGTACCCAACGGACCGAGAAACAGGCGTCGACGCCCGTTTCCTCCCCCTTCGGCCATGGAGATGCGCCCCCTAGCACGAGCTCGTAAACAATGGTCCTTGTCGAGGCGGAGACCCACCGTGACATGCAGGAAACACAACACCTTTGTGCCGCCATCCATCTCCACGGTGTCATGCTTGGACAACCCATGTATTTGACCATCCATCACAGCATGAACTGGATCGAGTTGGCCGCATGCCCGTCGATCACGAACATGATGACCATGATGGGCGTGCCCGGTGATGTGGGCGCTGCCGTTGAGGTGAGCAGCGAGTGGTGTTCGAGTTCACCTAGAATGGCACGCTCAGCGAGTGACTGCACATCCACGACAGCGAGGTGCGTGTCATGCTGGATGTGGAAGGTGGACTTAACTACTTGCACAACTACACTGACCCTCACTACTTCACAAGAATCTCAAGAGCAGCAACATTCTTCTGGATGCATGTATTGTTCTGTATCCTATGCACTCCTTGCTACTTGTGAGCTACGTTGGGATTTTCCTGGAAGAGGATTGTTAAAGCAATATAGTAGCGGATAAGTATTTCCGTAAGTGAGAACCAAGGTTTTCGAACCAATAGGAGAATCACGCAAATGCCTAGTTAATAGTACCTACACACACAAGAGCAAATACTTGGACCCAACACGGGCAAGAGGGTTGCCAATCCCCTTGAACTCGTTACTTGCAAGGATTAAATCTGATAATGGTAGATAGATAAATTGAAAAGTAAAATAAAAGTAAATAAATTGCAGCAAGGTATTTTTGGTTTTAGTAATATGATAAAATTAGACACGGGGCCCCTAGTTTCCACTAGAGGCTTCTCTCTCATAAAAGATAACATACGGTGGGTAGACAAATTACTGTTGGGCAATTGATAGAAAAGCGCATAGTTATGATGTTATTCATGGCAATGATCATGTATATAGGCATTACGTTCAAGTAGATCGAAATGATTCTGCATATTCTACTATTACTCCACTTCGAGAGTGCTTCTATACTTGCCTCACTACGTATTAAGTTCCTAACAAACAAAGTAATGCATGAAGTATGATGACATAATGTAGACAGAATAAAACCAAGCAGTATGATCGAACCCCGTCATTTTACCCTTAATGACAACAATACAAATACGTGCCTCGCTACCCCTTCTGTCACGAGGTGAGGATACCGCAAGATTGAAACCACTACGAAGCACCTCGCCCACTAAAGATAAATCAATCTAGTTGGCCAAACCAAACGGATAGATCAGAGAAATACAAAGCTATAACAATCATCCATAATAAAGTTCAGCAAAGACAAAATTACTTTCAATCAAGAATCTGATCATAAACCCATAATTCATCGGATCCCAACAAACACACCGCAAAAGAAGATTACATCAAATACATCTCCGAGGAGAACATTGTATTGAAGATCGGAGAGAAAGAAGAAGCCATGTAGCTACTAGCTATGGACCGGTAGGTCTATGATAAACTACTCACACATCATTGGGGGTGCAACAAGGATGATGTAGAAGCTCTCCGTGATCAACCCCCCGTCCGGAAGAGTACTAAAAAAGGCCTCCAGATGGGATCGGGGGAAGAACAGAAGCTTGCGGCGGCGGACAAATTGTTTTGGGTGGCTTTCTGTTGGTTTGGGGATTTATGTGTTGGAAATATGCCCTAGAGGCAATAATATTGTATTATTATATTTTCATTATACATAATTAGGAGCTTATATTTTATGCTATAACTGCAATGATCCTGGAATATGTGATTCAGTGGAAAACTCATATGCACGTGTGAAATGATAAATGGTAAACAATAGATTCTCGGTCTCGTCTCTAAGACCAGCTCAAGTGTTTTTTTGGTGATCATGTTTTCCTGATCCTAGGATATCGTTAAGTGTAATGATAGTCCTAAAACAACATTGAAGGTATGACGTTAGAAGAATGATCATATTGAATCGACCCAAATACTTGTCTATTATACTATGTGATCATATCGTCTGAAATCATCTAATATAACATGGAGTGTTAGCATGTGTTTTAGTTCCTCGGACCATGAGAGTATCTCGGTCACTTTATGCCGGACGGTGGGCTTTGGGGTTGTTGAAACGTCATCTGTAACAAGGTGATCATAATGACAACTTCCAGGCTCACAGAAAAGTTTGACAAGTGACCGGACAGCTAAAGAGTGGGATTTGCTCCTCCGAGATGGAGAGATATTCTTAGGGCCCTCTCGGTGTGAAGGCATCCATCATCGTCTGGCTAGACACAGGTGACTACATCATGGGGATGCTGGAACATGTCAACGAGAAAGAAGAACAAAACCGGTAACAGAAGCAACGGTATAGTGAGCATAGTGATGACTCAAGAGGATACCGGTGCACACCGCACTACAAAAAAAAGGCACATACATTTTGGGCCGAACGAAAAAAAATTATGTCATACTTATGACACTTCTATGACGATAATTGTGACAAAACCCGGTATCATCATAGATGTGGTGGGCTCCTACTTCTAAGACAAAAAATCATGACAGAAAATGGGCTTTTCGTCCAGGGCGGGCCGGAGACGCAGCTGCATGACATTCTTTGGGCCGTCCATGACGGAAAAAACCGTGGTAGAAGCGAGGGCGAGGAAAATATCGGGGTGTTCCCGGTTACGGTGGGTGGTCGGGGCCGAGCGATGCATGTTTCTCTCATACACGCACGCACGTGGGTGCGATGCGTTGGGCTCTAACTGAACCCGAGCGATTGCACTGCAGGCTACGTGTTATTGAACCCGAGCGATCGATCAATGGCTGTTAACTGAACCCGATCGAGCGATTCCTTTGCTACTGCTGCTAACTGAAGCCGATCGATGCTGCCTCTGGATGAACAGTGAGCGTTGCTGGGGGGTTTGGATGGACACTTCCCGGTGGGGGTGGATGAACAGGACCCTATGGTGTTGCCTCTGGATGAACATGACCCCAATCGATCGAGCCGGTTGGTTCTGGATGAACAGGACCCCGTGGAGGGATGGATGAACGGGACCACCCGTGGAGGCTGGATGAGCGATGAGCGATGGAGGGCTGGATGAGCAAGAGCCCGTGGAGGTGGTTGAGCAGAGCCCGTGGAGAGGGCTGGTTGAGCGATGGCGGTGGAGTAGCGCACGGTGGAAGCTGGATGAACAGGAGCCCGTGGATGAACAGTCGCGGGTGGAGGCTCGAGGAGGTCGACGGTGCATGAACAGTAGCCCGTGGAGGCTGGAGGGGGTCGATGGTGGAGATGAATAGTATCCTGTGGAGTCCCGTTTTGCGGTACGCCACACCCCTCCAGATGAACAGGACCCGCGTTTCGACCGTAGCGCTCCAACACAAGTCCATTTCCTCCGTTTTGCGGTACGCCACACCCCTCCCGATCAACAGGACCCCCGTTTTGACCGTAAGAGGTCCGTTTTCTCTGTTTTGCGGTACGCCAGACCCCTCTCGATGAACAGGATCCCGTTTCGAACGTGGCCGGTCGAACACAAGACCGTTTCCTCCGTTTTGCGGTAAGCCAGACGTCGTTTCCATCGGCTATTCCGTCCAAGCCCTCCCGATGAACACGACGATGCATTCCATTCCGACCCAGCCGGTTGGCTCCCCATGAACACGACGACGACGCAGTTTCTCCGTCCCGACCCAGCCATGTACACGAGCCTTGGACGTAGGTATGCGCGAGTAGGCGTTCGAGACCCAGCTCGTATGTACGTACGTGGCCGTATTTTCTTTCCTGCACACTGCCGTTGTACGTACGTGTACATGCTACGTGCGCGCCTCTACATCGACCAGTATGTACGTACACGTTCGCGACCAGAATGACAACGCTACGTACGCTTCGACCAGGTGGGTCCCAACCGTCAGGCACTTCCTTCCGTGCGAAGATGTAGCTAGTGGGTCCTAGCAGTCAGGGGGCGAATCTTTTTTTTTGCCTGGACGCACTTCCTTGCGTGCGAAGATGTCGCTGGTGGGTCCCAGCAGTCAGGGGGAAACGTTTTTTTCATGAAATACGGTGGCCCGTCTGGTGAGTCCCTGCTGTCAGGTGGAGGAATAATTATTTTGCGCGTAATAAGGAGGCACTTCCTTGCGGCCGCCGTGGACCCAGCTGTCAGCCTCTCCATGTACAGTACTCTTCTGATGGAAGTCGTTCCTTGACCACGTTGACCACGCCGCGTCGAGAGCACCAGGGCGGTGGACGACGGCGAGGCCTAGGAAGGGGACGACGCGGAGCCAGGGAAGACGCGACAGTGGATGCCCACGCGGAGAGGAGTATGAGGGTTGACTGGTTCAGCTGCGGTGTGAGGCTGCCGTCGCCGCAGAATAATAGGGGGTGTGGGTGAGTAGAGGATGCCACAGCTAGCGATGGGAGTAGTAGGGGCGGTGAGGCCTCTGTGGCAGACTGACCGCCACGGGATGTAGGAGCAAAGGCACGACCGGCGCTGCTTTGAGCGGCCGGAGCAAGAAGACCGAGGTTGAAGAAGCACGACGGCCGTTGGATGGACATCGTCACGGTCACTGCAGCTAGAATCGTTTATATTGACTAAGTTGACAAAGCCCTTGGTACGCGTCAACTTAGTAGGCCTGGTCGACTTCGAAACAGTGCGCCCGGATGTCGGGGAGGAATCATTTTTTGGGCGGGTGAAGCTAGAATATCCGAGATTGAAGAAGAAGCACGACATCCATTGGATGGACATCCAACGGCCACTGCTGCTAGAACCGTGTGTTCACTATAAGTTGACAAAGCCTTGCATACACGCAACTCTCTTTTTTTAGGGGACGCGTCAACTTAGTAAGGCCACAAGTGTGTGGCACAGAACTTATAGCCCATTTGAGATTTGTAAGAATATGCAGCCAATTTTGGAATTCTAATGGAATTTACTACAGCCCATTTACAGTTTGTTAAAAGTACAGCCCATTTCAACCAACCGTTCAAAACAGAATTCAATAAAATTTCCCACATTTTGATGGGATCCGAAATATTTTTATCCTGAAATTTCTAGTCGGATTAAATATAATTTCAATATAAATTTATATTACGTAAAAATCCAACGAAACATTGCGCTCGCAACAATTAATGAAATTAAAATTTTCAATATCCAAAAATAATATTTTATAAAGGAATTACGTGTTTGGTGCATTTTTATAGTTACTGCCCAGTTTTATAATTACATCCCATTTATTATTTCTTAAAGCCCATTTTCTTGTTAAGCCTAATGCATCCCTCCTAGGAAAGATTTGCAGCCAGTGAAGCGGAGAATAACAACTTGACCTTGCTCGGTATTCTAAAAAAAGTATAGCTGGGCTAGCCATTTTCAGCTTGAAAAAAATTAATATCTGGGCTGGATATCTGGCCTGGGATAGACGAGCCACAGCCCTCCCAGTTAATACCTGTAGCGATGTTTTCGTTGTTGTTCAGAGGAGAAAAATTAATATCTGGGCTAAACATCGCTCAAGAAAAACTCTGCAGTGCTCACACCTCAAAAACACAAATACTGCTCGAGCTGCTTGGTCCCAGCTATCAGCCGCTTCTTGTGCAATTCTCTCATTTGTTGACTACATAGGTTAACAATGGTGTGGGACCGTGATGTAAGGAAACCAGGAGGAAGCAAAAAAAGTATAGTTTTATATACTAATAAGGAGGCACTTGCGTACGTGCGGCTATGGCCCTGGTGGGCCCCCACTGTCATCCTCTCCAAATAAAGTCATCTCCTCTTCCTCATGTCCGTTGACCATGTTGACAACGCGAGACGACGGCGCCACAGCGAGCGCAACAACTCGAAGGACGACGGAGAGGGCCTCGCGGGCCCTACGGATGGTCTGATACAGCGTCCACTGCTCATTCGGGAAGCCAGGATCATAGGGCCACATGTCCACGACAGCATTGTCGTTCGCTTGTTCACCGGTGCTCGTTGAGGAGATGGAGGTTGCAGCACAGGTCCTCCTGCGCTGGTAGCTCTTCCGCCATTAGGGCGTCGAAGTGCGTCCGCACGTGCTCTATGGTGAACATGGCATGAACCGGCTTGGACAGTGGCGCCGGCTCCTGGTCGGAAGTTACGTCCATCGTCTGATTGTCGTCGCTCAGCTCGGCGAGCTAGCTGGCGAGCCAGCATGTCCGGCTTGTGGACCGACCCACTGCCAAGCACGAGTCTGACTGCCCTGGCTCACCCAGACCACCTCCTCGCCCGCGCGCGCTTTCCGCCCAAAACGGTCAGCGCCGCCCGCCCCGCTTCCCGGTGCAGGCGATTGCTCCGCCTTCAAACGACACAAGTGTCGTTCGTCTGTCCTTCTACCGCCCACATTAATGATACGCGGTTGCCGAGGTGGCTACTCCGACGCCACACGTCCGTCCCTCCGCCGCCCACCATTGCTATATAAACTGTTGTGCCGGCCATAGCCGTAGTCATCCGCATCCGTTCCCTTTCTCCTTTCCACACCACTACTGCCCACCATGGCTTCCTCGTGCTCCAGCGCTCTTCGGGACGGGCGGACAACGGACCACAAGGAGATGGCAGCCATTGCTGCCGACTGGCTAGCCGGCAGGCAGCCGGAGGATGACGACGTCCCAATGGAGAACATGGTAGTCGACGATCCGGCGCCAACCCCCTCCTCCGCGCCATCCTCGCCGGTGCATTGCACCATGACCATCGACGAGGCCCATGCCCAATATATGGACACGGTGAGGCATAAGCGTGAGGAGCAGTTCTGGGAGGCGCAGGCCGACGCCGCCTACAACCACCATCTCCTCCAGGAGCACTGCGCAGCGAGAGGAGCGAGATCGCCGCGAGCGGTGGAGCGAGGCGCTGCTCGACTCATACCGCTCCGCCCGCGAGGGCCGCCTCGAGCGCTGGCGGTACCGCATGCGGGCGGCGGAGGCTGCGGCCGCCTACAAAGAGGGCAATGAAGCGGGCGAGGCACTGTTTGGCGGGACTGAGGACGAGGCAGAGGACAATGCCGGCTCCGACGAGTCCCCGCTCCGCTGGCGTCGACAAGGCCCTGCTCCGCCGAGGCCTCGCGGCGCCAACAACGAGGCGGAAGACACCGACGGCTCCGCCGAGGCCCCACCCTACTGGCAAAGAGGGGGAGGATTTCCCCCGCTCCGCCGAGGCGCCGCCCGCCGGCAACGAGACAGAGGACATCGCCGGCTCCGCCGAGGCCCCGCCCCGCTGCCAGTGAGGCCATGCCACACAGAAAATGAGGAATAGGAACACGGTAGGTCGCTGCCGCTCGGGTCCAAGTAAGGCCACGCTGCTACCCTCCAGTTGAAGCCAAGCTAGGCGGGTTGACCACCGATGGCCGGTTAGCTTCTTGGCGGCGACGTGGAGTCACAGAGCTATGTTGGAGAAGGACGCTGCTTCTACTTAACTGCTGGTGTAGTTGGCTGACTGACACGTGGGCCCAACAGGCATCTGGGCCACATGTCAGTTACGCAACTGCACCTGCAGTTAATTCACTGAAGCTTCTGTTCGGCTTAGCCGGACACAGATGGGTACCTTCGGTTAATTAATTATACCTCCAGCGCGCCCCTTTTTAGTTGAAGAATATATGAAATGTAATGAAATCTGGCATGTTTATATGAAATCTGACCGTGTATGAATGAATTTATTTCAATTAGTTCGAATTCTTGTATCACTGGCATTGGATGAACATGCAAAACAATACGTACTAGCATTATTCGCAGGGTGATCACCTCGTTTGCAGCAGTTTCACATGTACTCCCTCCGGTCATTTCTAGTATGCATACAAGTTTTGTCTGCAGTCAAAGTATCTCTACTTTGACCAATCTTATAGAAAAAAGTATGCACTTTCACAATGTGCGAAGTAAAAAGGAACATAAGGAGTACAAAAAGTTTGAGCAGCTTTTTAGCGTTCCTGTACATTGCAATCAAACACATAGGCCAGGCAATTCATAGAGAACATTCAAAACAATCGATGATTACGCATCTCAGCGATTCACATGTCAGAGCCAATATTTACTTCACAACTAAAGAACAAAGAAAAATGGATCGGCGCTCTTTGACAAAGAAAAGGCGTCCCATTCAAAAATATCAAACGCATGTCTTCTTGCTAAAATCAATGAGCAAAATTTGACAAGGTTGTTCCATTACAAAATATCAAATGCCTACGATTGTGGAATCGGCAGGGTTTTCCATCAGTTCGGACATTGACATGGCACCTCGTGCTAAATAAACCAGTTGTTCTTTTTGTGCAGTTCCATCAAAATCAACCAAATTCGCGTGTAGCTTGTATGATTTTGCCCTTATATGTTGCAACGCCTTGAACATATCGGCACCTCCTTTCTTGTGGTGGAAATGAATGATTCGATGTATTCATGAACATTTTGTGCAGTTCCCATTAAAATCAAGCTGAGCACCCCTGTTTGCACAAATACAAAAAAAGTGATTAGTATAAAGCAAACTGTACTATGAATTGACAGTTTAAACAGGCACCTACATGGTCCATGTAGAGCACACTTTTAGAAAAAATGGAACTCAGCGGAAAGAATCCTAGAACAACATTGTACTCGCACATCACAGCAAGAAAATGGAGATTTGTCAGTCCTTCTGAGCTGAAGTTAGTTTGGTCTTGTGTGGAGTAATGTAACCATCCTTCAACTGCTCCTTCTATTGAGAAGATAGACAGGGCTTCTTCATCCTGGCATAATTGGAACTAGTCACTTCACGTACTCCATATTCTTCTTCAGAGGACGATGATCCTATTGTGCAAAGACAAGAGGACAACTAAATGCTAGCATCCCTGTTTGCTTGAAAAAAAGGAAAGGAAATATTTAAAACAACACAGATGAAGCACTTCTCAAGAACAATACAACTTTTACATGACAGTATCTAAACAGTAGCACAACACCAATAGAGATGACAAAGCTCAATCATATGGATGAAATCAGTGGGCGAGTACCAACCTTTGTCAGGAGGCTTATTGTGTAGAGCATACAGATGAAGCACTTCTCTGGAACCATCTGTTGCTATCTACTGTGGTGGCCATGCTTACAATATACTCCTCGATTAGTTTAATGTTTCCAACATCTTCTTGTGCAGTTCCACTAAAATATATGGTATCTTCAAAGAGGATCCCTGTTTGCAAAAGTAGAGATAATTACGTATTACATTAAGAGTGGCATCAAATCAGTGGCAAAACAATTGCTCGTTCCAGCCATAGCAATAAATTAAGATGCAAAACTATATCATTACTTGTGTCATCACTGTTCCAATGCTTCATTACAGCACCGGGAGTTGATTTTTGTTTTTCTTCCGCTTGTTCTTCCCCTTCATCACTTGGTTCAATAATAGACAAGCTTCGCCTTTAATGTAAGATTTGGCATGTCAATTAGGTTGCACAAGAATAGCACTAAACAATGACATTAATTTTCTGATGAAAGTGGCAAAATACAGGCCAACAGTTGTGAAATATCCTTATCTTACCTCAATGGGATATTACGGTGCACATACAGATTGGAAGTCTTGTCTCCATTTGTGCAGTTCAATAAAATCAAGCAACATTACCATACAAGTAGCACAACATATGAAAGCACACTGTAGAATCATGTGAAAGAAGGCTAGTACTGACCTCTCATGATGCGGAATTCAAACAACTCACAAGAAGAAGATCGGAACCAAATTTGCCAACACGGATAGGAAGTAAGATCTCCTCTTGTGCAGTTCCACTAAGATCAAGCAATCAAGCAACGTTGTCGGTGTGACATTTTGGTTGAACTGCACAAAACACTCTTAAAACAAAAGTGTTTTGTGCAGTGCAACAAAAGGTCACAATGGCAACGAGGTGAAGTAGATAACTCTGTTTACACAGAGGTGCAAAGGAAACAACTAGTGGTCAATAACGGTGGATGACACAGAAGCCAACAAAAAGAAGCATCTACCTTATCTAAATGGGAAAGAAAGCAAGATAGTAGCATTTCTCAAACGGTGGCATTGATTTATATTAACAGAGAGATTATATTAACAATAAAATTCGTTAAACATGTAATTTGCCTTTAACTATGGCATTGCATCAATTTTCCAGCGGCATTATTAGAGGGTGTTTGTTTACATGGACATTTTGGTGGAGGGACTAAAAAAACTCCGTGTCAGTCCCATCTAAACCAAACAGGAGGGACTTTTAGGGATTAAAAGTGGGCATTTGGGACTAAAGAAATAAGACCCAGAGGGAGAGTCTTTTTGGGACTTTTTCCAATAGTTGCCCCTGCCACGCGTCGCACGTTGTCTCTATTAGTCCATTACTAGGGGTAACATGGTCTTTTAGCATGTCATTTAATAACCTCTAGTCCATGTTTAGTCCCTGGAACCAAGCAGGTAGGGACTAGGTTTTTTTTAACCAAACACGGCCTTAGATTAACAACAGCTAAAGAGTTGCACGGGACAGTGGACGCACCAGCACCATGTGCATCTACCGATGTACTGGGGTGATGCACAGTCTGTTGCAACAAAGAACAAACAACCAAGGAGCATATTTGTGTTGGTCCCAGCTTTGTTATCTTTAGACACCTTTCCCTATGTGAGCGCAGCAAATCTAGTCCTGCTCAAACTCTACAGCCTTGTCCCCCAAAACAAAAGATCAGTTTGTTACAGATGTGCGTACTGCGTTTGTCATTGTTTTCCCTTTTCGACCAACGTAGGTGCTGGATAGCCAGTCTGTACTAGTACTTTCCCCACTTCCTTTCCTCTTTGAACCACGTCCTAGATTTATGCTATACAACTTTCCCCACTACTTTCCCCCATTCATGTCCTGTTTGAACCATGTCTTAGATTCATGCGATACAACTTTCCCCACTACTTTCCCCCTTCCTTTCCTTTTTGAACCACGTCCTAGATTCATGCTATACAACTTTTCCCACTACTTTCTCCCATTCCTTTCCTCTTTGAACCACGTCTTAGATTCATGGTATACAACTTTCCCTTCTACTTTCTTGTTTGATCCAACGCCTAGATTCGAGTGCAGAAGCGGAAAAAGCCCACATGCAGCTAGAGCAATGCATGTGGAATAAGTAAATTATACCTTAAGGTTCTTGGGGTGTGGTTCGGTGGGTGACCGGAGGCCGTTTGACCCACACTATGTACGGCGGCGAAGAAGAAGGGGTCAGAGGCCCTCCCACACAGCCGCTGGGTGAAAGTGAACAGCTGCGTCGGTAGTGGATTCCCTCCCTTACCGACGACGACAGCGTTAAGCCTCCTTCCATTCCGGGCGGACGGATCCTGCCGGCTCTTTGACCAGCAGTGAGGGGAGAGAGGCTAATGAAGTCTTGTTTAGATCTGGAGAGGGTGAGAGAGTGTGAAGAGAGCAACTACCAGTAGACCAGCAGTGAGGGGAGAGAGAGAGGCCAACGAAGTCTTGTTTAGATCTGGAGAGGGTGAGAGAGAGAGAAGAGAGCAACTACAAGTGCTGAGGCTCCAGCGTGTATATATATACTGGAGAGATTGTGAAGAGTGCAAACCCTAGAAAACAAGCGCCGAGGCTGCAGCTTATACGTGATGAGGTGATTATATGGTCACTGCGAGATCGTATAGCTCCGTATCCATCCATTTTGACCATTCAAAGAATCCTCCTGGCACGAATTATGCTCAAGTGTAGTTATCCAACCCGAGACCTCAAGTTTGATGAGCGAACATGCTAACCAGCTACACAACCCTCCCGTATGTTCAACGAGAGGAAAATAACCTTTTATACATTCCTGCATTCGTGTGACAAGCGTGCCGTGTTTTTTTGTGGGTGGGAGTAATTGGGATTTAAATCATAATCGTGTCATGTGGCTTTGGTGGTAAGACTATCCACAGTGGTGCAGAAATAATGCAGCCTTAGTCACCTTACCTCTCTCCAGGTAGTACGTTGGGTCCCACCAGTCAGAGGGTGAAACAAACAAACTAATAAGAAAAATTAAAAGCGCCAGCGGTGTATCTTACCTCATACATCTCGCTACTGCTCGAGAACACTGTCCAATTGATCCCTCTGTTCCCTCACGTACTATTTTAAGTGAATCCTTATTATAACATGCACACAATTTTGGGCACTTGTATTCGACCTAAGTCAGTGCGCCACCGTATCTCGTATGACTCCCTCCGTCTAGGTGTAATAGGTCACGTTAGAAGGTGCAACGGGACCAAGGTGCAAGCAGATTGGAGGATAAGGAGAAACTTGACCGGTCATTCCTCCAATCAAAGCCCTGATTTCTGTCTCTAAACGCAACAATTAATCCAAACAACTAAGAGATGCTGTTTTAGCTACCATGCAGGGCCACGTATTAACTCGCATGCAAGCCGACTTTGATTTCTTGACTGATCAACGCGTAGTTGCGCTCCATGCATTGGGTTTCCAGGGGAGATAACAAGGCAGAGTAAGGAGAATTTGGTTACATTGCTTAGGCTGGTCATAGTGGTGAGTAACTTGGACTACTAACATGCATATATTACTAGTCTATGTTACTACTATGCGAAGTTTGCCGTCGGAAGCGAGCCGATCTGGCTCTCCTGAGCTAGCAAGATTTTTCTAGCCCACCCAAGCAAGCTGGCCCACAAAAGCTAACATATTTTAACAGTTCCAAACGCCTAACCTTGCCCGGCTATGCTATAAGTTGTTCTTTCTAAGGATCCAAACGCTCCCTAAGTAACAACACTTTCTAGCAACGAGGCCAGGAGGGGATTGAGATGCGAAGTTAATGGACGACGCCTAAACATTTTGGGAATATCTGATTTCCGTAAGATGACTTAACACCTAGACAGAGGGAGTACTACTCCTCAGTCCAGGTTTGATAGAATATTCATCACCTCTTCTCTTCTTGTACGTACTCCATTTGTATCTCACTTCCTTTGGCTTCGCACTCGCACGATTTTCCTATTCTATGAACCTGTGTGTGCGTGTGCATGTGCGTGTGTGTGTTTAACAGCATGTGTGTGTTAGAGAGAGCGACAGATCGACCTACTCCTACAGAGAGATGGTGTGTAGTGTATGATTTTAGCCATGAGAGTCGGTGCATCCTCTCGTTCAGGCGTCCGGTAGGGACAAAGGACAGCTGCCACGCCCGCTCCCGACCAGCTGGCCCACCCAAAGCCCCTCCATCGCTCAAGGCCATCACCAAACGGTCAGCGCCGCTCCAAAGAATCGGTGCCGCATTCATGCCCGGGCAGAGCGAACGCGACCTCTCACTGGCGCCTGCATTGAAGGGAGAAGCGGATTCAAGAGTGATGGTTGCTTCGTCCGTCCAACTTACTGCTGGGTCTATGTGATTTGACGTCTCATTGGTCATTATTACTGAGGTGGTAGGACTGTTGGATGTCCCTTTCGGCGAAAGGAGGTACTACTACTAGATTACAATTTTCTCCATTCTTACGGAAGAGGAGTGCAAGAGCAGTGAAAACACGCAGGCTTAGTGATTACATGGCCCACCTCACACTATCACCATATTTTCTGGACACTGTGCGACACCTAACTCTTTACATAGTACTCCCTCCATTCCTAAATATAAGTCTTTGTAGAGATTCCACTAGGTGGACTACATACGGAACAAAATGAATGAATCTACACTTGAAATGCATCTATATACATCCGTATGTGGTTCATGGTGAAATCTCTACAAAGACTTATATTAAGGAACGGAGGAAGTACTAGTATAGTACGTACTGTAATTTATCAGCGAAATAGTGCAATGCTATGAAGCTTCCAGCTTCTGTTACATGTATCTTGCGTCCAAGGTTGCCTGTTGCAACATTTCATCAAATGCAAAGGAGACTAACATGCATGCTATTGCATCTCAATGATTGACAGATCATAGCAAATATCGGTTCCTCAAAAAGATCATAGCAAATATGTACTCCCTCCGTTCCAAAATAAGTGTCTCAACTTTATGCAGGGGGTGTTTGTTTCCAGAGACTTTTTAGTGTAGGTACTAGAAAAATTCCCTCTTAGAGACTTCTTAACCAAATAGGAGGGACTACTAGGAACTAAAACTTGCTTTTTGGGACTTAATGAAGAAGACTTTCAAGGAGAGTCTTTTTTGGGACTTTTCCAACAATGCCCCTCCCTGCACCCATTGCCCCGCCGCCCCATGGTGTTGTTTGGTTGTTATTTTTATGTATACTGGGGGTAACATGGTCATTCAATAACCTCTAGGGAGGGACTAGGGACTTTTTAGTCCCTGAAAACAAACATGGAGGGACTTTTTAAGGAGTAGGGACTTTTTAGTTGGGACTAGAAAACGTCCTAGGACTTATGAACCAAACAGGGCCACAATATGGACTACATACGGAGCAAAATGAGTGAATCTACACTCTAAAATACGTCTATATACATAAGTGTTTGGAGTATGTACTAGTAGTTCATATTGAAATCTACTAAAGGACATATATATTCCAAACAATATGATAATCTCTCTAACCAAGGTAGTAGGGACGAGGAGTAAACGGAGGGAGTAGTAAAAATTTCTCCTTGTCCTGCGAGCCACCGGCGCGTGGGCGAGGGAGCGGGCGTAAGGCGTACAGTACTACTACTAGTAAGCAAGCTTCACCTCATCCTGCGAGCCACCGCGCCCGTGGGCAGGGGAGACGGTGTACTAAGCAATCTTCTCCTCATTCTGCGAGTTGACGGGACACATCAAAAGTACTCCAGCGTATAGAGCCTTGCCTCTAAGGTAGGCCCCACATGGTTTGCCTCTTTTTTAACATAACGCGTCAAGTCGCAATTTTTTTGTTCACCCGTGGTAGACGATCCTCCATCCATCAAGTGGACAACCAGTACACGTGTCAAATTACCACGTGGGCTGCCTTTTCGTACATAAATGAGCTCCACCGTGTACCCGCACGGGTGTGGTTGGGAAAGAGACGGGAGTACGTGCGCTGTGCGTGCACCTCTTCTCTTTGTGCACGTCCCCCACCTATGTGGGTGTGTGTGAGAGATACAAACCTAGACAAATGTCTTGTGCGTTCGTGAGTGTTTTTTGTTTGGGGGGGGTGATTTCGTGAATGTATTTGTGGGAATATGTGTCGATGACATCTCAAACAAAATTTTGCATGCAATGTCGTCTGTGAAATGGCGATCCACGAGAAGAGAGGGAGGGGTCATAGATATCGATATAGTCGAAGAGAGGATCAAGGGGTGGGTGCGAGGTCGATGAAGAGAGCCATCGAAATTGTGTGTGTGGGGTGCAAGTCAAAGATATAGGGCAACTGACCTACCGGAACGTCAGAGGGCACATGTCAAGTTTGTATGTGGCAGGGAGACATGACTAGAGCACTCGATGTATCGGTGTGTGTGTGTGGGAGGGGGTGGGGGGAGGGGTAGGCACAGGCCTAACTATAGAGGTAGAACGACTCGTATATGTGTTGAGAAGGAGAGACCCAGCTATGTCTTTAGGGAGATCGATCGACATCCATACATAACTGAAGGACGGGAAATAGGATGGGACAGAGAGAGGCGGGAGAGAGAGGGAGGGAGAGGGGTAGAGTGCTGGATGGGTGATGGAGTCGCTTCTCGAAGATGGTGGGAGGCCTACTAGACAAACTAAGGGTGGAACTGCAATATTATCAATAAGAGTGGGTATGTGTTTCTGTGTGTGCCTGTGCATGATAGATCTGTCGGGACGCATCCATGGATGATGAAGGGGAACCATGTGTTTGGTAAGCAAACCTAACTAGATCGGTAGATCAATTGTTGTTTGTCGGAGGAAGGAGAGACATAACTAATGAGGTAGATTGATCGGCGTGTGGGGAAAAAACGAGTTATAAGGACCTAGCTAGCTATATGTATAGCGGGAGATCGGTCGGTGTACGTCCATTTGTTAGAGGCAAATAAGGCCCGACAAGACGGATAGACAGAGAGAATGGAGCTAGGAGGTGGTGCGAGAGGCCCAGCTACTAGCTAGATAGGGGGAGGAGTGTGCGGTTGTGAGATCGATGAAAAGATGGGCGAGAGTTTACACGTGTGTGGGACCGTATGAGAGACACGAGGCAAGGACACATAAAGGAGGAGATTGAAGGTGCGTGTGTATGTTGTAGGCAGACATCACTGGAGAGGTTTATCGACCGGTGTGTGTCGGAAAAAAGTTGTGGAGACTGTGGGAGAACGACCTAAAGAAAAAAAATGAATGTGCGCGATGGATAGAATGCTGAGGGAGGGGGAGGGCGAGGAGGGCGTGTGCATGCACAAGAGAAAGTTAGTGGTAGCTACAAAGGTTAGAGGATAGTGTGGGTGTAAGAGACTAACAAAGATCATAATTTGATATGAAAGTGGATTGATATATTTGAATAGGAGATCATAGTGTCTTAAACATATGCATGCATGAATATAGCGGTGATACGCGTGTTGTGGTTTTGCACATGTTATACCATAATGTGATAATGCATGGCGTTTGCAACTCACAGCTAAATGTCGAACAATCTAAACCATGCTATACATCGAACAATCTCACATTTTATTTGAATTTGTGATAATGTGTGGCGTTTGCACTTACAACTAAATATCGAACAATCTAAACAATACTATATATCGAACATTCTCACATTTTATTTGAATTTGTGGTAATGTGTGGTGTTTGCAACCCACATCTAAATACTTGTAGGCGTAGGGGGCGGGGCACCATACATAATGTGATAAACACATTATACATATGAGACATGGTTTAGATTATGAAGATCTAGCTAGAGCTTGAAATGTACTGTGATTTGAAATCAACATAAAGTGGATTCAAAAAATCGAGTTCGAGTTCATATAGTACACATAGTTCACATGTAACTTGCTACCTCTTGAGCACTGCGTTGGATTTCCTTGAAGAGGAAAGGATGATGCAGCAAAGTAGCATAAGTATTTCCCTCGGTTTTTGAGAACCAAGGTATCAATCCAGTAGGAGGCTACGCGCGAGTCCCTCGTACCTACACAAAGCAAATAACTCCTCGCAACCAACGCGAATAGGGGTTGTCAATCCCTTCATGGTCACTTACGAGAGTGAGATCTGGTAGATATGATAGATAATATTTTTGGTATTTTTGGTATAAAGATGCAAAGTAAAATAAAATAAAAGTAAAAAAGCAAAGCAATAAATAAAGTGATGGAAGATTAATATGATGAGGATAGACCCGGGGGCCATAGATTTCACTAGTGGCTTCTCTCAAGAGCATAAGTATTTTACTGTGGGTGGACGAATTACTGTTGAGCAATTGACAGAACTGAGCATAGTTATGAGAATATCTAGGTATGATCATGTATATAGGCACACGTCCGAGACAAGTAGACTGACGCCTGCCTGCATCTACTACTATTACTCCACTCATCGACCGCTATCTAGCATGCATCTAGAGTATTAAGTTAATGAAAACAGAGTAACGCCTTAAGCAAGATGACATGATGTAGAGGGATAAATTCATGCAATATGATAAAAAAACCATCTTGTTATCCTCGATGGCAACAATACAATCGTGCCTTGCTGCCCCTCATCCATTGGGAAAGGACACCGCAAGATTGAACCCAAAGCTAAGCACTTCTCCCATTGCAAGAAAAACCAATCTAGTAGGCCAAACCAAACTGATGATTCGAAGAGACTTGCAAAGATAACCAATCATACATAAAAGAATTCAGAGAAGATTCAAATATTGTTCATAGATTATCTTGACCATAAACCCACAATTCATCGGTCTCAACAAACACACCGCAAAAAGAAGATTACATCAAATAGATCTCCACGAAAGAGGGGGAGAACAATGTATTGAGATCCAAAAAGAGAGAAGAAGCCATCTAGCTACTAACTATGGAACCGAAGGTCTGAGGTAAACTACTCACACTTCATCGGAGGGCTATGGTGATGATGTAGAAGCCCTCCGTGGTGGATTCCCCTTCCATGAACTCAGAACAGGCCCCAAGATGGGACCTCGTGGGTACAGAAGGTTGCGGCGGTGGAATTAGGTTTTTGGCTCCGTATCTGATCGTTTGGGGGTATGTAGGAATATATAGGAGGAAGAAGTACGTCGGTGAAGCTTCATGGGGCCCACGAGGGTGGGGGCGCGCCCTAGGGGGGTAGGCGCGCCCCCTACCTCGTGCCCACCTCGTGGCTTTCTTGACGTAGGGTCCAAGTCTCCTGGGTCATATTCGGTGAGAAAATCACGTTCCCGAAGGTTTCATTCCATTTGGACTCCATTTGATATTCCGTTTCTTCAAAACACTGAAATAGGCAAAAAAACAGCAATTCTGGGCTGGGCCTCTAGTTAATAGGTTAGTAAAAGTAATATAAAAGTGGAAAATAAAGCCCAATATGGTCCAAAACAGTAGATAATATAGCATGGAGCAATCAAAAATTATTGATACGTTGGAGACGTATCATAACTCAAGACTAATCATGTGGTGTGCTGTGAAGATAATACACAAACGATGATTTAACTTGACAATAATGATGATTGTAGATCTTATTAAAACAGAGAAACGAATTCAAATGCTTTGACTTCACAACAATCATTATTGTAGATCTTATTCAAATAGAGAAACGAATTCAAATTTAGTTCATATTGAAGCGGTAGTATATACGTTTGGAATGCACTAAAACGTTCATTTGAGTAGTAGGATGCATGCATTATACATGTAGCGAAATATTTTAATTGAACACAACAAGAATTCAAAGTTTTGAATGACATTTGTAGTGCGAATTGATTTGGTACATTACACATTAGGCTTGTCCGGAAATTTCAACCCGCGCCTTGTTAGCCCGAAATATTTAAGATATATCTTTGCCTCGTTGTGCTCCGACAACACCCTCCATCTCAACCTGCGCCTTACTATTCCAAAATTACAACGCGCGTGAAAACTCTCACCTCCTGTGAAATCCCGACACGTGAAATGCCCGTGATACCCCTGAACAGGAAGAACTGCCTCAAATCGGTGGGGGTACTTTCGTAACTTACCCCACATTTCGGACAAGCGCGTCCCTAAGCCATGGTTCCCCACTCCCATCCCATCCGCCCACCCATTCGTACAACGAGGCCGGGAAAACCCGCGAAGCCCCACACCCTCCTCCGTCCGCCACCCAGCCGGAGCCTCTTCCCCGATGACGTCGTCCACAACAACACCTCGACGTCCCTCATCCACCGTACCGGATGAGGATCCATCGTTGATCTGGTCATCCCACCGGTTCAGCCACCCCGTCCTCCACCTCCAAGGAGCTGCCCCGACGTTCCCCTCGTCTTTTGCGCTATCTCCATTCCCACACCGCAGTATTCACCTGCACCACTGGAAGAGCATCATCATCACCATTTCCTCGGATCAAGTTGCGGCCTAATCGGCGCCACCAAAGAGGTTGTACACTAATCGCCGCATTTTCTTCGTGATTCGATCTCACGGTGCTGCCGACGCTCGGTCCCGAGCTGACACAACGCTGCTCCATCCACGGCGGCGTCGCCGGCCACTTCCTCCACGGCGTCGCTCCCTCTCGGCAGCGATGTCCACATCAGTAGGAGCTGCTGCTGCTTTAGCTCTTGCTCGCGCTGCTGCTCAGCTCTTGCTCTTGGTACCCTGCCTGGTCTGCTCTTGCTCTTGCTCTTGCTCGAGCTGCTGCTCTCGCTCTTGCTCTTGCTTGCGATGCTACTCTAATTTAGCTAAACTTCAGTCGACTGAATCGACTTTTGGGTCATTCAATTTTCAGGGGGTGAGGGGCTCGCCGGAGTTAAGGAAGAACCAGCCACAGCAGGGAGGGGGGCTCGCTGGAGAGGTACCCCACTATTTATTTTAGGGTTCAGGGTAGGGGCGGTGGTCGCCGGCGATGGTGGGGCGGTGGCGTGGGGATTGCCGGAGAAAAAGCTTGGCACGGGGGGCTAGAGGATGGCAGGCGGCGGACCGACGGTGGGGAGTGTTTTGGTGAGGCGGGGTGGCGCACCGCCGGCCGCGGGCTGCGAGGGGCGGCTATTTGGTCGGTGGTGGCTGGCGGCTCAGGGAGTGGAGTGTGAAGATGAACTGCAGGCCCTTGATTTTGTATCCAACAACTGCAAAATTGACTGACCAGAGATGAAAAAGTCAGTCGACTGACGTGTAGCCTCACCTCTAGTGCGTTCAATTTCGACAGTAAAATTCAATTTCGACAGCAAAATTCAGTTTCGACAGTTAAGTTCAGTTTCGACAGTTAAATTCAGTTTCAACAATTAAGTTCAGAGATGAGTGGCTGATGTATACATCTAGCACTTTGTGGTTATGTATTTTACGTCATCTATTGGAGATGCTATTAGAATTCCACTCAGTTTAGCGTTATCTCTCTTGTCCTGCTTCAGCCTCGGTGTCGTACAACTCATTGGAGGTGCTCCAACGACGAAACCCTCCATCACAGCGGAGCAGTACCTCGGGCTCCATCTCCAAACGCCTAAGATCTTCTTCCCCTCCTCCGACAGCCAAGTCAGCCGGAGCATCCTCACCGGCCAACCCAATCACACTGAGATCCACATGGCTTCGCCAAAGTGGTTGTACACTTCTTGTGGTTTGACTTAATCTCACCATGCTTCTTCGCATCATGTGATCTTCCAATTCTTGTGAACCAAACACCCAGTTAGCGAAAATCCTGTGTTTTAAATTCTCTGTTTTGCACGTGCATTCCTATCATATTCTGTCTATTTCCTATCCTTGCATTATTAGAATCCTCAAATTCAAACAAGCCCTTACACAATTACTTACATTACGATATGTGTCAAAAAAACCTTATGTCTGGTTTGTCCTGCTCTGAGGTCTTGTGTTCCACCTAGCTCAGCTGCTCCAACGACGGAAGGGTTCACCACGGCAGGATCTGCTCTCCAGACTGTCTTTCGCCGCCTCGATCTTCTTCCCTTGCCCCGCAGCCACGATAACTGCATTACCATCATCAATCGAGCAGATGACCTTGAGGACTACACGGGTCCGCAAGAGAGGTCGCACTCTTCCGTGTCTGCTTATGTTATGCATCGCTTAATATAATGACATGCTACTTTATCGTCGTGTTCACCTATTAGACTCCGAGTCAGGTCCAAACTTATGCTGAAACTTGAGTTTTTAAATGGTTGTGGGGTACATATTGGGGCAGCAATCAGTACTATCTGGTTAATCTCGGGTGTCTACTATGAGTTTCATGTTGGGTGCAAACAAACATTAAAGGAGCCATTATCTGTATTTTTTAACTAAAGCTATTATCTGCCTGCTATCATTGGTTTTGGGTCTATCTACCATCACTCTGGATTTGTGCATGCACTCCTTACATAATCTCACTATGTTTTATTCCTATGCATGCCCGTTATTGTACACAACGGAATTGAACATGTAGAGCAAAAGAGACGAGCCTTGCGTGGCAATAAAATTTGATGCAGACGTCGCTCCATGGTGGGCGCAAAGGCAGCCCCCCTCCACCCATTTCGGATCGTAATCAAGAGGAAGATAACTGTCCCGAGGGGGATTCAGAAGCAGAAGACCACTCCTATTTACCCCATGAGGTCTTCGCTCTAACTTGGCATGCTGATGTTGGTAATATCATGCATATGCTGCCTTGTATTGCTTACTGTATACATCTAAGATGTCATCTGCTTAGTTTAGACATGCTTTGTGGCAATGCCATCTGTTTAGTTTCTTTATCATATATGTGAATCATGCAATGCCATCTTGTTTAGCCAGGCATCATATATGTGAATTTTGCAATGCCACCCTGGTTAGCCAGTCATCTTATATGTGAATTATATCATGACATCATTTTTTTATTACGTGTTAAATTTGTCAAAAAATTTAGTACATTCAATTACTCTTCCTGTGCATCAGCCATTCGGCACGGTCATGGAAAAATCTGGAGTGGAAACAAGGTCTTCAGAGCAGACAATGCTATCTGACGAAGCGTATGTCTTGCTGGTTACAGATAGCTCCTCAGAGGAGGATTCAGAGACAGATGACCAGTCCTATTCCCCCCTCCCCCCCGAGGTGCATGCTCTAACTTGGCAGGGTTATGTTGCTCATATCGTGCGTATGGTATCTTGCATTGCTATGTCATTTGCTTAGTTTAGACATGCTTTGTGTGAATGCCACCTGTTTAGTGTATAATTACCATATATGTGAATTATGCAATGCCATCTTGTTGCAAGACATTTTATATGTGAATTATGCAATGTTATCTTGTTGCAAGGCATTATATATGTGAATTATGCAATGACATGCTGTTTAGCCAAGCGTCATATATGTGAATTATATCATGCCGCCCTTTTTTTTGTATTTCTCATTGCTTTTGTTGACAATGTTTGTATATTCAACTGCTCTTCCTGTGCATCAGCCATTTGAATTGGTGCTGGAGAAATCTGGAGTGAAAAAGGTCTTGAGCGAGACAATGCTACTGCGGAAGCAGATATCTTGCTGATTCTGAGATAGCTCTTGAGAGGAGGATTGAGAGGCGATGACCAGTCCTATTATCCCCACGAGGTGTATGCTCAAACTTGGCAGGGTTATATTACTCATATCATGCATATGTTGTATTGCAATGCTTAGTTTTTACATCATATACATGATATTGAATGCCATCTCCTTAGTTGACACATCATATATGCGATTGCCCTCTGCTCACTTCCTTAGTATATAAGTCATATATTTGAATTATATCATGCCATGATGTTTACATAGACAACATGTATCTAAATTATGGCATGCCAACCCATTTTCTAAAGACATGATATAGTTATATCATCTCATCCTGTTTACATAGTCATCATATTTTGAATTATGTCATCTATCCATGAATTATGGCATGCCATCATGTTTCCATCGACGGCATGTTTGTGATTTATGGCATGCCAACCACTTTAATAGACACATCGTATAGTTATATCATGTCATCCTGTTTACATAGTCATCATATTTTGAAGTATGTCATTCTATCCTGTTTAGTTAGCCATCATACATGTGAAATTGTGTCATGCTATCCTATTTAATTATCCATCATATATGTGAAATTATGTCCTGCTATTACATTTGGTTAGACCACATAAATGTGAATTATTTCATGCCCTGTTTTCTTCCCTACTATCCATTGCACCTGTCTATCTTACAATGTCTGTACATTCAATTACTTTTCTTGTTTATCAGCCATTTCAATTGGAGGGGGTGATGGCAGTATCTGTGGGAGTAAAAACACGGTCTTCAGAAAAGATCGAGCTACCTGTTGATGGAGATAGAACCAGGGTTGTACTTTCCCAAGAACCAGCCCCACCACACATAACCCAGACTCACGCAGATTGTACAGCTACACCCCTTCTAGCCCCAACCCCAGCAGATAGTAACCCAGTTCCCGTTGACACAACACCATCTCCACCACAGAGCACCCAAACACGAGCAGTTAGTAAGGCAACTGCGGTGCCCAAAGCACGAGGACCACCACTCCGAACCCCAAGTCAACGCTTAAAGCAGAAGAAGAATTGTTCTCAGGTCAGGTTCCGTAGCTATGGTTCATACTACTTTGCTCTTGCATCACTGTATTTACTCATACCAACTAATTTCAAATTTGAAGGATGCAACTGAAACTCCAATGGTGCCATAGGTATGTTTTAAACCTCTTTCTTTAACGTGTTTGCTGTTGTAACTTGCTCTATGTAGATTTCAGTTTCAACCGAATAAACAGTTATGTTCTCATGCCATGCACATTACAAGTGTTGTTATTGCTGTGTAGTTTCCCACACTTATATTCTGTCTATTCTGCTTTGTCTTGAACAAATATTATTTGAAATGTGTCTCTATCTTGATTTGGCAACAAAAACTAGAATGATATAGACCATAAAGTGACCATAGTACATAGATATATGTTTGTTTCATGTTGTTATCCTGTGCACTTTACTACTGAACTCATTTACCAAAATGAGTTTCATATACAACATGGTAAACCTGTGATGTGCCTTCTTGTTTCTCTTTTAGAATGCGGACAAAATATTGGAGAACAGTACCCTGTTCTGCAATGGTGAAGGAAGTAATGCAGATAAGGTACAAGATAGTGAGACATCCCTGTTGGTCTCCAAGAAAGCTGATAAAAACTACCTTGGCGATAGTGAGATAACCCAAAAGTCTTGTCTTGATGTAGTGTTCGAGTTACTGGCCACTACTGCTGGCACAAGCTCTTCGAACTCGCTGCCTGAATCAGTTTTTATTCTTGAGTCTCGGCTTCAAGTTGAAAGACATCGATCGAGATGTCTTTGCGACAAGAAGTCAAGGATCGAGAAGTCCTGCAGAATTCAGATGCATACTTTACGTGCAACAACAAGCTACCGGAGGATTTAAGCGCCAAACAAGAGAAAGTTAATAAGCTTGATAAGCATCTTGCCAGACATTATGGGTACCGGGATATTGTTTCTTGAGATCTTCGAAGTGGTTTTAGTTACGGACTTGTTTTGTCATGCGTTTATTTGCACTGGTCGCCAACTTTGACAACCAGCGTATATGATATGCTGCTTTATTCCCTATATTTGCACTTTTGGCGAGCTTTGATGCCCAATGGATGTAATATGTGTAATAGCCGTGATAGCCTAGCGTAAGTTGCTTGCTTATTTATTTCCTTGTTGTCTTGTTTATTTGTTTGCTTGTAGTCAGTGATGTTCCTTTTTCGTGGTTTGCTAGTGGCTGCAATAACCTATTTTTTAAAACTAGGCCACAATAACCATGGGCTACATATTTACTGTAGTGACACTAGGCCTTCTATGGGCCATAGAAACAATGGGCCTTCTACGGGGCATAGAAACAATGGGCCTTCTATGGGCCGTATCATCAATGGGCCTTCTACGGGCCGTATCATCAATGGGCCTTCTACGGGCCGTATGATCGATTGCCCAAACATGGGCCAATAACATACCGCATTATGGCCATAAATGGGCTAGAGTTGGAATCGTCCGTTCATGGGCCGACCATAACGGGTCATCGTTAATCGGTCGTATTTGATGATGCTATGAAAACGGCCCAACGTATTAACAGGCCACAAACGGGCCGACTGTAACCATGGGCTGAATTTGGCCCTAAGCGAAAAATAGCGATGTGGGTCGTAAGTAACGAATCTTTGAAATGAGCCTAAGAATAAATGGGCCCTGAGAAGGCCGAAAGATAACATGGCCTGGAAACAGCCCAACAGTATAATGGGCCGTTAATGGGTATAAAGTGATACACTGTTCATTATGGGCTAGTTTCACCTCGGGTCGTTAATGGGCCAAGAGTTACAAAGGGCCTCATATGGGCCAAAAGACTTCATGGGCTATACTTGGGCCAGAAGTTAAAACGGGCTGGAATCATATTGGACGGCCCAGATGACGCTACTGGGCCTAATTCGGATAGGTCGTAACGGGCCCTGGGTTAGCGGGTTGTAAATGGCTATATGCGAACAGGCCGTTAACAGGCTTTCCGTGGGCCGGGCCGCCACCTTTTGACCAAGTCAAACGGGTCGGCCTTTTCACAGGAATGGGCCTCTGTTGGGCCATGCCACGTGTCTATGTATCATAGGCGCCTTCGGTCCAATGGGTGGATGACATCTTTCCCAACGGTGAGCCGACATGTGTTTCCTCCAGCCAATGATGATTTTACACGTGGAAAATCCCCATTGGTCGGGGCTGTTAATGGGTTATCAGATCCAAAACCGGACCCGATAGCGTAACCGCGAGCCGTTACGGTGGATGCCACGTGTCGGTCACCCTTGACGAAAGCACTTCTATGACGCGAGATTTATTGTCATGGAAGTGGACACTTCCATGATGATATTTTTGGTAATGTCATGGAACACTTCTATGACAGCACAGGTATGACTATCTTGATTCTGTCATAAATTTGTCATGGATGTACACGCATGATAGAAAACGTGACCTACTATGACAAACACGTATCATCACGGAAGTGTATTTTTTTTGTAGTGCTGGGTTTTGTAAAGTATCACGAAGCAAAGGGAACATCACATGATAACCAATGGTTCACTCAAATATCATTCATGTAATCATAGGGACCAATATGGATGTCCACGGTTCCGCTATCGGTCATTGAACGAAGGGGTTTTCGTTCATGTCTATGGTTACCGAACCTATGGGGTCACGAGCTTAAGGTAATCATGATTTTCTGAGTGTTAGTAGGATGGGAGTGATGAGGATATATTTGTAGAATTGTTTCATTAATATCCGAAATAGTTCCGAGAGGTTCCGAAAGCGTTTCGGGGTCACCGGAAGGGTTTTGGTGAATATCGGGTATTACCAATTAATGTATATATAGGTGGAAAATCTTTTCGAGGATGTTAAATTATATATATTATGCTCTGAAAATTTTCAGAACAAAAAAATATTTAATTTAATATCAACGGGCCAAATAAGGCCAAGAGGTGGAGAAGGAGTTGGGCCACAAGGGACCAACAAGGGAGGCGCCCCTTTCCTAAGAGGGGGCGATCCTACTGAGGGGAGTCCTACCCCCTCCTTGGCGGCGCCCCAAGGGGGCTCTTTCCCCCTTGGTGGCAGTCTCATCTTCCCCCCAATCCTATATATACTAGAGGATTTCCATCCTATGGATACATAAGTTTTGGAGCCTCCTCTAGTTGATCTAGTTCTAGTTCTAGTTGGTCCTAGTTGACTAATTATAGCTAGCCCTAGCCACCTCTAATCCTCATAATTAGAAGCCCAGTGTGGTTCTAATCTCCTCCCTTTAATTCTTCGGTGATGATTAGCTCTGGATGGCGAAGTGTTGCCGGATCGTGAAGACCGTACGCTTGCAACCAAGTAGAGAGGCCGTATTTTTGGTCTTCCGTTCAAGGGATCATTCGAGGACGGTGTTCGCGGGATCGTTATCAATTTTCAAGGGACTTCAAGTACGATCTACACCGACTCGTCTACTTCCGCTGCACTCCGGAGTTGGTAACGATCGTTGATCATAACCCGATATGCATCTTCATATTGTTCTTGGGTGTTCGTAGGGCTTTTTTTTGTTTTCTACTACATTTCCCAACAGTGGCATCATGAGCAGGTTTATGAGTAGATGCAAGTTGCAATCTAGATCGCATCTTATATGTGAGGGTTGATGTTCTTGATATGCTTCCCACGAGTGTTGCTTCGGTTCAGTTCATCAGCAGAATGATGAAGTTTTGTTACAAGGTTCTGACAATCGACCGACTCTGGCTGTCGACGATCTGCTGATGTGGCTTGAAGCTACGTCGGTATTTCTCAAAAGAGGAAGGGATGATGAAGCACATCGGCGGTATGTATTTCCCTTAGTGATGAAATTAAGGTTATCGAACCAGTAGGAGAACCAAGCAACACTACGTAATCATCACCTGCACACAAATAACAAATAATCGCAACCTGACGTGTAAAAGGGGTTGTCAATCCCTTTCGGGTAACTGCGCCAGAAGTTAGCAAATGGACGTGAGAGAGTAGTAAATATTGATAGATCGAAGGCCAAACAAAATAAATTGCAGCAAGGTATTTTTGTATTTTTGGTTTAATAGATCTGAAAGTAAAAGCAAAGGAAAATAGATCGCAAAGGCAAATAATATGAGAAAGAGACCCAGGGGCCGTAGGTTTCACTAGTGGCTTCTCTCGAGAAAAATAGCAAACAGTGGGTGAACAAATTACTATTGGGCAATTGATAGAACTTCAAATAATCATGATGATATCCCAGGCAATGATCATTATATAGTCATCATGTCCAAGATTAGTAGACCGACTCCTGCTTGCATCTACTACTATTACTCCACACATCGACCGCTATCCAGCATGCATCTAGTGTATTAAGTTCATGGAGAAACGGAGTAATGCAATAAGAACGATGACATGATGTAGACAAGATCTATTTATGTAGAAATAGACCCCATCGTTTTATCCTTAGTAGCAGTGATACATACTTGTCAGTTTGATACGTCTCCAAGGTATCTATAATTTTTAATTGCTCCATGCTACTTTATCTATTGTTTTGGACTATAATGGGCTTTATTTTCCACTTTTATATTACTTTTGGGACTAACCTATTAACCGGAGGCCCAACCCAGAAATTTTGTTTTATGCCTATTTCAGTATTTCGAAGAAACGGAATATCAAACAGAGCCCAAACGGAATGAAACCTTCGGGAACATGATCTTCTCACCGAACGTGATCCAGGAGACTTGGACCCTACTCTAAGAAGTGCCAGAGGCGGTCATGAGGGTGGAGGGCGCCCCCCTGGGTGCGTCCCCCTGCCTCGTGGGCCCCCTGACGCTCCACCGATGTACTCCTTCCTCCTATATATACCTACGTACCCCCAACAGATCAGAGAAGGAGCCAAAAACCTAATTCCACAGCAGTACCTTCCTGTATCCATGAGATCCCATCTTGGGGCCTGTTCTAGAGCTCCGCTGGAGGGGGCATCCACCACGGAGGGCTTCTACATCAACACCATAGCCCCTCCGATGAAGTGTGAGTAGTTTACTTGGACCTTGGGTCCATAGCTAGTAGCTAGATGGCTTCTTCTCTCTTTTTGGATCTCAATACAATGTTCTCCCCCTCTCTCGTGGAGATCTATTCGATGTAATCTTCTTTTTGCGGTGTGTTTGTTGAGACCGATGAATTGTGGGTTTATGATCCAGCTTATCTATGGAAAATATTTGATTCTTCTCTGAATTCTTTTTTGTATGATTGAGTTATCTTTTCAAGTCTCTTCGAATTATCCGTTTGGTTTGGCCAACTAGATTGGTAGTTCTTGCAATGGAAGAAGTGCTTTGCTTTGGGTTCAATCTTGCGGTGTCCTTACCCAGTGACAGAAGGGGTTGCAAGGCACGTATTGTATTGTTGCCATCGAGGATAACAAGATGGGGTATTTATCATATTGCATGAATTTATTCCTCTACATCATGTCATCTTGCTTAAGGCTCTGTTTTTAACTTAATACTCTAGATGCATGCTTTGGATAGCGGTCGATGAGTGGAGTAATAGTAGTAGATGCGAATCGTTTGGTCTACTTGTTTGGACGTGATGCCTATATACATGATCATTGCCTAGATATACTCATAACTATGCTCAATTCATCAATTGCTCAACAGTAATTTGTTCACCCACCGTAGAATATCTATGCTCTTGAGAGAAGCCACTAGTGAAACCTATGGCCAGCGGGTCTATTCTCATCATATCAATCTCCATCACTTTATTTACTTGCTTTGCTTTTACTTTTCACTTTGCATCTTTATACCAAAATACCAAAATATTATCTCTATCGATCTCACTCTCGTAAGTGACCGTGAAGGATTGACAACCCCTAATCGCGTTGGTTGCGAGTAGCTATTGTTTTGTGCAGGTACGAGAGACTTGCGTGGCCTCCTCTTGGATTGATACCTTGCTTCTCAAAAACGAGGGAAATACTTACGCTCTTGTGCTGCATCATCCTCTCCTCTTGGGAAAACCAGCATAAGCTCAAGACGTAGCAAGAAGGATTTCCGGCGCCGTTGCCGGGGAGGTCTACATAAAAGTCAACATACCAAGTACCCATCACAATCCCTATCTCTCGCATTACATTATTTTCCATTTGCCTCTCGTTTTCCTCTCCCCCACTTCACCCTTGCCGTTTTATTTGCCCTCTCTTTCCCAATCTCCTCCTCCTTTTTCCCTTGCCTTTTTCTCGTCCGTTTGTTTGCTCGTGTGTTAGTTTGCTTGCTTGTCGCTATGTCTGAAATTGGGGAAATTATCGCCGATATGGGTGATAATAATATTGAAAATTCTGAAGCTCCTGTTGAAGAATCCCCTACCTATCACACAAAAAGATTTCGAATCGGTAGTGGTAATATTATTGGAAAAGGAGTTATTCAAGATTTCTTTACTTGTGCTGGTGCTTTACCCTCTATGGGTGGTTCTATTCTCCATAGAACTAATAGTCTTGCGGACGCTATTGCCATGCTTATCGTTGAACTTGAAATGCAATTTATGCATATGGACCCTTCTATACAAAGAATTTTCCTAGAATTTTCTAATATTGAACACTCCTCATTAGCGTGCGCTACTATCTTTTGGCTCATGAATTCAGATTTATAATAAAAGAAGCCAAAGAAATCTTTGCGCATTATAGGGTGGACGATGGCCGTCCTCCCATAGAATCTATCCTTTTTTATCAAGAAGAAATAATGCGTTTTCAATCTATCGACTATGTTGCTTTGAATGAAAATCTTAGAAAAAAGGTGCCTACCAATATTTTAATTGATAGAATCTACGAGCTTAATGATGATTTGGCTATTCAAAATAATGAGCTAGGATGCTCTCTTGAGTATAAGCTCACAAAGTTCTGTCAAAAGAATGCTTATAATGATGAATTGGTTGTGCAATATGAAGGGCCGAAAGAGGAACCTATACCTCCTAAAATTGATCTTGGGGACTTTTGTCCTATTAAATTTAGCCCTTTTGATTAGTTTTTCTTGCCTCAAAGAAAACTTGCTGCCGAACGTAGAGAATATGAAATGAGTTTCACCGATCTATCTTATTACTACGGCACTACCTAGATCTATCCTTGCTTTTATGCCTAGCTAGGGGCGTTAAACGATAGCGCTTGTTGGGAGGCAACCCAATTTTATTTTTAGCTTTTTGTTTTTGTTTCTGTTTAGGAATAAATAATCCATCTAGCCTATGTTTAGATGTGGTTTTATATTTTAATTATTGTTTGTGCCAAGTTGAACCTATTGGATCTTCTTGGATGATAGTTATTTGATCTTGCTGTAATTTCCGAATCTTTGTGCTCGATGCGAATTGTTAAAAATCACCAGCGTGATAAAATACTGATTCAATTGCTGCTGATCAATAAAAATTGTCCAGGTCGTCTATTTTTGGTAGAATTTTTGGGTTCCGAAGTTTGCGTTAGTTCTGATTACTACTGACTGTTACATTTACGTGATTCTATTTTGCGTGTGTTGTTTGCTTATTTTGATGAATCTATGGTTAGTAAAATAGTTTATAATCCATAGAGAAGTTGGAATACAGTAGGTTTAACACCAATATAAATAAAGAATGAGTTCATTACAGTATCTTAAAGTAGTCTTTTGTTTTCTTTCTCTAGCAGACTCACGAGATTTCTATTGAGTTTTGTGTTGTGAAGTTTTCAAGTTTTGGGTGAATTCTTTTGATGGATTATGGAACAAGGAGTGGCAAGAGCCTAAGCTTGGGGATGCACATGGCACCCCAAGATAATCCAAGGACACCAAAAGTCAAAGCTTGGGGATGCCCTGAAGGCATCCCTCTTTAAATCTACTTCCATCGGTAATTTACTTGGAGCTATATTTTTATTCACCAACATGATATGTGTTTTGCTTGGAGCGTCTTGTATTATTTGAGTCTTTGCTTGTTAGTTTACCACAATCATCCTTGATGTACACACCTTTTGGTAGAGCCATACATGAATTGAAATTTGATAGAATACTCTATGTGCTTCACTTATATCTTTTGAGCTTGATAATTTGCTCATAGTGCTTCACTTATATCTTTTTGAGCGTGATAATTTTTGCTCTAGTGCTTCACAAAGATCTTTTAGAGCACGGTGGTGGATTTGTTTTAAAGAAACTTGATCTCTCATGCTTCGCTTAGATTATTTTGAGAGTCGTTAATAGCATGGTAATTTTCTTAATGTTAATATACTTGGTATTCAAGATATGTGAAACTTTCTTTTGAGTGCGTTGAATACTAAGATAAGTTTGATGCTTGATAATTGTTTTGAGATATGGAGGTGATAATATCAAAGTCATGCTAGTTGAGTAGTTGTGAATTTGAGAAATGCTTGTGTTGAAGTTAGCAAATCCCGTAGCATGGACGTATGGTTAAAGTTATGTAACAAATTTGAAACATGAAGTGTACACGGCTTGTGCATCCTTATGAGTGGCGGTCGGGACGAGCGATGGTATTTTCCTACCAATCTATCCCCTAGGAGCATCGCGTAGTACTTGATTTTTGATGACTTCTAAATTTTTGCAATAAGTATATGAGTTCTTTTGACTAATGTTGAGTCCATGGATTATCGCACTTTTACCTTTCCGCCATTGCTAGCCTCTTCGATGCCGTGCATTGCCCTTTCTCACATTGAGAGTTGGTGCAAACTTCACGGTGCATCAAACCCGTGATATGATATGCTCTATCACATAAACCTCCTATATCTTCCTCAAAACAGCCACCATACCTACCTATTATGGCATTTCCATAGCCATTCGAGATATATTGCCATGCAACTTTCCACCGTTCCGTTCATCATCATCATGACATACCTTACTTTTGTCATATTGCCATTGCATGATCATGTAGTTGACATCGTATTTGTGGCAAAGCCACCATGCATTATTTTCATACATTTCACTCTTGATTCATTGCACCATCCCGGTACACCGCCGGAGGCATTCATATAGAGTCATACCTTGTTCTAGTTTCGAGTTGTAATCATTGAGTTGTAAATAAATAGAAGTGTAATGATCATCATTATTAGAGCATTGCCCAAAAAAAAGAGAAAGGCCAAAAAAAAGAAAGGCCCAAAAAAAAGAAAAGAAAAGGGCAATGCTACTATCTCTTTTTCCACACTTGTGCTTCAAAGTAGCACCATGTTCTTCATGTAGTAAGTCTCATATTTTGTGCTTCAAAGTAGCACCTTGTTCTTGATGTAGTGAGTCTCATATATTGTGCTTCAAAGTAGCACTATGTTTTTCATATAGTGAGTCTCATAAGTTGTCTTTTTTCATACTAGTGGGAATTTTTCATTATAGAACTTGGCTTGTATATTCCTACGATGGGCTTCCTCAAATGCCCTAGGTCTTCATGAGCAAGCAAGTTGGATGCACACCCACTAGTTTTCTTTTGTTGAGCATTCATAGCTCTAGTGCATCCGTTGCATGGCAATCCCTACTCCTCATGTTGACATCAATTGATGGGCATCTCCATAGCCCGTTGATTATCCTCGTCAATGTGAGACTTTCTCCTTTTTTTCGTCTTCTCCACACAATCCCCATCATCATATTCTATTACACCCATAGTGCTATATCCATGGCTCACGCTCATGTATTGCCTGAAGGTTGAAAAAGTTTGAGATTATTTAAGTATGAAACAATTGCTTGGCTTGTCATCGGGGGTATAGAAGTTGGGAACATCTTTGTGTGACGAAAATGAAGGATAGCCTAACTATATGATTTTGTAGGGATGAACTTTCTTTGGCCATGTTATTTTGAGATGACATAATTATTTTGATTAGTATGCTTGAAGTATTATTATTTTTATGTCAATATGTACTTTTGTCTTGAATCTTTCGGATCTGAATATTCATATCACAATTAAGAAGATTTACATTGAAATTATGCCAAAGTATCACTCCGCATCAAAAATCCTCTTTTTATCATTTACCAACTCGAGGACGAGCAGGAATTAAGCTTGGGGATGCCTGATACGTCTCCAACGTATCTATAATTTTTTATTGCTCCATGCTACTTTATCTATTGTTTTGGACTATAATGGGCTTTATTTTCCACTTCTATATTACTTTTGGGACTAACCTATTAACTGGAGGCCCAGCCCAGAATTGCTGTTTTTTGCCTATTTCAGTATTTCGAAGAAACGGAATATCAAACGGAGTCCAAATGGAATGAAACCTTCAGGAACGTGATCTTCTCACCTAACGTGATCCAGGAGACTTGGACCCTACTCCAAGAAGTGCCAGAGGCGGTCACGAGGGTGGAGGGCGCGCCCCCTGCCTCGTGGGCCCCCTGACGCTCCACCGACGTACTCCTTCCTCCTATATATACCTACGTACCCCCAACAGACCAGAGAAGGAGCCAAAAACCTAATTCCACCGTCGTACCTTCCTGTATCCATGAGATCCCATCTTGGGGCATGTTCTGGAGCTCCGCCGGAGGGGGAATCCACCATGGAGGGCTTCTACGTCAACACCATAGCCCCTCCGATGAAGTGTGAGTAGTTTACTTTAGACCTTCGGGTCCATAGCTAGTAGCTAGATGGCTTCTTCTCTCTGTTTGGATCTCAATACAATGTTCTCCCCCTCTCTCGTGGAGATCTATTCGATGTAATCTTCTTTTTGCGGTGCGTTTGTTGAGACCGATGAATTGTGGGTTTATGATCCAGCTTATCTATGGAAAATATTTGATTCTTCTCTGAATTCTTTTATGTATGATTGAGTTATCTTCGCAAGTCTCTTCGAATTATCCGTTTGGTTTGGCCAACTAGATTGTAGTTCTTGCAATGGGAGAAGTGCTTAGCTTTGGGTTCAATCTTGCGGTGTCCTTACCAAGTGACAGAAGGGGTTGCAAGGCACGTATTGTATTGTTGCCATCGAGGATAACAAGATGGGGTATTTATCATATTGCATGAATTTATTCCTCTACATCATGTCATCTTGCTTAAGGCGTTACTCTGTTTTTAACTTAATACTCTAGATGCATCTTTGGATAGCGGTCGATGAGTGGAGTAATAGTAGTAGATGCAGAATCGTTTGGTCTACTTGTTTGGACGTGATGCCTATATACATGATCATTGCCTAGATATACTCATAACTATGCTCAATTCATCAATTGCTCAACAGTAATTTGTTCACCCACCGTAGAATATCTATGCTCTTGAGAGAAGCCACTAGTGAAACCTATGGCCCATGGGTCTATTCTCATCATATCAATCTCCATCACTTTATTTACTTGCTTTGCTTTTACTTTTAACTTTGCATCTTTATACCAAAATACCAAAAATATTATCTCTATCAGATCTCACTCTAAGTAAGTGACCGTGAAGGATTGACAACCCCTAATCGCGTTGGTTGCGAGTAGCTATCGTTTTGTGCAGGTACGAGGGACTTGCGTGTGGCCTCCTACTGGATTGATACCTTGGTTCTCAAAAACTGAGGGAAATACTTACGCTACTGTGCTGCATCATCCTCTCCTCTTCGGGGAAAACCAACGCAAGCTCAAGACGTAGCACGGTTCCCCTTCTATCACTGGGATCAAGCACCGTAAGATCGAACCAACTACAAAGCACCTCTTCCCATTGCAACATAAATAGATCAAGTTGGCCAAACAAAACCCAAATATCGGACAAGAAATATGAGGCTATAAGCAATCATGCATATAAGAGATCAAAGAAGCCTCAAATAACTTTCATGGATAAAAAGATAGATCTGATCATAAACTCAAAGTTCATCTGATCCCAACAAAAACACCGCAAAAGAGTTACATCATATGGATCTCCAAGAGACCATTGTATTGAAAATCAAAAGAGAGAGAGGAAGCCATCTAGCTACTAACTACGGACACGTAGGTCTACAAAGAACTACTCAAGCAACATCAGAGAGGCACCAATGGAAGTGGTGAACCCTTCCGTGATGGTGTCTAGATTGGATATGGTGGTTCTGGACTCTACGGCGACTGGAATTGATTTTTGTCGACTCTCCTAGGGTTTCTGGAATATTGGGGTATTTATGGAGCAAAGAGGTGGTCCGGGGGGCACCCGAGGTGGCCACAACCCACCAGGGCGCGCTTGGGCCTCCAGGTGCACCCTGGTGGGTTGTGCTCCCCTCAGAGCACCCCCAGGCGCTTCTCCGGCCCACTAGATGTCTTCTGATCCAAAAATCTCCTCCAGGCGCACCCTGGTGGGTTGTGCTCCCCTCGGAGCACCCCCCTAGGCGCTTCTCCGGCCCACTGGATGTCTTCTGGTCCAAAAAAAGTCTCCAAAAAGTTTTGCTGCATTTGGACTCCGTTTGGTATTGATTTCCTGCGATGAAAAAACATGCAGAAAACAACAACTGAGACTTGGCACTATGTCAATAGGTTAGTACCAAAAAATGACATAAAATGACTATAAAATGATTATAAAACATCCAAGAATGATAATATAATAGCATGGAACAATCAAAAATTATAGATACGTTGGAGACGTATCAGCATCCCCAAGCTTAATTCCTGCTCATCCTTGAGTAGGTAAATGATAAAAACAGAATTTTTGATGTGGAATGCTGCCTAACATGTCATCTCATATTCTTTTCTTTATAGCATTGACATTTGGACTTTTATTAGATTCAAAGCAATAGATTAGTTTTGACATGATGACTTAAATACTCAAGCATATCAACAAGCAACCATGTCTTTCAAAATATCAATGCTAAAAATAAGTTATCCCTAGCCCATCATGCTCAACCATTTATCCATTCATGAAACACACTCGCATATTAACTACACCCAATACTCAAGTACGATCATAGTGCCTCCTAGTTGGTGCTTTTATAAGAGAAGATGGAGACTCAAATTCAAAATAAAAATTGCATAAAGTAAAGAAAGGCCCTTCGCGGAGGGAAGTAGGGATTTGTAGAGGTGCCACAGCTCAAAGCGAAAAACTTAGAGATAAAAACATTTTGGGAGGTCTGCCTTTCCCACCAACAAAATCGACTTAGAGTTCCCAATACTTTCCATGCTAGATATATCATAGGCGGTTCCCAAACAGAAAATAAAGTTTATTCCTTTTTCCACCATACTTTCACTTTGCATGGCTAACCGTATCCACGGGTGCCCTCCATACCAACACTTTCCAAGTAATTTATTATTTGACAACATAAAGTAAATTCATTTTTCATTTCGGGATTGGGCATCCCTAATACCTTTTCCTTACTCTCGTGCAATGACAAGTGAATAAACACTCATCGTGAGAATAACACATCTAGCATGGAAAATATTAGCCACCCCTCACCGCCTCCTGAGCGGTATGAACACACAAAAAAAGAAGTTTATTTTGAAAATTAGAGATGGCACATACGAGTTTGCTTAGAACAGAAAAGAATACCGCATACAGGTGTTGGGGAACATAGTAATTTCAAAAAAAAATCCTACGCACACACAGGATCATGGTGATGCATAGCAATGAGAGGGGAGAGTGTGTCCACGTACCCTCGTAGACCAAACGCGAAGAGCGTTAGAACAACGCGTTGATGTAGTCGTACGTCTTCACGATCCGATCGATCCAAGTACCGAACGCACGGCACCTCCGAGTTCAGCACACGTTCAGCTCGGTGAAGTTCCACGAATTCACGATCCAGCAGAGCTTCGAGGGAGAGTTTCGTCAGCACGACGGCGTGATGTCGGTGATGATGATGCTACCGACGCAGGGCTTCGCCTAAGCACCGCTACGATATGATCGAGGTGGATTATGGTGGAGGGGGGCACCACACACGGCTAAAAGATCAACTGATCGACTTGTGTGTCTATGGGGTGCCCCCTGGCCACGTATATAAAGGATGGAGGGAGGAGGAGGTCAGCCCTCATAGGGCGCGCCCAAAGTGTGGAGTCCTACTAGGACACCCTAGTCCTAGTAGGATTCCACCTCCCACATGGAATAGGAAAAAGGGAAGGGAGAAGGAGAAGGAAGGAAGGGGGCGCCCCCTTTCCCTAGTCCAATTCGGACCAGTCCATGGGGAAGGGGCGCGGCCACCCTTGAGCCCTTTCTCTCCTTTCCTGTATGGCCCATTAAGGCCCAATACGAATTCCCGTAACTCCCGGTACTCCGAAAAATACCCGAATCACTCGGAACCTTTCCGATGTCCGAATATAGCCTTCCAATATATCGATCTTTACGTCTCGACCATTTCGAGGTTTCTCGTCATGTCCCCGATCTCATCCGGGACTCCGAACAAACTTAGGTCATCAAATCACATAACTGATAATATAAATCGTCACAGAATGTTAAGCGTGCGGACCCTACGGGTTCGAGAACTTTGTATACATGACCGAGACTCATCTCCGGTCAATAACCACTAGCGGAACCTGGATGCTCATATTGGTTCCTACATATTGTACGAAGATCTTTATCGGTCAAACCGCATAACAACATACGTTGCTCCCTTTGTCATCGATATGTTACTTGCCCGAGATTCGATCGTCGGTCTCTTAATACCTGGCTCAATCTTGTTACCGGCAAGTCTCTTTAATCGTTCCGTAATACATCATCCTGCAACTAACTCATTAGTTACAATGCTTGCAAGGCTTATAGTGATGTGCATTACCGAGAGGGCCCAGAGATACCTCTCCGACAATCGGAGTGACAAATCCTAATCTCGATCTATGCCAACACAACAAGTACCATCGGAGACACCTGTAGAGCACCTTTATAATCACCCAGTTACGTTGTGACGTTTGGTAGCACACAAAGTGTTCCTCCGGTATTCGGGAGTTGCATAATCTCATAGTCATAGGAACATGTATAAGTCATGAAGAAAGCAATAGCAATATACTAAACGATCAAATGCTAAGCTAATGGAATGGGTCAAGTCAATCACATCATTCTCTAATGATGTGATCCCGTTAATCAAATGACAACTCATGTCTACGGCTAGGAAACTTAACCATCTTTGATTCAACGAGCTAGTCAAGTAGAGGCATACTAGTGACACTCTGTTTGTCTATGTATTCACACATGTACTAAGTTTCCGGTTAATACAATTCTAGCATGAATAATAAACATTTATCATGAAATAAGGAAATAAATAATAACTTTATTATTGCCTCTAGGGCATATTTCCTTCAGTCTCCCACTTGCACTAGAGTCAATAATCTAGTTCACATCGCCATGTGATTTAACACCAATAGTTCACATCACCATGTAATTAACACCCATAGTTCATATCGTCATGTGACCAACACCCAAAGGGTTTACTAGAGTCAATAATCTAGTTCACATCGCTATGTGATTAACACCCAAAGAGTACTAAGGTGTGATCATGTTTTGCTTGTGAGAGAAGTTTAGACAACGGGTCTGCCACATTCAGATCCGTATGTATTTTGCAAATTTCTATGTCAACAATGTTGTGCACAGAGCTACTCTAGCTAATTGCTCCCACTTTCAATATGCATCAAGATTGAGACTTAGAGTCATCTGGATCAGTGTCAAAACTTGCATCGACGTAACCCTTTACGATGAACCTTTTGTCACCTCCATAATCGAGAAACATATCCTTATTCCACTAAGGATAACTTTGACCACTGTCCAGTAATCTACTCCTAGATCACTATTGTACTTCCTTGCTAAACTCAGTGTAGGGTATACAATAGATCTGGTACACAACATGGCATACTTTATAGAACCTATGGCTGAGGCATAGGGAATGACTTTCATTCTCTTTCTATCTTGTGTCGTGGTCGGGTTTTGAGTCTTACTCAATATCACACCTTGTAACACAGGCAAGAACTCTTTCTTTGACTGTTCCATTTTGAACTACTTCAAAATCTTGTCAAGGTATGTACTCATTGAAAAAACTTATCAATCGTCTTGATCTATCTCTATAGATTTTGATGCTCAATATGTAAGCAGCTTCACCGAGGTCTTTCTTTGAAAAAACTCCTTTCAAATACTCCTTTATGCTTTCTAGAAAATTCTACATTATTTCCGATCAACAATATGTAATTCACATATACTTATCAGAAATGTTGTAGTGCTCCCACTCACTTTCTTGTAAATACCGGCTTCACCGCAAGTCTGTATAAAGCTATATGCTTTGATTAACTCATCAAAGCGTATATTCCAACTCTGAGATGCTTGCACCAGTCCATAGATGGATCGCTGGAGTCTGCACATTTTGTTAGCACCTTTAGGATCGACAAAACCTTCTGGTTGTATCATATACAACTCTTCTTTAAGAAATCCATTAAGGAATGCAGTTTTGACATCCATTTGCTAGATTTCATAAAATGTGGCAACTGCTAACATGATTCGGACAGACTTTTAAGCATCGATACGAGTGAGAAAATCTCATCGTAGTCAACACCTTGAAATTGTCGAAAACATTTTGCGACAATTCGAGCTTTGTAACACTACTATCAGCATCCGTCTTCCTCTTGTAGATCCATTTATTCTCAATGGCTTGTCGATCATCGAGCAAGTCAACCAAAGTCCATACTTTGTTCTCATACATGGATCCCATCCCAGATTTCATGGCCTTAAACCATTTTACGGAATTTGGGCTCATCATCGCTTCCTCATAGTTCGTAGGTTTGTCATGGTCAAGTAACATGACCTCCAGAATAGGATTACCGTATCACCCTGGTGCGGATCGTACTCTGGTTGACCTACGAGGTTTGGTAGTAACTTGATCTAAAGTTTCATGATCATCATCATTAATCTTCCTCACTAATTGGTGTAGGCATCACTGGAACTGATTTCTGTGATGAACTATTTTCCAATTCGGGAGAAGGTACAATTAACTCATCAAGTTCTACTTTCCTCCCACTCACTTCTTTCGAGAGAAACTCCTTCTCTAGAAAGGATCCATTCTAAGCAACCAATATTTTGCCTTTGGATCTGTGATTAGAAGGTGTACCCAACAGTCTCCTTTGGGTATCCTATGAAGACGCATTTCTCCGATTTGGATTCGAGCTTAGCAGGTTGAAAACCTTTTCACATAAGCATTGCAACTCCAAACTTTAAGAAACAACAACTTTGGTTTCTTGCCAAACCACAGTTCATATAGCTAGTGTCGTCTGAACGGATTTAGATGGTGCCCTATTTAACGTGAATGCAGTTGTCTCTAATGCATAACCCCAAAACGATAGTGGTAAATCGGTAAGAGTCATCATAGATTGCATCATATCTAATAAAGTACGGTTACGATGTTCGGACACACCATTATGCTGTGGTGTTCCAGGTGGCGTGAGTTGCGAAACTATTCCGCATTGTTTCAAATGAAGACCAAACTCGTAACTCAAATATTCTCCTCCACGATCAGATCGTAGAAACTTTATTTTCTTGTTACGATGATTTTCCACTTCACTCTGGAATTATTTGAACTTTTCAAATGTTTCGGATTTATGTTTCATCAAGTAGATATACCCATATCCGCTCAGAACATTTGTGAAGGTCAGAAAATAACGATACCCGCCGCGAGCCTCAACCCTCATCGGATCGCATACATCAGTATGTATTATTTCCAATAGGTCAATCAATTGCTCGCTCCATTGTTTCGGAGAACGGAGTCTTAGTCATCTTGCCCATGAGGCATGGTTCGCAAGCATCAACTGATTCATAATCAAGTGATTCCAAAAGCCCATCAGCATGGATTTTCTTCATGCGCTTTACACCAATATGACCTAAACGGCAGTGCCACAAATAAGTCGCACTATCATTACTAACTTTGCATCTTTTGGCTTCAATATTATGAATATGTGTATCACTACAATCGAGATCCAACAAACTATTTTCATTGGGTGTATGACCATCGAAGGTTTTATTCATGTAAACAGAACAACAATTATTCTCTGACTTTAAATGAATAACCGTATTGCAATAAACATGATCAAATCATATTCATGCTCAACGCAAACACCAAATAACATTTATTTAGGTTCAACACTAATCCCAAAAGTATAGGGAGTGTACGATGATGATCATATCAATCTTGGAACTACTTCCAACACAAATCGTCACTTCACCCTTAACTAGTCTTTGTTCATTCTGCAACTCCCGTTTCGAGTTACTAATCTTTAGCAACTGAACTAGTATCAAATACTGAGGGGTTGCCATAAACACTAGTAAAGTACACATCAATAACATGTATATCAAATATACCTTTGTTCACTTTGCCATCCTTCTTATCCGCCAAATACTTGGTGCAGTTCCGCTTCTAGTGACCAGTCCCTTTGCAGTAGAAGCACTTAGTCTCAGGCTTAGGTCCAGACTTGGGCTTCTTCACTTGAGCAGCAACATACTTGTCGTTCTTCTTGAAGTTCCCCTTCTTCCCTTTGCCCCTTTTCTTGAAACTAGTGGTCTTGTCAACCATCAACACTTGATGTTTTTCTTGATTTCTACCTTCGCCGATTTTAGCATCGCGAAGAGCTTGGGAATTTTTTTCGTCATCCCTTGCATATTATAGTTCATCATGAAGTTCTATTAACTTGGTGATGGTGACTAGAGAAAATTTTCAATTACTATCTTATCTGGAAGATTAACTCCCACTTGATTCAAGCAATTGTAGTACCCAGACAATCTGAGCACATGCTCACTGGTTGAGCTATTCTCCTCCATCTTTTAGCTGTAGAACTTGTTGGAGACTTCCTATCTCTCAACTCGGGTATTTGCTTGAAATATTAACTTCAACTCCTGGAACATCTCATATGGTCCACGACGTTCAAAACATGTTTGAAGTCCCGATTCTAAGCCGTTAAGCATGGTGCACTAAACTATCAAGTAGTCATCATATTGAGCTAGCCAAACGTTCATAACATATGCATCTGCTCCTGCAATAGGTCTGTCACCTAGTGGTGCATCAAGGACATAATTCTTCTGTGCAGCAATGAGGATAAACCTCAGATCACGGACCCAGTCCGCATAATTGCTACTATCATCTTTCAACTTAGTTTTCTCTAGGAACATATATAAAACATAGGGAAGCAACAACGCGAGCTATTGATCTATAAAATTATTTGCAAAATACTATCAGGACTAAGTTCATGATAAATTAAAGTTCAATTAATCATATTACTTAATAACTCTCACTTAGATAAACATCCCTCTAATCATCTAAGTGATCACATGAACCAAATCAACTAAACCATGTCCGATCATCACGTGAGATGGAGTAGTTTTCAATGGTGAACATCACTATGTTAATCATATCTACTATATGATTCACGCTCGACCTTTCGGTCTCCAGTGTTCTGAGGCCATATCTGCATATGCTAGGCTCGTCAAGTTTAACCCGATTATTCATGTGTGTGCAAAACTGGCTTGCACCCGTTGTAGATGAACGTTGAGCTTATCACACCCGATCATCATGTGGTGTCTCAGCATGACGAACTTTGGCAATGGTGCATACTCAGGGAGAACACTTTTACCTTGAAATTTAGTGACAGATCATCTTATAATGCTACCGTCAATCAAAGGAGAATAAGATGCATAAAGGATAAACATCACATGCAATCAATATATGTGACATGATATGGCCATCATCATCTTGTGTCTTTGATCTCCATCTACAGAGCATCGTCATGATCTCCATCGTCACCGGCATGACACCATGATCTCCATCATCTTGATCTATATCAATGTGTCGTCACATGGTCGTCTCGCCAACTATTGCTCTTGCAACTATTGCTACCGCATAGCGATAAAGTAAAGCAATTATTTGGCGCTTGCATCTTATGCAATAAAGATACAACCATAAGGCTTCTGCCAGTTGCCGATAACTTCAACAAAACATGATCATCTCATACAATAAATATAGCATCATGCCTTGACCATATCACATTACAACATGCCCTGCAAAAACAAGTTAGACGTCCTCTACTTTGTTGTTGCAAGTTTTACGTGGCTGCTACAGCTGAGCAAGAACCGTTCTTACCTACGCATCAAAACCCAACGATATTTCGTCGAGTTAGTGTTGTTTTAACCTTCACAAGGACCGGGCGTAGCCACACTCGGTTCAACTAAAGTTGGAGAAACTGACACCCGCCAGCCAGCTGTGCGCAAAGCACGTCGGTAGAACCAGTCTCGTGTAAGCGTACGTGTAATGTTGGTCCGGGCTGCTTCATCCAACAATACTGCCGAACCAAAGTATGACATGCTGGTAAGCAGTATGACTTGTATCGCCCACAACTCACTTGTGTTCTACTCGTGTATATAACATCTACGCATAAACCTGGCTTGGATGCCACTGTTGGGGAACGTAGTAATTTCAAAAAAATTCCTACGCACACACAGGATCATGGTGATGCATAGCAATGAGAGGGGAGAGTGTGTCCACGTACCCTCGTAGACCGAAATCGTAAGCGTTAGAACAACGCGGTTGATGTAGTCGTACGTCTTCACGATCCGCCCGATCCAAGTACCGAACGCACGGCACCTCCGAGTTCAGCACACGTTCAGCTCAGTGACGTCCCACGAACTCACGATCCAGCAGAGCTTCGAGGGAGAGTTTCGTCAGCACGACAGCGTGATGACGGTGATGATGATGCTACCGACGCAGGGCTTCGCCTAAGCACCGCTACGATATGACCGAGGTGGATTATGGTGGAGGGGGGCACCGCACACGGCTAAAAAATCAACTGATCAACTTGTGTGTCTATGGGGTGCCCCTGGCCACGTATATAAAGGATGGAGGGAGGAGGAGGCCAGCCCTCATAGGGCGCGCCTAAAGTGTGGAGTCCTAATAGGACTCCCTAGTCCTAGTAGGATTCCACCTCCCACATGGAATAGGAAAAAGGGAAGGGAGAAGGAGAAGGAAGGAAGGAAGGAAGGGGCGCCCCCTTTCCCTAGTCCAATTCAGACCATTCCATGGGGAAGGGGCGCGGCCACCCTTGATCCCTTTCTCTCCTTTCCCATATGGCCCATTAAGGCCCAATACGAATTCCCGTAACTCTCCGGTGCTCCGAAAAATACCCGAATCACTCGGAACCTTTCCGATGTCCGAATATAGCCTTCCAATATATCGATCTTTACGTCTTGACCATTTCGAGACTCCTCGTCATGTCCCCGATCTCATCCGAGACTCTGAACAAACTTCGGTCATCAAATCACATAACTCGTAATACAAATCGTCACAGAACGTTAAGCGTGCGGACCCTACGGGTTCGAGAACTATGTAGACATGATCGAGACTCATCTCCGGTCAATAACCAATAGCGGAACCTGGATGCTCATATTAGTTCCTACATATTCTACGAAGATCTTTATCGGTCAAACTGCATAACAACATACGTTGTTCCCTTTGTCATCGGTATGTTACATGCCCGAGATTCGATCGTCGGTATCTTAATATCTAGCTCAATCTCGTTACCGGCAAGTCCCTTTACTCGTTCCGTAATACATCATCCTGCAACTAACTCATTAGTTACAATGCTTGCAAGGCTTATAGTGATGTGCATTACCGAGAGGGCCCAGAGATACCTCTCCGACAATCGGAGTGACAAATCCTAATCTCGATCTATGCCAACTCAACAATTACCATCGGAGACACCTGTAGAGCTCCTTTATAATAACCCAGTTACGTTGTGACGTTTGGTAGCACACAAAGTGTTCCTCCGGTATTCGGGAGTTGCATAATTTCATAGTCATAGGAACATGTACAAGTCATGAAGAAAGCAATAGCAATATACTAAACAATCAAATGCTAAGCTAGCGGAATGGGTCAAGTCAATCACATCATTCTCTAATGATGTGATCCCGTTAATCAAATGACAACTCATGTCTATGGCTAGGAAACTTAACCATCTTTGATTCAACGAGCTAGTCAAGTAGAGGCATACTAGTGACACTCTGTTTGTCTATGTATTCACACATGTACTAAGTTTCCGGTTAATACAATTCTAGCATGAATAATAAACATTTATCATGAAGTAAGGAAATAAATAATAAATTTATTATTGCCTCTAGGGCATATTTCCTTCAATAGGTAGATATAGTGGACTCATGTGGCAAAACTGGTTTAAAGGTTTTTGGATGCACATGTAGTGATCATACTTAGTGCAAAATGAAGGCTAGCAAAATATTGAGAAGCGACCAACCAATAAACGAATAATCTCATAAGCGAGTATTAAGCATAATTAACACCGAATAATGCACCACAAGTACGATGTAATTTCATTGCATGACTATTGACTTTCGTGCTTGCATAGGGAATCACAAACCTTAACACCAATATTCTTACTAAAGCACAATTACTCATCGACATGACTCACAAATCACATCATCATATCTCAAAACTACTACACGGAATCAAGTTTATTTTCTCCAATGATCTTCATGAAAGTTTTTATTATATCCTTCTTGGATATCTATCACTTTGGAACTAATTTTCATGTGTTGCTTTTGACAAGCTCAAACAAATATAAGTGAAGATCATGAGCATAATATCTCTTTCTCTAAAATTAATTTAAGTGAAGCAAGAGAGAATTTCTTAAAAAAATTACTAACTCTCAAATAAATCTAAGTGAAGCAAGAGATCATCTCTTCAAAAATAACTAAGCACACCGTGCTAAAAAAGATATAAGTGAAGCACTAGAGCAATTCCATAGGTCATAAAAATTTAAGTGAAGCATAGAGAGCAATTCTAACAAGTCATGCATAATTTTGGCTCTCTCAAATAGGTGTTTCCAGCAAGGATTCAAGACTTAAAAAGCAAAACAAAACAAGCAAAGACTTATATCATACAAGACGCTCCAAGCAAAACTCATAGTATGTGACGAATAAAAATATAGCTTCAAGGAAAATATCGATGGTCATTAGAAAAAAGAGGGGATGCCACTCGGGGCATACCCAAGCTTAGTTGCTTGCTTCTCTTTGGATAGTAGCTTGGTATGCCATGGGCATCCCCAAGCTTAGGCTCTTCTTACTTCTTATTCCTTCATCCATCGTAAGATAACCCAAAACTTGAAAATTTCAATCACACAAAACTCCAACAAAACCTTTGAGACATCCGTTAGTATAAGAAAGCAAATCACTACTATAAGTACTGTATCAAACAAATTCATATTTTATTCTTGCATTATATCTACTGTATTCCAACTTTTCTATGGCAAAAACTCATCAAAGAAAACCATAGAATCATCAAAACAAGCACACAACGCAAAGAAAACAGAATCTGTCAAAAACAGAACAGTCTGTATTAACCTGGATATTTCGAATACTTCTATAACTCCAAAAATTCTGAAAACATTAGGACCATGTTAGCAATTTGTATTTTAATCTTCTGCTAAAAGAATGGGTATTTTATCACGCTCTTGTGGTTTTTCACAATTCTTTTTCTGGGCACGAAAGTTTCTGTTTTTAGGCAAGATCAAACAGCTATCACCCAAGAAGATCATAAAGGCTTTGCTTGGCACAAACACTAACTAAAACACAAAAAACACGATCATAACAGTAGCATAATTGCTCAAACACTGAAGAACAGAAAGCAAAAAGCAAAAATAAATTTTATTCATTGGGTTGCCTCCCAACAAGCGCTATCGTTTCACACCCCTAGCTAGGCATAAAGCAAGGATCTAAGTTTTGTCATCCGTGGTTTTGGCAACCTTTGTGAAGGTTTTCTCAAACCCGGGAGGCTCTTTGTGCTTCCCTAAATTCTCAGGAAAAGATACCATCTTGAGATCCAAAATATCCAATCACTTACTGCAAAGACTAATCAAAGTATTCATGCAATTGATACTACCATTAAGATGTTTGAGGGGTTCATTATACTTTTGCAATTCAACCATATGTTTGGTCCAACATTTGAACTCCCTCCGGAGTGAAAGAAAACCCCTTCTTTAAAGGTGGAACACCCAAAATTCCTTCTAGTAATTCATAGGCAGCATTAGCATCAAACTAAATAAAATTCCATTTAGCGGCAAAATCTAAGAGTTGTCTATCATGCAAAGTCAATCCTATGTAAAAATTACGAAGCAAGATCTTAGGGCCCCCCTTTAAATTGCAAATACGATAGGATTCCATAAGCCTATACCAAGCATCTTTCAAAAAAATTCCTTGTCTTTGCTTGAAGTATAGAACTTCAAAATCGGGCGACAAAGGAGGGGTAGACACGCTAGCCATGAGTAGGAAGCAAGAAAACGGCGAACGAAAAAGAGGGCAAATAAAACGGCAAATTTTTGTGAAGTGGGGGGGGGAGGAAAATGAGAGGCAAATGGCAAATAATGTAAATTGCGAGGAGGTGAGATTTGTGATTAGGAACCTGGTATATGTTGAAGATCCTCCCCGGCAACGACACCAAAAATTCCTTTTGATGGGGCTTGAAGCTACGTTGATATTTCCCCAAAGAGGAAGGGATGATGCAGCACAACGGTGGTAGGTATTTCCCTTAGTGATGAAACCAAGGTTATCGAACCAGTAGGAGAACCAAGCAACACTACGTAATTAGCACCTACACACAAATAACAAATACTCGCAACTCGGCGTGTAAAAGGGGTTGTCAATCCCTTTCGGGTAACGGCGCCAAAAGTTGGCAAACGGACATGAGAGAGTAGTAAATATTGATAGATCGAACGCCAAATAAAATAAATTGCAGCAAGGTATTTTTGTATTTTTGTTTTAATAGACCTGAAAATAAAAAGCAAAGGAAAATAGATTGCAAAGGCAAATAATATGAGAAAGTGACCCGGGGGGCCATAGGTTTCACTAGTGGCTTCTCTCGAGAAAAATAGCAAACGGTGGATGAAAAAATTACTGTTGGGCAATTGATAGAACTTCAAATAATCATGACGATATCTAGGCAATGATCATTATATAGGCATAACGTCCAAGATTAGTAGAACGACTCCTGCCTGCATCTACTACTATTACTCCACACATCGACCGATATCCAGCATGCATCTAGTGTATTAAGTTCTTGGAGAAACGAAATAATGCAATAAGAACGATGACATGATGTAGACAAGATCTATTTATGTAGAAATAGACCCCATCGTTTTATCCTTAGTAGCAACGATACATACGTGTCGGTTCCACTTCTATCACTAGGATCAAGCACCGTAAGATCGAACCCACTACAAAGCACCTCTTCCCATTGCAACATAAATAGATCAAGTTGGCCAAATAAAACCCAAATATCGGACAAGAAATACGAGGCTATAAGCAATCATGCATATAAGAGATCAAAGAAGACTCAAATAACTTTCATGGATAAAAAGATAGATCTGATCATGAACTCAAAGTTCATCCGATCCCAACAAACACACTGCAAAAAGAGTTACATCATATGGATCTCCAAGAGACCATTTTATTGAGAATCAAAAGAGAGAGAGGAAGCCATCTAGCTACTAACTACAGACCCATAGGTCTACAAAGAACTACTCACGCATCATCGAAGAGGCACTAATGGAAGTCGTGAACCCCTCCGTGATGGTGTCTAGATTGGATCTGGTGGTTCTGGACTCTGCGGCGGCTGGAATTGATTTTCATCGACTCTCCTAGGGTTTCTGGAATATTGGGGGTATTTATAGAGGAAAGAGGCAGTCCGGGGGCCACCCGAGGTGGGCACTACCCACCAGGGCGCGCCTAGGCCTCCAGGCGTGCCCTGGTGGATTGTGCTCCCCTCGGAGCACCCCCAGGCGCTTCTCTGCCCACTGGATTTCTTCTGGTCCAAAAAGAATCTCCAAAAAGTTTCCCTGCGTTGGGACTCCGTTTGGTATTGATTTCCTGCGATGTAAAAAACATGCAAAAAACAGCAACTGGCACTTGGCACTATGTCAATAGGTTAGTACCAAAAAATTATATAAAACGACTATAAAACATCCAAGAATGATAATATAGCAGCATGGAATAATCAAAATTTATAGATACATTGGAGACGTATCATCTGCTAACAGTTCCTTAGGCTACATCATAGTCGGTAAAAATGAACCGTCGCGTACACAAGAGGCTTCCGAAGATGGATGATCTTCTAGGTGGTCACGTGTATTGACGAAGTTTAGTGTGGGGGATGAGACTTTTAATTAAGTCTCTCTTTCACACACCCCGAAACTTAATCTAGCGTCAAGAACATCGCCTTGTTGTGCTTGCGCAGGTAGCTAGTCTTAATTGATATAACTGGTTAACCGCGTAACTAAAATTTTGCTAAAAATGATTAGAGGATGTCTAACTTGGTTTTGCGGGGTTTGTATATGATGTGGTATAGCCTTTGTCGTGATAATGAGTTTTATGTATGAGACGACTATATGTTGTAATGTTAAGTGGCCCGCGCGTCACGGCATGATGGTTGGAGCCACGAGATTGCCACCTTAATGTAAATATCGTAGAGATAGGTTACAGGTCATGGTGGCAAAATGTACACGGAGAATCCCGATGAGGAGAAGGTGTACCAGGCGCGGGACGAGCAGCTATAATTTTGTACCATAATAGAATTTGAGATTTTGGTGGCACGACAACGTTTTTTGAAATGGTCACCACGACAACGTTTTCTGAAATTTCCGTCACGGCAATGTTTTTGAAACAATTGCCACGGTAACGAAATATTGGCCATCACGTTTCTTCAGCTGGAGATTGAAGATGATCATGGAGGACTCCTGGCACCCAGGGCTATACCATGTCATGCTATTATGAATTGCCTGAGATGTTTATCGCTTTTTTGTTTGCACCCTTTTTTTATTGCATAGTAGTCAATTATTAGGGTGATCTCTCATAGTAAATATCAAGATTAAAAGGTATTATTCCTAGTGTTGCAATTGTCTATAACACGCAGCATTTCGAAGTGCGTCATGTCCACATGAGTACAAACGGGACGTGAATTGTAAGACGGGGATGGTCAGACGATATATGCAGATAACACTCGGTTGTCTTCAGGTTCTAGCAGAATCGTTCTGATCTCAGAGCACAAAGCATTGAAAGATGAACAAGAGTCATATGGAGATATGATTGGCAAAAGTTTGCCTACCGATCAAAATTCTTGTCATCAGTGATGTCCACATCAATGACTAAGAACTAGATTTGGATCTTGAATCACTCACTATTAATTATGAGATATATTAATTTGAGTGGGAGTGCACTTTAATATTAAAATTTCTTTTAATAAACTAGTGCTGGAGGCATCAACTGCTGGAGGTCGCCAAGGTGTCAACCCTGATCAGGTCAACCCGGAGGGTACAGGGACTGGTTTACAGGAGTAGATGGCTCCAAAAACTTAATGACATATGAGTCTAATTATGGTTGTGTAATAGCGTAGTTAAAACTTTTGCATCATCTGTAGTGCCTTCGTGCACTTTGATACTTGAAGGCTACTTTGCAGGAAAAAAATTGAACTGGTGTGGTGTTATGTTGACCCGCCCAGTATCTTTTGAAATATCTGCTTATGTAAGTAATGCATGGCGAGTCATATTTGTATGAGCCACCAATAGCTGCTCCTTGTCTGTAGATTGATCCATAAGTGATAATCAGCATAACCCGGTGTGTTATTGACCCGACGACACATGGTCGTAATCAATATCTATGATCAAAATAAATCGGTGTATTAATGACCCGGCGGCTCATGGACAATATCAATTTTTGATCAAAGGAGATAGTCATGTAAAACAAATAAGTTAAATAAACACATAAGTATAAATGTTAATTCGTCTTTCGAGGCTCGACAAAAAGGCCGGCTTTCGAAGCTCGAGTCTTGCTTCAATGAAGCTGGCTTGATAGCCTATGGGTTGTCCTAGCACTACAAAACAAGACACAACTGTGACATTTTGGCCCGAATGAAAAGTTTTTATGTCATGCTTATGACACTTCTATGACGATAATTGTGACAAAAGCACATATCATCATAGATGTGGTGGGCCCCTACTTTTATGACAAAAATCATAACAGAAAATGGGCTTTTTATCCTGGGCAGGCCGGGGACGCACCTGCATGACATTCTTTGGGCCGCCCATGACATAAAAAATCATGGTAGAAGTGAGGGCGAGGAAATTTTCTCGGCGTTCCCGGTCACGGTGGGTGGTAGGGGCCGAGTGATGCAGTGTGGTTTGCGCGTTTCTCTTAGGTGCGTGTGTGTGCAATGCGTTCGCTAACTGAACCCGAGCGCGAGATGGGGGGGGGGCATTTGCTTACTAAACCTGAGCGATCGAGCTCGCCCTCGCACTACCAACCTCTAGCCACTGAAGCCGATAGATCCTTCGCTGCCTAACTGAACCCGAGCGATTCCTTCGCTACCTAACTGAACCCGATCGTTCCATCTCACTGCTTACTGAAGCCTAAGGCACCCGTACATCTGAGATGTAGCCGGTTGGGTTGCCTCTCAATGAATAGTGCCCCTTGATGCCTCGCGCGCGATACACGTAGACACGAGTCGAGACGCATCGATCAATCGAGCCGGTTGGTTGGCTGTGGATGAACAGTTACCGTAGGGGGTTGGATGAATAGGACCTCGAGGAGGCTGCCATAGCCAAGCCGGTTGGGGTGCATGAACAAGACCCCGTGGATGCCTGGAAGAACAGTAGCCGGTCAAGGCTGGAGGAGGTCGGCGATGGATGAACAGTAGCCCGTGGAGGCTGGAGCAAGTCAGTAGACGGTGATGAACAGTAGCCTCGGGAGTCCTATTTTGCGTTACGCCACACCTCTCCCGATGAACATGAGCTAGTTTCGACTGTAGGCGCTCAAAGAGTGGTCTGTTTCCTCTGTTTTGCGGTAGGACACACCCCACCCTATCAATAGGACCCCGTTTCGACCATAGGAGCTCGAAGATAACTCTGTTTCGTCTGTTTTGACGCCAGACCATGAGCCGATGAACAGGACCCCGTTTCGACCATAGGCGGTCGAATAGAAGGCTGTTTTCTTTGTTTTGTGGTATGCCAGACCCCTCCCGATGAGCAGGACCTCGTTTCGGGTGTTTCGTCAAAGTCGGTTGGCTCCCGTTCGATAAACCTGATGCGTTCCAACCCAGTCGGTTGCCTCCCGATGAACACGGTGTTGTTTCTCCGTTTCGACCCAGCCGGTTGGCTGCCAATGAACAGGACGCAGTTGCTGTACGCATTCAAGATCCCGCTCGTATGTACGTACATGGCCGTATTTTTTGCCGTGTGGCTGTAGGTACGCGTACATGATTTAGATGGGACGGCCTGAACTGCTACATTGGGGGCTCTACTACGACATGTGTCGCTACTTACTCGGCCATGGTTCATCCTTGCAGAGAGACCGATCAACCAGTATATATGTACACGTTTGCAACCAGACAGACAACACTACGTACGGTTCGACTGGGTGGGTCCCAGCTGTCAGGGAGGATAAGGAGGCACTCCCTTGCGTGCGAAGATATATGTGGTGGGTCCCCACTGTCAGGGGGAGGAATCATTTTTTTACGCGTAATAAGGAGGCACTTCCTTGCGTGCAAAGATGTAGCACGTGGGTCTAGCTGTCAGCCTTACCGTGTACAGTTGTCTTCTTTTTTTTGCAGGAAATGTATAGTCGTCTTCCGATGGCTGTCGTTCATTGACAATGTTGACAACGCCGCGTCGAGAGCACCAAGGCGGTGTACGACAGCGAGGCCTGCTAAGGGAACAATGCGGAGCCGAGGAAGACGAGGCAATGGATGCCCACGCAGAGGGAGGTGAGGGAGTCCTGGACTAAGGGGTCCTCGGGCATCCGACCTGTTAGACATGGGCCGGACTGATGGGCTGTGAAGATACGAAGACCGAAGATTTTCTCCCGTGTCCGGATGGGACTCTTCTTGGCGTGGAAGGCAAGCTTGGCGTCCAAATATGAAGATTCCTTTCTCTGTAACGGACTTTGTACAACTCTAGTCCCCTCCGGTGTCTATATAAACCGCAGGGCTTAGTCCGTAGAGACAAGATATAATCATAGCCATACAGGCTAGACTTCTAGGGTTTTAGCCATTACGATCTCGTGGTAGATCAACTCTTGTAATACTCATATTTATCAAGATCAATCAAGAAGGAAGTAGGGTATTACCTCCATAGAGAGGGCCCGAACCTGGGTAAACATTGTGTCCCCTGTCTCCTGTTACCATCGACCTTAGACGCACAGTTCGGGACCCCCTACCCGAGATCCGCCGGTTTTGACACCGACATTGGTGCTTTCATTGAGAGTTGCGCTGTGATGTTGAAAACAGGATTGATGGCTCGCTTTGTCGTCAAGGAAAATATCACCTCTAGAGGAGCTTTGGCCCCAGGCCAAACCCTCTAGCTGGGCAGCTTTACCATGACCGCATGTTCGGCTGTTAAGCCGACGATGACCTCTCGAGTCATCAAAAATCGCCTCCGCCTTGACTCCGAACACTCCAAACGGATGGATCCGACGGAGTTATCGTCTTTAAATGAACTCCTAGATCGTATCGCCGCCTTGGAGGACGCTATAGACTACGATCGGATTGGGCTTAAACCCGACCAGAGAGAAATTAAAACTCCGCCGATCACCCACTAGATAGCGGTAGTTGAGGAGCAAGACGGCAACTCCTCCTCTATATTGAGGATGAACTGTGTTCGGATCTCTGAGCTCGAAGAGCCGGACACCTGCCTCCGGAAAGACATAGCCCGCCCTCCAAACCTAGAATCGGACGACGGGCCTGAAAAAACAGTTAATATCCCGGAGCCCGAGCTATTAAGTTTGGAAGTTCTTCAAACTCCGGATTCCAAATTGGGTCAGGGTTCGGATTTAAAGCCACCCACCCACCCAGATAGACGCGATCTCACGTACATACGGCAGCAATCTCGGGAAACAGTCCATCACTTTTGGGCCAGATTCCTCCTTGGCAAAGACAAGATTAAAGATTGCCGCGACGAAGACGCGATCTCAGCATTCCGCAATAATTGCACGGACGAAGGAATCCTCAACGCCATCAATCGCCATAGTGTATTACAGTTCACTGACTTGGAAAGCATCATACAGAAGTACTGCACGGAAAGCACCTGGAAAACTCAGGCAGCTCTCTGGGAACCACCGGTTTCCACTCAACCCCTCGTCCGGGCAAAAAGGGTGCACCCTCGCGGCGCACCAGATCCAATAGTAAAGAAATCTAAGCACATCACGGGGCGCGGAACCGTTCTAGAGGGATGGCTCGATAGGCCATGCAAGATACATGCAACACCGGACACCATACCAACCCACAGCCTTAGAGCATGTTGGATACTCCGGCAAGTGGCCAAGAGCGGCGAGGATCTCCTCACCAAAATCCCCCAGAACAACACCCCCCGGAGGACGACGACCTCAGAGTATTGACGGTCTTCAAAACTTTCACTTCAAAAAATCAGCGCAAAAGGGCACTCAGCAACCTCGCCGAAGTCTGCCAAGTCGCAGCAATAAACCCCTGGAATGGCATGGCCATAACTTACAATGCCGGTGACGAACCAAAATTTCAGACAGTCTGGGCACCAGCCGCCTTGGTCCTTAGTCCAATTGTGGATGGATTTTGGCTCACCAAAGTGCTCATGGACGGCGACAGCGGATTAAACCTCATCTACGAGGACACACTTAACAAAATGAAAATAGACAGGACCCGCATCGAGCAAAGTAGCATGACCTTCGGAGGAATTATTCCCAGTCGGGAGGCACGATGCGCCGGAAAAATCACACTCGATGTGGTATTCGGCACGCTGGAGAATTATCGGTCCGAAGGAATAACCTTCCAAGTGGCCCCTTTCAACAGCGGATATCATGCCCTATTGGGGCGAGATGCATTTACACGCTTCCAAGCTATACCTCACTACGGGTACATGAAGCTCAAGATGCCCGGGCCCAATGGTATAATCACGCATGCCACAGATCCGGACATAGCACTTCGTGCCGAAAATAAAACCGCATCCCTGGCCCTCGAGGCATTGTGTGAAATACTCGCGGCCGAAGAACTAACCGCGTTGCGCTCTATAGTGGATAGGGATGACGTAATCTTGGACAAACAACCCAAATCCACCTCCTTTAAACTAGCAGATGAAATAGTCAAATTCCAAGTCCACCCGACGGACCCCAAGAAGACAGCATCCATCAGGGCACAACTCGACTGACGGTCGACACCGCGCTACGAGAGTTCCTGCGTGAGAACTGGGACATATTCACCTGGCACCCTTCTGATATGCCAGGAATCCCACGCAGGTTGGCCGAACACAGCCTCAATATATTAAAGGGATATAAACCGGTCAAGCAAATACTGCGGCGCTTTTCCGAACCCAAACGACAAGCTATGGGAGAGGAGCTAGCCAAGTTACTCGAGGCCGGATTCATCAGAGAAATAAAACACCCAGACTGGCTAGCAAACCTAGTCTTGGTACCAAAGAAGAATAAATCCTGGCGCCTGTGCGTCGATTTCAAAGATCTCAACAAGGCCTGCCTAAGGATCCCTTCCCCCTCCCTCGCATTGATCAGATTATTGATGCAACCGCAGGACACGACTCACTGTGTTTCCTCGACGCATACTCTGGATACCATCAAATAAAGATGAAGGAGTCCGATCAAGCCGCAACGGCATTCATTACCCCATATGGGCCTTTCTGCTTCAACACTATGCCTTCCGGGCTCAAAAACGCTGGTGCCACCTACCAACGCATGATTCAAACATGCCTGGAGAAACAGATCGGCAAAACAGTTGAAGCATATGTGGATGATGTCGTCATCAAAACCAGGTACGTCGAGTCACTGATAGACGATCTACTTCTCACATTCGACAACCTCCGTACATATGACATCAAGCTCAATCCGAAAAAGTGTGTTTTCGGCGTCCCCGTCAAAAAACTGTTGGGCTTCATCGTTTCCAATAGAGGAATTGAGGCAAATCCAGCAAAAATCCGAGCTTTGTCACAATTGGCTACCCCAACAGACCTTAAACAGCTCCAAAAACTCGCGGGATGCGTGGCAGCTTTAAGCCGCTTTATCTCCAGATTGGGAGAAAAAGCATTGCCACTCTATCGCCTTCTTCGACGCACCAATCACTTCGAGTGGACGGACGCGACAACGGCTGGACTGTAGGAAATAAAGGCCCTTTTAGCGAGCAACCCAATCCTGGCCGCGCCAACGGCAAACCCATGTTATTATACATATCGGCAACACACCAGGTGGTGAGCGCCGTGCTCGTCGTTTAGTGAGAGAAGGACGGACACAAATTCCCGCTCCAGAAACCGGTATACTACGTATCCACTGTCCTCACACCATGCAAATCCCGATACCCTCATTACCAAAAGATAGCATACACGGTCTCATGGCATCCCGGAAGCTGCAACACAACTTTCAAGAGTGATCGATTACGGTGGCTTCCGAGGTACCACTCAACGACATAATAAACAACCGCGATGCCACGGGCCGGATTGCTAAGTGGTCCATTGAGCTCCTTCCATTCGACATAACATACAAACCGCACCGCGCCATTAAATCCCAAGTACTAGCTGACTTCATCGCCGAATGGACAGAGGCCGAACTCCCTAAAGAGTACGACATGTATTCCAACTAGGTTATGTACTTCGATGGTTCCAAAATGTTGGCGGGGTTAGGGGCGGGCGTTGTCTTAACGTCCCCCACTGGAGACGTAGTTCAGTACGTACTCCAAATATTATACACAGACTCCAACAATGCAGCCGAATATGAGGCCTTGTTGCATGGGCTTCGGATGACTGTCTCCATGGGCATACAACGCCTGGAAGTGCGCGGGGACTCAAACCTCGCAATATCTCAAATAAATGGCAGCTTACCATAACGTCGTTCTCAAAATCTCGACCCGATTCGAGGGGCTCGATTTTCATCATGTGGCTCGAGAAAGTAATCAAGCGGAGGACGTCCTTGCTCGCATCGGTGCCAAGAGCGACCCCGTCCCACCTAAGATCTTTCTGGAAAGGCTTTTTAAGCCGTCCGTGGTGTGGCAAGGGGAGAACAGCAACACCGGTCCGGACCCGACTATAACCCCAGATGCCGAACACACCGATATCATCGGGGGCTGAGCCACCGAAATAACACCGTCGACCCATCTCATCATGGCAGTCATTGCCCCATGGACCGAACCCTTCTTTGCCTACCTTAATAGGCGCGAACTCCCTGAGGATCAGAATGAGGCTCGCCGCATTGTCCGGCGCTCGAAAACCTACAAGGTTCACGGTGGAGAACTCTACAAGAAAAGCGCTACCGGAGTACTCCAAAGATGTATCTCCGAAGAGGAGGGACGACAGCTCTTAGCTGAAATTTATGTCGGCCTCAGCGGTCACCATGCTGCGGCTCAGGCCCTTGTAAGTAAGGTCTTCTGTACAGGTTTCTATTGGCCGACGGCCCGAGCAGATGCACAGGACCTTGTCCAACGTTGCGTCGGATGCCAGCTTTTCGCCAACCAGAGCCATATGCCACCCACCGCGCTACAAACAATCCCCATCACTTGGCCTTTTGCGGTCTGGGGGCTTGACATGGTTGGACCCCTTAAAGGAGGAAGCCATAAGAAAAAATATCTGCTGGTCATGGTGGATAAATTCACTAAGTGGATAGAGGCCAAACCAGTTAAAACGGCCGAAGCTGGACCAGTGACAGACTTTATATCCGGCATTGTACACCGTTATGGTGTCCCGCACAGCATCATCACCGATAACGACTCCAATTTCACAGTCGATGAGGTGAAAAACTGGTGCGCCAATCTGGGCATTAAGCTCGATTACGCCTCCGTCTATCACCCGCAAACAAACGGTCTAGTCGAACGAGCCAATGGTCTTATTATGTGCGGCATCAAGTCTAGACTAGTGCGGTCTTTGAAAGAATCAAACAAGCACTAGGTTGAGAAGCTCGACTCCATACTCTGGGGGCTACGGACCACGCCCAATCGCACTACTGGATATACACCTTTCTTCATGGTGTACGGCGCAGAGGATGTGTTACCCTGCGACATTATTCATGAGTCACCTCGAGTGCGCATGTACGAAGAGAGAGAGGCCAAGCTTGATCGATAGGAGAGCTTAGATGCCCTAGAGGAGGAGCGCGACGTTGCAAAAGCCCGTTCGACATTTTATCAACAGCAGGCTCGCAGGTATCAAAGCAAAGAAGTGCGGGCCAAGACTTATAATATTGGCGAACTTGTTCTACGCCTGCCGGAGAAGAAAAAGGACAAACTCAAGCCCAAGTGGGAGGGTCCCTTCATCATTGACGAAGTTCTCACCGGAGAAGCGTACCGCCTGCATGATGCGTCAGACAATCGCCTAGAGCCGAACCCCTGGAACGCGGCCAGACTCCGAAGATTCTATGCCTAACGTCGAACTCTTTGTTCGTCTCCTTCTACCTATTGTTTTCATTACTTTTTCCTCTCTTTTTCCTTTTTCCTTTTTAGCCATAAAGGTTTTCGTGTGGCTAAACCGTGCACCTGTGACATACACATCCTCAAATATGTACGTCCATTATACCTGGGGGCTTCTTTGACAGAAGCTTATTATTGTTATTTTTCGAGCATCAAGCTCATCGCATATGCGCGTTTTCCCCATATGTACCTTTTCTTCGCCATTATATGCATCGATATGACTTAATTTTTGGCCAAGCTGGGTTGCCTGGCTCCTGTGCTTATGCCCTACGTTCCCGTTAGTTCGGCTTGGGCATAAAGGGAGCACCTCTGCTATTGTTACTGCCGGGTCATCTAGATGTGTACCTAGACTGGGTGAAGCTGAAAGCTAGCGTTCTTAAGGGAATATTCGGTCGGCGAACTAAAGATTTTTTTACATTCATTAGAATATGAACCCCCAGATGTTGAATATACTGTGATTTTTTCAATCACAGTTCGGACATGCACATTAACGCATGTACACCCAAGGAAAGGAACCCTTAACGGAACTATTCTCTCTGGAAGATGTTTCTTACAATCACAATGTAATATAACATAGCTAGCCGGATACAACTTGTCTGTTCAAGCAACTATGACCCCTACGCCTGGTTTCCACGCATACCCTGGTCTATTTTGCCGCTCAGGTATTCGGAAACACTCCGCACCTTCGGGTCCAGAGGTTGAAGCAAAAAGGTCTGCCATGACAATCGTTTTACAATCCGACTAGGGACAAATATGTCAAGGAAAGTACATAGTCACTTGGACTCATAAATTTCCACCTCTATACCGTCTAATAGGCTGTCTAACTTACAATCCTGTTGGGAATATTTGGCGACTACTTCTACTTGGTCATATACCAAATTCACGGGAACTTCTTTCCCATCTGACCCTAGAGGTCCGACCCGGGCCATATGATTTGGATCAAGCTTGGTATATCCTGTTTTCACCATGGCCCAGGCTTCTCGTGCACCTTCCCGGCAGGCCGATATCTACCATAATCGGAAGCACTGCCGCGCTCCCTTGAATAGTTGTATAAGCTCATCCATCCTTCCTGGAGGGGAGGCGGATGGCCATAAATCCTTGGCAACACTTCGCATCGCCTGCCGAGCTTGCTCGTGCATTTGCGACAGCTCTTGTAGCAGATCGCCCGATATTCCGGACATCTCCTCTTCGGGACGGCCAATCAGCATACCTGCAGATAATAATTCTGTCAGTCCCTTTCATCTCCGAACTACACGGATGTAAGTGTGACCACATACCAAATATGCCGCCGCGCAGCCTCTTTTTTTCCTTCATGGAATCTGCCAGCTGGGCCCGTACATCTTTCAGTTCTTCGGCAAGCTGGGTGTAGGAATCTTGCAGCTTGTTTTTCTCATCCCTGAATCGTGTCAGCACACGTTCGCCAGCGGCCAGCAGTCTTTTGGCTTCTTGTTCTTCCGCTTGCCAGCTGGGTGTAGGAATCCTGCAGCTTGTTTTTCTCATCCCTGACTCGTGTCAGCACACGTTCGGCAGCGGCCAGCAGTCTTTTGACTTCTTGTTCTTCCACTTGGGCTGCTTTCAGTTGCTCCTTCAGTTGATCTGACGATCCTGTCATAAGATGAGCAACAGTGTTAGCATTGCCGGTATATATATTATGTTTTCTCGATGGAGGGGAACATTACCAGGTGATGCCTTCTTGGACTTCTCCAGTTCGGCGGTAGCAGCAGTTAGCTAGGTCCGACACTTTTCTAGTTCCTGAGACAACAGGTTGTTCTTCTCCGTAAGCACCTGGTTATCAATGATCCTTAAATTAGTTGTAACAATTGCTTCAATTCTCAGGGGCTACTGGTATATAATTATCAGTTTTGTATAATAAACTTACCCGCATATCTCTCAAATGCTGGTCTGCGGCTCCGGTAAGCCTGTCTCAGGCAGCTCGAATGTATGTATCCGCCGAGCTAAAGGCATAGAAGGCCTCTTTTGTAAAACTGGGGTCGCGAAGAACGGCCCTCCGATGCCGATGATCCATGGCGCTCTCCTCTTCCGAGTTGGTGACGGATGCATCATCCAAATCCTCGGCCAAAGGACAATCTGGTGTCGCTCCCATATCAGCCCCCGTCTTTACGGCAGGGTCTGGAACCTGGCTATTGGGAGTATGACCGGTCGGACCCCTGGACATAGTCCGACGAACGCTTTTCCTGATAAGTCACAAGGGGAAAATGTCATAGTTGGATGTGACCGCCAAGGGGCATATTTACAAAACCATACCTCTTCGGTGAGGGTTCGGTCGTGTCTTCGTTTGCTTTCCTCTTCGAAGGCTTGCCCGAGCACTGTTCTCTTTGGAGTCACCTCTGGTACAACATGACGCGTCGAGCGCCTCCACTATGGAGCACGAGACAGTGCGGTGGATGAGGCAGAACGAGGAAGCTCTTTCGGAGATGTCTCCTGGTTACTTACGTGGGAGGCGGGGAGAAGACCGGGGTAGTCGGCGGTGATGGCCACTTCCGTGCCGTCATAGCTCGCCTGGTAGAACACCCCATCCTCGAGCACCACGAATATGTCTGGATCCTCTTTGAATCCGGGGTCAAGGTCCCGGTTGTGGTCGTCTGGCTGTGGGGCGGGCAGTGTAGCCCCTCGGTGATCTTTCGCCATCCCTGTTACAAATGGACGGATTAACGTTCATTAAAATTGACTCAGGGAGTGGAATGAATGGAGCAGCGGGGTTGGAACTCACCCAGCTAGGAGGATTGTACATGGAGAATCCATCTCTGCGCTTGATACGAATAAATTCCTCTTCCTCCCCTTTGAACAGCTCGGCCAATATTTTTGCCAAAGCGGCGGGGGTGTCTAGACCCTTCTGACCGCAGCGGGAGGCGTCATCTTCACCATTATAGTGCCACATAGGAAGCCCTCTGTATTGGAGTGGCTGGACCCCTCGCACTATGGAAGTCGCCATTACCTCGACTATTGATAATCCAGATTGGGCAAGCGTCTTTATCTTGCTCATCAGTTGACGGACTTCCGCACTATCTTCCTCCTCGAGGCTCCGAGGGCGCCAGCTGTGGCATTTCTTCAATGGAACGCTTGTGAATTCCGGAAGACCCATTCGGACTGGGTCAGGAAGGGCGGCGTCCTCAATATAGAACCATTCGGAAGGCCACTCTTCGGATGCCTTCTTTGGTGTGCCGAACAGGTATCCGGTCCCGGCGATGCGCCATACCTCGGCTCCGCCCACTTCAAATATTGATCCCTCTTGGTTATAAGGGACGAGGCAGAATAGCTTCCTCCACAATTCAAAATGGGCCTCACAACCCAGGATAGCTCACAAAGAGCGACGTAACCCGCGATGTGCAGAATGGAGGCGGGAGTGAAATTGTGAAGTTGAAGACCATAATACTCCAGGAGACCTTGGAGGAACGGGTGAATTGGAAAATCGACGTCTCTTAGTAGGTAGGTAACGAAGCACACTCGTTCCCCCCTGGATGGATTGGGGAAATTCTCAGCCTGAGCCCCACCGTTAAAGGAAGTCGATCCTGCTCGAACATGGACTAGATCCGTGGGGGGAAGAAATCCCTGTGTTCACAGCTTCACTAGCTGACCGTGGGATACAGACCATCTCTCCCAATCACCTTTTTCAGGGCCGTGGGGGCGGGAGGAAGAACTGGGAGCGCTAGCCATGTTGGAGTGGTCTCTCCTAGCAAACTCGGAGAATTTTCCGTGTCATGTGAAGCGGTTCTGAGATCCAATCCCTTTAAATAGACGCTTTTCTTACATGGTCGGGGTGTTATATGCAAAACATACCCTGACCTCTCGTATTCACTCGACACGTGGAAGCTGAAGCAATGGATGCACATAAGCTGATGGGTATGACATTAAATGAAAGGTCAAATACAACTCTTTGAAGTCATCGTAGGAGGAACCCGCCTTGCAATGCCGAAGACAATCTGGGCGCCGGACACATCATCATTTAAAGCCTGGTTCGGGGGCTACTGAGGGAGTCCTGGACTAAGGGGTCCTCGGGCGTCCGACCTATTAGACATGGGCCGGACTGATGGGCTGTGAAGATACAAAGACCGAAGATTTTCTCCCGTGTCCGGATGGGACTCTCCTTGGCGTGGAAGGCAAGCTTGGCGTCCAAATATGAAGATTCTTTTCTCTATAACCGAATTTGTACAACCCTTGTCCCCTCCGTTGTCTATAAACCGGAGGTCTTAGTCCGTGGAGACAAAATATAATCATAGTCATACAGGCTAGACTTCTAGGGTTTTAGGCATTACGATCTCATGGTAGATCAACTCTTGTAATACTCATATTTATCAAGATCAATCAAGTAGGAAGTAGGGTATTACCTCCATAGAGAGGGCCCAAACCTGGGTAAACATTGTGTCCCTGTCTCCTGTTACCATCGACCTTAGATGCACAATTCGGGACCCCCTACCCGAGATCCGCTTTGGTGTGAGGCTGTCGTCGCCATAGAATAACATGGGATGTGGGTCAGTAGAGGGAAGGCCTGGCCTGCGGTGGGATTAGGGTGGGGTGGTGAGGCCTGCGCAGCAGAACTGTCGCCCATGGGAGGCTGGAGCAGGCGGTCCCGCTGGCATTGGTTTCGGCGGCTGGAGCAAGAAGATCAAAGGTTGAAAAAACAGCACAATTGTTGGATTAACATCCAACGGTCCAGCTACTAGAGTCATTTGTTGACTAAGTTGACAAAGCCCTGTGTACGCATCAGCTTAGTAGGCCCACAAGTCAGCCACCAAATCCGTCGGGTCCCAGCTGTCATCGGGAGGAATAGTTTTTTTCACATAATAAGGAGGCACTTCCTACCATTCGAAGATTTTGCCGGTGGGTCCCAGCTGTCAGCAGGAGCATTCATTTTTTTGTGTAATAAGGAGGCACTTGCTTATGTGGGTCCCTACTATCACCCTCTCCACTTACATCCCTCTTTCGATGGCTCTCATTTGTTGACCATGTTGACCACGCCGCACCAAGAGCACCAACGCGGTGGACGACGGCGAGGCCCAGGAAGCCGGGGAAGCCACAACAGTGGATGCCCACGCTAAAGGGAGTACGAGGGCTGACTGGTTGGTTGCAGGGTGAGGTTGCCATCGCCGGAAAATAACAGGAGGTGTGGATGGGTAGAGGGATGGTCTGGCCAGCGGTGGGAGTAGGGTGGGCCGGTGAGGCCTGCACAGCAGCACAACCGACCACAGGAGGAGGGAGCAGGCAGTCTCGCCGGCGCTAGTTTGGGCGGCTGGAGCAGGATGATCAGAGATTGAAGAAGCACGACGGTGGTTGGATCGACATCCAACAGTCACTACTCTGTGTTGACTAAGTTGACAAAGCGTCAAAAAAATTAGGACAACATCATCATCAACCTCGTAGGCCTACAAGTCAGCCTCCAAATTTGTGGAAAACAGCATACATCCCATTTGCTATTATTTTTAATAATTTATAGCCCATTTGCTAATTCTTAAGGATATTTTGAAGCCCATATTATTTTTGTTAGCATTACAGACCATATTGTGGGGTCCGGACTCTTTTAATCATGAAATTTCAAGTCACTTTAAAAATAATTGTAAAAATAATTTTATTTCAAATCAAAATACAAAGAAATTATTCCCGCAAAAAATCAATGAAATTTAAAATCTTGAAATCCTGAAAAAACGAAATTTGAACCTTGTTGCCGGTTTTTTGTGTTTCTAAAATTTACAGCCCATTTCTTACTACTTATAGCCCATTTTCTGGGGAAGCCAAATACATCCATCCTCGTCTTTAAAGATTTGCAGCCTAACAGGGCTGAGAAAAGCAAGTAGGCCTGGGTTGGGTATTGTCCAAAAAAATAGAATTGGGCTAGCCATTTTCAGAAAGAAAAAAGATATCAGCTGGGCTCGTCGTGTGCTTAATGAAAAGCCTAGGCTAGACGGGCCACAGCCCCCGCACAATGCAGTTGATACCCTGCTCCGTCTCGACAACTGGGCGAGCTGCTGGGTCCATGTTTTTACAATATTTCTCTAATAAAGGAAATGGCAAGCCATTTTCTTTGTTTCAAAGAAAATATGACAGCACAACCGAGTTGGAAAGGGTAACAACATCTATCTCAAGCTTACAAACGGTACAAAAGCCAAGGATTAATTGTTCATCAAATTTAGACAAAACCCAGATTGAACATGGCAATAACATCTAACCCAACCACTCTTTTTGGCAGTCACAAACAAATGGATCGGTCTGATCCATAAAATCAACATCCTGTGCCAAAAAATTTACTGGAACATGACCACAAGTTCTTGTAAATAGAAGCCGAGCACGTTTAGAATCCCATTTGTTCAACATATCCGTTTGTGAGAAATTTCTTGTTGAAAAACTTAAGCCTCATGGACAATAGTAACCTCGCATTCAACAGGAATAATGTGACAAAGCTCCTGGTTGCCTGGTTGGATGCATATCCTTCCTTAGTTATTGTCCTCAAACGAATGTCATGAGAACTGATAAAATGCCGGTGCTTATTACGCCACCGATTGGTTATATGTTTTTCTCCATGTGTCAGTGCCTAAGTAGACATGAAGATTGAAAATAGTTAAGGTCTAAAAAAATAGTAAGTCGGAAGAGCGACAGCTGAGCGGTTAATTCTAGTATAATATATACGGGCTTTCAATGTGCATGAAATCATCACCTTTATATATAAATTCTCCATACATGGAAAGCATCGCAGCAAGCCAATAATTACGTTCAGATCATAACTAAACAGTCTGATATATAAGATCTTGATAGAATCCAGCACCATTGATAGGCTATCCATGGACGAACTCTTCATTGAGCATATAACATAATATTAGTACCCAAAGTGTACTCCAAGATGATATAAAACTTATGCGAACAAAAGAAAAATGCAGCTTATGATTACAAATGTGTAGATGATATATACGGTACTTGAATAAGTGTGGAGCCAAACACCAACTTGTGATAATTAAATGGATCACGAATTACACCCAAGGTCTCCAGTTTAGGCGCAGAGATGACATTTATTTGTGAAGGTAAATAACAATAATGAAGGAGCAACCTTTGAAGTGAAGGGGCATCTTCGATGATGAGCTGCTGTCCTTCAAAACAAATTGCAATGCTTTCAAGGTGAGGCGACTTTATTTGGAGACAACTGATACCGATTTATATTCCCAAAACAATCAGCAAGCGCTCTAGGGCAGGGCGACTGGAGTGGATGATGTTGTGCGGTGAGGCCTCCAACAGATAAACCACCACAAGCGAAAAAAAAATAGTAGTGGAAGTCGAAGCATTTGTACCAGATCATCTGGTAGATGGCACCAGGCGAAGGTGGCGGTATGGAGAGAAGAGGAAAACCACGAGATGGACAACGATGGTGTGGGCACAAATTCTTGGTGTTCGGTTCATGGTATGTAATTTTCGTGGTAATGGTAGAACTCAAACAGCTGGAGTTTTTGGAATTCAGGGGATGCCAGCCAGGCGTCCACCATGCAGGGTATGGACAGCAGGTAGCGTGTCGGGATGCAAAGGCGTTGAACGGAGCCCTGGTGGGAGGAGATGATGGCTCTGAGGAGTTCAAAATCAGGAACGACAGATAGCTGATGACAGTCGAGATTAAGAGGCATGGTGCGCCATAGAGGGCACCATCGAGTTGAGAGGACTTGGGTGCGGCAGCAATCCTAGGTGGGGAGAAGCGAGATGATCTCCCCAAGGATGGCATTCGGGAGATCGCTCATGCGGTCCACCCGAGATTCTACGAGTTCCTCAGATCCGAGGGATGGGGGCTCGCCGCTTCTCCCCACGCTGCCTGGTGCGGGATCTACAACCGGCATCGCCGCTGGCAGGAGCCTCATCTTCTTGGCACTAGGGCCAGACGACTCCATTTTCCTTGCGGGCATCACGTCGAGCTCACGGGTTTGAGCAGAGCAGCCGGAGACGAGCCTAGTGGCAGTGCGAGTGGGGAAGAAGGAGGGCTGAGGTATTCTATAAGAGCGAGGAAGAAGAGGAGCAGGGATTTTCTGTACGAGTGAGGAAGAAGGTGAGCAGGGTTTGCTGTATGAGTGGGGAAGATGGGGAGCGAGGGGAATTGGGGGGTGATGGAAGCGGGAGAGTCTAGCGAGCTGCAGTATAAGTGGAGGCGGGGAGGAAGGAGGGTTTTTCTGGGATCGCCCCTCTTCAAGAAATATGGGCTTTTCCTCGCAAGAAACAAAAACAAATGGGCTTTAAGATGGAAAGGCTTTTGTATCGACCTAGTTGGTTGCGCGTGTTTTGTACTGGACGGCCTTAACACTAGAGGCAGCCCATTAGAGACACTCTCCAACTCTCCTAGTCGTACAAGGGGTGGATTGACTCTGTCTCCCCAACCGATGATTCGTTGTCGCAGTAGATCAGGGTGTCACTACCAGACGCCGAGTTGTCCGCGAGATCGGCCCCCTGGGTGAAGCCAACGAAAATGTGGTTCCGGCCGGCTTGAGCCCGGGCGGGTTGCGTGCACCGAGCCGACTCGACAATGTCGGTGCAGATGTCCGGCTCGGGTCCTGATTCATCGATCTTGCCAATGAAGACATGGATCTCGCTGAAGGGGACCCAATACCCGTACTCGATCGAGTCGGCCTTGGGGGCCCAGCCTGAGTCGTCGATGTAGAGCTTGCCATGGCGACTCTTGGTCATACGGTCGATCACGTATCCCTTGATCCCTGGAAGAGCTCCCTCCAGAAAATCAACACCACCGAGTGATAGCCCCACGATGGGCGCAAACTGTCGTGGTTTTGTCACGACAGATGTCCTCGTGAAAGGACTTAGTCGTGAGGCCATCACCACTAACTGGAAGCTTGAATGGGGTTGATCGGAATTGAGAGATAAAGGTTTACCCAGGTTCGGCCCCTCACAATGGAAGTAAGAGCCTACTCCTGCTTGATTGCTATTGATGGTTGTGATCTCAATTACAAGGGTGTAACTTGGCTAACCTAGTACTCGAGATATTGTAGCTTAGTCTTTCTGCCTCAGGGGCTCCCCTTTATATACAGCTGGAGGCCTTGGGCGTACAATAGAGTCCGGGTCGCACAACGATCCGTGACCTAGTATGTTTCCTACTTGTCTTGTTTCCTAAGAAACTTCATTTAGCGTTATGGCTGACATTGGCGGCTTGTGCTTCTGGTTCATGAGTCGGCCCACCTGGCGACTCATCTCCTGGGCTTTAAACTTCATGGTCATCTCAACCCATCATCAACCATGCCTTTGCCAAGTCGCCAAGGAATGACCCGGCCCTAAACGGGCGGGTCATACCGTGGGGTTATATCCCCAACAGGGTGAGGGAGTCCTGGATTAAGGGGTCCTCGGGCGTCCGGCCTATGTGACGTGGTCCGGACTAATGGGCTATGAAGATACAAGACAGAAGACTTCTTCCCGTGTCTGGATAGGACTCTCCTTTGCGTGGATGGCAAGCTTGGCATTCGGATATGAAGATTCCTTTCTCTGTAACTGTTGTACAACCCTAGTCCCCTCCGGTGTCTATATAAACCGGAGGGTTTAGTCCGTAGAAGCAATCATAATCATACAGGCTAGACTTCTAGGGTTTAGCCATTACGATCTCGTGGTAGATAAACTCTTGTAACCCTCATAATCATCCAGATCAATCAAGCAGGAAGTAGGGTATTACCTCCGTCGAGAGGGCCCGAACCTGGGTAAACATCGTGTCCCCCGTCTCCTGTTACCATCGGCCCTAGACGCACAGTTCGGGACCCCCTACCCGAGATCCGTCAGTTTTGACACCGACATTGGTGCTTTCATTGGGAGTTCCACTGTGTCGTCATCAAGAGGTTCGATGGCTCCATCAATCATCTACAACAATGCTGCCCTGGGGGAGGTTTTCCTCCCCGGTCAGATCTTTGTGTTCGGCGGCTTCGCACTGCGGGCCAACTCGCTTGGCCATCTAGAGCAGATCGACAGCTACGTCCCAGGCCACCAGATTAGCTTTGGAAATCTGTACTATGTCGCTAATATCCGAGGAGACTTGACCTTTCAAGGATTCGCGACCCCAACTTCCGCTCTGGCCTTAGATCCGGAGCGTATGGCCAGGTCAGAAGACGGGCTTCTTGAGCCTGCCGGACTGTGTGCGGCCACCAAGCCCATAATGGGAGAGCCGGAGGAAGTAGTGTCGCTGGAAATCATCATGAAGCCGGACCCTTCTCCGGACACTGGCTCTGAACCTTCGGAGCCAGCATCGTGTGAGTTCGGCCAAGGAGTCTCCTTCTCGCCGTACTCCACGGGCTCTCTTCTCTCGGGCCAAACCTCACATTTAAGCGAGGCTCTGGACTTAATGCGATCCCTTGTGATTACAGAGGAGCAACGTCCGAACTATGCCTAGCCCGGACTAGGGGCTGAGAGTAGGAAATTTTACGTCCCACCCACCACCCACTTTATAGCCACTGTCGAGGACTTAACCGACATCCTCGATTATGACTCCGAAGACGTCGATGGTATGGACGACGATGCCGGAGAAGAGCAGGCCCAAAACCCGCCGTTTACCGGACGCTGGACGGCCACCTCTTCGTATGACGTGTATATGGTGGATACACCCAAAGAAGCTAACGGCGATGACAAAGAAGATCCAGTCGAGGATAAGCCTCTTGAGATACAGCCAAAGCGCCGACGTCAGCGGCGCCGCTCTAAATCACGCCGCGGAAAAGACAGCAATACCGGCACAGGAGAAAACAATACTCTGGACGATGCCGAAGACAATGAAGACCCCGTTGAGCAAACTTCCGAACAAGACGAACGGGAAGATGGGCGAGTCAGCCCTGATGAACACGCCGTAAACGAGGACTCGGAGGACAGTAATTATCTTCCGCTCTCTGAGGATGAGGTGAGCCTCGACAACGAAGATTTTATCGTGCCTGAGGAACCTCTCGAGCAGGAGCGCTTTAAGCGCCGGCTAATAGCCACTAAAAGGAGCCTGAAAAAGAAGCAGCAGCAGCTTCAAGCTGACCAAGATCTGCTCAACGATAGGTGGACTAATGTCCTGGCAGCTGAGGAATACGGCCTTGAGCGCCCAACCAAAAGTTACCCGAAGCGCAAACTGCTACCCCAATTTGACGATGAGGCCCTCGACCCCGTACCATCACCATGTAATGCGGCTGACCGACCACCACGGGGCTGGGACAAAGCGGCAACTCAAGCCAAACTCCAGCCCGTACTAACTTGATAATCCCCAAGTGCAAGGAATCATCGTAGCACTTTCCAAAGGTGGAAGTGATAAGTATGGAGTGTCGAACCCACAAGGAGATAAAGGTAAGATCAATATTCTCTCAAGCCCTATCTGCCACTGATACGACTCTACGTGCACCAGACGTTTGCTTCCAACTAGCAACAAGAAATAAAACTTCGTTGTGGGCATGAAGAGGATAACTTTGTATGATAATGGAGAGCTAAAACATAAAAATAGGTGCCGTTATCATAAAGTTAGAATATAATACTAAATATTATAAATAGCGAGTGTGGAATAATGGTGGATCGGTGTGCGGAATTGTCCTAGGCAATTGTTAACAAGACCGATGATCACTATTCAGTTTCATATGAGGGAGAGGCATAAGCTAACATGCTTTCTCTACTTGGATCATATGCACTTATGATTGGAAATCTAGCAAGCATCCTCAACTACTAAAGATCATTAAGGTAAAACCCAACCATAGCATTAAAGCATCAAGTCCTCTTTCTTCCCATACGCTACAACCCCCTTACTCGGGTTTGTGTTTCAGTCACTCACGCAACCCACTATAAGCGAATCATAAACGTATTGCAACACCCTAAAACGGGAATCCCTCACACTTGCGCGACACGGAGGGCACCATAGGACAGCACCAAAGTAAAACATACAACTCATACCAATCTAGATCATCAATCAACCCAAAGACAAAAGATATCTACTCAAAACATCATAGGATGGCAACACATCATTGGATCATAATATGTGGCATAAAGCACCATGTTCAAGTAGGGATTACAGCGGGGTGCGGGAGAGTGGACCGCGTAAAAGAGATGAGGATGGTGATGATGATGGTGATGTTGATGAAGACGATCATCGTGGCGATGATTCCCCTCCCGATGGCACTCCGGCACCACCGGAAGAGAGGAGGAGAGGTTCTCCCCTTGTGCTTCCTCCTCCATGGCCTCCACCTTCGGTCCTTGGCCTTCATGATGATGAAGACCCTCCGGATACTCCTCCATGGCCACGGTGATGATGGCCCCCTCGGCAGGTGCCGAGAGGGCCTAGATTGATTTCTCGTGGCTACAGAGGCTTGCGGCGGCGGAACTTCTGATCCAATCTCCGTTTGGAAGTTTTAGGGTACGAGAGTATATATGGGTGCAGGGAGGACGTCGGTGGACTTCCGGGCTGGCCACGAGGTAGGGGGGCGCGCCCCAGGGGGGTGGGCACGCCCACCCCTCGTGGGCAGCCCGACTCCCCGTGAGCTTCCGTACTCCATGGGCTTCTTCGGTCCAAAAATAGGTTCCGTGGAGTTTCGGTCTTTTGGACTCCGTTTGATATTCCTTTTCTTGAAACATTGAAATAGGCTAAAAACAGCAATTCAGGCTGGGCCTCCGTTAATAGGTTAGTCCCAAAAATAATATAAAAGTGGAATATAAAGCCCAATATTGCCAAACAGTAGATAATATAGCATGGAGCAATCAAAATTATAGATACGTTGGAGACGTATCGCATCCCAAGCTTAATTCACTGCTTTCGTCCTCGGTAGGTAAATGATAAAAGATAATTTTGATGCGGAATTCTAGTAAGTGCTTAAGTTTTATCAATGATAATTTCAATCACCTTTTCTAGCATCCAAATGTGTCATAATAGTAGCTTATCTCATAAAACTTTTCATGATCAAGTAACAATCTATTCACAATGTCAAGTATGGTTCAGAAACTTCATTGAGAACTAACAAACTATAATCTCGGTCATTGAAGCAATTGCAATTTATCATAACATCAGAAAGAGTCAAGAATAGAGCTTTTCAGCAAGTCCACATACTCAACTATCATATAGTCTTCTACAATTGCTAACACTCATGCAATACTTGTGGTTATGGAGTTTCAAATTGACACCGAGAAAGATAGGGGCTTATTGTGTTGCCTCCCAACGTATTCACCTTTAGGTGATGTCAACAATAATAGCCCATGCTAACTTGCATCAAATTGATATATATATATATATATATATATATATATATATATATATATATATATATATATATATATATATATATATATATATATATATATATATCATGATCTTTCAAACACAAGGAGCTTGCCAAAGGATAAAATGAAAAAGGGAATGGTGAGGATCACCTTGACTCAAGCATAAAGTAAAAAACATAAAGTAAAAGATAGGCCCTTCGCAGAGGGAAGCAGAGGTTGTCATGCGCGTTTAGGGTTGATGCACAAAATCTTAATGCAAAAGAATGTCACTTTATATTGCCCCTTGTATGTGGACCTTTATTATGCAGTCTGTCGCTTTTATTGCTTCGACAACAAGTTCGTACAAAGCTTATTTTCTCTGCACTAATAAGTCATGCATATTTAGAGAGCAATTTTTATTGCTTGCACCGATGAAAACTTACTTGAAAGATCTTACTCAAGCCATAGGTAGATATGGTGGAATCTCATGGCAAAACTGGTTTAAGGATTTTGGAAGCACAAGTAGTATCTCTACTTGGTGCTGAGAATTTTGGCTAGCATGAGGGGGAAAGGCAAGCTCAGCATGTTTGGAAGGTCAATGACAATATACTTTAACTGAGATGTCGGAAAACATAAACCATTACGTTGTCTTCCTTGTCCAACGTCAACTCTTTTAGCATGTCATACTTAATGAGTGCTTCACAATCATAAAAGATGTCCAAGATAATATATCTGTATGTGACCCTCTCTTTCCTTATTACTTCCTATTAATTGCAACGATGACCAAAACTACGTTTGCCAACTCTCAATAACTTTTATGCCTCATACTTTCTATGTGTGAATTTGTCACTAACCATGTTATAAGCATATGAAACATATAAAAGTTCAGGTTTATGACATTCAATTTATTCAAACATTTACTCATAGGATATATATGAAGCACATGAGCAATTGACAAACTACTCCAAAAGATATCAGTGAAGAATACTGAGTAGTCAAATAATTAACTAGCCATGGGAGGGTTCCTTTTCTATTCAAAATTTCAGATCCAAAGATTTTATTCAAACAGCAAGTAAAACAAAATAAAATGACATTGCAAGGATAGCACAACTCATGTGAAGAAGCAAAAACTTAGGCTCAACCGATACTAACCGATAGTTGTTGAAGAAGAAAGGTGGGATGCCTAACGGGGCATCCCCCAGCTTAGATGCTTGAGACTTCTTGGAATATTATCTTGGGGTGCCTTGGGCATCCCCAAGCTTGAACTTTTGTATCTCCTTAATTCCTCTCATATCATGATTTCTCATTTTATTGAAAGCTTCATCCACGCCAAACTCAACAAGAACTCGTGAGATAGGTTAGTATAAACCAATGCAAAACCTTATCATTTTCTACTGTAACAAAACACTAAATTATTATTCGACATTGCATACTAAATGTCTCTGCATATTTAATACTCCTATCCTCAAATAGAATCATTAAACAAGCAAACATATGCAAACAATGCAAACATAACAGCAATCTGTCAAAACAGTACAGCCTATAAAGAATGCAAGAGTATCAATACTTACCTAACTCCAAAAATTATGAGAGAAAATTCCCACTGTAGTATATTTATCATATCTCATTATGCTAAAAGTTTCAACATTATATCATGCTCTGAATTTTCTAGGGAATTTTTGCAACAACGGTAAACTTTCTGTTTTCAAACAGCAACATGTATACTAGCAAAATAAGCATGGTAAAGGCTATCCTTGACATTTTTATTGAAACTAAAAATGCAAAACATTATTCTAAATAAAAGCAAGTAAATGCTAACAAAAGGAAATGACGCTCCAAGCAAAACACATATCATGTGACGAATAAAAATATAGCTCCGAGTAAAGTATACCGATAGTTTTGAAGACGAAAGGGGGGATGCCTTCTGGGGCATCCCCAAGCTTAGGCGCGTGAGTCTTCCTTGAATATTACCTTGCGGTGCCTTGGGCATCCCTAAGCTTAGGGTCTTTCCACTCATTATTCTCCTCATATCGATATCTCAGCCAAAACTTGAAAACTTCAATCACACAAAACTTAGCCAAACTTCGTGAGATAGGTTAGTATGATAAAGAGCAAACCATTCACTTTGGTACTGACAAATACAAGGTTCATAATTGTTTTCACACAATTCCTACTGTACCATATCATTTCTACAAATTATATTGAGGAATATAAACCATAGAAACTAGAAAACAAGCAAACTATGCAATGAAAACAGAATCTGTCAGAAACAGAACAGTCTGTAATGATCTGAACAATAACCATACTTCTGCTACTCCAAAAATTATGAAATAAATTGGTGGACGTGAGAAATTTGTCTATTAATATTCTTCAAAAAAAATCAACTCAATATCACTCTTCTGTAAAAAATGACATCTATTCTCGTGAGCGCAAAGTTTCTATTTTTTTACAGCAAGATCACATTAACTTTCACCCAAGTCTTCCCAAAGGTCCTACTTGGCACTTTATTGAAACAAAAGCTATAGAACATGATTACTATAGTAGCTTAATCATGTAAACACACAAAAACAGAAAGGGTAAATATTGGGTTGTCTCCCAACAAGCGCTTTTCTTTAATGCCTTTTAGCCAGGCATGATGATTTCAATGATGCTCACATAGAAGATAAGAATTGAAACATAAAGGGAGCATCATGAAGAATATGACTAGCACAATTTATTCTAACCAACTTCCTATGCCTAGGGATTTTGTGAGCACACAACTTATAAGAACAACAATCAACTAGCACAGGAAGGCAAAACAAGTATAACTTCAAAACTTTAAGCACATAGAGAGGAAACTTAATATTATTGCAACTCCTACAAGCATGTATTCCTCTCTCATAATAATTTTCAGTAGCATCATGGATATCAACTTTGTTCTAATACTCAATTGGAACCTCTTCCTAAATAGTGGAGTCATTACTAGCTAAAGTTGACACTCTTCCGAATCCACTTTCATAAATATCACACTAAGATTCAACATCCTCCAAAATAGTGGGATCACTAATTCCTAACGTTGACACTCTTCCAAACCCACTTTAAATGATAGTATTATTAATAATCCAAAAGTTATAAGTGAAGTTCATGGAGCATTCTACAACTGACCAATATCCAAGCTCAAAATGTATAAGTGAAGCACATGAAGCATTCTATAAAACCATACTCAAAAGATTTAAGTGAAGCACAAAGAGTAATTCTATAAGATCATACTTAAAAGATTTAATTGAAGCACATGAAGTATTCTATAAATCAATGAAGGAATATCTCATGCTAGCATGGTTCTTGAAGAAAAGGAAAAACACAAAGGACACAAATCATGTGAACAAAAACAAAAACCAAGGTATACCGATATTTGTTGAAGAAGAAAGATGGGATACCAACCGGGGCATCCCCAAGCTTAGATGCTTGAGTATTCTTTGAAATATTTACTTGGGGTGCCTTGGGCATCCCCAAGCTTGAACTCTTGCCTCTCTTTATTCTTCTCATATTGATATCTCCTCGACCTTCGGACACTTCATCCACACAAAAACTTTAACAAAAACTTGTGAGATCCGTTAGTGTAATAAAGCAAATCACTACCTTTAGGTACTGTAATTAACTCATTATTTATTTGTATGGGTGTTAAACCTACTTTATTCCAAGTTCTCTATGGTTCATACCCAACAATACTAGCCATAGATTCATCGAAATAAGCAAACAACACATGCAAAACAGAATCTGTTAAAAACAGAACAGTCTGTAGTAATCTGGAAGTTTGGCAAACTTATGTAACTCCTAAAATTATAAACTAAATTTGAAAATTTGAAACATTTGTACAGAAGTAATGTGCAAAAAGAATCAGACCATTTGACTTTCCAGTTAAAAATGTAAATTCATGCACTACAGCCAAAGTTTCTGTTTTTGTTTTGCACAAAGCAAACAAGCAATCTAATCATCCTAAAACCAAAGCTTGGCATATTATTTTTATAATACAATGAATATATACAAGGGTATAATTATTTACAGGGAAACTTCCATGAAAAATTCTACATTGTTTCCGTGAGCATGAGCACAAGTGCTCAAGGTCGACCCTCACTTCTTCAATACAAAACCTTCCAATCACTTCTCTTTTTGAAAAACTTTTTAGGCATGAGAGGCAAGTAATAATTTTTTTTGTATTTTAATTTTTAATTTTTTTTGTATGTGTCATCCACAACTAAATAGAAACAAAAAGGAAAAACAAAATATACTTAGTGAAGTAAGCAAACAAGCACACACGAGAATATCAACCCCACTCTATTGCTCCCCGGCAACGGCGCCAGAAAAGAGCTTGATAATCCCCAAGTGCAAGGAATCATCGTAGCACTTTCCAAAGGTGGAAGTGATAAGTATGGAGTGTCGAACCCACAAGGAGCTAAAGGTAAGATCAATATTCTCTCAAGCCCTATCTTCCACTGATACGACTCTACATGCACCGGACGTTTGCTTCCAACTAGCAACAAGAAATAAAACTTCGTTGTGGGTATGAAGAGGATAACTTTGTATGATAACAGAGAGCTAAAACATATCATAAAGTTAGAATATAATACTAAATATTATAAATAGCGAGTGTGGAATAATGGTGGATCGGTGTGGGGAATTGTCCTAGGCAATTGTTAACAAGACCGATGATCACTATTGCAGTTTCATATGAGGGAGAGGCATAAGCTAACATACTTTCTCTACTTGGATCATATGCACGTATGATTGGAACTCTAGCAAGCATCCGCAACTACTAAAGATCATTAAGGTGAAACCCAACCATAGCATTAAAGCATCAAGTCCTCTTTCTTCCCATACGCTACAACCCCCTTACTCGGGTTTGTGTTTCAGTCACTCACGCAACCCACTATAAGCGAATCATAAATGTATTGCAACACCCTACAACGGGAATCCCTCACGCTTGCGCGACATGGAGTGCACCATAGGACAGCACCAAAGTAAAACATACAACTCATACCAATCTAGATCATCAATCAACCCAAAGACAAAAGATATCTACTCAAAACATCATAGGATGGCAACACATCATTGGATCATAATATGTGGCATAAAGTACCATGTTCAAGTAGGGATTACAGCGGGGTGCGGTAGAGTGGACCGCGTAAAAGAGATGGGGATGGTGATGATGATGGTGATGTTGATGAAGACGATCACCGTGGCGATGATTCCCCTCCCGATGGCACTGCGGCACCACCGGAAGAGAGGAGGAGAGGTTCTCCCCCTTGTGCTTCCTCCTCCATGGCCTCCACCTTCTGGTCCTTGGCCTTCATGATAATGAAGACCCCTCCGGGATGCTCCTCCATGGCCACCAGTGCTGATGGCCCCCTCCGGCAGGGTGCCGGAGAGGGCCTAGATTGATTTCTCGTGGCTACAGAGGCTTGCAGCGGCGAACTTCCGATCTAATCTCCGCTCGGAAGTTTTAGGGTACGAGTATATATGGGTGCAGGGAGGACGTCGGTGGACTTCGGGCTGGCCACGAGGTAGGGGCGCGCCCCACCCTCGTGGGCAGCCCGACTCCTCGTGAGCTTCGCACTCCATGGGCTTCTTCTCGTCCAAAAACAGGTTCTGTGGAGTTTCGTGTCTTTTGGACTCCGCTTGATATTCCTTTTCTTCAAACACCGAAATAGCCTAAAACAACAATTACAGGCTGGGCCTCCGGTTAATAGGTTAGTCCCAAAAATAATATAAAAGTGGAAAATAAAGCCCAATATTGCCCAAAACAGTAGATAATATAGCATGGAGCAATCAAAAATTATAGATACGTTGGAGACATATCATACCTCGCTGTAAGGGCAGAGATACAACAGCTCGGGGATATACATATGACTGTGGCAGGACCTGGACAATAGAGCAGGTCGATCTATGGATCGTGGGGGCGTGCCCCGATGCGCGACGACAGCTATCTAGCCGGACGTGACAAGCATAATCACGCCCGGGCCGAAAACCGCAGACGGACTCCCTCCGAGCTACGTCGCGACTTGGCCCGATATCAAGGCACCGCACACCCCCTTCGCTTCATTGATGAAGTAATGGAGCACGAATTCCCAGAAGGGTTTAAACCCGTGAACATCAAATCATATGATGGGACAACAGATTCCGCGGTATGGATTGAAGATTTTCTTCTCCATATTCATATGGCCCGTGGTGATGATCTCCATGCCATCAAATACCTCCCACTAAAACTCAAGGGACCAGCTCGGCACTGGTTGAACAGCCTGCTTGAAAACTCCATTGGCAGCTGGGAGGACCTAGAAGACGCCTTCCGCGACAACTTCCAAGGTACATACATAAGACCTCCAGATGTCGATGACTTAAGTCACATAGTCCAACAGCCCGGAGAGTCAGCCAGGAAATTCTGGACTAGGTTCTTAACTAAAAAGAACCAAATCTTTGACTGTCCAGATGCCGAATCCCTGGCGACCTTCAAGCATAGCATCCGCGATGAATGGCTCGCCCGACACCTCGGCCAGGAAAAGCCGAAGTCCATGGCAGCCCTCACGACACTCATGACCCGCTTTTGCGCGAGCGAAGATAGCTGGCTAGCCCGTAGCAATAACAATGCAAGCGAACCTGGCACCTCCGAAGCTAGAAATAGCAACGGTAAGCCCCGACGCAACAGACACAAGCGTCGAAGCAACGCTGACAATACCGATGACACGGTGGTCAATGCCGGATTTAGTGGCTCCAAGTACAGACAGCAGAGGAAGCCATTTAAAAGAAACAATCAGGGCTCATCCAGCTTGGACCGCATACTCGATCGTCCATGTCAGATCCACGGCACCCCGGATAAACCAGCCAATCATACCAACAGAATCTGTTGCGTCTATAAACAAGCCGGCAAGTTATATGCCGAGAACAAGGAGAAGGGGTCGCAGAGTGAGGACGATGACAAGGTGCCCCGTCCACCGAAAATAGGGGGACAGAAGAAGTTTTTCCCCCAGGTTAAAATGGTGAACATGATATACGTTACCCATATCCCCAAGAGGGAGCGCAAGCGTGCGCTCAGGGACATCTATGCGATAGAGCCAGTCGCCCCAAAATTCAACCCACGGTCGTCCTGCCCGATCACCTTCGATCGCAGGGACCATCCGACCAGTATCCGTCATGGCGGTTCAGCCGCACTGGTCCTCGACCCAGTGATTGATGGATTCCACCTCACGCAAGTCCTCATGGACGGTGGAAGCAGCCTTAACCTACTCTATCAGGATACAGTGCGCAAAATGGGCATCGATCCATCAAGGATCAAGCCCACAAAAACTACCTTTAAAGGAGTAATACCAGGTGTAGAAGCCCGCTGCATGATACGTCTCCAACGTATCTATAATTTATGAAGTATTCATGCTATTATATTATCTGTTTTGGATGTTTATGGGCTTTACTAAACACTTTTATATTATTTTTGGGACTAACCTATTAACCGGAGGCCCAACGCAAATTGTTGTTTTCTTGCCGATTTCAGTGTTTCGAAGAAAATGAATATCAAACGGAGTCCAAACGGAATGAAACCTTCGGGAGAGTTATTTTTGGAAAGGAAGCAATCCAGGAGACTTGGAGTAGACATTAGGGAAGCTTCGAGGAAGCCACGAGGCAGGGAGGCGCGCCCTACCCCCTGGGCGCTCCCCCACCCTCGTGGGCCCCTCGTGGCTCCCCTAACCGACTTCTTTCACCTATATATGTCCATAAACCCTAAAAACATCGGAGAATAGAATAGATCGGGACTTCTGCCACCGCAAACCTTTGTAGCCACCAAAATCCAATCGGGGCTCTGTTCCGGCACCCTGCTGGAGGGGGGTCCCTCACCGATGGCCATCTTCATCATCCCGGCGATCTCCATGACAAGGAGGGAGTAGTTCACCCTCGGGGCTGAGGGTATGTACCAGTAGCTATGTGTTTGATCTCTCTCTCTCTCGTGTTCTTGACTCGGCACAATCTTGATGTATCGCGAGCTTTGCTATTATAGTTGGATCTTATGATGTTTCTCCCCCTCTAGTCTCTTGTAATGGATTGAGTTTTCCCTTTGAAGTTATCTTATCGGATTGAGTCTTTAAGGATTTGAGAACACTTGATGTATGTCTTGCATGTGCTTATCTGTGGTGGCAATGGGATATTCACGTGATCTACTTGATGTATGTTTTGGTGATCAACTTGCTGGTTCCGTGACCTTGTGAACTTATGCATAGGGGTTGGCACATGTTTTCGTCTTGACTCTTCGGTAGAAACTTTGGGGCACTCTTTGAAGTTCTTTGTGTTGGTTGAATAGATGAATCTGAGATTGTGTGATGCATGCGTATAATCATACCCATGGATACTTGAGGTGACATTGGAGTATCTAGGTGACATTAGGGTTTTGGTTTATTTTTGTCTTAAGGTGTTATTCTAGTACGAACTCTTGAATAGATCAATCACAAAGAATAACTTTGAGGTGGTTTCGTACCCTACAATAATCTCTTCGTTTGTTCTCCTCTATTAGTGACTTTGGAGTGACTCTTTGTTGCATGTTGAGGGATAGTTATATGATCCAATTATGTTATTATTGTTGAGAGAACTTGCACTAGTGAAAGTATGAACCCTAGGCCTTGTTTCAACGCATTGCAATACCATTTGTGCTCACTTTTATCGCTTGCTACCTTGCTGTTTTTATAATTTCAGATTACAAAAACCTATATCTACCATCCATATTGCACTTGTATCACCATCTCTTCGCTGAACTAGTGCACCTATACAATTTACCATTGTATTGGGTGTGTTGGGGACACAAGAGGCTCTTTGTTATTTGGTTGCAGGGTTGTTTGAGAGAGACCATCTTCAACTTATGCCTCCCACGAATTGATAAACCTTAGGTCATCCACTTGAGGGAAATTTGCTACTGTCCTACAAACCTCTGCACTTGGAGGCCCAACAACGTCTATAAGAAGAAGGTTGCGTAGTAGACATCAAGCTCTTTTCTAGCGCCGTCGCCGGGGAGGTGAGTGCTTGAAGGTATATCTTTAGATCTTGCAATCGAATCTTTTAGTTTCTTGTTTTATCACTAGTTTATATTATAAAATAAAACTACAAAAAAATGGAATTAAGGGTGCCTCATATGCTTCATCTTTTTAATGTCTTTCGTGAAAATGATGGGAAGGAAAATTGTGCTCAAGTACTAGAAGAAGAATTACATAGAATGCTTGGCATAAAATATGTGAATGATGAGCATGATTGCAATGTTGTTAGTATGAATTCCTTGAATATCCATGATGCTAATGATATGCAAAGCCACAAGCTTGGGGAAGCTATGTTTGATGAAGATGATATTTTTTGTCCCCCAAGTTTTGATGAGAAAATCTATTATGATGATTGTTGAGGATATAACTACTGAGGGTAAACCGCCCATGAGGGGTCGGTTCACGCTCAACTGTACTGAAGGTTAGGAAGACAAAGAAGATGGCGCTTTACTGATAAGGCTAGAGGCCCAGAGCCCAGAGGTGGATTAAGGGCCCATAGCGGTGAACCACCATGTTTGTATAAACTTGTATTATAAGTTAGGGAAAGGAAGAGACCGAGCTGGACACTTGTGTGAGCCGGCTCGGGACTCAGAGAACGGCCAAGGCCACCTGTATATAAAGGACGACCAACAAGCGTTCAGTGGACGACAACAACAACTCGAGATCCAGGCAAAGCGTATTCGCTCCCTGGTCATCGAAACCCCAATAATCCCATCGCAAACTAGACGTAGGCTTTTACCTTCATCGAAGGGGTCGAACTAGTATAACTCCCGTGTCCCTTGTCCGGTTTAACCCCTTCAAGCTAACCCGTAGCGATGGCTCCGCGACTAAGTCCTTTCATGAGGACATCTGTCGTGACAAATCCAGGACAGTTGGCGCCCACCGTGGGGCTATCGCACGATGGTTTTGAATGTTTGAAGGGCAACTTTGAAGGACTGAAGGGGTATGCGGTTGGCCGGATGACCAAGAGTCGTCGCGGCAAGCTCTACATCGATGACGGCGATGGGGCCCGAGGCCGCTCAATCGAGTACGGGTACCGGGTCCCCTTTGGCGGAATTCATGTCTTCATCGGCAAGATCGGCAAACCGGGCCCTGAGCCAGACACCTGCACCGACCTCATCGAGACGGCTCAGCGTGCAAGTCCTGCCCGGGTTAATCCTGCCATGAAGCGTGCGTTCGTAGGATGTGTCCATGGGATCGGATCTGAATCGGTGTCTGAAGGCGAGACGGCTGTTTATTCCGACGGCGAATCATCCACCGGTGAAACCGAGTCCTTATACCAAGTTCATGATGGTGTGTTCGGAGGCTATTCCAACGGCAACAGTATTCCAGACCTCCTTGAACCGCCGAGTCCAGTTGCTATCTACATGGCCGGGACACATCCCGCTTTGCAATCTTCATCTACAGCAGCCATGATTTCTGGATCAGCGGCTGCGGCAGGAGGCTCAGTGCGCCGGCCGGCTCAAGTTCTCTCCGATCTGATGGATGCCTGGACAACCTTATTAACCATGGCAGTTACCCCCGAGACACAGGATCAACACAATGTGGAAGTTGCTAAGCTAAAGGACCAGATAGCGAAGGCTAAGGAGGACCTGGCAGCTGAGGATGCCAGGATGGCTGAAGAACGGGCCGCTTTGGATGCCCAATCACAGCAAATACAGGCACAGAATTTCCGGCTCATGTTGGATCAGAACGCGTCAAACGACGTGATGCGAAGTAAGTACCGATCGCGTATGCAGCCAGGCTTCGAAGGATTAAATCTCTTTAATACTCCAGGGGCTAGGACGAGTAAACCGGCAGCTGCAAACCGAACCGATGCGCCTGGAGCGGCGCCGGATCAACCACGGATAATGGAACCACCTCGACAGACGGACAACCCGCCGCCGTATGTACCAACACCACCGGGTCACTTTTCGAGCCCTTTGGATAACATGATTGCTGCGGCATCTCGCCTGGCAGCTATTCTGATGGAGGGCGATTCACTGGCGGCGATTGAGACACGGCGGGCCAGGGATCTTCTTCAAACCGCCGTGGTGCAGCAGCAGGCTTATTCCTATAGCCGAGATAGAATTCATTCGACCCCTCGTCCGAGCAAGAGCTATAGCAGGCACATGGATGAACCGGAGGTGTCTAGTAGCGCTCGGCACCGTAATCCGGCGCAGGATGTGGTGGATAATGGCAGAGCATGAAGGGAGGCCGCTTGGCAGCACCACATGCGGGTCGCTATCAAACCGCCCCGATTCAGCCAGCCGCATCGCGGGACCGAGGCACCGGGCTTGCTTTCGCCTCGAGAGTGCCGTGTCTTATTCCGCTCTCCGTAATGTGCGATCGCTTAAGGATTTCAAGGGTCCGCGAAGGTACCAAATTACATCACGATCAGCCACCAAGCGTGGGTCGAGAGTTATGAGATGGCAATGGAGATGCTGGATGTGGATGAAGCGGCCTATGCAAAGTATCTCACAATGATGTTGGAAGGGACAGCCCGTACTTGGTTGAAAAACCTACCAGCCAACTCCATCGAATCATGGGATCAGTTGAAACCCCGATTTATAGCCAATTTCAAGGACACCTGCAAACAGCCTATGTCCATTGTGGATCTGGATGCATGTGTTCAGGGGGGAACGAGTCAACAACTCATTGGGTGCGTCGGGTTTCAGAAGTTTTGCATTCGTCAGACCGGATTAATGCTGGCCAAGCGATCATAACACTGGAGCGTAATTGCCGGTTTAAGTCACTAAAGATGAAGTTGGGATGGCTCAAGCGCCACTGCAATGACATGGGGACACTTATGGCAGCCTTGGTCAAGTATGCCGATTCTGATAATACCAAGGATCCCGAGTCTGATGAGGAGAAACCGGAGAAGGGAAAGAAGGACGGCGGTGCAAAAGGACAGCATCACAACCAAGGAGGCCATGGGAATAATGGTAAGCGCAAAGCAGATAATTCAGATTTTGTGGCTAACACCAACATGCAGCGCCATAAAGGTAAACCGCCCTAGCGCGGTGGAGGGATGAATCTGGAGCGGTTGTTAAACCAGCCCTGCCCGAAGCATGGGACTAAGGAGGCCCCTTCCACACATCTTTGGAAAGATTGTTATATTATGAAGGAGTTCAAAAACTCTGACCTTTACCGATATGATCAGGGTCCGCCGGGCGGTTCAGGTCCAGGTTTTCATGGTAGTGGCGGTTCAAGCTCGGATTTCGAATAATCGGGCCATCGTAACAACCAAGGTGGTAATAATCAATGAATAATCAAGGGAATCAGCAGCAGTCAAAGTTATCAAAGTCACCCAAGCAATTGAATGGTGGGCGATCATGTGTTCACTACTAGCCCGCGCAAGCGCGATCGAAGCTTCACAAGAGGGCAGTCAATTCCATTGAACCGCAGTGCCACGCTATTTACGGTGGTCCGAACAGCCCATTGTGTGGAGCAGAGGATCATCCGCCTGGGTTGACAATCCGGTCAACTGCTTTGGTGGTAGCACCTCGTGGGAGGTTATAAGTTTACCAAAGTTCGATGGATGGAGGGAGCAGATCAACATCCTGCACTATGAGATCATCGCATGGGGTTGATGATAAGAATCTTAAACCGTCAAACACTGTTTTCCATGGCGTAGTACCGTAAATCGGCATATCCTGTTGGCAAGATCGCTGGAGGTCGATTTGGAGATGAGCATGATTCCGGTCCAAACGCTGACCTTTGAAGTGGTGAAAATCCAGAGCCCATATCACGCATTGTTCGGACGGCCGGCTTATGCAAAATTCATGGCAAGGCCCTGTTATATCTATTTACAGCTCAAGATGCCGGGTTATAAGGGAACTATCACAGTACACGGCAGTCGGAAAATTGCTTTGGAATGCGAGGAAGGTGAAGCGGCCTATGCTGAGTCAGTTTGTGCTACAGAGGAGCTGAAGTTTTACAAAGACAATGTTGATCCGGCAGATATGACCCCTCTGAAGAAGCCCACCACTGAGCATGACTCAACCCTGACGTTCAAACCGGTCGATGAAACTAAACTTATTGATTTTCTCCCTGGCGATTCATCCAAACAGTTTAGCATCGGCACCAACTGGATCCGAAATAGGAAAGCGCGCCATCGAAGTTCATCCGTGAGAACCGGACATTTTGCATGGAAGCCTTCGACATGCCAAGTGTACCGAGGGAACTCGCCGAGCACACTCTCAATATTGATCCCAAGTTTAAACCGGTCAAGCAATTTCTTCGCCGCTTTAACGAGGAAAGACGCAAGGCCATTGGTGAGGAGGTAGCCCGGCTGTTGGCTGCTGGTTTTATCGTGGAAGTATTTCATCCCGAGTGGTTGGCTAATCCGGTGCTTGTTCTTAAGAAAAACGGCACTTGGCGTATGTGTGTGGATTACACCGATTTGAACAAAGCTTGTCCGGCAGATCCTTTTGCTCTCCCGCTTATTGATCAAATTATTGATGCGATGGCGGGATGTGAGCGCCTGAGTTTCTTGGATGCTTATTCAGGTTATCATCAGATTAAAATGGCAGTTAAGGACCAGGAGAAGACAGCCTTCATTACTCCCTTTGGAGCCTTTTGCTATGTCTCTATGCCCTTCGGGCTCAAAAGTGCCTAGGCAACCTATCAGCGTTGTGTGCAAAATTGTCTTCACACGCAGATTGGGCGTAATGTTCATGCCTATGTGGATGACATTGTGGTAAAATTCAGGAAGAAGGAAACCTTGATAGAGGACCTCAAGGAGACGTTTGATAATCTCCGGGTTTATAAAATGATGCTCAATCTGGAAAAATGTGTTTTTGGTGTTCCGGCAGGCAAGCTCTTGGGTTTTCTTGTCTCCAACAGAGGCATTGAGGCCAATCTGGAAAAAATCAAGGCGATCACATCTTTGGCTAAACCGAAATGCATCAATGATGTCCAGCGTCTGCCAGGTCGAATTGCAACCCTCAGCCGGTTTATCAGCCGTTTGGGAGAAAAGGTGATTCCTTTATACCAGATGTTGAAGAAGACGGATGATTTTGTCTGGAGTGACGCAGCCAATGCGGCATTTGAGGATTTGAAGCGGAAGCTGGCTGAACCGCCCGTCCTTGCTGCTCTGGTTGACAACGAGCCTCTATTATTGTACGTGGCTGCCAATGCCCGTGCGGTCAGTGTAGCAATTGTGGTTCAGCGTAAGGAGGCTGGGAAAGAATATCCGGTTCAACGGCCAGTTTATTATATCAGCGAAGTGCTGATCGAGTCAAAGCAAAGGTATCCGCATTGGCAGAAGCTGGTGTATGGAGTTTTCATGGCAAGTAGGAAGCTCAAGCAATACTTTCAAGGCCATCCCATCACATTGGTTAGTTCTGCTCCTTTGGGCGACATAATCCAGAACAGAGAAGCAACTGGCCGGGTTGCAAAGTGGGCAATTGAGCTTGGTCCACATGTATTAAAGTATATGCCTCGTACGGCCATCAAATCTCAGGCGCTTGTCGACTTCATCAATGATTGGACTAGTTACAGGCACCAGAGGACAAACCGGACAATACATATTGGACTATTCACTTTGATGGGTCCAGGCAATTGGAAGGCTCGGGGGCTGGAGTTGTCCTTACTTCCCCTCGAGGTGATAAAATTTGTTATGTTCTCCGCTTAATGTTCCCTTGTACTAACAATGCTGCAGAGTACGAGGCCTTACTCCATGGTCTCCGTGTGGCTAAGGAAATAAACTTAAGTCGGGTTCGCTGTCTTGGAGATTCTGATCTGGTGGCTCAGCAAGTTTCTGGTACTTGGGATTCTAAGGATCCACTCATGGCGGCTTATCGACGCGACGTGGATATTGTGGTAGGTCACTTTAAGGGTTATCAGGTTGAGCACATTGACCGGCGCAAAAATGAAGCAGCAGACGCTTTGAGCCGGTTGGGATCTCAACGTAAACCGGTACCACCCAATACCTTTTTAGATATCTTGCATAACCCGTCTGTTAAGCTGCCTACAGAGGAGGATTTGGCTGTTCCTGATCCGGAGGCCCATTTGGTAGCCGCTTTACACATCACGCCGGATTGGACGGTTCCATATTTGGCGATCTGAACCGGGCGAGTTACGGATGATGAGCTCCTTGCCGTGCAGATAATCCGCGTCCAAGTCCATGGTTGTTCACAACGGCGAGTTACACCGTTGCAGTATTTCAGGTGTATTCCAACGCTATGTTTCTCCTGAAGAAGGGCAAGAGATTCTACGTGAAATCCATGAAGGGGATTGTGGTCACCATGCCGGTTCAAAATCCTTGGTGGCTAAGGCTTTTTGTCATGGGTTCTATTGGTTGACAGCTCATGCCGATGCGGAGGATCCGTAAAGCGTGTGATGCTTGTCAGAAGTTTTCACGTCGAGCTCATGTTCCGGCCCAAGAGCTACGCATGATTCCCATCACTTGGTTGTTTGCCACTTGGGGGCTTGATATGGTTGGGCCTTTTAAGCGTTCCAAAGATAAGAAGACCCACCTGCTGGTGGCGGTTGACAAGTTCACTAAATGGGTTGAAGCGGAGCCCGTCAACAAGTGTGATGCAGCCACGGCGGTTCAGTTTCTCAAAAGGATTATTTTCCGTTTTGGTTTTCCACACAGCATCATCACAGATAATGGTACAAACCTTTCTAAAGGTGAGATGGAGGAGTTTTGTCAACGAGAGCACATCCGGCTTGATATAGCGTTCGTGGCTCATCCTCAGTCCAATGGTCAAGCTGAGAGGGCGAATCAAGAGATCCTGAAGGGTATCAAGCCCCAGCTTATGGTTCCTTTGAAGCGGACGCCAGGTTGTTGGGTGGAAGAATTACCATCTGTGTTATGGAGCATAAACACCACCCCGAACCGATCTACGGGTTATACACCTTTCTTCATGGTTTACGGGGCTGAGGCAGTCATCCCCAGTGATATTCGTCATGACTCGCCCCGGGTTGCCAATTATGTTGAAGCGAATAATGAGCAAGCACGCCAAGAGGCGCTGGACCTGTTAGATGAGAAACGGGACATGGCTTTGGCTCGAACAACGGTTTATCAACAAGACCTGCGGCGCTATCACAGCCGCCGGGTTTAGTCAAGGACCTTTCAAGAAGGCGACTTGGTGCTCCGGCTCATCCAGGATCAGACTGATATGCACAAGTTATCCCCACCTTGGGAAGGACCCTTTGTGGTCTGTAAAAATCTACATAACGGCTCATACTACCTCATTGAGTTCGAGAAGACTCACGCAGTTCTGAGGAGGAGACCTGGCGGCCATGGAACATAGCTCTCCTATGGCCTTATTACACTTGAAGCCACAGGCTTTTCTTATGTACATATTCCAACAATGTATATATTATGATCAATATAATAAACCGGCATCCTTGCTATAAGCAGGGTCTCCGCCGTTTTCTTCAAATCTCTGTTTACATGGGGCTTCACTAAAAAGGCGAAGTACTACCTGTTAATCCGCTATCATGCCACTACATAGCTTGGGAGCTTCACACCCACGGGGCCAAAGAGAGTTCTATTGCTCAAAGCACGACTCAAACATAGGCACGCATTGAGCACAGCTCACAAAGTTACTTGGGGGCTCTTTATGTCAAATACCGAAGAGTTTGAAAGGAGCCTTGTAACCGGGTATCGACCCACGGCTTGGAAGCCTGGTGTATTCACCTAAAACCCCGGGTTAACTCGCCTTCATCAAGTAAGCCACTCCTATCCGTAATCCTGGCATGACTCGTTTAACGCTTGATGCTTACTCTCATTGAGACCCTGAACTTGTCAAAGTTAAAACAATGAATGGTTAGTTGGAGGCCCATCTTAAAAGGCTTTGTCAAAACGGTTTAACTCAGCGGCCTGGCAGCCCATGAAAAGCCTCGAATTTGGGCCTGGTAGCCCTTGAAAAGCCTCGACTACACGGTTTTATTTGCCTTTGTCAAGTTTTCTTTTTTCTCTGTTGATAAATTCTATTTTGAATCAGTGTCTATTGACCCGGCATGACTATCAGTCATCAAATTAAACCGGTGTTTATTGACCCGGCTTGACTTTCAACTACAACTTGTTAGATCATATTTATGTTAATCCGGTGTTTGTTAACCCGGCTAAGTTGTCAACTATAAGTTGTCAGACCTTATTCTTTATCAAACCGTGTGTTACAACCCCGACTAGCTTATCAAGACAATCATCCGTGTTCATTACAACCCGTTCTCCTTTATACATACCAAAGATCAAGATGGTGGAAGTCGGGTGTTCACCCTTACTACAAATATAAATTGGTAAATCAACTAAGTGATTTTATATCACAGGTATAGTTTATTTCATGTTTTTAAGCTTTGGTTATTAGCCTAGCTTCGCATGGGGCATTGTGACTCGTCTGGTAAACCGCCCGGGCAGATCTTTTTTATGCAGACACAGGGATTGCATAGTATTATGAAGATATATAAGCCAGCTCTGAAAATATCACGGCGGATCGAACAAAGTATATCCCAGTGCATGATGGCAGCAGATCAAAGTATTTTCACTAGCCTATTACAAGGCGCTTTAAGGCCCAAAATATGGTGTTTCTTCCAACAGAGCAAAGTTTGTGAAGCATCAACTAGATTGCCGGATCAAGCCTCATCACCATGTTGACGTGAAGTTGATGGATCATCTGGCGTCGGTTCAGCATCCTCCTCCCCATCTAGTGGTTGGAAGTCCACGGTGGTCCAGTCAATCCGGGTTAAAGCCTGAAAGACAGCCTCTTCACTTATAAGTTCGGACGGGTCAACGTCAGGGGCGTAAGTGTGCTTACGAATTAGCGGAATAAGATTTTGCACTTCCGGCATGACAGCGTTAATCCGTTTGTTGTTGGCATCATAGAAAGACTGGTGAACAGTCAAGTTAGCTTCTTCTACCAGTTGACTCGCCAGAGGACGCATCTCCCTTGTCACATTTTTAAGGGCTTCGTCATCAAAATCTGCCCCGTTTTCTTGTGCACTAGGAAAGCCCTTGGCGATGTCCACCGGATCCAGGTCAGCTATCCATGCTTTCGCTCGGGTAAGTGCCAACAAAGCGCCGGCCCTGGCAGCGGATCGCTTCATCTCTTCTATCTGTGTTGGCATCATGGATAACTTTGCTAGCGTGTCCTTGATCAGTGTTGGGGCCGGATTGTTGTATGACGCTGCGCAGATAACTCGTTGGGCACCAGTATACAGTTGTTCAATCAGAGTATATGCTGCCTTCAGCTTCATCCACATATCAGAGCCCAGATGAGCAATGCGGCTACCTACAACGGTTTAAGAATTTCATGTTCAACCGGAAAATTACAAGGATGGTCATTCAAGAAGCCTTGGCAAGAATACTTACCAAATACTGCAGAGGTCATGGCATTCACTTGGCGCTTCAACCCAGTAAGCTCTTCTGTCGCCGGTTTAAGAGCAGACTCTGCGCCTTCAAATTTCGCTTCAAAGAATGCAGTTTTTCAAGATTCCAATTGGCACGCCGCCTTGAACCCTTCTTTAAGTTGTTCCATGGCGGTTAAAGCGGCTTTTAGCTCATCCTTGGCCTTGGAAGTCTCTGCTTGTTGGGTTTTTATACTCTCTTGAAGATCAGCAATTTGAGTACCTTGGTGATTTATATCAGCCTACCACAATCAGAGGAGCATATACATATTTTATCAAAGAAGTCCCAAGCATACAAACCAGTTATACACTTGGCACTTGGGGGCTAATGTGGATTGCTTCTCTGCTATTAATTGTTTGAAGTCCCAAGGATTAATACAAGTTTCAATCTTGGCACTTGGGGGCTAACGTGTATTTGATCAGGAAAATACGCAAGAAAAATCAACAAATTACAGTTTGGAAAATGAAAGCCTCGGTTTGACTGTGAAAAGTCAAACCGACCCTTGGGGGCTACAATACAGTAAAGGTACAGAATAAGGATGAAGGTGTTTACCTCATAGCGTTCCTTCATCAGGTTTACCAAACCGACTTCATAATCTCGGCTTGTGTAAATCCGGTTCAAGAATCCGGAGGAAGATCCCGAGCGTAAAGATTAGCATAGTTTGACAAGTCACGCCCCTTCCCTTGCCCATAGCAACAAATTCGCCCTTGGCGGTATGTTTTGACAAAACAACCGGATTGCCGGGCGGTATAAGCAAGTGCCGATAACAACAACGTCATCATCATCTTTTGTTGGGCTTGATTGATTGACATTATCTTTGGCTGGGCTTGGCGGAGTGGCAGTAGGGCTTGGCGGATTAGCAGTTGAACTTAGCGGATCAGCAAATGGACCTGCAGGCGTGGCACATGGACTTGATGTGTCCACATGTGTAGCTGGATCAGCTTCCGGCGGATCAGCATCAGTGGCTGGGTCTTGCGGGGCAGAGTCATCCATGACAATATCAGCATTTTCACCGGCATTTTCGAGGGTCTTCTCCAGTTCAACATCGTCAGTGGGGTCGCTGGTTTTGGCTTTTTTGCTTAATCGGGCCTTGGTACTACAACGTCAAAATAAAGATTAGTACGATAAACCGATGCATGAAGAAACAAACCGAAGAGCAAGAACACTTACCCAGCGACGGTTTTAAGGGGAGGCAACTGAGTGGTTGATGAACCGCCGGACAAGTTGGACGACACCTGATAATTCGAATCAGATGGATTGAGAGGGTATCGGAAGAAACCCTTCAAAGGATAAAGTTTTTCAGGAGAACAGACAACCTCTGGATGACGTTTCCGGGTTGGTGTGTCTGGTATACCGGAAGAGGTGACTTGCTGGCCACTGTGTCGGGTTGTGCGACGCCCTTCAGTTTGTTGCGTCTTCAAAGAAAGTTTTGGATCCAGATAAGCAAGAGGGTGAGAGTATTTCACTTTTTGAACTGCACGGCGAAACCTTTTAACTGGCACCAGATCTGAATCGGAAGAAAGAGCTATTACCTCAACATGGTCTGCATGGCTGGCCTCCGCATCATCCTGGGAATAGTTATTGTCAATAAGGAGCATGAAAAAGGAACCAAGGGAGTCAAGTTTTACCTCTTCAGCCGATTCATCAACATCTTCTGGCGGATTAGAAGACTCGGCAGTTTTCTTCTTGGCAGTTTTCTTGATGACTTTGCTTTTGGCACGAGGAGCCCTGGCCGGTTTATCTTGAGTTTTCCTTTTCCAGAAGGAGCTATTTGTCTGCAGGATTAAAGTAAAGGATAATTATATATTACTGTTAAAACGGAGACAGATTAAAAATGTACAAGGTTAAAGTTGTTACCGCTGGCGGTTTGTTGGAGGTGCAAAAAGGGCGCAGACCGGTTTGGGTGCATACGGCGATCGGTTCGTCAAGTATCTTTTTAACACTTTCAGTGACTTCATCATCAGTCAGTTCTATTTCAATAAACCATTGAGGATCATTGGTCTTGCCGGTATATGCATACATCAAACCGGGGCGGCGGCTTAAAGGAAGGATGCACCATGAAACCCAACAACGAACAAGGTCAACACCAGTCAAACCATTGGTGAGGAGAGCCTGGAGTTTGGCGAGTTGAGGTGCATAAGCTTGTCGTTCTTTGGCAGTCATTCGTGGAGGTAAAGGGTGGCCATTGCTAAGCCGGTGAGCGCGATAACCCGGCAAAGGGTTTTCTCCAGCAGGGGCAGTGTTCTGACAATAAAACCAAGTTTGGTTCCAGTCTTTAGGGTGGCTGTGTAGTTTGGCATGAAGAAAGTCAACCTCTTTCCTTTTTTGAATTGATACACCACCAAGTTCAGTATTGGGGCCGTCAGAGAACTCGGTGCGGCGGTTTAAGTGGAAGAAATCCCGAAAGAGGTCAACCGTTGGTTCTTCTTGCAGATAAACCTCACAGAACACTTGAAAGTTGCAGATGTTGGACACATAATTTGGTCCAATATCCTGAGGATGGAGTTGGAAGCTGGCAAGTACATCCCGGAAATTTTTTGATCCGGGAGGACTAAAACCCCGGGATAGATGTTGCATAAATACAATACACTTCTCCATCTTGAGGCTCGGGAGGGCACTCAGGGCCAGGAACTCGCCAATGAAGGACACTTTTGGAGCTAAAGCGTCTGCTACAACGAATCCGCTGATTTGTGTTTCCGTAATCCGGATGGAACCCATTCAGCAGCAGCAAATTGCTTGGTCATCTTGAAGGGCAGAGCTGTAATGGAAAGATAAAGGCCGGTTTACGATTGGCGGTTCAGGTGTATTTATCAATGTTAAACCGGAAATTTAATCAAAGCGTACATATGAGGTGAACCGGACATTGTTATCCAAGTCAAGACGGCGGTTTAAGAGAGGGCTAATGGCATATGACGGATTGTCAACTATTATAGGTTAAACCGCCCATACGTGAAAGGGCCAGGGCTGAAAATCTACTAAGTATTGTGGAAACAAGTTTCACAAGATAATGATATAATTTTGGATCTACCGTGGTTCAGTGAGGAAAATTTTTCTGAGCCCTATAATGGCGCTACGAGGAATGACAAAGTCCGATGCGCTTACGTCTAGGAACAGCAGGATGCTATTAGGTGATGAACTAAAGTTATGGATCTAACAGCAAAAACTATCAGGCATAAGAAGGATTCAGTAAATAAGCTAAGAGAAAGTAGATGAGCACGGATGAACACTGATGAGCACCGAAACCCTAATGCAGATCTAGGGTTGAGGGAAGAAGGCTTACCGGATTCACAGGAGTAGCGGAGGAGAGCCGCGGATCTCTGGTGCATTCAGGTTGATGCAGCGGCCAGGGATGATGTAGTGCTTGAAGGTCGACGGCGGCGGCGGAGCTGTCGGGCTTGAGCATCGAGAGGAAGAAGAAGAAGCGCGGAAGGGGAAAAGGGAAGGACCCCTGGGCCTATTTATAAGTCAAATGGATAAGTAGGCAAGCACGAGAATTGAGGAGCCCGAAGCAGTGAAATGGGGCACGGCAGTCGCCTCGATCTTCGAAGTCAGTTAAGGAAATGGAATCTTTATGAGTTTTTTATTCAGGTGACGTCAGGGCGGTTTACGGTGATTTCTGAAGATGATGTCATGGCGGTTCAAGGTTAATATGAAGATGTTTCAGATCGGAATTTTTCTAAGTTGAAGATTGACATGAACAGGTTCAAATCAATCTGGGGCCTAATGTTGAGGATATAACTACTGAGGGTAAACCGCCCAGGAGGGGTCGGTTCACGCTCAACTGTACTAAAGGTTAGGAAGACAAAGAAGATGGCGCTTTACTGATAAGGCTAGAGGCCCAGAGCCCAGAGGCGGATTAAGGGCCCATAGCGGTGAACCGCCATGTTTGTATAAACTTGTATTATAAGTTAGGGAAAGGAAGAGACCAAGCTGGACACTTGTATGAGCCGGCTCGGGACTCTGTAGAACGGCCGGGCGTCACCCTGTGTATATAAAGGGACGATCCGGCGGCGGTTCAGGGACACACAACAACAACTCGAGATCCAGGCAAAGCGTATTCGCTCCCTGGTCATCGAAACCCCAATAATCCCATCGCAAACTAGACGTAGGCTTTTACCTTCATCGAAGGGGCCGAACTAGTATAACTCCCATGTCCCTTGTCCAGTTTAACCCCTTCAAGCTAACCCGTAGCGATGGCTCCGCGACTAAGTCCTTTCATGAGGACATCTGCCGTGACAAATCCACGACAATGATAGCATGCCTCCTATTTATGATGATTATTGTGATGAATTGTATGCTATTAAGAATAATGATAACCATGAAACTTGCCATCGTTATTTTAATTTTCAATTGGATTATGCTTTACATGATAGTTATTTTGTTGAGTTTGCTCCCACTACTATTGATGAGAATAAGTTTGCTTATGTGGAGAGTAGTAAAATTTCTATGCAAGTAGATCATGAAAAGAATGCTTTATGTGCTGGTTATATGGTTGAATTCATTCATGATGCTACTGAAAATTATTATGAGAAAGGAATATATGCTTGTAGGAGTTGCAATAATATCAAGTTTCCTCTCTATGTGTTGAAAATCTTGAAGTTATGCTTGTTTTGCCTTCCTATGCTAGTTGATGATTGTTCTCATAAGTTGTTTGCTCACAAAATCCCTATGCATAGGAAGTGTGTTAGACTTAAATGTTCTAGTCATATTCTTCATGATGCTCCCTTTATGTTTCAATTCTTATCTTTTATGTGAGCATCATTGAAATCATCATGCCTAGCTAGGGGCGTTAAACGTTAGCGCTTGTTGGGAGGCAACCCAATTTTATTTTTGTTCCTTGCTTTTTGCTCCTGTATAGCAATAAATAATCTATCTAGCCTCTGGTTAGATGTGGTTTTATGTTTTAATTAGTGTTTGTGCCAAGTAGAACCTTTGGTAAGACTTGGGTGAAGTCTTTATGATCATGTTGTAAAAAACAGAAACTTTAGCGCTCATGAGATGTGCTGCCATTTTTTACTGGAAAGTGCTTTTAGGTTGATTATTTTTTCAGATGATTAATAGACAAATTCCTCAGGTCCACCAATTTATTTCAGAATTTTAGGAGTTCCAGAAGTATACCTTTGATACAGATTACTACAGATTGTTCTGTTTTTGACAGATTCTGTTTTCATTGTGTTGTTTGCTTATTTTGATGAATCTATGAGTAGTATCGGAGGGTATGAATCATGGATAAGTTGGAATACAGTAGTATTACACCAACACGAATTTAGAATGAGTTCACAACAGTACCTAAGTGGTGATTTATTTTCTTATACTAACAGTGCTTACAAGTTTTCTGTTGAGTTTTGTGTTGTGAAGTTTTCAAGTTTTGGGTAAAGATTCGATGGACTATGGAATAAGGAGCGGAAAGAGCCTAAGCTTGGGGATGCCCAAGGAACCCCAAGGTAATATTCAAGGACAACCAAGAGCCTAAGCTTGGGGATGCCCCGGATGGCATCCCCTCTTTCGTCTTCGTCCATCGGTAACTTTACTTGGAGCTATATTTTTATTCACAACATGATATGTGTTTTGCTTCGAGGGTCATTTTATTTTGTTAGTATTTGCTTGATGTTATTTAGAATAATGTTTTGCATATCTATTTTCAATAAAAATGTCAAGGATAGCCTTTACCATGCTTATTTTGCAAGTATACATGTTGCTGTTTCAAAACAGAAAGTTTATCGTTGTTGCAAAAATTCCCTAAAAAAGCCAGAATATGATAAAATGTTGAAACTTTTTTGCATAATAAGCTCTGATAAATTTTCTACAGTGTGGTAGAATTTCATGATGTTTGGAGTTAGGGAAGTATGATGAATCTTGCATTCTTTACAAACTGTACTGTTTTGGCAGATTGTTGTTATGTTTGCATTGTTTGCATATGTTTGCTTTTTTAATGATTCTATTTGAGGATATGAGTATTAAATATGCAGAGGCATTTAGTATGCAATGTTGAATAATAATTTTAGTGATTTGCTACAGCAGAGTATGATAAGGTTTTTGCATTGGTTTATACTAACTTATCTTACGAGTCCTTGTTGAGTTTTGTGTGGATGAAGCTTTTGAGATTTAGGGAGACCGTGATATGAGAAGAATTAAGGAGACACAAAATATCAAGCTTGGGGATGCCCAAGGCATCCCAAGATAATATTTCAAGAAGTCTCAAGCGTCTAAGCTTGGGGATGCCCCGGTTGGCATCCCACCTTTCTTCTTCAACAACTATCGGTTAGTTTCGGTTGATCCTAAGTTTTTGCTTCTTCACGTGATGTTTGCCATTCTTAGAATGTCATTTTATTTTGTTTCGCTTGCTGTTTGAATAAAATATCAAGATCTAAAATTATTAAATGGGAGAGTCTTCACATAGCTAAATAATTATTTAACTACTCATTGTTCTTCACTTATATCTTTTTGGAGTAGTTTGTCATTTACTCGTGTGCTTCACTTATATCCTATGAGTAAATAGTTGAATGATTTGAATATCATAAATCTGAAATTATATATGTTTCATATGCTTATCCCATGGGGAGTAATGACTTTACATATAAGAAGTAGAGGTGGTAAATTTATTGAAGGTTAGCAAACATTGTATTGGTCACTTGAACAATTCATGAAAGAATATTGAAGGAAGAGAGATTTCACATATAAATATACTATCTTGGACATCTTTTGTAATTGTGAGCACTCATTAAAATATGACATGTTAAAAGGTTGATGTTGGACAAGGAAGACAACGTAATGGGTTATTCTTATATCTGAAATAAAGTATATTGTCATGGATCATCCAACATGTTGAGCTTGCCTTTCCCCCTCATGCTAGCCAAATTCTTTGCACCAAGTAGAGATACTACTTGTGCTTCCAAACATCTCTTAAACCTGTATTTCCATGAGAGTCCACAATACCTACCTATGGATTGAGTAAGATCCTTCAAGTAAGTTGTCATCGGTGCATGCAATAAAAATTGCTCTCTTAATATGTATGATCTATTAGTGTGGAGAAAATAAGATTTATACGATCTTGTGATATGGAAGCAATAAAAGCGACGGACTGCATAATAAAGGTCCCTATCACAAGTGGCAATATAAAGTGACGTTCTTTCGCATTAAGATTTTGTGCATCCAACTATAAAAGCCCATGACAACCTTTGCTTCCTCTGCGAAGGGCCTATCTTTTACTCTTGTCTTATACCTTATGCAAGAGTCATGGTGATCTTCACCTTTCCTTTTTACATTTTATCCTTTGGCAAGCACATTGTGTTGGAAAGATCCTGATATATATATCCAATTGGATGTAAGGCATCATGAACTATTATTGTTGACATTACCCTTGAGGTAAAAGGTTGGGAGGCAAATCTATAAGCCCCTATCTTTCTCTATGTCATAACAGTCAATGGAAACACGAAACGCTCCCTCCATACCGAGGAGCACACCGCTACCCTGGCAGCAGAAGTACATAGCAGCCTTATCAAGCAAAACCTTAATTAGGCGGCCAAGCTCCCGGACACTATCAAACGAGTCCGGACTAAGCTGCAGCAGGACAGTCCAGCTCGTCAAGAGCTCGACTAGCAATTTGGCCTCCGTCTCAGTCCCGACCAAATGGCGGCGTACGTACCGCGCGTACATAACTATGCAAAATACCATGGGCATAGACGGAGGCGTAACTTTATTGTGGCCCATCATACGGCTCACACACATAATTTTCCTTTTCTTTTTTACCATTTTCTGGTCTCTTTTTCAGAGGCCCGTCCCGGCGGCCTGATCATCGGTCCTTTCGAAGGATAGATATACCAAGGCGGCACGCAGTACAGACGTGTGGGGGAATCTCTAGACGCTCTCCTTGATGATCGTTCTACCTGTTTTCAGGACCTGCACGCAGCTCCCCATTGGTCTTGGCATGTTAAATAGCCAGGTTACCAAGTTACTTATCGCACTATTTGTACAAATACGCTTTGACGTATCAATCAAATTATAATGGAAATAGTTTGCGGCCCAAATTACGTGGCCCTAGCTTACTACTTCATCTTATTATTCTTATCGATTGCACCTGTACACTTTGTACGCTTTAATTCGCCAGGGGCTTCATTGTGCTCCATACTGCGGCAACAAAGTCCGAACACTTTTTACAGTACAGTTCGGCACCCCGAATTTTAGCATTATATGCATCGGCTCCGAATCATGTCTTTGGTCAATAGTTGGGTTGCCCGGCTCCTGTGCTTGCTACCTTATGTTCCGTCATATCGGCTAAGGTAGTAGAGGGAGAACTACTGCGATTGTGTTTCTGGTTTACCCAAGCAAACATCTCAGTAGAGAAAGCCGAAAACTGACTGTCATGATGCGGCGAGAGCTGGTCAGCTATTCAGAGGTTAAAAATCTTTTGCGATTTTTTCCGCATTATGCGATGAATCGACCTTCATCCGATCAGGTGTTTACAGCACCCTAGTCCGGATAAAATGGGGCTGCGCCTACATTTTTATTGTCAAACTCCTATAGCTAATTGAGGGTGATAAAGCCACATAGTCCGATTGCCTAGTTCGTTGCACTAAACACATCCTTCAAGGACCAAATTCTCGGATCAAGAGGGTTTAGATTCCATCCTGAACACCCCTGTACTACCTACGTGGGGGCTAAAGCCAACGACTGGCCAACTCTCAGATTTAACAAAACGGCCGCACAGGAGGTAAAATTTTACAAAACAACAAGCATTATATTACATAACAGCTCTGTTTCATAATACAGGAAGGGATAACATGAATGCCTTCATTCAAAGATAGTGTCTTTTGAACACTGGCCCTCTACAATGCGGGATCCCTTCAGGACATCCTCAAAATACCGCTCGGGCGTGCGGTGCTCCTTGCCCGCGAGCGGTCCCTCGGTCGCGAGCTTGACGGCGTCCATCTTCGCCCACTATATCTTGACACAGGCGAAGGCCATCCGTGCACCTTCGATACAAACCGACCGCTTGATGGCATCAAGCCGACGGTAGGCATTGACCAGCTGCTTCACGAGCCCGAAGTAGCTGCTGTGTATGGCTTCGGCAGGCCACAAACAGATTATCAAATCCTTCATGGCCAGTTCGGCCACCCTATGTAGTTCGGTCAGCTGTTTAAGCTGATCGCTAAAGGGCACCGAATGCTCTGGCGCAAGGTATTGCAACCAGAACAGCTTCTCCGTTGAGCTCCCCTCTTCGGCTCGGAACAACTCCCCAACGTCAGAAACACTGCGCGGCAGATCCGCAAATGCCCCTTGAGAACTCCAAATCCGGGTCAGTAAGAAGTACCTTTTTCTTCACATACTTGCTCTGCATAATAAAAGCCTTACCCGCCGCGATTTTCCTGGCCTCCTAGATTTCCTGGAGGGCGCTCTGGGCTTCGACCCGGGCATCTTGTGCGCTTTGGCAGGCCTTGGCGAGTTCAGACTCTTGATCCGCAATGTTGCGCTCCAAGGATTCGCATTTCTTCACGGCGTCCTAGAGCTCCTGCTGGACCTCACCAACCCTGGCCTCGTGTTTTTTGCGAGCGGCTTGTCCCTTTGCCGCTCTCTCCTGGGCCTCGGCCAGTGCCTTCTTGAGGGTCTCCACCTCAGATGCTGCTCCTACAAAATATCACGACACTATGGTCAACATAAACTATTCATCCTTTTTGGATCTACAACAGGCCATTACATACCTTGCTGGTCCTCCAGCTACTTTTTCACACGACTGAGCTCTTCCTCGGTCCGCTCCAGACTCTGCTTTAGTCCGGAGACTTCAGCAGAATGAGAGGTCGCAGCCAGCAACGACGCCTGCTTATTCACATAAGACATATTTGGTTAGTCTCCTCTGAAAATTACTTGATCCTCTGTCTAGCTTTTCTTTCCGAACATCGGACAGAGTCTCAGGGGCTACTGTCTATACTATGACATTCTTTTTATACAATTGCGCCGCTTACCTCAAAACTTGTTAGAAGGCTGGTGCAGGCTTCGGTCAGTCTGCTCTTAACGGACTAAACCCTCTCAATCACCGTACCCATAAGGATATGGTGTTCCTCAACAATGGAAGCGCTTTGCAGGGCTTCCAGTAGAGTACACGGTGCCTCTGGATAGACAGAGGTCACCGATGGAATTGGTGCACCTCCTTCTTTCAAAGGAGGCTGCTTGCCGGATTCCGGAGCCGTATAGGTCTCCGGGACCGTATTCGGCTGGGGGCCGAATTGGATATGGCCCCCATCGCCAGTCTCTCGGGGGATTTGCTCCCCCATGTGTCCGGTGGCCGAGGGGTCACCCTCTGGCGCCTCCCTAACGGCCTCCTGAACCTCTCCCTGGCCTGGGAAGGTCCTTCGGGACAGCACCTCGGCATCGCCCTTGGCCTTGGGAGAGGAAGCCGCCGGCGGTGACTCGCTGTCCATAGCCTTTGAATCCAGCGAACCCCCCGATGAGGATCGCTGGGAGCTGTCGTGGGCCAGACTTTAGTGCATGATTCGACATGTCAGAACTATAAAGTAAAGAAGTTGAATATATGAGTGCGTAAGTGCCTTTGAAGTACTTACGATTTGGCCAGGGGCTTATCCCTGGGGCGCCACTCCGAGCTGCTGTCAATATCCAGCGCGGTGTCATCCGCGAGGGAGGCTCTCCCTTTCTTGGATGCTTCAGCCTCCAAATGAGTGGAGGCCGCCCTCTTCTTCCTTCTCCCCTCAGGGGAAGAGTTGCTTTCCTCCTCCTCCTCCTCGTCGTCCTTGGTGGGGGAGGAGCGGGTCTCGGCATCCTCGGACGTCATGTCCGAAGCGCCCTTGCGGCGGAGACCACTTTTGGTCTCCTTGGCATTTTTCTTGGCCTTCTTCTCCGGCGCCTTGTAGGGCGCCGTAACCAGCATCTTCATCACATCCACCTTGAGTAAGCAAGTAGAGGATACACCTTGAAATACGAAAGACTTACCGGACTGGCGGGATGGGCCAGGTCGTGCCCACGGTCCTCGGTCGTCTTCGGCCATGTCTTGTTGGCCTTAAAGAGCACCTTCCAGATGTGTTCGTGCATAGTTCCGAAGAACTATTGCAAGGTCTGGTGCTCGGCCGGATCGAACTCCCACAAATGGCAAGTCCGGCTTTGGCATGGAAGGATCCGGTGAACTAGCATCACCTGGATCACATTGACGAGTTTGATGTTCTTGTCGACCATGCTCCCAATGCGCGTCTGAAGCGCTGTCAGCTCGTCCACCGAAGACCGGTCTAGGCCCTTCTCTAGCCAGGAGGTGAGCCGCATCGGGGCTCCGGACTGGAATTCGGGAGCTGCGGCCCAGGTGGCGTCGCGAGGCTCTGTGACGTAGAACCACTGTTGTTGCCACCTTTTGACGGTCTCCACGAAGGTACCTTTGGGCCATGTGACGTGGGCATCTTGCTCACCATGGCGCCTCTGCACTCTGTGTGTTCGCCGCCCACCACCTTCGGCTTCACATTGAAGATCTTTAGCCACAATCCGAAGTGGGGTGGGATGCGGAGGAAGGCCTCGCACATGACAATAAATGACGAGATGTTGAGGAAGGAGTTGGGGACCAGATCGTGGAAATCCACCCCGTAGTAGAAAATGAGTCCACAGACGAATGGGTGGAGAGGGAATCCCAATCCACGGGCGAAGTGGGGGATGAATACCACCCTCTCATGGGGCTCTGGGGTGGGAATGATCTGCCCCGTTGCGGGAAGCCGGTGGGCGATCTCCTGGGCTAAGTACCCAGCCTCTCGGAGCTTGGTGATGTCCTTCTCCTTGACGGAGGAAACCATCCACTTGCCCTGCGCTTCGGATCCGGACATGGTCGGAGTGCTTTTTTGAGGCGGAAAGGATGGAAGTATGGGCGCTGGAGCTCGAGAATGGATGGGCAGAGAGAGAGAGAAGGCATGGGTGAAAGGGGTGAATCCTTATCTCCTTATAAATGCAGCGAATATCAAGTGCCTCCTGAGGGAGTCCTGGATTAAGGGGTCCTCGGGTATCCGACTTGTTGGACATGGGCCGGACTGATTGGTTGTGAGGATACAAGACCGAAGACTATCACCCGTCTCCGGATGGGACTCTCCTTGGTGTGGAAGGCAAGCTTGGCGTCTGGATATGAAGATTCCTTTCCCTGTAACCGACTTTGTACAACCCTAGTCCCCTCCGGTGTCCATATAAACCGGAGGGCTTAGTCCGTAGGGACAATCATAATCATACAGGCTAGACTTCTAGGGGTTTAGCCATTACGATCTCGTGGTAGATCAACTCTTGTAACACTCATATTCATCAAAATCAATCAAGCAGGAAGTAGGGTATTACCTCCGTAGATAGGGCCCGAACCTGGGTAAACATCCTGTCCCTTGTCTCCTATTGCCATCAACCTTAGACGCACAGTTCGGGACCCCCTACCCGAGATCCGCCAGTTTTGACACCGACAATGGTGCTTTCATTGAGAGTTCCACTGTGACGTCGAAGACAGGATTGATGGCTCGCCTTGTTGTCAAGGATAATATCACCTTCGGAAGAGCCCTGGCCCCAGGCCAAACCCTCCGGCTTCGTGGCTTTACCGTGACCGCCCGTTCGGCCGTTAAGCCGATGATGACCTCTCGAGTCATCGAAAATCGCCTCCGCGTCGACTCCGAATACTCCAAACGGATGGATCCGACGGAGTTGTCGTCTTTAAACGAACTCCTAGATCGCATCGCCGCCTTGGGGGTCGCCACAGACTACGATCGGATTGGGCTTAGACCCGACAAGAGAGAAATCAAATCTCCGCCGATCACCCATCAGATAGCGGTAGTAGAGGAGCAAAACAATAACTCTTCCTCTATAGTGAGGACGAACTATGTTCAGATATCCGAGCTCGTAGAGCCGGATACTTGTCCACGGAACGACGTACCCTGCCCTCCGAACCTAGAATCGGATGATGTCTACTACACAACCTTCTTCTTGTAGACGTTTATTGGGCCTCCAAGTGCAGAGGTTTGTAGGACAGTAGCAAATTTCCCTCAAGTGGATGACCTTAGGTTTATCAATCCGTGGGAGGCGTAGGATGAAGATGGTATCTCTCAAACAACCCTGCAACCAAATAACAAAGAGTCTCTTGTGTTCCCAACACACCCAATACAATGGTAAATTGTATAGGTGCACTAGTTCGGCGAAGAGATGGTGATACAAGTGCAATATGGATGATAGATATGAGTATTTGTAATCTGAAAATATAAAAATAGCAAGGTAACAAGTGGTAAAAGTGAGCGTAAACGGTATTGCAATGCTAGGAAACAAGGCCTAGGGTTCATACTTTCACTAGTGCAAGTTCTTTCAACAATAATAACATAATTGGATCATATAACTATCCCTCAACATGCAACAAAGAGTCACTCCAAAGTCACTAATAGCGGAGAACAAATGAAGAGATTATGGTAGGGTACGAAACCACCTCAAAGTTATTCTTTCCGATCAATCCATTGGGCTATTCCTATAAGTGTCACAAACAGCCCTAGAGTTCGTAGTAAAATAACACCTTAAGACGCACATCAACCAAAACCCTAATGTCACCTAGATACTCCAATGTCACCTCAAATATCCGTGGGTATGATTATACGATATGCATCACACAATCTCAGATTCGTCTATTCAACCAACACATAGAACCTCAAAGAGTGCCCCAAAGTTTCTACCGGAGATTCAAGACGAAAACGTGTGCCAAACCCTATGCATAGGTTCATGGGCGGAACCCGCAAGTTGATCACCAAAACATACATCAAGTGGATCAATAGAATACCCCATTGTCACCACGGGTATCCCACGCAAGACATACATCAAGTGTTCTCAAATCATTAAAAGACTCAGTCCGATAAGATAACTTCAAAGGGGAAACTCAATCCATTACAAGAGAGTAGAGGGGGAGAAACATCATAAGATCCAACTATAGTAGCAAAGCTCGCGATACATCAAGATCGTATCACCTCAAGAACACGAGAGAGAGAGAGAGATCAAACACATAGATATTGGTACATACCCTCAGCCCCGAGGGTGAACTACTCCCTCCTCGTCATGGAGAGCCGGGATGATGAAGATGGCCATCGATGAGGGTTCCCCCCTCCGGCAGGGTGCCGGAACAGGGTCCTGATTGGTTTTTGGTGGCTACAGAGACTTGCGGCGGCGGAACTCCCAATCTATTTTGTTCTCCGATGTTTTTAGGATATATATATATATATATATATATATATATATATATATATATATATATATATATATATATATATATATATATATATATATATATATATATATATATATATATATATATATATATATATAAAAAGAAGTCGGTCAGGGGGCCTTTCTATTTTTTTATGGCCTGTTTTTTTCGTCCGGAGTCTCATCCCAACTTGTGGGGGAATCATAGTCTCCATCATCCTTTCCTCACTTGGGACAATGATCTAAAAATGATGATCATCACACTTTTATTTACTTAGAACTCAACAATTACAACTCAATACTTAGAACAAAATATGACTCTATGTGAATGCCTCCGGCGGTGTACCGGGATATGCAATGAATCAAGAGTGACATGTATAAAAGAATCATGAATGGTGGCTTTGCCACAAATACGATGTTAACTACATGATCATGCGAAGCAATATGACAATGATGGAGCATGTCATAGTAAACGGAACGGTAGTAAGTTGCATGGCAATATATCTCGGAATGGCTATGGAAATGCCATAATAGGTAGGTATGGTGGCTGTTTTGAGGAAAGTATATGGTGGGTGTATGATATCGGCGAAAGGTGCGCGGTATTAGAGAAGCTAGCAATGGTGGAAGGGTGAGAGTGCGTATAACCCATGGACTCAACATTAGTCATAAAGAACTCATATACTTATTGCAAAAAATTATTAGTTATCAAAACGAAGTACTACGCGCATGCTCCTAGGGGGATAGATTGGTAGGAAAAGACCATCGCTCGTCCCCAACCGCCACTCATAAGGAGGACAATAAATAAATAAATCATGCTCCGACTTCATCACATAACGGTTCACCATACGTGCATGCTACGGGAATCACAAACTTTAACAAAAGTATCTCTCAAATTCACAACTATTCAACTAGCATGACTCTAATATCACCATCTTCATATCTCAAAACAATCATAAGGAATCAAACTTCTCATAGTATTCAATGCACTTTATATGAAAGTTTTTATTATATCCCTCTTGGATGCCCATCATATTAGGACTAAATTCATAACCAAAGCAAATTACCATGCTGTTCTAAAGACACTCAAAATAATATAAGTGAAGCATGAGAGTTCATCTATTTCTTCAAAATAAAACTACCGCCATCCTCTAAGAGATATAAGTGAAACACTAGAGCAAACAACAAACTACTCCGAAAGATATAAGTGAAGATCAATGAGTAGTTAAATAATTATGTAGCTATGTGAAGACTCTCTCTCATTTAAGAATTTCAGATCTTGGTATTTTATTCCAACAGAAAGCAAAGCAAAATAAAATAAAATAACATTTTCAAGGATAGCACTCATCCTGTGAAGAAGCAAAAACTTAGGCTCACCCGATACTAACCGATAATTGTTGAAGAAGAAAGGTGGGATGCCTACCGGGGCATCCCCAAGCTTAGATGCTTGAGACTTCTTGAAATATTATCTTGGGGGTGCCTTGGGCATCCCCAATCTTTAACTTTTGCGTCTCCTTAATTCCTTTTATATCACGGTTTCCTAAATCTCGAAAGCTTCATCCACACCAAACTCAACAAGAACTCGTGAGATAAGTTAGTATAAACCAATGCAAAAACCTTATCATTCTCTACTGTAGCAAATCACAAAAATTATTATTCAACATTGCATACTAAATGTCTCTGCATATTCAATATCCTCTCCTCAAATAGAATTATTAAACAAGCAAACATATGCAAACAATGCAAACATAACAGCAATCTGCCAAAACAGTACAGTCTGTAAAGAATGCAAGATTCATCATACTTCCCTAACTCCAAACATTATGAAGGAAAATTCCCACCATAGTAAATTTATCAGATCTTATTATGCAAAAGGTTTCAACATTTTATCACATTCTGACTTTTCTAGGGAATTTTTGCAACAGCGGTAAACTTTCTGTTTTGAAACAGCAACATGTATACTTGCAAAATAAGCATGGTAAAGGCTATCCTTGACATTTTTATTGAAACTAGAGATGCAAAACACTATTCTAAATAACATCAAGCAAATAATAACAAAATAAAATGACGCACCAAGCAAAACACATATCATGTGGTGGATAAAAATATAGCTCCAAGTAAAGTTACCGATGGATGAAGACGAAAGAGGGGATGCCATCTGGGGCATCCCCAAGCTTAGGCTTTTGGTTGTCCTTGAATATTATCTTGGGGTGCCTTGGGCATCCCCAAGCTTAGGCTCTTGCCACTCCTTATTCCATAGTCCATCGAATCTTTACCCAAAACTTGAAAACTTCACAAGACAACACTTAACAGAAAATCTCGTGAGCTCCGTTAGCGAAAGAAAACAAAACACCACTTCAAGGTACTGTAATGAACTCATTCTTTATTTGTATTGGTGTTAAACATACTGTATTCCAACTTCTCTATGGTTTATAAACTATTTTACTAGCCATAGAGTCATCAAAATAAGCTAACCACACACGAAAAACAGAATCTGTCAAAAACAGAACAGTCTGTAGTAATCTGTATCAAACGTATACTTATGGAACTCCAAAAATTCTAAAATAAATTAGTGGACCTGAGGAATTTGTCTAGTAATCATCTGCAAAAATAATAAACTAAACATCACTCTCGAGTAAAACAAATTAGCTAATCTCGTGAGCGCTAAAGTTTCTGTTTTTTACAGCATGATCATAAAGACTTCACCCAAGTCTTCCCAAAGGTTCTACTTGGCACAAACACTAATTAAAACATAAAACCACATCTAACCAGAGGCTAGATCAAATATTTATTACTAAACATAACCAAAAAGAAAGAACAAAAATAAAAATTGGGTTGCCTCCCAACAAGCGCTAACGTTTAACGTCCCTAGCTAGGCATGATTTCAATGATGCTCGCATAAAAGATAAGAATTGAAACATAAAGAGAGCATCATGAAGAATATGACTAGCACATTTAAGTCTAACCCACTTCCTATGCATAGGGATTTTGTGAGAAAACAACTTATGGGAACAATAATCAACTAGCATAGGAAGGCAAAACAAGAATAACTTCAAAATTTTAAGCACATAGAGAGGAAACTTGATATTATTGCAATTCCTACAAGCATACATTCCTCCCTCATAATAATTTTAAGTAGCATCATGAATGAATTCAACAATATAACCAGCATCTAAAGCATTCTTTTCATGATCTACAAGCATAGAAATTTTATTACTCTCCACATAAGCAAAATTCTTCTCATCAATAGTAGTGGGAGCAAACTCAACAAAATAGCTATCATGTGATTGAAAATTAAGATCAAGATGACAAGTTTCAAGGTTATCATTATTCTTTATAGCATACGTGTCATCACAATAATCATCATAGATAGGAGGCATGCTTTCATCATAGTAAATTTGCTCCTCAAAGCTTGGGGGACAAAAAATATCATCTTCATCAAACATAGCTTCCCCAAGCTTGTGGCTCTGCATATCATTAGCATCATGGGTATTCAAAGAATTCATACTAACAACATTGCAATCATGCTCATCATTCAAGTATTTAGTGCCAAACATTTTAATGCATTCTTCTTCTAACACTTTGGCACAATTTTCCTTTCCATCATTCTCATGAAAGATATTAAAAAGATGAAGCGTATGAGACAAACTCAATTCCATTTTTTTGTAGATTTCTTTTACAAACTAAACTAGTGATAAAACAAGAAACAAAAAGATTCGATTGCAAGATCTAAAGATATACCTTCAAGCACTCACCTCCCCGGCAACGGCGTCAGAAACTGCTTGATGTCTACTACACAACCTTCTTCTTGTAGACGTTTATTGGGCCTCCAAGTGCAGAGGTTTGTAGGACAGTAGCAAATTTCCCTCAAGTGGATGACCTAAGTTTTATCAATCCGTGGGAGGCGTAGGATGAAGATGGTCTCTCTCAAACAACCCTGCAAGAAAATAACAAAGAGTCTCTTGTGTCCCCAACACACCCAATACAATGGTAAATTGTATAGGTGCACTAATTCGGCAAAGAGATGGTGATACAAGTGCAATATGGATGATAGATATGAGTATTTGTAATCTGAAAATATAAAAATAGCAAGGTAACAAGTGGTAAAAGTGAGCGTAAACGGTATTGCAATGCTAGGAAACAAGTCCTAGGGTTCATACTTTCACTAGTGCAAGTTCTCTCAACAATAATAACATAATTGGATCATATAACTGTCCCTCAACATGCAACAAAGAGTCACTCCAAAGTCACTAATAGCGGAGAACAAACGAAGAGATTATGGTAGGGTACGAAACCACCTCAAAGTTATTCTTTCCGATCAATCCATTGGGCTATTCCTATAAGTGTCACAAACAGCCCTAGAGTTCGTAGTAAAATAACACCTTAAGACGCACATCAACCAAAACCCTAATGTCACCTAGATACTCCAATGTCACCTCAAGTATCCGTGGGTATGATTATACGATATGCATCACACAATCTCAGATTCATCTATTCAACCAACACATAGAACCTCAAAGAGTGCCCCAAAGTTTCTACCGGAGATTCAAGACGAAAACATGTGCCAACCCCTATGCATAGGTTCATGGGCGGAACCCGCAAGTTGATCACCAAAACATACATCAAGTGGATCAATAGAATACCCCATTGTCACCACGGGTATCCCACGCAAGACATACATCAAGTGTTCTCCAATCATTAAAAGACTCAATCCGATAAGATAACTTCAAAGGGGAAACTCAATCCATTACAAGAGAGTAGAGGGGGAGAAACATCATAAGATCCAACTATAGTAGCAAAGCTCGCGATACATCAAGATCGTATCACCTCAAGAACACGAGAGAGAGAGAGAGAGAGAGAGAGAGAGAGAGAGAGAGACATCAAACACATAGATACTGGTACATACCCTCAGCCCCGAGGGTGAACTACTCCCTCCTCGTCAGGGAGAGTGCCGGGATGATGAAGATGGCCACCGATGAGGGTTCCCCCCTCCGGCAGGGTGTCGGAATAGGGTCCCGATTGGTTTTTGGTGGCTACAGAGGCTTGCGGCGGTGGAACTCCCGATCTATTCTGTTCTCCGATGTTTTTAGGGTATATGGATATAGGCGAAAGAAGTCGGTCAGGGGAGCCACGAGAGGCCCACGAGGGTGGAGGGCGCGCCCAGGGGGTAGGCGCGCCCCCTGCCTCATACTCTCCTCGTTGATTGCCTGACCTGCACTCCAAGTCTCATGGACTGCTTCCGTTCCAAAAATAACTCCCCCGAAGGTTTCATTCCGTTTGGACTCCGTTTGATATTCCTTTTCTGCGAACACTGAAATAGGCAAAAAAAACAGAAACTGGCACTGGGCTCTAGGTTAATAGGTTAGTCCCAAAAATCATATAAAAGTGCTTAGTAAAGCCCATTAAACGTCCAAAACAGAATATATAATAGCATGGAACAATTAAAAATTATAGATACGTTGGAGACGTATCACCGGACAACGGGCCTAAAACATCAGTTTATATCCCGGAGCCCGAACCATTAAATTCGGAAGATTTTCAAACTCCGGATCTGAAATTGGGTCAGGGTTCAGATTTAAAGCCACCCACCCACCCTGCTATACGCGATCTTATGTACATACGACGACGGTCTCAGGAAACAGTCCATCACTTTTGGGCCAGATTCCTCCTTGTCAAAGACAAGATTAAAGATTGCCACGATGAAATGTGATTTCAGTATTCTGCAACAATTGCACGGATGAAGGAATCCTCAACGCCATCAACCGCCATCGTGTATTACACTTCTCTTACTTGGCAACCATAGTACAGAAGTACTGCACAATGGAAAGCGCATGGAAAACCCAGGCAGCTCGTTGGGAACCACCGGTTTCAACTCAGCCCCTCGTCCGGGCAAAAAGGGCGCACCCTCGTGGGGCGCCTGACCCAATAGTAAAGAAACCTAAGCCCATTATGGGGCGTGGAACTGTTCTGGAGGGATGGCTCGATAGGCCATGCCAAATACATACAACACCAGATACCACACCAACCCACAGCCTTAGAGCATGTTGGATACTCCGGCAGGTGGCCAAGAGCGGCGAGGATCTCCTCACCAAAAATACCCCAAAACAACACCCCCTGGAAGACGACGACCTCAGAGTATTGACGGTCTTCGAGACCTTCGCTTCAAAAAATCAGCGCAAAAGGGCACTCTGCGATCTCGCTAAAGTCTACCAAGTCGCAGCAATAAACCCCAGGAACGACACGGCCATAACTTTCAATGCCGGCGACGAGCCAAAATTTAGGACAGTCCGGGCACCATCCGCCTTGGTCCTCAGACCAATTTTGGATGGATTTCGGCTCACCAAAGTGCTCATGGACGGCGGCAGCGGATTAAACCTCATTTACGAGGATACACTCAACAAAATGGAAATAGACAGGAGCCGCATCGAGCAAAGTAGCACGACCTTCCGAGGAATTATTCCCAGTCAGGAGGCGTGATGCGCGGGAAAAATCACACTCGATGTGGTATTCGGCACGCCGGAGAATTATCGATCCGAAGAAATAACCTTCCAAGTAGCCCCTTTCAACAGTGGATATCACGCCCTATTGGGGCGTGACGCATTTACACGCTTCCAAGCCATACCTCATTACGGGTACATGAAGCTCAAGATGCCCGGGCCCAACGGCATCATCACTCTTGCTAGTGATCCGGACATAGCACTGTGCGCCGAAAATAAAACCGCATCCCTGGCCCTCGAGGCATTGTCTGAAGCCCTCGCGGCCGAAGAGCTAACCACGATGGGCTCCACTGTGGATAGGGATGACGTAATCCTGGACAAGCGACCCAAATCCACCTCCTTTAAACCAGTAGATGAAATAGTCAAATTTCAAGTCCACCCGATGGACCCCAAGAAGACAGCATCCATTGGGGCACAACTCGACCCAACGGTCGAGGCCACGCTACGAGAGTTCCTGCGTGAGAACTGGGATATATTCGCCTGGCACCCTTCTGATATGCCAGGAATCCCACGAAGGTTGGCCGAACACAACCTCAATATATTAAAGGGATATAAACCGGTCAAGCAAACACTGCGGCGTTTTTTCGAACCCAAATGACAAGCTATGGGAGAGGAGCTAGCCAAGTTACTCGAAGCTGGATTCATCAAAGAAATAAAACACCCGAACTGGTTAGCAAACCTGGTGATGGTACCAAAGAAGGATAAATCCTGGCGCCTATGCGTCGATTTCAAAGACCTCAACAAGGCCTGCCCTAAGGATCCCTACCCCCTCCCTCACATCGATCAGATTATTGATGCAACCGCAGGACACGACTCACTGTGTTTCCTCGACGCATACTCCGGATACCATCAAATCAAGATGAAGGAGTCTGATCAAGCCACAATGACATTCATTACCCCATATGGGCCTTTTTGCTTCAACACTATGCCTTTCAGGCTCAAAAACGCTGGCGCCACCTACCAACGCATGATCCAAACATGTTTGGAGAAACAAATTGGCAAGACAGTTGAAGCATATGTGGATGACGTAGTCATCAAGAGTAGGCACCTCGAGTCGCTAATAGATGACTTACGTCTCACATTCGACAACCTCCGTACATATGACATCAAGCTCAATCCGGAAAAGTGTGTTTTCGGCGTTCCCACCGGAAAACTGCTGGGCTTCATCGTTTCCAATAGAGGAATTGAGGCCAGTCCAGCAAAAATTCGGGCTTTGTCACAATTGGCTATACCAACTGACCTTAAACAGGTCCAAAAACTAGCCGGATGTGTGGCAGCTTTAAGCCGCTTTATCTCCAGATTAGGAGAAAAAGCATTGCCACTTTATCAACTTCTCCGACGCACCGACTATTTTGAGTGGACGGACGTGGCAACGGCCGGACTGGAAGAAATAAAGGCCCTTTTAGCGAGCAACCCAATCCTGGCCGCGCCGAACATCGGCGAACCCATGTTATTATACATATCGGCAACACACCAGGTGGTGAGTGCCGTGCTCGTTGTCGAGCGAGAGTAGGACGGACACAAGTTCCCACTCCAGAAACCGGTATACTATGTATCCACCGTCCTCACACCATGCAAATCCCGGTACCCTCATTACCAAAAAATAGCATATGGGTCTTCATGGCATCCCGGAAGCTACGACACTACTTTCAAGAGTGCTCAATCACGGTGGCCTCCGAAGTACCACTCAATGACATAATAATCAACCGGGATGCGACAGGCCGGATTGCTAAGTGGGCCATTGAGTTCCTTCCATTTGATATAACATACAAACCGCGCCGGGCCATCAAATTCCAAGTACTGGCCGACTTCGTCGCCGAATGGACAGAGGCCGAACTCCCTAAGGAGTATGGCACATATTCCAACTGGTTCATGCACTTCGATGGCTCCAAAATGCTGGCAGGCTTAGGAGCGGGCGTTGTCTTAACGTCCCCCACTGGAGATGCAGTTCAGTACGTACTCCAAATATTATACACAGACTCCAACAATGCAGCCGAGGCCTTGTTGCATGGTCTTCAGATGGTTGTCTCCATGGGCATACAATGCCTCGAAGTGCGCGGGGATTCAAATCTCGCAATATCTCAAATAAATGGAGATTTCGATGCGAAAGATCCAAAGATGGCGGCTTATCGTAACGTCGTTCTCAAAATTTCGGCTCAGTTCGAGGGGCTCGAGTTTCATCATGTGGCTCAAGAAAGTAATCAAGCGGTGGATGTCCTTGCTCGCATCGGCGCCAAACGCGACCCTGTCCCACCTAACACCTTCATGGAAAGGCTTTTTAAGCCATCCGTGGTGTGGCAAGGGGAGAGCGGCAGCACCAGTCCGGTTTCGACCATAACCCCAGATTTCGAACACACCGATATCATCAGGGGCTCAGCCACCGAAATAACACCGTCGGCCCATATTATCATGGCAGTCATTGCCCCATGGACCGAACCCTTCTTAGCCTACCTTAATAGGCGAGAACTACCTGAAGATTAGAATGAGGCTCGCCGCATTGTTCGGCGCTCGAAAGCCTACAAGGTTCATGACGGAGAGCTCTACAAGAAAAGCGCCACCGGATCAAGTACTCCAAAGATGTATCTCCGAAGAGGAGGGACGACAGCTCTTGGCTGAAATTCATGCCGGTCTCGGCAGTCACCACGCCACGGCTCGGGCCCTTGTAAGTAAGGCCTTCCGTACAAGTTTCTATTGGCCGACGGCCCGAGCAGATGCACAGGACCTTGTCCAACGTTGCGTCGGATGCCAGCTTTTCGCCAACCAGAGCCATATGCCACCCACCGCTCTACAAACAATCCCCATCACCTAGCCTTTTGTGGTCTGGGGGCTTGATATTGTTGGACCCCTTAAAGGAGGAAGCCATAAGAAAAAATATCTGCTGGTCATGGTGGATAAATTCACTAAGTAGATAGAGGCCAAACCAGTTAAAACGGCCGAAGCTGGACCAGTGATAGACTTCATATCCGGCGTTGTGCACCGTTATGGTGTCCCACACAACATCATCACTGATAACGGCTCCAATTTCATAGACGATGAGGTGAAAAACTGGTGCGCTAATCTGGGCATTAAGCTCGATTACGCCTCCGTCTATCACCCGCAAACAAACGATTAAGTTGAACGAGCCAATGGTCTTATTATGAGTGGCATCAAGCCCAGACTAGTGCGGTCTTTGAAAGAATCAGACAAGCACTGGGTTGAGGAGCTCGACTCCGTACTCTGGGGGCTGCGGACCACGCCCAATCGCACTACCGGATATACACCCTTTTTCATGGTGCACGGTGCAGAGGCTGTGTTACCCTGCGACATTATACATGACTCATCTCGAGTGCGCATGTATGAAGAGAGAGAGAGAGGCCGAGCTTGATCGGCAGGATAGCTCAGATGCCCTGGAGGAGGAGTGCGATGTCGCAAGAGCCCGTTCTGCATTTTATCAACAGCAGGCTCGCAGGTATCAAAGCAGAGAAGTGCGGGCCAAGACTTATAATGTTGGCGAACTTGTTCTATGCTTACTGGAGAAGAAAAAGGACAAACTCAAGTCCAAGTGGGAGGGTCCCTTCATCATTGACGAAGTTCTCACTGGAGGAGCGTACCGCCTGCGTGATGCATCAGACAATCGCCTAGAGCCGAACCCATGGAATGCGGCCAGACTCCAAAGATTCTATACCTAGCGCCGAACTCTTCGTTCATCTCCTTCTCCCTTTTGTTTCCATTACTTTTTCCTCTATTTTCCTTTTTTCTTTTTATCTTTAAGCTCTTGCGCGGTTATACCGCGCACCTAGGATGTACACATCCTTAAATATGTATGTCCATTATACCTGGGGGCTTCTCGTACAGAAGCTTGCTATTATCATTTTCCGAGCATCAAGCTCATCGCATATGTGTCTTTTCCCCATATGTACCTTTTCTTCGCCATTATATGCATCGATGTGAATTAATTTTTGGCCAAGCTGGGTTGCCTGGCTCCTGTGCTTATGCCCTACGTTCCCGTTAGTTCGGCTAGGGCATAAAGGGAGCACCTCTGCGATTGTTACTGCGGGGTCATCCGGATGTGTACCTCAGACTGGGTGAAGCCAAAAGCTAGCGTTCTTAAGAGAATATTCGGTCGGTGGACTAAATATTTTTTTTCACTTATTACAATATGAACCCCCCAGATGTTGCGTATGCTGCGATTTTCTCAATCACAGTTCGGACATGCACACTAATGCATATACACCCTGGGAAAGGAACCCTTAACAAAACTATTTTATCTGGGAGATGTTTCTTACAATCACAATGTAATATAACATAGCTAGTCGGATACAACTTGTCTGTTCAAGTAACTATGACCCCTACGCCTAGTTTCCACACATACCCCGGTCTATTTTGCCGATTCAGGTATTTGGAAACACTCCGCACCTTCGGGTCCAGAGGTCGAAGCGAAAAGGTCCACCATGACAATCGTTTTACAAATCCGGCTAGGGACAAACATGTGAAGGAAAGTACATAGTCACTTGGACACAAAAATTTCCTCCTCTATACCGTCTAACAGGCTGTCTAACTTACAATCCTGTTGGGAATATTTGGCGGCTACTTCTACTTGGTCATATACCAAATTAACGGGAATCTCTTTCCCATCTGACCCTAGAGGTCCGACCCGGGCCATATGATTTGGATCAAACTTGGTGTACCATGTCTTCACCATGGCCCAGGCCTCTCGCGCACCTTCCCGGCAGGCCGATATCTTCCATAATCGGAAACATTGCCGCGCTCCCTTGAATAGCTGTACAAGCTCCTCCATACTTCCTGGAGGGGAGGCGGAGGGCCATAAGGCCTTGGCAATAATTTGCATCGCCTGCCGAGCTTGTTCGTGCATTTGTGACAGCTCTCGTAGTAGATCGCCCGAGGATCCGGACATCTCCTCTTCGGTACGGCCAGTCAGCATACCTGCAGACATAACTCTGTCAGTTCCTTTCCTCGCTGAATTACACGGAGGTAAGTTTTGACACATACTAAATATGCCGCCTCGCAGTCTCTTATTTTCCTTCACGGAGTCAGCCAGCTAGGCCCGCACATCTTTCAGTTCTTCGCCCGGCTAGGTGTTGGCATCCTGGAGTTTGTTTTTCTCCTCCCTGACCCGTGTCAGTATACGTTCGCCCGCGACATGTTGCCTTTTGGCTTCTTGTTCACCCGCTTGCGCGACTTCCAGTGCCTCCTTCAGTTTATCTGACAATCATGCAATGTGATATGCAACACTATTAGCATTACTGGTATATAATTATATTTTCTCGATGGAGGGGAGTATTACCAGGCGATGCCTTCTTGGATTTCTCCAATTCGGCGGCAGCAGCATTCAGCTTGGTCCGACACTTTTCCAGTTCTTGAGACAACAGGTTGTTCTTCTCCGTAAGCACCTGGTTATACAATGATCCTTAAATCAGTTGTATCAACTGCTTAAAGTCTCGGGGGCTACTGGTATATAATTATCAGATTTGGACAATGTAAATTTACCCACATATCTTTCAAATGTTGGTCTATGGCTCTGGCAAGCCCGTCTCGAGCAGCTCGGATGTATGCATCAGCTGAGTTGAAGGCATTGAATGCCTCTTTTGTAAAGCCGGGGTCGCGTGGAACGGTCCTCCGGTGCCGATGATTCATGGCGATCCACTTCCGAGTTTGTGACGGATACATCATCTGATTCCTCTGCCAAAGGACAATCCGGCTTCACTCCCGTATCAGCCCCCATCTTTGCGGTAGGGTCTGGAACCTGGCTGTGGGGAGTGTGACCGGCAGGATCCCCGGACACAGTCCAGCGAACACTTTTCCTGATAAGGCACAAGTGGATAATGTCACAGTTGGATGTAACTGCCAAGGGGCATATTTACAAAGCCATACCTCTTTGACGAGGGCTCGGTCGTGTCTTCGTTTGCCTTCCTCTTCGAAGGCTTGCCCGGCTTGGGCGCCGCTCTCTTTGAAATTGCTTCTGGTGTAGCATGGCGCGCCGAACGCCCCCCTTTGGAGCACGAGACAGTGCGATGGGTGAGGTAGAATGAGAAAGCTCTTTTGGAAGAGATGTCTCCTGATTACTTACGTGCGACGCAGGGAGAAGACCGGGATAGTCGGCGGTGATGGCCACTTCCGTGCCGTCATAGCTCGCTTCATAGAACACCCCATCCTCGAGCTCCACACATATGTCCGGATCCTCTTTGAATCCGGGGTAAAGGTCCCGGTTGTGGTTCTCTGGCTGTGGGGCGGGGCAGTGTAGCCCCTTGGTGATCTTTTGCCATTCCTGTTACAAATGGACGGAGTAATGTTCATTAAAAGTGGCTCAGGGAGTAGATTGAGTGGAATAATGGGATTGGAACTCACCCAGCTAGGAGGGTTGTACATGGAAAATCCACCCGACGCTTAATGCGAAGGAATTCCTCTTCCTCCCCTTTGAATAGTTCAGCCAATATTTTGGCCAAAGCAGCGGGGGTGTCCAGACCTTTTCGACCGCAGCGGGAGGCGTCATCTTCCCCATTGTAGTGCCACATAGGAAGCCCTCTGTATTGGAGTGGCTGAACCCCTTGTGCTATGGAATTCGCCATTACCTCGACTACTGATAATCCGGACTGGGCAAGTGACTTCATCTTGCCCATCAATTGACGGACTTTCGCACTATCTTCCTCCTCGAGGCTCCGAGGGCGCCAGTTGTAGCGTTTCTTCAACGGAACACTTGTAAATTCGGGAAGACCCATTCAGACTGGGTCAGGAAGGGCGACGTCCTCGATATAAAACCATTCGGAAGGCCACTCTTCGGATGCCTTCTTCGACGTGTCGGACAGGTATCCGGTCCCGGCGATGTGCCATACTTCGGCTCCGCCCACTTAAAATATTGATCCCTCTTGGTTGCGAGGAACGAGGCAGAATAGCTTCCTCCACAATTCAAAATGGGCCTCACAACCCAGGAATAGCTCACAAAGAGCAACGTAACCCGCGATGTGCAGGATGGAGGCAGGAGTGAAATTGTGCAGTTGGAGGCCATAATACTCCAGAAGTCCTCGGAGGAACGGATGGATTGGAAATCCAGCGCCTCTCAACAAGTAGAGAACGAAGCACACTCGTTCCCCCTGGATGGGTTGGGGAAATTCTCCGCCTGGGCCCCGCCGTTGAAGGAAGTCAATCCTGTTCGAATGGGGACTAGATCTGCGGGGGGAAGAAATCCCTGTGTCTGCAGCTTCGCTAGTTGACTGTGGGATACAAAACATTTCTCCCAATCGCCTTTTTCGGGGCCATGGGGACGGGAGGAAGAGCTGGGAACGCTAGCCATGTTGAAATGGTTTCTCCTAGTGAGATCAGAGGATTCCTCGCTTGGTGTGGAATGGATCTGAGATCCAATCTCTTTAAATAGATGCCTTTCTTACGTGATCAGGGTGTTATGTGCAAAAATACCCCAACCTCTCGTATTCGCTCGACGCGTGGAAGCTAAAGTCATAAAGGCGTGGAAGCCGATGGGCGCAACATTAAATGGAAGGCCGAATACTGCTCTTTAAATCAAGTACTTTGAAGTGATCGGAGGAGGAACCCGCCTTGCAATGTCGAAGACAATCTGCGCGCCGGACACATCGTCATTGAAAGATTGGTTCGGGGGCTACTGAGGGAGTCCTGGATTAAGGGGTCCTTGGGCATCCGGCCTGTTGGACATGGGCCGGACTAATTGGCTGTGAGGATACAAGACCGAAGACTATCACCCGTGTCCGGATGGGACTCTTCTTGGCGTGGAAGGCAAGCTTGGCGTCTGGTATGAAGATTCCTTTCCCTGTAACCGACTTTATACAACCCTAGTCCCCTCCTGTGTCTATATAAACCGGAGGGCTTAGTCCGTAGGGACAATCATAATCATATAGGCTAGACTTCTAGGGTTTTAGCCATTACGATCTCGTGGTAGATCAACTCTTGTAACACTCATATTCATCAAGATCAATCAAGCAGGAAGTAGGGTATTACCTCCGTAGAGAGGGCCCGAACCTGGGTAAACATCGTGTCCCTTGTCTCCTGTTACCATCAACCTTAGACGCACAGTTCGAGACCCCCTACCCGAGATCCGCCGGTTTTGACACCGACACCTCCCCACTCGCCTTAAAACTCGCCTATTCCCCCAAGGGTCGTGTAGACGGCACGGTTGGATTACCCACGCTCGTATTGATGAGAATCCCGCAATAAGGGGACACGATCTCTGCTTTGACAAGACGTGCCAATAAAACCGCATCTCGAAATATGGAGCGGGAGGCTAAAAATGGTTCGAAATAATGACCTGGCAGGGACGTGATGTCAAGCTACAAAAGTTGTCAGCAGATTGGACTCGTGAAATATTATACTCTCTGCGGTTGTGTGTGATACTTGTTTTGCAGGCCGGACACGTTTTTCTGTGTTCGAAGGTTGCTTTGGAGTATTCGGAGGAGGAACCCGCCTTGCAATACCGAAGACAATCTGCGCGCCGGAGAGATCGTCATTGAAGCCTGGTTCAGGGGCTACTGAGGGAGTCCTGGATTAAGGGGTCCTCGGGCGTCCGACCTATGTGACGTGGGCTGGACTAATGTGCTATGAAGATACAAGACAGAAGACTTCTTCCCGTGTCCGGATATGACTCTCCTTTGCGTGGATGGCAAGCTTGGCGTAGATTCCTTTCTCTGTAGCCGACTTTGTACAACCCTAGTCCCCTCCGGTGTCTATATAAACCGGAGGGTTTAGTCCGTAGAGGCAATCATAATCATACAGGCTAGACTTCTAGGGTTTAGCCATTTCGATCTCGTGGTAGATTAACTCTTGTGATCCTCATATTCATCAAGATAAATCAAGCAGGAAGTAAGGTATTACCTCCGTCAAGAGGGCCCGAACCTGGGTAAACATCGTGTCCCCCGTCTTCTGTTACCATCGACCCTAGACGCACAGTTCGGGACCCCCTACCCGAGATCCGCCGGTTTTGACACCGACATAGGGCCCTTGTGGCTTCTCTTGTCTGCCTCCGGTGCTTTTGGAACCTTTGTGCCCTGAAAAAAATCGTATTAAATTCACAGTTTTTTTACCCGCATAGATATTAATTTTCTGGAAAGTCAAAAACATCCAAAAAAATAGCAATTGGCATTAGTAATAAGTTAATCCAGAAAATTAATATAAAATGCTAGAAAATTTATATTATAATAGCATAAAAAATTATAGATACGGTTGAGACGTATCATACACGCACGTACAATTACCCCTATGGATGCATGCACACACATTATACCCCTATGCGCACCTTCGACAGATTGAGTCTGCATATTTTAAGTTTGACGAAATCGCCACAGACGTCTTGTAGTTGATAGATACACTATACCGCCGAAGGAGCAGCGCAAAATACACTAAAATATATCTAGAAAAATGCAACCATCCATGTCAAATCTAGAACTTAACCCGGACGGACATGCTCCACTATAAGAAACTTGGGCATTTTTTTTTTTTTGAGATTAGAAAAGTTATGCTCACTTCTCTACATTATGATATTTTAGTGAAAAACATTGGTGAAAAACAAATACACCGGAGGGAGTATAAACCGCACCACGCCTAACTTTTTATTGAAACCCACTGAAAGAAAATAGAAGAAGGGCGAAAGTGCAAAGCAGGAGAAATCCAGCCAACCTCAAAAAAAAAAAAAAAAAGAGGAGAAATCCAGCCAGCCCCCGTGCTCCATTCCCGTTCCGATCAGACAACTCCCCGGGCAAGGCTCCTCGGGAAAAAAAATTGAAACAGCCTCGGTCGTCCGTCCCCACCCCCCGGTCCCTCAACCAAGACCGGAAATCCTCCCCGCGGCGTCGTCGGGGGCAGCGCCGCCCAGATCCTCCGGCCATGGACGGGCTCCTGTCCAAGCTCCGGAGCCTGGACGCGTACCCCAAGGTGAACGAGGACTTCTACAGCCGCACCCTCTCCGGCGGCGCCATCACGCTCGCCTCCTCCTTCATCATGCTCCTCCTCTTCGTCTCCGAGCTCCGTACGCACCTCCCTCGCTCAGATCTCAGACTCTCAGTACACTCCTGCGGCCTCCGTACGATTTAACCGTGTGAATTTCTGGATTCGGGTTTTGCCTGATTTAGTGCGCTAGCAAAGCAGTCGCCCATTGTTGCATTTGGTTTTGCCCCGCTTGTGCTGAGATCTCGTGGTCTGTTTAGATAATTTGCGGTGTACTATCAGATTGACGGACCTACCGCGTTCATTTGGTTTGTAACACTGGAATTGAGCCCTTAGAGCAACTCCAAAGGGCCGACCCATTTCATCCGCCTGCGTCCGCTTGGGTCGGCGCGGACAAAAGTGGCGGCCCAACGCGCCGACCCAAACCCAAATCACGTCCGCGTCGCGTCGACGCCGACGCATTTGTAGCCAAAATTTGCGCCCCAAATGCGTCGGCGCTGACACCGAACGGATGCCGCGCGCCTTCTCGCTATCCGCCGCGTCCCTATATGGCAGCCGTCCAACTACCCGCTGCCTACGCGGTCAGCTTAATTTATGACGATGGGCCCACGCGCCGGCGACGCGCCCGTCCTTTTAAGCCGACCGCAAGCGTCGGGCCGCCCTCATCCAAACTCGCCGTCCACATCTGCCCACCTTGCTCCTCGTCGCCGGCAAACCCTAGCCACCACAACCACAGCCGAGATGGGCCTCTTTCTCCGGCGCCACGGCAAAGAAAGCCAAGGGCAAGTCCCCACCACCCTTTCCTCGAGTTCTCCCACCTCCGCGCCGCCGCCAGCAGAGGTAGCGCGTCAACGTGCGGTGCACCAGACGGAGTGGCACCGCGTAACCGCCACCTCTCACCGTATCCGGACGTGGCGTTGCCGCGACGATCGCATCTCGATCGAATAGGATCCCAGCAGCGGCGGCGCCATGGACGGCTCGTGCTTCACGCGAGGAGGCGGCGGCGCCGGCGCCGCTGATGCGAGCAGCGCCTCGACAAGGCCTACCCAACCGACTCGCCCAACTGGGCGAGGTGGTTCGCCTTCTAGCACGAGGAGGCGAGGTGACGGGGCGTGCGCGAGGTCGACCGGAGGTCGCCGCCAATGCCGCTCGTCGTCCCCGAGGAGGACCAGGCGGTGGAGGACGCCTACCAGGCGGCCCTTGCGGCCGTCTACCGGGAGAGCGAGGAGGACGAGCGGCGCAGAGCGGAGGCGGAAGATGAGGCCCGACGAGGCGGCAATGGCGCAGCCCTTGCCTCTCCGCGGCGGCGACAACAATGCCGCCGGTGGCCCCGCCGCCCCCATCAAGCCGGAGCCGAGCCGCAGCCGAGCCCGAGCCCGAGCCCATCACGCGCTTCTCCTGGAATGGAGTGGTGCGCGAGTGGGTGTCCGCGCCACCGGTTTGGCTGGGGGCGACGCCGGCGCAGGAGCAGTGTACTCGAGATGTGGCGCCAGCGGCCGGTGGAGAGAAGGCGCCGTCGCGGGCGAAGTACGAGGAGATGCTCGAGCGCGACCTCGAGGAGGAGCAGCGCGAGGCCGAGGCCTTGAGCGCCAGTCACGGCCGCACAGCGCCGCCCACCCCGCTTTCAAGATCGCTGCGCTGCACAGCCCGACATGACGGCGCTCGAACACGGCGTTCGCTGGGCGGGCCGGCGCCGACGCCATCGACCTCACGGACCCGAGGACGACGCCGACGACGCTTAGGGCAGCGCGCCGCCGTAGTTTAGGCAGTTTTTTTTAAATGCAAATGTGGACGCGTGGACTCTCGCCGGCCTTCGTGGCCGGCTTTAATGTTTAATTAATGTTGTTTCTCTTTTTTTTAATATGCATGCGTTCATTTTTTTTGGCGCCGTCAAAATGGGTCTCAGGCCAGCGTTGGGCGCACGCGCCGACCCAAATGCGGAAGCGGGCATCCGTGTCTGTCTGGCCGACCCAAACGGACAAGAAGCGGACGAAATCGCCGTCCGTTTGGGTCGGCCCGTTGGAGTTGCTCTTAGTTCTCCTCCCAAATGTGTTATTGTGCTGTGTTTTGCAACAAAGTCTAGCTTGGCCTGTTCCCTTTTTTGTTCGTGCGTACATCATTGGTGTCTACTTGTTTCATTCTGATGCATCTACTGAACAGTTGTACAGTTTCGGAGATTCCGGTGTTACTTTTGTGCTGTGCTTGGTTAATCATGTTGTCGTTTCATTCTACTGTATCTAGTGAACTGTGAAACCTGTACAGCATGGAGAATCTGGTGTCACTTTTTTTGTCATTCTTGGTTAATCAGGTGTGGAAAACAGTGAGCCACTTAGGTGATAAGCCGATGATATGTTTACTTTTTAACCTAGGGTCTGTAGTGACCTGGAAGAACAGTTTTGCATACATAAGGCTCAAAGCACAGAAATTCGATAGTAGAAATCAGCTTTTCTTCTGCTCTGGCATACCTATATAGGCTAAAGTAGGAGTCATGTTGATCAGAGTTAGACTATCTTCATAATGGTCATGTGTGACAAAGACCATTTAGAGCATCTACAACCACAGTTGCCTAATATGAGGCCCTGTACACCCGCCGACGCGTCCGGATGCGCCCACTGGCACTGACCGGGCAATCCCCATTTCCCCCTGTCCACAACCGCAGTCCCCATATCCGAATACCCAATTCCATACAATGCATGCAATAACGTAGATGAACATCACAATAGATCCAATGAGAAATATAGATAGCTCCGGGCATAGTTCGTCGGACACTCCATCGGACACAAAAGACATAGTTCGCCCGATTCTACTAGATACAAAATATTCATATAGCTAGCTAGACGATGAGGAGAGGCGGAGATCACCATTTCGGGCCCTTGCCCTTGCGGTCACCGGCGCGGTGGTCCATCTCCTCCTTGTACGCGTCCGCGGCGGGAGGATCATCGTCGTCGTCCGTGTTGGTGGTGCCGCTCTCCGACGCCGACGAGATGTAGCTGGAGAGGCGGCTGATGGCGCGAGCCTGCTCCTTTGCGTGGCGGGCCGCCTTGGCCATGGCGGTTTCTTTCTCCCTCACAAGGCGCTCCGAAACTTCCAGTCCAAGCCGGAACGCCTTCGCATTTTTGCGCCGGAGGTGCCTAGCGTCCGACTCCGCCGTGACCAGCAAAGGGCGCATGACCTTGTGGAGGAGCGCCTCCTCCGAATTGACGGGGACGGAACGGGCGCGTTGGCGGGAAGAGCCGGTCTCTGCCGCGGCCCGCTGCCGCTCACGGTGGGCGGCCTTGGCCTCCGACTCCGGCATCCGCATCCGCACAGGAGCAATGAGCATGAGCACCCAGCGCGGGCAGAGCTGGCGCAGAAGGGGAACGGGAGGGGGCCACCCTGCTCCGGATCTGGAGCGGGACGGGCGAGGAGGAGCATTGCGGCGGCAGGACCCGGAGGAGTTGGCAGCGGACGCGACGGAGCTCGAGCTCCCGCCGGTGTCCAGCCCGGGCGTTTGGGGCAGCTTTGAGGGCTCCGGTTGTAGATGCTCTTAATCATTAATGCACTAAGTTTACCTGTAAAATTATCCGAGGAGGAAAACAAAGAGCTGCTTGATCTTAGTGTTTCAAATTTCACATGACTACCATGTGAATATGCACATGTCTTAGTTTGCTTATGTATTTTACTTCATGAAATGTCCAGGAATCGGATGATTAGGAGAATTAATGTTAACCTAACATATGCTCTGTTAAGTATTCTATTACCATTCATTAATCATCCTGTATTCAACATTGATGTTTCACCATGCAGGATTGTATCTTCATGCAGTTACAGAGACAACACTAAGGGTTGATACCTCAAGAGGAGAAAAACTTCGCATAAATGTAATAACTGTTTCTTTTTCTTACTTCACCGATTACTAACAATCGTCCCGTTCCTAATTTTCTTTAGTTTGACTTGCCAAGCGTTTTTTTTCTTTTTCTTGCATATCATTTCCCCACACCGGGCCTTCTCTTTCAAGAATTAGTATCTTGTATGAATGTATGATAATTGTTAACCAATGATCTATACTACTTTCTGTTCAGACACTTGCTAACATCTACCTTTGGTCTGATGCTACAAAATGCAGTTTGATATCACCTTTCCAGCCCTTCAGTGTTCTATAATTAGTGTTGATGTGATGGACATCAGTGGACAAGAGCACCTTGATGTGGTATGTATTTTTGTATTGTTATTGTTGCTACCTATGCTGCTTCAGATGTTTCTGTCTCAATATCTTGCATATTCTTTTTACCCAGTACAAGTTATGGTTGATCTATCTGGCTGCCAGGTTGTAGTAACTAGCTTGTTTCACTATATTGCTCTATGTAGAAACATGATGTATTCAAGCAGCGAATCGATGCACATGGCAATGTTATTGCAACTAAGCAAGATGCAGTTGGTGGGATGAAGGTCAGTGACTCATTTGTTCTATTAAACATTACACTTATAACATCTATAATATAGTGTTCTTTATTCCAAAGTTGCATTCTTCTAAATAATCATACATCTTAACTATTAAGAATGCATTTGTGGCCATGGAAATGGCCTAAATCCATTTCATAAAGGCTATGAGGATTTGTTCTGCACATATTATCTGAACTGTTACCTGACATTGCATATGTATTGCCGAGTAAATTACCAGCTAGGTGGCGTATTGTTCAATTCCTGATACATTTTATTAGACCTGAGGACTCATGTTTTCTTTTTATTGTTGACCTTTTATAGGTGGAAAAACCTTTACAACATCATGGTGGAAGGCTTGAACACAATGAGACCTATTGTGGCTCATGTTATGGTGCACAAGAAGTATGCTCATTTGTTATTATGCGTAGTATTTCGTTCCTTACCCGTAATATGCAAAAACTTATGGACTTCTCTTGGACTTGCAGCAATTTTTTCAATAATCTATTGTTCACTATTTTGTTCTCATTACCTTTCAGAACTGCTACATGAACTTCTTTGTTGTTGATAAGTTTTGAAATATTCAATTGTCGGCTGGTTCCAACTTTTTTTTATCATGTTTACATTAAAATGTTCCATTTGAAGTTCTGGATGTGAATTATGCCACCACTAGTTTCAGTCTTATTAGCCAGAGTTATAGAGCAAAAGGCACACCTGATAACTACATCAGGGTTATGCACAAGTCGTACTTGTTAAGGAGCAAAAGGCACACCTGACAGCTACATCTGGAGTTATTCGCATATATTTGTGTGGCTTGGATCAGGCTCAGATCATTTTTTGTTTTCTAACCATACTGTTCAATTGTTCTCATTAGCAGTGTTCTTCATGTTGCTCACTGTACTATTAATTCCGTATCTTTCTGGCAATCTGTTGTGTTTCTCCATTAATCCGATGCTGCTTGAGAGTGTAATTTCTATGTTTCAACTCACTTATGTAATACTAATACCTAATGTCAACTAGTGCTTTCTTCTCTGCTCAAAGAATTTTCAGCTTCTCTTTGTTGTTGAACAACAACAACAACAACATTAGGTATTGTTGTTGTTGTTGTTGTTGTTGTGTTCTACTAAGATGAATAGGCTGTTAAATAGTGCTCCCACAATGCTACCTGCATTCAACGCATTTGCTATTCTGGTATGCACTTTAACTGAATATATTATTTGAATGCAGTCTCCTGAACAATGTTGTAACTCGTGTGAAGATGTCCGTGAAGCATACAGAAAAAAAGGTTGGGGCGTTTCAAATCCAGATTCGATCGATCAGGTACACCAATGAATTTTGGGCTACGCATATGACATATGATACCCTTCATGTGACTTGTGTGTTTCCTTTACCTTCAAGGAAATTTAATTTGTATGGTGTGCACTGTTCTGTAGTGCAAAAGTGAGGGCTTCCTTCAAACAATAAAGGATGAAGAAGGTGAAGGATGCAACATTTATGGCATTCTGGAAATTAACAAGGTTGCTGGGAATTTCCACTTTGCTCCAGGGAAAAGCTTCCAGCAGTCAAATGTTCATGTTCATGATCTGCTTCCATTCCAAAAGGATAGCTTCAATGTAATCATACTTAAGGAAATCTGTAAATATTTCTTTGTACTTGACATACTGATGGGAACATCTAGATTTCTCTTGCCAATATGCTTGCTTTAAATATCCAAACTTATCCTTTTATCCTTTACAATGCCAGCTCAGCCATAAGATAAATAAATTGAGTTTTGGAGAACCCTTTCCTGGTGTGATCAATCCCCTTGATGGGTAAATTCTGTTTTGTTTGTAATGTTGTTGATTTCCTCGTATCCTTTTGTGTGTTTGAGAAAAAAATATGTGATGATTTGACCTTTCATACTTGGCCAATGTGTAGGGCGCAATGGGTCCAGCATTCATCATATGGAATGGCTCAATACTTTGTTAAGGTTTGTCTTCTTGGTCCTTGCAAAGCCAGCTCAACTTGCCAATTTCATTTCTCATTTGCTCCTGATTTTGTTAGATCCTTATTCAGTTATTCCTGGTACTTCCAACATGATTGTAGTCCGAACACATGATTATAATATTATCATGCTCTCCTTTTGCCCTCTTGTTTGCCAGGTTGTTCCCACTGTATACTCTCACCTAAATGAGCAAATTATTCTCTCCAATCAGGTATCTTGTGACTTTCTCCCTTGTGCGCACAAGCTTAATAACTTATGTGGATGCATTTATATCATTAGCATTTCTCAAGATGCTGTTATTCTTTGCTGTAGTTTTCTGTGACAGAACATTCCAGAAGTGGCGATAGTGGTCGGGTACAAGCTCTTCCTGGCGTGTTTTTCTTTTATGACCTTTCGCCAATTAAGGTACCATCTTGAAGTACTTGAATTTGGCGTGACTATACTCCATTCTGTTGTTTTCCATTAGTTCAGTCATCTGTTACGACATTTACTTATTGTCTTTATTATTCAGATGACAGAGGTATTTTTTTTCCTCGAGACCTTTAGTCATGCATTTTATATTGATATTTTTGCAAGGCATCAGTCAGTATATTTGTATAACTTTAGCATACATGCCTTTAACAGGTCACGTTCACGGAGCGCCATGTGTCATTCTTACACTTCTTAACTAATGTATGCGCTATTGTTGGAGGTAATATTTCCCTTTGTACCTTTTTTTCTTTAAACTAATTAGTTATTTCTGTTGAATCACACTACCTTTTATGTTCATATATGTTTACTGAACTGTTATGCTTCAGTTGAACATTTAGATAAGGCCATTCCTGATTCATGAGTAAAATATATGACCCCTTTGCTAGCCATGTCCTGGAATTGGAAAACTATGAACTCAATCAATATGGCCAACATCCTCTTGTTTTACAGGTGTGTTCACTGTTTCTGGAATCATAGATTCGTTTGTCTACCATGGCCAGAGGGCAATCACCAAGAAGAGAGAACTCGGCAAATTCACCTGAGTTTTCAATCAAGTCTTCCTATTGCTGCAGAACCCTCCTTTTGAATGACTCTAGTCTGTAGCTGCAGTAGAAAGCGAGTCTTCTCTCCAAAGTTCGAAAAGTGTACAACTGAACCAACAGGCCGGTATCTTTGTCACAACTTGTGCTCTGGAACTCCTGGTGCGCTGCCTGCTTACTTCCGGTTGACAGCATACAAAATGGCTCATCTGGTGTACTGTGATGTTGGTATATCGCTCAGGCAAATGGAACATTTCAGAGGTGCTCAATTTTTGTACACTTAAAGTCCACAAGGACAAAGGTTTTGTCGTTCTAAACTGCAAGTTTTTGTATCTTTGTAAATCCGTGTAAGCGGGCTGTAGACTGTACAATACTCATGACAGGTTTTATTTTTCTTAGACATTTTGTAGCTCTTACAGGCCAGATCAAAGAAAAAAACCCGTAAAGACCATTTGAAGGAAACTAAGTTCAATTTGTCAGGGTGTTTTTTGTAATTTCTCTTCCTGGTAACCTTTTGAAGGTATTGCTATCGTAAGAATGTTGATTTAGTCGTAGGTGCTCGTCGCCATGTTTTGTTGACAGATGACACTGGTTACTCCACGTTCTACCATGACTAGCATAATGCTCGTGCATTGCAGTGAAGCCAACTAAAAAGGTGAGAAGTTAGGCCAGTGGCCTAGCAGATCATCGAAATACATTGGTGTCTTGCTACTGTTATGTTCTTCACAGTTAAGAGACCGAAATGAGGAGAAGCGGTTTGCACGCGGCATGTGTTGGAGAATTTTAAGTGACCGTGTAAGAAAAGTTATTGGGTAGAGAAACTAAAGCCAATAGCATGGTCTTAACTCTGTATTCGCTATTTGTGTCTTTTCAAAAGTGCTGGTCTCACATGTAAGTATGGAAGTGATGGTGGTTTTGTTTTAGGTCCACGTGTAAGTAAAATTGTATTTGTTTATCTATGTCTCTTTTTCTCACACAAAAAATCTATGTCCCTTAGAATGTTAGTCCAACGTGTGTTTGTTTATTTGTTGGTTTTACAAAACTATTGGTCACACATATTAGTGACCATGTAAGAAAAGGAGTAAACTCGCTACCAACTCCAACCTTTATTAGAAGTATGCAAAATGAAAGATAAATTTTGGTTGATATAAGTTGTTCCTTTCGAAGACATGAACCATTGCAGTTCACGCATGAATCCAAGAAAATACTCACTGTTTTAAATGAATTCTTGACAGCTTATTTCTCAGTACAATTTGTTTGGTTGTGATTGTTGAGCAGAACTTTTATTTAAATATTGTACTCACATCATCTCATCCATATTGGCGCAAGAAGGGTGCCACTGGTTTTATCTCTGCCAACTGATTTGGCCGTCTATGGAAGTGGCCATTCTGTTTGGACACTCATGTGGAAATATTAGATAAATTGTAATCTTTATGCCTAACAATAAATTTGTGCACATGTGATGATAATAATAGGATGTAAAAAAAATTCCGATTTGCCCATTTTTGTAGATAAGTGCAACATCCCAAAATTCTAATTTTGGAATGTTATATTAAATAAATATTTATGTTTGCTTATTTGATTGTTGAGTGATTGATTGTGTGAATTGAGTGAAATTTGAAACTTTTGAAAGTTGAATGAGAGGGAATAAAAGGACTTCCCATAAGTGTTTCCATTTGAAATGATTTGAAACTTCATTTGAAATTAATTCAAACTTCATGCCACTCAAGGACTCTCCAAATTTAAATGAAAGAGAGTGGGGAGTTAAATCATTTTGAATTCCATTTGGAATCCTTCCATTTGAATAATTTCAAATTCCTCTAACCAATTTCAAAATAAAGAGAGGAGCAATATGACCCTCCAAACCAGGGCAAATTTTAAATATATTTGAATGAGGAAGAAAACAGAAAGGTTTGAAAGTGGTTTGAAATTCAAATTTAAAACCATTTAAGAGTTATTTGGGTTTTATTCAAATTATTTTTCTCCTAAAAATAAATAAATAGAAATAAGGGTAAAATGATTCCCTTCAATGGAAAATGAGGAGAAAATAAATTTGGAATCATTTTGGTATTTTGAAAATGATTATTATCGGGTTTTATTTTAACAGCAGCACTGTTTGACTTTTGTCAATTTTGTGGACTTTATTTGCCTCTGAAAATATGTTCACGTTTTAGGACATCTTTTTCTGAAACTTTTAATATATAATATGTCTATATTAAAGTCTTATTATTTTCCTTTTCTGCTTTAATATAAAAAAAGGCCGAAGCCAACTGGCCCAACAGTGCCCAGCACCGCGGCCCATCTCTCTCCCTCGGCCCATCTACCTCGCCCCATGCCCGAACCTCTACAAACATGGCCGCTCGCACTCTCTCTCTCACTCCCTTTTCGTGATGAGCGCGGGCCGCGTCTTCTTCTTCTTCCAGACGCCATGCCGCAGACAAAGGTTCACCGCCACGGGATCCCGATCTTCTCGGGATCGCAAAATCTCTTCGCCCCCTCCTCCAAGCACCCCTCCCCCTATAAATACCCCTCTCTCTCGACCCGTCCCCCTCCTTTTCCCTCACGGAGAAACCCCGCCGCCTCCTCGATTCCTCGCCGGAGCAGAGCACCGCCGCCGCACCATTGTTGCCTTCTTCATCACACCGACCACCCTGCCACCGCCCAAAGCTACCCACGCACCCTACACCCTCTCCCACACCTCCCCGTGCCCTCACCCGAGCTCCAACACCGCCGGAGCGCCATCGCCGTCAACCACCGAACATCACCGCCGCCCCGAGCTCGCCGCCGTCCTCCTCCGACATCCCCGAGCTCCACCGAGGCCACAACCATGATCGCCTTCGTCCGCTGCATCCTCCCGGCGAGTTCACCGAGCTCGCCGACGGCCGGAGCACCGTCCCCGTCAACCACCGAAGCCGGAGCATCTCGCTGGAGCTCGTCCGCCGCCACTGTAAGCTCTCGCCTCTCCCTCCACCGTTCGATCTAAAATAAACGCCCTAGATTAGATCTAATCTGAACAGTTAGTTTTTTTACTAGATCGGTTTAGCTTCGGTTTATTTACGGTTTAGATCTAATCGATTTAGCCAGTCGAATTTTCCTTTACTAGCACGTGTGGTTTCGTTAAGTATTGGCCGAGCGTATTATAGATCGGTTCGCACATTCTCTTAGCCCAGTAGCAGTAGGCCACGTAGCATTTGCCCGTTTTGTTTTATTTATTTTATTTCGTTTCTGTTTCAAAAATAGAATAGTTCTATTTTTAGAAAATCAATATCTTTTAGGGTTTTAATCCAAATTGAGTGATTCTTTTTTTCGTAGTTTGAAAATTTTATGAAGTTTCTTCTTGTGCCATTAGTTTACAAATTTGGGTAGTTTAAATTTGAATTATTTCAAATATGCTTCAAACACTGTTTTGGCTCTAGTTTGTGTTCTAGAATATATTTTAAGTTGATTCTTTTTGCTCCTGGTCACTAGGACTTTTGCCTATCCAGTAGTGTTGAGTATTTATTTTTTTTAGTTTATTTTAAATCGGGTTTTAGGCAAAACAGCACTGTTTTAGTTCTAGTTTTGTTTTAGCCTTTTCTTTATAGTTTTAATTGTTTTTAAATTATTTCTTTTTGTCAATGTTTACAAATTTAGTTTTGTTTTTGTTATTTAACAGTAGACAATTTTATTTTATTTTCAAATTTTAGTTTCTTTAGTTTTGTATGAAAACTTGTATAGGTCATAGTTAGAGTTTTATAATAGCTTTTTAATTGATTCTTTTTGCAAATAATTTTTATGAAAATACTTTATGTTAACTTAGTTGTTTTATATTTTCTTTTCTGTTAATTTTATTTTTAGTAGTTTAGTATTTTATTTTATTTTGTTAAGTTTTATGTAGGACAAAAAAACTATTTTTATTGTTTGTAGTAAAGTCTTAGACTTTTCCTTAGTAGTTTTTCTTGTAGTTTTCCTTGAAGTTCTTTGGATTTTATTTGGGTTTTGTTATTTGATTTATTTATTGTTTATTGATAATTATGATTGCTAGAAATTGCTTGCTAGAATGATTGCTTATGTGAATGCAATGTTTGACTATATAGATTTTCTTCGAAGAGTGACGAATAGTACTATCAGGATTTCTCTGAGAGCGATATAATCTTCATCAAGTATCAGCAGGCAAGTTCACTTTGACCATGTTTTTCATACCTATGTTTTATTTGCATGTAGTAGCACCCTTTCAACAATCCCTCCAGTAGTGTTATTGAATCTTGTAGTTGAGTAGAATGCATGAGGTAGGAACCAATCTCCCTGTTATCAAGCTCGGGACGTTATGTAGTTTAAATGCTACCCTATAGTAGACGGGGTTGATATGAGTAGCCGGGAGTGGTGTGAGTATGAAGGACCCCTACGTCAATGGCGACAACTTCATGATGGCATCGGCAAGGACTGCATCTTCAGGACTTCAAGACCTCAAGATTTAGAGACTCGAGACGAATTCAATACACACTACTGGGTGAAGGACGGATTTGATGGGCACCCTGGAGCAACCAGTGGATGGCCGGGATGCATGGAGAAGCGCCATGACATCTTGCGGAAAGCTTCACCCAGACTCAAAGAGAAGGAAGAATACTTCATGCCCGGAAGCTTACCTGTGCAATCGCAAGTCACTATGGGCTCTGGCTTGGTTGACCTTAGTTGTGACTCTGGCTGGGACGGTGCTAACAGATGTAGAACTACGGTAGGATTGGATGAGCACTGAAGAGTGGTCAGAGGAACTCTTCGAAAGACCATGTTTCGATCGTCCTGTTCTCAAATGATCTAAAGTGCGAGGACGAAAAGGGAGGGATCGAATCTTGCGGGTAAAGTGTACAAACCTCTGCATAGGGTTAAAACCTAATCGATTAGTCGTGTCCCCGGTTACAGACAATTTGAGCTTCTGGACTTGGATCTATCTCGGAACTCTCAACACCGGACTGATAATTTAATTGTGGGCAACTTATGATGATTTGGGCAATGAGGCATCAGTTGGCGGAACCATGTCATTGTAGATGACTCTGTAGTGAAGACTCCTTATATTCCTTTGTTGTGGGGTGCTACCTCTTGAGCACTGTGTTGGTTTTCCCTTGAAGAGGAAAGGGTGATGCAGCTGAAGAAAATATGCCCTAGAGGCAATAATAAAGTTATTATTTATTTCCTTATATCATGATAAATGTTTATTATTCATGCTAGAATTGTATTAACCGGAAACATAATACATGTGTGAATACATAGACAAACATATAGGCACTAGTATGCCTCTACTTGACTAGCTCATTAATCAAAGATGGTTATGTTTCCTAACCATAGACATGTGTTGTCATTTGATTAATGGGATCACATCATTAGGAGAATGGTGTGATTGACATGACCCATTCCGTTAGCCTAGCACTTGATCGTTTAGTATATTGCTATTGCTTTCTTCATGACTTATACATGTTCCTGTAACTATGAGATTATGCAACTCCTGCTTACGGAGGAACACTTTGGTGCTACCATACGTCACAACGTAATCGGGTGATTATAAAGGAGTACTACAGTGTCTCCAAAGGTACATGTTGGGTTGGCGATTTCGAGATTAGGTTTTGTCACTCCGATTGTCGGAGAGGTATCTCTAGGCCTTCTCGGTAATACACATCACATAAGCCTTGCAAGCATTGCAACTAATAAGTTAGTTGTGAGATGATGTATTACGGAACGAGTAAAGAGACTTGCCGTAACGAGATTGAACTAGGTATTGGATACCGACGATCAAATCTCGCAAGTAACATACCGATGACAAAGGGAACAACGATGTTGTTATGCGATTTGACCGATAAAGATCTTCGAGAATATGTAGGAACCAATATGGGCATCCAGTTTCGCTATTGGTTATTGACCGAGAATAGTTCTAGGTCATGTCTACATAGTTCTCGAACCCGTAGGGTCCGCACGCTTAACGTTACGATGACAGCTTATTATGAGTTTATAAGTTTTGATGTACCAAGTTTGTTCGGAGTCCCGGATGTGATAACGGACATGACGAGGAGTCTCGAAATGGTCGAGACATAAAGATCGATATATTGGAAGCCTATGTTTGGACTTCGGAAAGGTTCCGGATGAAAACGGGATTTTACCGGAACACCGGGTTACCGGAACCCTCCCGGGGGGTCAATGGGCCTTGATGGGCCATAAGGGAGAAGAGGAGGGCCGACCAGGGCAGGCCGCGCGCCCCCTCCCCTCTAGTCCGAATAGGACAAGGAGAGGGGCGCGCCTCCCTCTTCCCCTTCCCCAAGACCTAATCCAACTAGGAAGGGGAGTCCTACTCCTGGGAGTAGGACTCCTCCAGCGCCTCCCTAGGGCCGGCCGCACCCCCCTTGCTCCTTTATATCACGGGGCAGGGGCACCCCATGACACACAAGTTGATCTACGGATCGCTCCTTAGCCGTGTCGGTGCCCCCTTCACCATATTCCACCTCGGTCATATCGTCGCGAGTTTAGGCGAAGCCTGCGCGGTGGAGCATCATCATCGCCACCACGCCGTCGTTAACGGAACTCATCCCCGACGCTTTGCTGGATCGGAGCCCGGGATCGCCATCGAGCTGAACGTGTGCTGAACTCGGAGGTGCCGTGCGCTCGGTACTTGGATCGGTCGGATCGTGAAAACGCACGACTACATCAACAGCGTTGTTATAACGCTTCGCCACGGTCTCACGAGGGTACGTGGACATACACTCTCCCTCTCGTTGCTATGCCATCACCATGATCTTGCGTGTGCGTAGGAAATTTTTGAAATTACTACGCTCCTAACAAAGGCATCCAAGCCTGGTTTTATGCGTTGATGTCATATGCACGAGTAGAACACAAGTGAGTTGTGGGCGATATAAGTCATACCGCTTACCAAAGATGTCATACTTTGGTTCAGCGGTATTGTGAGATGAAGCGCCCGGACCGACATTACGCGTGACGCTTACGCGAGACTGGTTTCACCGCTTGAGCACTCGTTGCTTAAAGGTGACAAAGGGTGTCTGCTCTCTCACTTTAGTTGAACTGAGTGTGGCTACGCCGGTCCTTGCGAAGGTTAAAACAGCACCAACTTGACAAACTATCGCTGTGGTTTTGATGCGTAGGTAAGAACGGTTCTTGCTCAACCCATAGCAGCCACGTAAAACTTGCAACAACAAAGTAGAGGACGCCTAACTTGTTTTTGCAGGCATGTTGTGATGTGATATGGTCAAGACGTGATGCTATATTTTATTGTATGAGATGATCATGTTTTGTAACCGAAGTTATCGGCAATCGGCGAGAGCCATATGGTTGTCGCTTATTGTATGAAATGCAACGCCATGTAATTGCTTTACTTTATCACTAAGCAGTAGCGATAGTCGAGAAGCAATAGTTGGCGAGACGACAACGATGCTACGATGGAGATCAAGGTGTCGCGCGGTGACGATGCTGATCACGACGGTGCTTCGGAGATGGAGATCACAAGCACAAGATGATGATGGCTATATCATATCATTTATATTGATTGCATGTGATGTTTATCCTTTATGCATCTTATTTTGCTTTGATTGACGGTAGCATTATAAGATGATCTCTCACTAAATATCAAGAAGTGTTCTCCCGAGTATGCACCGCTATGAAAGTTCTTCGTCTTTGAGACACCACGTGATGATCGGGTGTGATAGGCTCTACGCTCAAATACAACGGGTGCAAAACATTTGCACACGCAGAATACTCAGTCAAACTTGACGAGCCTAGCATATACTGATATGGCCTCGAGCACGGAGACCGAAAGGTCGAACGTGAATCATATAGTAGATATGATCAACATAGTGATGTTCACCATTGAAACTACTCCATCTCACGTGATGATCGGACATGGTTTAGTTGATTTGGATCACGAATCACTTAGATAACTAGAGAGATGTCTATCTAAGTGGGAGTTCTTTAGTAATATGATTAATTGAACTTAAATTTATCATGAACTTAGTACCGATAGTATTTTGCTTGTCTATGTTTATCTGTAGATAGATGGCTCGTCTTTGTTGTTCCGTCAATTTTAATGCGTTCCTTGAGAAAGCAAAGTTGAAAGATGATGGTAGCAATTACACGGATCGGGTCCGTAATCGAGGATTATCCTCATTGCTGCACGTAAGAATTACGCCCCGGAAGCACCGCTGGGTGCCAGCCCTGCTTGCGATGTAACCGACGACGTTAAGAACGTCTGCGAGCAAAGCTGATGACTACTCGATAGTTCATGTGCCATGCTTTACGGCTTAGAACCGGGCCTTCAACGACGTTTTGAACGTCATGGAGCATATGAGATGTTCCAGAGTTGAAGTTAATATTTCAAGCAAATGCCCGGATTGAGAGATATGAAGTCTCCAATAAGTTCTATAGCTGCAAGATGGAGGAAAATAGTTCGTCCGTGAACACATACTCAAAATGTCTGGGTATAATAATCACTTGATTCAACCGGGAGTTAATCTTCCGATGATAGTGTCATTGATGAAATTCTTCAATCACTACCACCAAGCTACAAGAGCTTCGTGATGAACTATAATATGCAAGGGATGGACAAGTCTATTCCCGAGCTCTTCGCAATGCTAAAAGTCATGGAGGTAGAAATCAAAAGGAGCATCAAGTGTTGATGGTTAACAAGACCACCAGTTTCAAGAAAAGGGCAAAGGGAAGAAGAAGGAACTTCAAGAAGAACAGCAAACAAGTTGCTGCTCAAGAGAAGAAACCCAAGTCTGGACCTAAGCCTGAAACTGAGTGCTTCTCGCAAGCGATCGACATCGAAGCGGAACTGCCCCAAGTATTTGGCGGATAAGAAGGATGGCAAGGTGAACAAAGGTATATGTGATATACATGTTATTGATGTATACCTTACTAATACTCGCAGAGTACAGGTATTTGATATGTTCATTGCTAATATTTGCAACTCAAACAGAACTACGGATTGCGAAGATTGGCTAAGGACGAGGTGACGATGCGCGTGGGAAATGGTTCCAAAGTCGATGTGATCGCGGTCGGCACGCTACCTCTACATCTACCATCGGGATTAGTTTTAGACCTAAATAATTGTTATTTGGTGCCGCGTTAAGCATGAACATTATATCTGGATCTTGTTTGATGCGAGACGGTTATTCATTTAAGTCGAGAATAATGGTTGTTCTATTTATATGAATAATATCCTTTATGGTCATGCACCCTTGAAGAGTGGTCTATTTTATTGAATCTCGATAGTAGTAATACACATATTCATAGTGTTGAAACCAAAAGATACAGAGTTGATAATGATAATGCAACTTATTTGTGGCACTGCCGTTTGGGTCATATCGGTGTAAAACGCATGAAGAAACTCCATATTGATGGACTTTTGGAATCACTTGATTATGAATCACTTGGTACTTGCGAACCGTGCCTCATGGGCAAGATGACTAAAACGCCGTTCTCGGAACTATGGAGCGAGCAAAGGATTTGTTGGAAATCATACATACCGATGTTTGTGGTCCAATGAATGTTGAGGCACGCAAGGGTATCGTTATTTTCTCACCTTCACAGATGATTTGAGCAGATATGGGTATATCTACTTAATGAAACATAAGTCTGAAACATTTGAAAAGTTCAAGGAATTTCAGAGTGAAGTGGAGAATCATCATAACAAGAAAATAAAATTTCTACGATCCGATCGTGGAGGAGAATATTTGAGTTACGAGTTTGGTCTGCACTTGAAACAATGCGAATAGTTTAGAACTCACGCCACCCGAACACCACAACGAAATGGTGTGTCCGAACGTCGAATCGTGCTTTACTAGATATGGTGCGATCTATGATGTCTCTTACTGATTTACCGCTATCGCTTTGGGGTTATGCTTTAGAGACGGCCGCATTCACGCTAAATAGGGCACCATCAAAATCCGCTGAAACGACACCTTATGAACTATGGTTTAGCAAGAAACCAAAGTTGTCGATCTTAAAGTTTGGGGCTGCGATGCTTATGTGAAGAAACTTCAACCAGATAAGCTCGAACCTAAATCGGAGAAATGTGTCTTCATAGGATACCCAAAGGAGACTATTGGGTACACCTTCTATCACAGATCCGAGGGCAAGATTTTCGTTGCTAAATTCGGATCCTTTCTAGAAAAGAGTTTCTCTCGAAAGAAGTGAGTGGGAGGAAAGTAGAACTTGATGAGATAATCAGATCTGTTCCCTTATTGAAAATAGTTCATCACAAGAACCGGTTCTGTGACAACTACACCAATAAGTGAGGAAGCTAATGATATTGATCATGAAACTTCAGATCAAGTTTCTACTAAACTCGAGGTCAACTAGAGTAAGATCCGCACTGCAGTGGTACGGTAATCCTATTCGGAAGTCATGTTACTTGACCATGGCGAACCTACAAACTATGAAGAAGCGATGGTGAGCCCAGATTCGCAAAATGGTGGAAGCCATGAAATCTGAGATGGGATCCATGTATGAGAACAAAGTATGGACTTTGGTTGACTTGCCCGATGATCGCAAGCCATTGAGAATAAATGGATCTTTAAGAAGAAGACCGACGCGATGGTAATGTAACTGTTTATAAAGCTCGACTTGTTGCGAAAGGTTTTCGACAAGTTCAAGGGGTTGACTACGATGAGACTTTCTCACCAGTAGCGATGCTTAAGTCTGTCTCGAATCATGTTAGCAATTGCTGCATTTTATGATTATGAAATTTGGCAAATGGATGTAAAACTGCATTCTTGAATGGATTTCTAGAAGAAGAGTTGTATATGATGCAACCAGAAGGTTTTGTTGATCCAAAGGGTGCTAACAAAGTGTGCAAGCTCCAGCGATCAATTTATGGTCCAGTGCAAGCCTCTCGAGTTGGAATAAACGCTTTGATAGTGTGATCAAAGATATGGTTTTATATGAGACTTTTGGAGAAGCTCGATTTACAAGAAAGTGAGTGGGAGCTCAGAGCATTTCGATATTATATGTGGACGACATATTATTGATTGGAAATGATATAGAATTTCTGGATAGCATAAAAGGATACTTGAATAAAAGTTTTTCATGAAAGACCTCGAGAAGTTGCTTACATATTGGGCATCAAGATCTATAGAGATAGATCAGACGCTTAATTGACTTTCACAAAGCACATACCTTGATAAAGTTTTGAAAAGTTCAAAATGGATCAGGCAAAGAAAGGTTTTTACCAGACACAAGGTGTGAAATTGACTCGAGACTCAATGCCCGACCACAAGAGAAGATAGAGAGAAAATGAAAGATGTTCCTATGCTTCAGCCATAGGCTCTATCATGTATGCAATGCTGTGTACCAGACTGACATATGCTTAGCAATAAGCTTGGCAGAAAGGTACCAAAGTAATCCAGAGTGGATCATCGGACAGCGTCAAGAACATCCCGAATACCGAAAATTACTAAGGATATGTTTCTCGATATGGAGGTGACAAAGAGCTAGTCGTAAATGGTTACGCCGATGTAAGCTTTGACACTCGATCCGGACGATTCTAAATCGCAAACCGGATACGTGTTTTTATTAAACGGTGGAGCTGTCACCGGTGCAGTTCTAAACAAAGCGCCGTGGCGGGATCTACATGTGAAGCGGAGTACATAGCTGCTTCGAAGCAGCAAATGAAGGAGTCTGGATGAAAGAGTTCATTTCGATCTAGGTGTCATACCGTGCATCGGGACCAATGAAGATCTTCTGTGACAATATCGGTGCAATTGCCTTGGCAAAGGAATCCAGATTTCACAAGAGGACCAAGCATATCAAGAGACGCTTCAATTCCATTCGAGACCAAGTCCAAGTGGGAGACATAGAGATTTGCAAGATACATACGGATCTGAATGTTGCAGACCCGCTGACTAAGCCTCTTCCACGAGCAAAACATGATCAGCACCAAGACTCCATGGGTGTTAGAATCATTACCGTAATCTAGATTATTGACTCTAGTGCAAGTGGGAGATCAAGGAAATATGCCCTAGAGGCAATAATAAAGTTATTATTTATTTCCTTATATCATGATAAATGTTTATTATTCATGCTAGAATTGTATTAACCGGAAACATAATACATGTGTGAATACATAGACAAACATATAGTCACTAGTATGCCTCTACTTGACTAGCTCATTAATCAAAGATGGTTATGTTTCCTAACCATAGACATGTGTTGTCATTTGATTAATGGGATCACATCATTAGGAGAATGGTGTGATTGACATGACCCATTCCGTTAGCCTAGCACTTGATCGCTTAGTATATTGCTATTGCTTTCTTCATGACTTATACATGTTCCTGTAACTATGAGATTATGCAACTCCTGCTTACGGAGGAACACTTTGGGTGCTACCAAACGTCACAACATAACTGGGTGATTATAAAGGAGTACTACAGGTGTCTCCAAAGGTACATGTTGGGTTGGCGTATTTCGAGATTAGTTTTGTCACTCCGATTGTCGGAGAGGTATCTCTAGGCCTTCTCGGTAATACACATCACATAAGCCTTGCAAGCATTGCAACTAATAAGTTAGTTGTGAGATGATGTATTATGGAACGAGTAAAGAGACTTGCCGGTAACGAGATTGAACTAGGTATTGGATGCCGACGATCAAATCTCGGCAAGTAACATACCGATGACAAAGGAACAACGATGTTGTTATGCGGTTTGACCGATAAAGATCTTCAGAGAATATGTAGGAACCAATATGGGCATCCAGGTTCCGCTATTGGTTATTGACCGAGAATAGTTCTAGGTCATGTCTACATAGTTCTCGAACCCGTAGGGTCCGCACGCTTAACGTTACGATGACAGCTTTATTATGAGTTTATAAGTTTTGATGTACCGAAGTTTGTTCGAGTCCCGGATGTGATCACGGACATGACGAGGAGTCTCAAATGGTCGAGACATAAAGATCGATATATTGGAAGCCTATGTTTGACTTGGAAAGGTTCCGATGAAAACGGATTTTACTTAGGAACACCGGGTTACTGGAACCCTCCGGGGGTCAATGGGCCTTGATGGGCCATAAGGGAGAAGAGGAGGGCGGCCAGGGGCAGGCCGCACGCCCTCCCCTCTAGTCCGAATAGGACAAGGAGAGGCGGCGCCCCCCCTCTTCCCCTTCCCCAAGACCTAATCCAACTAGGAAGGGGAGTCCTACTCCCGATGGGAGTAGGACTCCTCCAGCGCCTCCCTAGGGCCGGCCGCACTTCTTGCTCCTTTATATACGGGGCAGGGGGCACCCCATGACACACAAGTTGATCTACGTGATCGCTCCTTAGCCGTGTCGGTGCCCCCTTCACCATATTCCACCTCGGTCATATCGTCGCGAGTTTAGGCGAAGCCTGCGCGGTGGAGCATCATCATCGTCACCACGCCGTCGTCTTGACGGAACTCATCCCCGACGCTTTGCTGGATCGGGCCGGGGATCGCCATCGAGCTGAACGTGTGCTGAACTCGGAGGTGCCGTGCGTTCGGTACTTGGATCGGTCGGATCGTGAAAACGTACGACTACATCAACCGTGTTGTTATAACGCATCCGCTTACGGTCTACGAGGGTACGTGGACATAAACTCTCCCCTCTCGTTGCTATGCCATCACCATGATCTTGCGTGTGCGTAGGAAATTTTTTGAAATTACTACGTTCCCCAACAGCAGCACAGTAGCGTAAGTATTTCTCTCAGTTTTTGAGAACCAAGGTATCAATCCAGTAGGAGACCACACACGAGTCCCTCGCACCTACACAAACAAATAAATCCTCGCAACCAACGCGATAAGGGGTTGTCAATCCCTACACGGTCACTTACGAGAGTGAGATCTGATAGATATGATAAGATAACTTTTTTGGTATTTTTATGATAAAGATGCAAAGTAAAGAAAGTAAAATAAAAACGGCAAAAGAAATAGCTAAGTGTTGGTAGATTAATATGATGGAAAATAGACCCGGGGACCATAGGTTTCACTAGTGGCTTCTCTCGAGAGCATAAGTATTTACGGTGGGTGAACAAATTACTGTTGAGCAATTGATAGAATTGAGCATAGTTATGAGAATATCTAGGTATGATCATGTATATAGGCATCACGTCCGAGACAAGTAGACCGACTCATGCCTACATCTACTACTATTACTCCACACATCGACCGCTATCCAGCATGCATCTAGAGTATTAAGTTCATAAGAACAGAGTAACGCCTTAAGCAAGATGACATGATGTAGAGGGATAAACTCATGCAATATGATAAAAAAACCATCTTGTTATCCTCGATGGCAACAATACTATACGTGCCTTGCTGCCCCTACTGTCACTGGGAAAGGACACCGCAAGATTGAACCCAAAGCTAAGCACTTCTCCCATCGCAAGAAAGATCAATCTAGTAGGCCGAACCAAACTGATAATTCGAAGAGACTTGCAAAGATAACCAATCATACATAAAAGAATTCAGAAGATTCAAATATTGTTCATAGATAAACTTGATCATAAACCCACAATTCATCGGTCTCAACAAACACACCGCAAAAGAAGATTACATCGAATAGATCTCCACAAGAGAGGGGGAGAACATTGTATTGAGATCCAAAAAGAGAGAAGAAGCCATCTAGCTAATAACTATGGACCCGAAGGTCTGAGGTAAACTACTCACACATCATCGGAGAGGCTAAGGTGTTGATGTAGAAGCCCTCCGTGATCGATGCCCCCTACGGCGGAGCTCCGGAACAGGCCCCAAGATGGGATCTCACGGGTACAGAAGGTTGCGGCGGTGTGTAAGGGCATATTTATTCCCTAGTGGTTTTGGTGATTGATGACAATGCTTTTGCGGACTAATCGTGTGCGTTAAGTTCTTTCAGAAGATCATCCATTGGCACGAGACGATTTCCTCCCCTCGGTGTTTTTATTCAAGACGGTGTAGCTCCTGCGGCTCGTTGTTGGTGGACTAGTTTCAGAGGAGTCACCGTACTATTAAGAGGGGATCCGCTTTGGTAAGGCTAGGTGGAATCAACACGCACACATCCTTATCACACCGCCGCCTTCCCTTCGCATCTTTGGAGCTGCCCTCTCTCTTTCGTTCGGTTTAGCCTGTGCGGTAGTACACCGCGACCTACAGCGGTAGTACCGCCGAAGCCCACAAGCGGTAGTACCGCTCACCAGAGCGGTAGTACCGCTCCGATGAGCGGTAGTACCGCTCGCGGGCTTCGACTATACTACCTCAGTAGTACCGCGCCTACTACCGCCTCGATTCGAGACGGTGTTTTCTCGTGTCGGGTTTTGCGGCACTAGTTGCGGCAGTAGGAGCGGTAGTACCGCTCTGAGCGGTAGTACCGCTCTGCTCCCGCGGTAGTACCGTTCTATGGTAGCGCGGTAGTTCCGCTAGGCAGGGAGCGGTAGTACCGCCCTCAACGGTAGTACCGCCCTTCCTTAGCGGTAGTACCGCTCTGTGCGGGGCTGTTGAGTGGGGTAACGGTTGGATGTGTTCCCCACTATATAAAGGGGTCATCTTCTTCCTTGTTGACCTACCTCTTTTCCCCCAAGCTCCATTGTTGCTCAAAGCTCCATTTTCGCCGATCTCTCCCCTAGCCAATCAAACTTGTTGATTTGCTCGGGATTGGTTGAGAAGGCCTAGATCTACACTTCCACCAAGAGAAATTTGATTCCCCCCACTTATCCCTTGCGGATCTTGTTACTCTTGGGTGTTGAGCACCCTAGACGGTTGAGGTCACCTCGAAGCCATACTCCATTGTGGTGAAGCTTCGTGGGATTGTTGTTGTTGTTGGGAGCCTCCGGTTGTTGTGGAGTTTGCCCCAACCTTGCTTGTAAAGGTTCGGTCGCCGCCTTCAAGGGCACCAATAGTGGAATCACGGCATCTCGCATTGTGTGAGGGCGTGAGGAGAATACGGTGGCCCTAGTGGCTTCTTGGGGAGCATTGTGCCTCCACACCGCTCTAACGGAGACGTACTTCCCCTTAAAAGGAAGGAACTTCGGTAACACATCCTCGTCTCCACCGGCTCCACTCTTGGTTATCTCATCCCTTTACTTTTGCTAGCTTATTTGTGTCCTTATCCTTGCTAGCTCGTGTGCTTGTGTTGTTGCATCATATAGGTTGTTCACCTAGTTGCACATCTAGACAACCTTTATTATTGCAAAGCTTAAATTGGTAAAGAAAAGCCTAAAATTGTTAGTTGCCTATTCACCCCCCCCCCCCTCTAGTCAACCATATCGATCCTTTCAATTGGTACCAGAGCCTCGTCTCTTTTTTAGGACTTTACCGTCCGAAGAGTATGGTTGACGTCATAGATGATGTGGGGGAGCACTCCGGTGCGAATCCGACATCATCTACGGGAGATGGGAGTACCTCGATCTCTCGTGAGGAATTCAATGTGGCGTTGGACACATTGAAAACCTCCATGACGAGCGAGGTCAAGGACATGTTTAAGGATTTCCTAGAAGGGCTTAAACTTTCCACCGCACCCGTGAAAGTGGGTGATCCCACCAACACGGGAGCGGATGCTAACTCCGATAAGGGGGAAGCTACGAGTGAGAAAGCCCCCTCGTCTAGTGGTAAGAATGGCACCGGCATCTTTGCCCATGTGCAACCTCCCGTTTATGGTGGGCCGATTCCTTCCACTCATTTGAATCATGCCGGTCCACCACCTAAGGTTGATAAAAAGGAGGATTTTGATTCTTGGGTTTATCGTTTTAAGCGTCATTTAAATCATGTGAACACTAACCTTTGGAGAATCATTGAAGAAGGTTTCTATCCGCATGATCCGAGCAACTTTTCTCCAAGAGAGGTCGTGGACCATCAATTCAATGAGAATGCTCTCTTCATCATCCAAGAAGCAATCCTTCCGAAGACCTCCCTCATCTCCGCCTTACATCCGTGCCAAAGATGCTTGGCTCAAGGTGGTGTCCATGTATCGAGGAAGCGCAAGTATTCAACGCTCCAATTATGAAGTGGTCCAAGACGGCCGATGAGTTTGCAATGAAGGAAGAAGAAGAACCTCGTGAGCTCTATCGAGAGTAACCAAGCTTGCCGCCTCCCTCCGGGATCATGGAAGTAAGGACACCGATGACAACTGGATCAAGCGCAAATTTCTCAAGGCAATGATGCCATACCACAAAGCCATGTCCTCCGTCATCCGTCAACGACCGGACTTCCACACCTTGTCCTCAAGTGATGTGTTGGACGAGTTTGTGGCTATGAGCATATTGGACAAGACCGCCGACAATGCGGTGCTTCGCTCTCAAAGAGCAAAGAAGCCCAACCTCGCCTTGAAGGCCAAGATTTGTGTCAAGAAGATGGAGAGGAGGAAGAAGAAGAGAGCAACCTCAAGATACTAAGTATGATTATCATGAACACATGGCCCTTGCTTCAAGACAATTTTGGAGCAAGAAGAACTCAAGACCCAACTTCAACAAGAGCAATTCAAGTGGCTCTAAGGGCAAGCAACGTGTGAGGACGTGTTTCAATTGTGGCAATGTGAGTCACTTTGTTGCGGAATGCCCATATGAGAAGAGGGAAGACAATGGTGGCAAGCTCATCCGTAAGGACAAGGTCAAGTCTTTCCCCAACAAGAGCAACTTTCCAAAGAAGACTCCTCACAAAGCCTTGGTGGTTCAAGAAGAGTACAATGAGGATGGTGATGATGATGAGGATGGTGAACCGGTTGCCATGGCCTCCGTGGCCATTGCAATGACTCCTCGGTGTCTCTCTTCGGTTCACCTAATGAAAACATCACCGCCAAGTGCCTCATGGCTAAAGCCACCAACAAGGTAACCCCCAACATCAAAACTACCATCATCCATCATTCCTCTTTAACGGACTGCATTGATGAACATGAGGGGACTAATGTAGAGGAAAATGAATTTGAGATCTTTATGAGTAAACTCAAGGGCAAATCCAAGATGCACTTCGTTGCTCTCTTGGAACAACTTGGTGAAGCCAATGTCATGATCGAGACTCATGAAGAAACCATCTCTAAGATGGAAGGGCACAGTCGTGACTATGCCGATGAGATTTCGGATCTTTCCAATGCTCTTGAGGAAGAGCGTGGCCTTCGTTTGGCTCTTGAGGAGTCACACAACGATGATCACGCTAAATTAAAGAAAGACCTTGATCATACTCTTGTTGTGTCTCGTGTGCTTAGTTCCGAGAAGGCAAAGCTCGGAGTTGATCTTGCTAGACTCAACGAGGACTTTGACACTCTCGACAAGGCTCACAAAGTCTTGAAGGGTGCTCATGCTAGTCTCAAAGAGTCTCATGATCAACTCCAAGTAAAGCTAACCAAGGAGAAAGCCACCTTTCCTCATATGATATTGATTGATAATGCAAATGCTACTAACCCTTGTTGTGAGCATGTGCATCTTGTTGAGGAGAATGCTAAGTTTAAGGAGCAACTTGAAAAGGGCCTTGTCTCATGCATTCAAGGTGAGAAGAACCTTAACGATCTTTTGAGTAATCAAAAGGAAGTTGTGGCCAAGGAGGGATTGGGTTCGCGCCAAGCCCAAGAGCAAGAAGAAGAATGACAAGACCAAGCAACCTCCCCTCTCAAGCAAACTTTTGTGAAGGAGGGAGAGGTGCTTCAAGAAGAAGAAGAACCGTGCCAAGGGTGGCAATGTCAAGAAGGACAACATCATTCCCACGAACATAGCCGCGACTTTAACCCCTCTTATGTGTTGTGCCGTGCTAGTGATGGGCATGTTTATGCTAAATTTGTTGGTTCTTCTTATGAGTACATTGAATGGTCTATTTGGGTTCCTAAGACCCTCGTTACTAACATCAAAGGACCCATTACCAAATGGGTACCTAAAACCAAGCATTGATCTCTTGTAGGGTTTGCTTCCGGTGGGGGATCATGGTTGCTTGATAGTGGAGCAACAAATCATATGACCGGAAGCAAGGACATGGTGGTGGACGTGCAAGAGATTCCATCTATGCCCACCGATGTCGAGTGGGGTGATGCATCACATTCTAAGGTATTGGGTCTCGGCAAGGTTTTCATTTCTCATGATCTTACGATCGAGAAAGTCATGCTTGTTGAGTCCCTTGCATACAATTTGCTTTCCGCTCACAACTTGCAGTCATGGGTTTTGCTACTTTCTTTGACATTGATACCGTGGCTCTCTTGTGGAGCAAGACTCTTAAAGTAGTTTTTGTTGGGCATGTCGAAAACGGTCTCTATGTGATTAACTTTTCGGAGCGACCCACTAAGACCGCGACATGCCTAATGGCTAAAGTTGACGGGATGGCTTTGGCATCGCCGCTTAGCCCATGTCAATATGAGATCTTTGCAAAGTCTTCTCAAGGGGACCATGTTCGTGGACTAACAAATGTTAGTTTTGCCAAAGACCGTGCTTGCAAAGGTGCTTGTATTGAAGGAAAGCTTCATGAGAAGGCTCACCCTCCCACAACTATCATATACTCAAAGAGACCCTTGGAGCTCCTTCACATGGATCTCTTTGGGCCACCATCATTTGATAGTCTTGGAGGAAGAAAGTATTGCTTGGTGATCGTGGATGACTATTCAAGATACACTTGGGTATATTTCTTCAAGAGGAAGAGTGAGACCCAACAAACCGTCATCGACTTTGCAAATGAAGCTCAACGTCAACATAATGCAAAGATCTTGACTATAAGAAGTGACAACGGCACCGAGTTCAAGAACTGCACCTTGGATGAGTTTCTTAGTGATGAGGGAATCAAGCATCAATATTCTGCACCATATACCCCTCAACAAAATGGTGTGGCGGAGAGAAAGAACCGGACATTGATGGATGCGGCGAGGACCATGATGGAGGAGTTCAAGTCTCCATACAACTTTTGGGCCGAAGCCATCAACACCGCTTGTCATGCATCCAATCGGCTTTATCTCCGCAAAGGCTTGAACAAGACTCCTTATGAGATACTCACCGGCAACAAGCCCAACCTTAAGTACTTCCGGTGTTCGGTGTAAGTGTTTCATTCTCAAGAAAGGTGTTCGTTTGTCTAAATTTGAAGCTAGAGCTCATGAGGGCATATTTGTTGGTTATGCTACAAACTCTCATGCTTACCGTGTCCTCAATAAATCCACGGGACTTATTGAGGAGACGTGTAATGTGGAGTTTGATGAGAATAACGGCTCCCAAGTGGAGCAAAGTGGCACTTGTGATGTAGGTGATGAAATTCCTCCTCAAGCCATAAGAAGAATGGGAGTTGGCTTCATCCTACCCATTGAGGAACCCCTTGTGGCCGAAGGAGAAGGACAATGCTCCACTCAAGTGGAGCCATCACCAACCCAAGGCCCACACGCTCAAGAACAAAGTGAAGGCCCTCAACCTCAAGAACAAGACCAAGGGCAAGATCGTGCTCAAGACGATGATATCACCTCAAATGATGCCCAAGGTCAAGTTCTCTCCCCCGAGCATGCTCAAGATGAAGTTCATGCTCAAGACGGCGCTCAAGATGATCAAGTGACCCCTCCTCATCTCACCTCCGAGGAGGAATTAGAGCGTCGTGCCGCCAAGATTGCTTCCAAACTCACAACCAAAGGCCATCTCATGGAGAATGTGGTTGGAAGCCTAAGAAAAGGGTAAGCACTCATAGACAATTGGCAAACTATTGTGAACATCACGCGTTTGTCTCTTGTGTTGAACCACAAAAGGTCTATGAGGCGCTTGAAGACTCGGATTGGCTCAATGCTATGCATGAAGAACTCAACAACTTTGAGTACAACAAGGTGTGGAGATTGGTGCCAAGGCCTTCGGAGAACCACAACGTCATTGGGACCAAGTGGATTTTCAAGAACAAGCAAGATGCTCATGGGAACATCATTCGCAACAAGGCAAGATTGGTAGCACAAGGCTACTCCCAAGTCGAGGGTATCGACTACGGTGAAACCTTTGCTCCTGTTGCTCGTCTTGAATCCATTCGTTTGTTGATTGCTTATGCTTCCCATCACAACTTTAAGTTGCAACAAATGGATGTGAAAAGTGCTTTTCTTAATGGTCCCATTAATGAGTTAGTCTATGTCAAGCAACCCCCCGGGTTCGAGGACCCCTACTTTCCGGATCATGTGTATCAACTCGATAAGGCACTCTATGGCCTTAAACAAGCCCCACGTGCGTGGTATGACCACCTTACCGAGTTGCTACAAGATCGTGGCTTTGAAGTGGGGCAAATCGATCCCACTCTTTTTACTAAGAAGCTCTTCTGCATGGAGTCTCACGGTCAGTACATGGCTCACGTGGCAGAGAAGAAGGCCCGAGGTCGTCACAAGGAGCTCATGCGTCAGTTGGGCGCTACCGTCCAGAGTGGATCTGAGGACCAGCTTACTGAGGAGGAGGAGTGGATTCAGCAGCACTGCCCTTGGACCGATTCTGAGACCGAGCACTTCCAGACTGACGACGGTGGTGCCGATGATTCTGCTGGGCTCTGATGTGTGTGTTCCTTATTTGCTCTCACCTGGGGCCGTAGCAGCGTTCCCTCTCCTTTTGGTGTCTCGATGCCAAAGGGGGAGAGAGCTTAGGGATTTGCGAGTTGTGTCTCTTTCGTTCGTGTGTCTTGTCTTATTCGTGTTTTAGTTGGCTTGCTTTGGTTGGTTTGTCCGTGAGACCTAAGTTCGTCATATGGTGTGAGACATATGCTACCCTACCCCTTCAGTATCTTTATCTATGTCTATCTAGCTCATGAGTTGCGTGCTTTATCTATGTCTATCTATGCTGCTCTCATACACCATGCTTAGTTTTTCGGTCTCTAAAATGTAGAGGGAGCTTTGATCCGTGTATGTGTGCTGTGCAGTCCAAAGCACTTATCTAAATAGCACACATCGAGGGGGAGCCCAACTACATGTTAGGATCGTCGGGTTTGTATGCTTACTATATCGTGTTTATGCAAATCCCGTATTGTCATCAATCCACCAAAAAGGGGGAGATTGTAAGGGCATATTTATTCCCTAGTGGTTTTGGTGATTGATGACAATGCTTTTGCGGACTAATCGTGTGCGTTAAGTTCTTTCAGAAGATCATCCATTGGCACGAGACGATTTCCTCCCTCGGTGTTTTTATTCAAGACGGTGTAGCTCCTGCGGCTCGTTGTTGGTGGACTAGTTTCAGAGGAGTCACCGTACTATTAAGAGGGATCCGCTTTGGTAAGGCTAGGTGGAATCAACACGCATACATCCTTATCACACCCGTCCGCCTTCCCTTCGCATCTTTGAGCTGCCCTCTCTCTTCGTTCGGTTTACCTGTGCGGTGAGGTAGTATCACGACCTACAGCGATAGTACCGCCGAAGCCCATAAGCGGTAGTACCGCTCACTAGAGCGGTAGTACCGCTCCGATGAGCGATAGTACCGCTGCGAGCTTCGACTATACTACCTCGATGAGTACTGCGCCTACTACCGCCTCGATTCGAGACGGTGTTTTCTCGTGTCGGGTTTTGCGGCACTAGTTGCGGCAGTAGGAGCGGTAGTACCGCTCTGAGCGGTAGTACCGCTCTGAGCGGTAGTACCGCTCTGCTCCCACGGTAGTACCGTTCTATGGTAGCGCGGTAGTTCCGCTAGGCAGGGAGCGGTAGTACCGCCCTCAACGGTAGTACCGCCCTTCCTTAGTGGTAGTACCGCTCTGTGCGGGGCTGTTGAGTGGGGTAACGGTTGGATGTGTTCCCCACTATATAAAGGGGTCATCTTCTTCCTTGTTGACCTACCTCTTTTCCCCCAAGCTCCATTGTTGCTCAAAGCTCCATTTTCGCCCGATCTCTCTCCCTAGCCAATCAAACTTGTTGATTTGCTCGGGATTGGTTGAGAAGGCCTAGATCTACACTTCCACCAAGAGAAATTTGATTCCCCACTTATCCCTCATGGATCTTGTTACTCTTGGGTGTTGAGCACCCTAGACGGTTGAGGTCACCTCAAGCCATACTCCATTGTGGTGAAGCTTTGTGGGATTGTTGTTGTTGTTGGGAGCCTCCGGTTGTTGTGGAGTTTGCCCCAACCTTGCTTGTAAAGGTTCGGTCGCCGCCTTCAAGGGCACCAATAGTTGAATCACGGCATCTCGCATTGTGTGAGGCGTGAGGAGAATACTGTGGCCCTAGTGGCTTCTTGGGGAGCATTGTGCCTCCACACCGCCTAACGAGACGTATTCCCTTAAAAGGAAGGAACTTGTAACACATCCTCGTCTCCACCGGCTCCACTCTTGGTTATCTCATCCCTTTACTTTTGCTAGCTTATTTGTGTCCTTATCCTTGCTAGCTCGTGTGCTTGTGTTGTTGCATCATATAGGTTGTTCACCTAGTTGCACATCTAGACAACCTTTATTATTGCAAAGCTTAAATTGGTAAAGAAAAGCCTAAAATTGTTAGTTGCCTATTCACCCCCCCCCCCTCTAGTCAACCATATCGATCCTTTCACGGTGGAATTAGGTTTTTGGCCCCGTATCTGGTAGTTTGGGGGTACGTAGGTATATATAGGAGGAAGGAGTACGTCGGTGGAGCAACATGAGGCCCACGAGGGTGGAGGGCGTGCCCAGGGGGTAGGCGCGCCCCCTACCTCGTGGCTTCCTCGTAGCTTTCTTGACATAGGGTCCAAGTCCTCTGGATCATGTTCGTTCCGAAAATCACGTTCCCGAAGGTTTCATTCCATTTGGAGTCCGTTTGATATTCCTTTTCTGTGAAACTCTGAAACAGGCAAAAACAGTAATTCTGGGATGGGCCTCTGGTTAATAGGTTAGTCCCAAAAATAATATAAAAGTGTATAATAAAGCCCAATAATGTCCAAAACAGAATATAATATAGCATGGAACAATAAAAAATTATAGATACGTTGGAGACGTATCAAGCATCCCCAAGCTTAATTCCTGCTCGTCCTCGAGTAGGTAAATGATCAAAACATAATTTTTGATGTGGGATGCTACTTGGCATAATTTCAACATAATCCTTTTTATTGTGGCATGAATGTTCAGATTTGATATGATTCAAGATAAAAGTCTAATGTTGACATGAAAACAACAATACTTCAAGCATACTAACTAAGCAATTATGTCTTATCAAAATAACATAGCCAAAGCAAGTTATCCCTACAAAATCATATAGTCTGGCTATGCTCCATCTTCCCCACACAAAATATTCATATCATGTACGACCCCGATTTTGGCCAAGCAATTGGTTCATACTTTTAACGCGCTTCAGCCTTTTCAACTCTTACGCAATACATGAGCGCAAGCCATGGATATAGCACTATGGTGGAATAAGGTATAATGGTAGGGGTTATGTGGGAAGACAAAAAATGAGAAAGTCTCACATCAACGAGGCTAATTAACGGGCTATGGAGATGCCCATCAATTGATGTTAATGCGAGGAGTAGGGATTGCCATGCAACGGATGCAGCAGAGCTATAAGTGTATGAAAGCTCAAAAAGAAACTAAGTGGGTGTGCATCCAACTTGCTTGCTCATGAAGACCTTGGGCATTTGAGGAATCCCATCATTGGAACATACAAGCCAAGTTTTATAATGAAATTTCCCACTAGTATATGAAAGTGACAAAATGAGAGACTCTCTATTATGAAGATCACGGTGCTACTTTGAAGCACAAGTGTGGTAAAAGGATAGTAACATTGTCCCTTCTCTCTTTTTCTCTCATCATTTTTTTATTTGGGCCTTTTTTTTTCTCTTTTTTTAGTCCGGAGTCTCATCCTGACTTGTGGGGGAATCATACTCTCCATCATCCTTTCCTCACTTGGGACAATGCTCTAATAATGATGATCATCACACTTTTATTTACTTACAACTCAATACTTAGAACAAAATATGACTCTATATGAATGCCTCCGGCGGTGTACCGGGATATGCAATGAATCAAGAGCGACATGTATGAAAGAATTATGAATGGTGGCTTTGCCACAAATACAATGTCAACTACATGATCATGCAAAGCAATATGACAATGATGGAGTATGTCATGATAAATGAAACGGTGGAAAGTTGCATGGCAATGTATCTCGGAATGGCTATGGAAATGCCATTATAGGTAGGTATGATGGCTGTTTTGAGGAAGATATAAGGAGGTTTATGTGATAGAGCATATCATATCACGGGTTTGATGCACCGCTAAGTATGCACCAACTCTCAAGGTGAGAAAGGGCAATGCGCTGCATCAAGAGGCTAGAAAATTACGGAAAGGTAAGTGTGCGTATAGTCCATGGACTCACATTAGTCATAAAGAACTCATATACTTATTGCAAAAATTTATTAGCCCTTGAAGCAAAGTACTACTACGCATGCTCCTAGGGGAAGGGTTGGTAGGAGTTAACCATCGCGCGGTCCCGACCGCCACACAAAGGAAGACAATCAACAAATACTTCATGATCCGACTTCGTTACATAACGGTTCACCATATGTGCATGCTACGGGAATAACAAACTCCAATACATGTATTTTTCAATTCCACAATTACTCATCTAGCACAACTATGATATTACTACCTTTATATCTCAAAACAATTATCAAGCATCAAATTTCTCATGATATTAATTAAAGAAAATTGCCATGCTATTTCAAGACTCTCAAAATAATATAAGTGAAGCATGAGATATCAATAGTTTCTATAAAACAAATCCACCACCGTGCTCTAAAAGATATAAGTGAAGCACTAGAGCAAAAACTATATAGCTCAAAAAATATAAGTGAAGCACATAGAGTATTCTAATAAATTCTGAATCAAGTGTGACTCTCTCAAAAAGGTGTGTTAAGCAAGGATGATTGTGGTAAACTAACAAATAAAGACACAAATAATACAAGACTCTCCAAGCAAAACACATATCATGTGGTGAATAAAAGTATAGCTCCAAGTAAAGTTACCGATGGAAGTAGACGAAAGAGGGGATGCCTTCCGGGGCATCCCCAAGCTTTGGCTTTTAGGTGTCCTTAGATTATATTGGGGTGCCATGGGCATCACCAAGCTTAGGCTCTTGCCACTCCTTGTTCCATAATCCATCAAATATTTTACCCAAAACTTGAAAACTTCACAACACAAAACTCAGCAGAAAATCTCGTGAGCTCCGTTAGCGAAAGAAAACAAAAGACCACTTCAAGGTACTGTAATGAACTCATTATTTATTTATATTGGTGTTAAACCTACTGTATTCCAACTTCTCTATGGTTTATAAACTATTTTACTAGCCATAGATTCATCAAAATAAGCAAACAACACACGAAAAACAGAATCTGTCAAAAACAGAACAGTCTGTAGTAATCTGTAACTAACGCAAACTTCTGGAACTTCAAAAATTAAGCCAAAATAGGAAGACCTAGACAATTTATTTATTGATCATAATCAATTGGAATCAATATTTTATCACGTTCTGGTGATTTTTAACAATTATTTTCATGAACAGAAAGTTTCTGGAATTTTCAGCAAGATCAAATAACTATCATCCAAGAAGATCCTATAGGTTAAACTTGGCACAAACACTAATTAAAATATAAAAACACATCTAACCAGAGGCTATATCAAATATTTATTCCTAAACAGAAGCAAAAAGCAAAAAACTAAAAATAAAATTGGGTTGCCTCCCAACAAGAGCTACCGTTTAACGCCCCTAGCTAGGCATAAAATCAAGGATAGATCTAGGTATTGCCATCTTTGGTAGGCAATCCATAAGTGGCTATCATAATAGATTCATAAGGTAATTTTATTTTCTTTCTAGGGAAGTGTTCCATGCCTTTATTTAATGGAAATTGGAACCTAATGTTGCCTTCCTTCTTATCAATAATTGCACCAATCGTTCTAAGGAAAGGTCTACCAAGAATAATACGACATGAAGGATTGCAATCTATGTCAAGAACAATAAAAACTATGGGCAAATAGTTACTATTTGCAACAATAAGAACATCATTAATTCTTTCCATAGATTTCTTAATAGTGGAATCCGCAAGGTGCAAGTTTAAAGAGCAATCATCAAAATCACGGAAACCTAGCAAATCAGATAAAGTTTTTGGAATCGTGGAAACACTAGCACCCAAATCACACAAAGCATATCATTCATGATCTTTAATCTTAATTTTAATAGTAGGTTCCCACTCATCATAAAGTTTTCTAGGGATAGAAACTTCCAACTCAAGTTTTTCTTCATAAGATTGCATCAAAGCATCAACAATATGTTTGGTAAAGGCTTTATTTTGACTATAAGCATGAGGAGAGTTTAGCACGGATTGCAACAAGTAAATACAATCTATCAAAGAGCAATTATCATAATTAAATTTCTTGAAATCCAAAATAGTGGGTTCATTAACATCTAATGTTTTGATCTTTTCAATCCCACTTTTATCAATTTTAGCATCAAGATCTAAAAACTACGCATTTCTAGAACGCCTTCTAGGTAAAGGTGGATCATATTCAGTCCCATCATTATCAAGATTAATATTGCAAAACAAAGATTTAATAGGAGACACATCAATAACTTTTAGATCTTCATCTTTGTTTTCATAAAAATTAGAAGAACACGCTTTTATAAAGCAATCTTTCTTAGCACGCATCCTAGCGGTTCTTTCTTTGCACTCATCAGTGGGAATTCTCATGGCCTTGAGAGACTCATTGATATCATGCTTAGGTGGAATAGATCTAAGTTTCAAAGAATCAACATCAAGAGAAATTCTATCAACCTTCCTAGCCAATTCATCAACTTTAAGCAATTTTTCTTCAAGCAAAGCATTGAAATTCTTTTGCGAATTCATAAATTCCTTAACACTAGTATCAAATTTAGAAGGCATCTTATTAAAATTTCCATAAGAATTGTTGTAGGAATTACCATAATTATTAGAGAAATTACTAGGGTAAGGCCTAGGATTAAAGTTTCCTCTATACGCGTCATTACCAAAATTATTCCTACCAACAAAATTCACATCCAAAGATTCATTATTATTCTCAATCAAAGTAGACAAATGCATATCATTAGGATCAGAAGAAACACTTTTATTAGCAAATAATTTCATAAGTTCATCCCTCTTTCCACTCAAAACATTAATTTCTTCTATCGCATGCACTTTTTTATTAGTAGATCTTTTAGTGTGCCATTGAGAATAATTAACCATAATATTATCTAGGATTTTAGTAGCTTCTCCTAAAGTGATTTCCATAAAAGTGCCTCCCGCGGCCGAATCTAAAAGATTTCTAGAAGCAAAATTCAATCCGGCATAAATTTTTTGTATAATCATCCACAAATTCAAACCATGCGTAGGGCAATTACGTATCATTAATTTCATCCTCTCCCAAGCTTGTGCAACATGTTCATGGTCAAGTTGCTTAAAATTCATAATATCGTTTCTAAGAGAGATGATCTTGGCGGGAGGAAAATACTTAGAGATAAAAGCATCTTTGCACTTATTCCAAGAATCAATACTATTTTTAGCAAAGACGAAAACCAAGCTTTAGCACGATCTCTAAGCGAAAAAGGAAATAGCTTCAGTTTAACAATATCATTGTCAACATCTTTCTTCTTTTGCATATCACACAAATCAACAAAGCTATTTAGATGAGTAGGGGCATCTTCACTAGGAAGGCCGGCGAATTAATCTTTCATGACAAGATTCAACAAAGCAGTATTGATTTCACAAGATTCAGTATCGGTAAGAGGAGCAATCGGAGTGCTAAGGAAATCATTGTTGTTGGTATTGGTAAAGTCACACAATTTAGTATTATCTTGAGCCATCATGACAAGCAAGCAATCCAACACACGAGCAAACAAGAGACGGGCAAAAAGAGGCAAACGGAAAAGAGAGGGCGAATAAAACGGCAAGGGTGAAGTGGGGGAGAGGAAAACGAGAGGCAAATGGCAAATAATGTAATGCGGGAGATAAGGGTTTGTGATGGGTACTTGGTATGTTGACTTTTGCGTAGACTCTCCGAAGAACGCGCCGAAATCCTTCTTGCTACCTCTTGAGCACTGTGTTGGTTTTCCCTTGAAGAGGAAAGGGTGATGCAGCAAAGTAGCGTAAGTATTTCCCTAAGTTTTTGAGAACCAAGGTATCAATCCAGTAGGAGGCCACGCACGAGTCCCTCACACCTACACAAACAAATAAATCCTCGCAACCAACGCGATAAGGGGTTGTCAATCCCTACACGGTCACTTACGAGAGTGAGATCTGATAGATATGATAAGATAATATTTTCGGTATTTTTATGATAAAGATGCAAAGAAAAGAAAGTAAAATAAAAACGGCAAAAGAAATAGCTAAGTTTTGGAAGATTAATATGATGAAAAATAGACCCGGGGACCATAGGTTTCACTAGTGGCTTCTCTCGAGAGCATAAGTATTTACGGTGGGTGAACAAATTACTGTTGAGCAATTGACAGAATTGAGCATAGTTATGAGAATATCTAGGTATGATCATGTATATAGGCATCACGTCCGAGACAAGTAGACCGACTCTGTGCATCTACTACTATTACTCCACACATCGACCGCTATCCAAAGATGCATCTAGAGTATTAAGTTCATAAGAACAGAGTAACGCCTTAAGCAAGATGACATGATGTAGAGGATAAACTCATGCAATATGATAAAACCCCATCTTGTTATCCTCGATGGCAACAATACTATACGTGCCTTGCTGCCCCTCATCACATTGGGAAAGGACACCGCAAGATTGAACCCAAAGCTAAGCACTTCTCCCATTGCAAGAAAGATCAATCTAGTAGGCCAAACCAAACTGATAATTCGAAGAGACTTGCAAAGATAACCAATCATACATAAAAGAATTGAGAAGATTCAAATTCATAGATAAACTTGATCATAAACCCACAATTCATCGGTCTCAACAAACACACCACAAAAGAAGATTACATCGAATAGATCTCCACAAGAGAGGGGGAGAACATTGTATTGAGATCAGAAAAAAGAGAAGAAGCCATCTAGCTAATAACTATGGACCCGAAAGTCTGAGGTAAACTACTCACACATCATCCGAGAGGCTATGGTGTTGATGTAGAAGCCCTCCGTGATCGATGCCCCCCCATGAGCTCCTAACAGCCCCAAGATGGGATCTCACGGGTACAGATGGTTGCGGCGGTGGAATTAGGTTTTTGGCTCCGTATCTGGTAGTTTGGGGGTACGTAGGTATATATAGGAGGAAGGAGTACGTCGGTGGAGCAACGTGGGGCCCACGAGGGTGGAGGGCGCGCCCAGGGGGTAGGCGCGCCCCCTACCTCGTGGCTTCCTGGTAGCTTTCTTGACGTAGGGTCCAAGTCCTCTGGATCATGTTCGTTCCGAAAATCACGTTCCCGAAGGTTTCATTCCGTTTGGACTCCGTTTGATATTCTTTTTCTGTGAAACTCTGAAATAGGCAAAAAAACAACAATTCTGGGTTGGGCCTTTGGTTAATAGGTTAGTCCTGAAAATAATATAAAAGTGTATAATAAATCCCAATAATGTCCAAAACAGAATATAATATAGCATAGAATAATAAAAAATTATAGATACGTTGGAGACCTATCATAGGGGAAATAAAGTTAGCTTTTATGCAAAACAAAACTCAGACACAGAGCCACAAAGCCATATTGCATATAGTATAGTTTTATCATCTGTTTTTCTTACAATGATCTTGCCGGTACATTCAATGTACTGACCTACACGGCTGTAACGTATCATGTTGCAGGATTTTTCTCCGACGAGTAAGAGTTACGTCATAGGGTTACGGTCTACACTCAACCTACCGATGGCGTTGATGAGACTCCACACCCGATTATTCGTTTCCACTGAGACTTACGAGGTATATATCTGTTTTACTTTATTTATACATGTGATTGCACTTTGATATATACATTGATGTACTGTGTGTGCCACCATACTGATCCAGGGATGGCACGGATACACAGAGGCTTGACCGTTTGAGGTCGGATTGCTACAATAAGCAAGTTGTTTAGCTCGGTAAAAAAATTAGGAGCCTCTTTGATTCGCATAATTGTAAAAACTTAGGATAACATGTCCACTTAGACCCTATATAATTTTGTTTGCACCAAAGTATACTTGATTGCATCACATGAAAAGTAAATGATTCTTAACAGGTGGTTTGTTTGCGGATGATACCATGTTATTTTTTGAGACCTCCCATGATTAGGCTGTAAGAGGCTAAGAGTGAAGGATGTGCTGGATTTTCACGGTCGTGCCATGGGGAAAAGTTTGAACTTCAATAAATGCTCAATGTTTGTCCGCTCTTGCCCTGTGGCGGTCCAAGAGGATGTTAGGGTAGTTCTCAATGTTACCATGTCGGTGTTTGAAGAGAAGTACCTAAGGTCTACCTACTCAGGAAGGACGCATGTCGAAAGGACAGTTTCAAAACCTACAAGCAACTCTAACCAAAAGGTTGATTCAGTAGGGTGATGGGCACTTAGCATAGGCTGGCAGACAGGGTTTGATAAAATCAATAACCTAGACCCTTCCTGCATTTATCATCGGTGTATTCAAACTTCCTTTTTTGGTGTGCGATGATCTCACGAGGATAATTAGGAACTTTTATTGGGGTTCATGAAAGGGTCACCGGAAAGTACACTTGAAAGCATGGGATCATTTGCTTCAGCCTAAGAGTAAAGGTGGATTTCCGCGATTACCGATTGTCTGATCAAGCTCTTTTGGCTCGTCAAGCTTGGCACCTTATTGTTAGGCCTGGTAGTCTTTGTGCTCAAGTGCTTAAAGCCGGTATTATCCAGATGGCAAGCTCGAAGACATGGTCTTCTCTGGTAACGCATCTTCTTCTTGGCAAGCAATTAGTTATGGTCTCAATCTTATAAAAATGACCTTGTTTGGAGGATAGGCAATGGCACTAGCATAAGAGTGTTATATAATTGGATACCTTACCCACATTCATACAAACCTGTGACTTCCCAAGGGCGCTGTCGTATTCGTTTTGTCCCTGAACTTTTGAATGAAAATGGTTCCTAGAATCTACAGTTGCTAAAATCTTACTTCATGACATGTGATGTTGATGAAATTCTTAAGATCAAGGCTTCACTAAGATTAGAGGAGGATACACTTGCATGGGGTCTTGGAAAGTTTGGGATTTTTTCTGTTAAAAGTGCATATGAGCTTGCATTCGAAGAGGTCAGTAGAGATGGTGCGACAACATCAAGTTCGACTCCTGATGGATGTAGATCCTGGTGGAAAGTGATCTGGTCTGCTGAAGTGCCTCATGTTGTTCGGAATTTTTCTTGGAGAGTAGAAACCGACTCATTACCTACATGGAAGAGTAAGCATAAGAGGGGTCTTGAAGTTTCAAGTATATCTCATGTTAGTGCTGTCAGAACCTGAGGACAAATGGCATCCAGTTTGTTCTTGCCTTGTGGTGTGTGAAGTTTGGCATACAATATCTGATGTGTGGAGGCTGCCGACTCTCGAGGAGGTACACAACACAAGGAAAGAATGTTTATTGCATGCCCTTGAATGTTTATAGGATATTGAGAGGAGTAAGCTGCTTACGGTGTTATCACGTTGCCGGTTTATTCCCAATGAGAGTACACCACGAACATCCACTCCCGATGGATGCTTCTAGAAGGTTCCTTGTCAGCTATTGGGCACTCAAAGCAGGCACCAACGTTGACCCTCGGAATGGGAAGATGGTGATTATCCATGATTGCATGGCAAAAATTCCTCGCCCACTTCCGACAGAGGAATATGTTCTTACTTGGTTGCCATCAGATGTTGGTTGAATGAAGATGAATTCTGATGGCTCTTTTGCTTTGGATGGCGTTGGGGCAAGTATGATGTTATGTGACAATCAAGATATCATCATTATTTCTTCATGGAGGCAGCTTTTTTCATGTCGTAAAGCTTTGAGGTGGAGTTGTGTGCTTGTATGAAGGGTTTATCTATGACTCTCCAGAGAAGCGAGTCTCCCATTGTCGTCGAGCTGGACTCTATTTGTAGTTGTCAAGATGATCCAAGCCTGAGATAAGGAAAAATCAATCCATTCGTCCATCGTCAAAGAAATTAGACGTCTTATGTCTCTCAGTGAAACTTGTATTACCCGTGTTAGCCCATAAATAAGGTTAGCAACTATTTAGCTAATTTTGCTAAATCGGAAAGTAGAACCTAAATTGGATTGACACTGGCCCTTCCAGTGCAGTCGAGCTAGCTATCGCTGATGCTGATTGTAATAACTTTGTGGTTTGAGTAATACAAGTTTTCATTCATAAAAAAATCCTTCAATTTTTTGTGTGTGGGGGGAATTCCTTCAGTTATGTATATGGTTTAATCTTACAAATCGAACAGTTAATATAGGATTTTAAAAAATCTGAATCCTCCAAAATTCTTATGATCCAAATCCTATGAATCACCAAGTATAAATTATTATTTCCTCCTCCCCAAGAAGCGACTTCCAGACGATTAGGGGTTTCCCTTCTCCCGTTGGTGCCATCACCTTCGATGTTCTTTGGCCCGTGGAGGTGTGGAGGACCATGGCCCCTCGCTGGCGGGAGAGACCCCTGCCTGCTTCTTGTTTGGTTTAACGTCTTGGTTGAGGTTGTGTGACGGCAACATCGTCCCTAGTAGGAATAGTGTCTTCCACGCCCAATCCCCGCCCCAATGGTGCTCTAGCATCGTCGGGGGGCATGTGGTGGTGTGCCTTCGTCATCGGTGCTGATCTTTGGTGGATCTTTTTGAATCTAGTCTTCGATCGTGTGTCTACATGTTTGATCCTTTCGACCTCGCTTCTCATCATCGACGACGGTTGCTGTTTTGGTGGGATGATCCTGTGAGGCCTTAGCACAACGACTTCTCGATTCTCTACTACAATAAGGTTTGCTTGGCTCTAGGGATGGAGGGGCAATGACGGTGGCATTCTTTTGACTCGCTGCACAGCTTGTAGTCTTAGCTACGTGGTCCATGAACCTGGTTGTAATTATTATTTTTGATGTTCTCTGTACTACGATGACAGATAACAAACATATCAAATGTTTTTTAAAAGAAAAAAAAGCATAAAATGAACAATTCTCCATTATGAGAAGGCGCCCTTCGCTAATGAAAGCGGCTTCTGGATATCTACGCTTCATCGGATCTCTCCGCACCAAACAAACGCCACCGTCTTCCCCACCTCTCCCGTCCCCGGTCCGGTCCACCAACCGCCTCCAGGCCGCAACCATGCACGGCCGCCGCCATCTGGCGGCCTCCCTGGCGAGAACCCTGTCCCAGGCCCCCTCCCGCTCCATCTCCTCCACCCCGTCCCTCCTCCAAACCCTCGACCCGACCCCGCAGTCCCCTCCCCTCGCCGCGCCCGCGGCGGGGCGGCTCGCGGAGATGCGGAGGCGGCTGCAGGCGGAGACGCCGTCGCTGGGGGACTTCGCGTACTCGGTGGAGGTGGGGACGCGGAAGAAGCCGCTGCCCAAGCCCAAGTGGATGAAGGAGACGATCCCCGGCGGGGCCAAGTACGCGGCCATCAAGGCCAAGCTGCGGGAGCTGAAGCTGCACACCGTGTGCGAGGAGGCGCGCTGCCCGAACCTCGGCGAGTGCTGGTCGGGCGGCGAGACCGGCACCGCCACTGCCACCATCATGATCCTCGGTGACACCTGCACGCGCGGATGCAGGTAAAGAGATAAATCCTTTTCGTCTATATTGCCTGTATTGGGCAGTGCCGGCAGCTGCTTAGGTTGTTTAGGCTGTGTACAGGGAAGCCCTAGATAACCTTGTATTTTAGGAGAAGCATAGGCTTTTAGTTTAGATGATCCATATGGTGTCATTTCCATGATTTTTGCATGTGCATAGTTTTGTATGAGCAGTGAGATTGTGAGGGCAAATAGTGTGATTTTGTAGTTTATCGTGTATTTAAGTTGCCTTTGCTAGATCATGTGGATGTTTTAACGCTGCTAGTAATTTAGGAAACATTCGATTTTAGCTGGTGTGCAAGAGTAGATGCTTACTGTGAAGCAATTCTATAGAGAACTGTATTCAGAAACGGCTTATCTCAATTGAGATCTGAAGATTGAGTTGGAGTTCGTAGCTTTTAAATTTAATCAATGTATAAATAGCTTTTAAAAATGGCGAACTTCACATGTTATATTTGCTTTAACCAACTAGACTTGTCCGAGTACTCAACCAAAGAACAGTTCTAGGAGGAGGTTGCTATTTTCTATTCATGAGACAAATGAAGGTTTTGGATTTGGCTAGTCAGTCATTCCCACAATTGTGCTTGCACTGCCGCGGAGTTTCTACAGATATTACTAGAGTTACAATAGGCGAGCAGGAGGTGTGCTGACCTGTTCCGACAGCCTACAAGATCCAACTATCCTTGCCAACATAAAACATCGGCATTGGTCCCTGCCAGGATCTTGAAATTTGTTGAGGAAGGACCACGATGGAATTCGTCCAGCCTGTATCATACCGCAAACCAGTTACTACAGAGAGCTTTGCAGCGAGGAGAGGGAATTTGAAAAAATAAGCAACTATTTGATGTTCATTGTATCATTAAAAATCTGCAGTAGTTGGGACTTGGGAGGACCTTAGTAACATTTATTTCTTACTTTGAATTTGTACTCTGGTAGCAGCGTGAAATGTATTGTTATATCTTCTGCTTACCCGGAGCATTCTTATGTGTCCTGTCTTGGGTAGAAAATTCGGTGCTTCTTTGCACTTGGCTTGAGTTTTGATTTCCTTCAAGCTAGTTTCTTCTTCAGAATTGCTTGGATCCCAAACAAAATTCTCATTCTATTGCCAATTGTCATGGGTGTGCTCATAATTAAATGTTTGTTTCACTCTGTATCCTTAGGGCCTTGTGGCTTCTCAATGTTTATGTGCTATGATTGTGAGACAATATCCCCAGATGTTGACTGTAATAATTAGCTTTCTTAATAACGATGTGCCATGCTTGATTTTATGCTATATTAATAGTGGAGAAAGCTTTTCTTCTTCTATTGTCTGGATTAAGTGCTATTAAGTATGCAATCCATGTTGAAAACGGTGAAGGTTTTGGTCGTGTAGGCTGTGGACAAAGCTACAAACCAGTTCTGTTGGAGTCTCCTTTGAGTACCAATTTCAGATATAAGAATGGATTGTTCCTGTGGTGTACATTTCAGGGGAACTGCTAATTTTTTTTGTTGTTTTGGCAACATATTTCGTTTTAGTGGCGGCTTAGTAGAACTAAAACAGAGTACATGAGGTGCGGTTTCAGTACTACTAGGCACGAAGATGAGGACCTTGATGGGCAGGTGGTACCTCAGAAGGACACCTTTCGATATTTGGGGTCAATGCTGCAGATGGATGGTGATATCAATAAAGATGTGAGCCCTCGAATCAAAGCCGGATGGATGAAGTGGCGCCAAGCTTTTGGCGTTCTCTGTGACGAGTGCCACAAAAACTAAAAGGCAGATTATGTAGGACGGCAATTCTACCTGCAATGTTGTACGGCGCTGAGTATTGGCCGACTAAAATGTGACATGTTCAACAATTAGGTGTAGTGGAGATGCGCATGTTGAGATGGATGTGTGGCCACACAGGAAAGGACCGGGTCCGGAATGATGATATACATGATTGAGTTGGGGTAGCACCGATTGAAGAGAAGCCTGTCCAACATCGTCTAAGATGGTTTGGACATATACAACTCAGGTGCATAGCGGACGGTTAAAGCGTGCTGATAATGTCAAGAGAGGTCGGGGTAGACCAAACTTGACACGGGAGGAATCCGTAAAGAGAGATCTGAAGGGCTGGAATATCACCAAAGAACTAGCCATGGACAAGGGCGCGCGGAAGTTAGCTATCCACGTGCCAGAACCATGAGCTGGTTTTGAGATCTTATGGGTTTCAGCTCTAGCCTAACCCAACTTGTTTGGAACTAAAGGCTTAGTAGTAGTAGAGTAGCTGTTGTTATTGTTGCAACATATTTCTTTTAGCTGTGTCCTCATATTTACGTGGTCCTGCCAGGTACAGAAGTGATTTATTATTGTTTTGTTCGACAGTTTATTCCAGTTCTTTGCTCATATCGCACTCTACCATTGTATTAGTTAAGACTTACCTTGAGATGACATATTGTTAGAATTTGAGAAGTCGATAATTTGCAGATTTTGCAATGTCAAGACATCACGAACCCCTCCTCCACCAGATCCTAATGAGCCTGCCAATGTTGCGCAAGCTATTGCATCATGGGGCCTTGAATATATAGTCATCACAAGTGTGGACCGGGATGATTTACCTGATCAGGGGAGTGGCCATTTTGCTGAAACAGTACAGAGGTTGAAGACTTTAAAGCCAGATATGCTTATTGAAGCGCTTGGTAAGAGGCATACTCCTAGTTCTGTTGTCAGTTGTTCAGTATCCCCTCAGTTTATTTTTGTAAGGTGTGATTTAACCTGGCATGGTCACGTAGATTGAACTTTGGCTGTTAATTCCTTTTGTGATATATATTGATAATTAGAAAATCGTTAATAAATGAATGTACTTTCAAGTATGAATTTAATGGGTGCCACTTTTGTGTTGCTACACCTATATAGTCAACTACTCCCTCCGTTCCTAAATATAAGTAGTCTTAGAGATTTCAATACAAACTACATACGGATGTATATAGACATATTTTAGAGCATATATTCACTCATTTTGCTCCTTATGTAGTCCCTTATTGGAATATCTAAAAAGACTTACATTTAGGAACAGAGGGAGTAATTATGTTCCAAGCATTGCAAAGTTCGAATCTTGCAACATGTGTGTGTATTATAAATTATAAACATGAGTATTTTCTATTTTGACACACCGTCTGTTATCTTTTACTATTAGGCATTCCATGTACTGTGCCCTTACACAAATAATTTTACAGTGCCTGATTTCCAAGGAGATCGAAGTTGTGTAGAAAAGGTAGCAACTTCCGGGTTGCATGTTTTTGCACACAATATTGAAACAGTAGAAGAGCTTCAAAGAAGTGTGCGAGACCACCGTGCAAATTTTAAGCAATCAATGGATGTCCTGAAAATGGCGAAGGAGTATGCCCCTCCTGGCACCCTCACAAAGACATCAGTCATGCTGGGTTGTGGGGAGACTCCCGATCAGGTTATCAGCACAATGGAAAAGGTGCGAGCTGCTGGTGTTGATGTCATTACATTTGGTCAGTACATGAGGCCGTCAAAGCGACATATGCCAGTGTCTGAGTATATTACACCTGAAGCCTTCGAGAACTACCGCGCCCTTGGTGTTGAAATGGTATGCTCCATCCACATCTTGTACTTTGACTTCTTGCAATTTTCTATTACGCAAAGATCTATTATCAACCATGATTTGCTATTATACATATTATCTATGTCAAATGTAACATTAACCATCAATCTAATTTCACAACATACACACAATAAATCACTTTACTCAGCCACAATGCATTGTCTAGTACCTAGTATTTTTTATTGGTTGTTAACGAGTACTCCCTCCGTCCGGAAATACTTGTCATTGAAATGGATGTATCTAGATGTATTTTAGTTGTAGATACATCCATTTTGATGACAAGTAATTCCGGACGGAGGGAGTATCATGATCCACAAAGAAAAAAAACAAATCTGGATGGTGTACCCTTGTCACTTCTGACATTTAGTGAACCACCATGGTTTCTTATGCTAGAGACGTGAAGATCTAGGAACTTGCTTTATCGTAATAATCTATATCAGTGCTACTGTTATCCTTTTTGGTTCCCCAGAATCTTTCTTAGTGCTCAGGACACGCAATACTCTTACTCTGCATTGTAAGTATTGCTTGAATTGCTGACAAAATGACATGTTTTTAAATGGCAGGGATTCCGTTATGTTGCATCCGGTCCTATGGTTCGGTCCTCCTACAAAGCAGGCGAATTCTACATCAAAGCCATGATCGAAGATGACCGAGCAAAATCAGGTGCTGTTGCAGACTCAAGTTGCTAGCTGACACACCTCCAGGCATTGACATGGCTACGCTGCAAATAAGATGTTCTAATTGGAGAAACATGTTTGATTTTATACATCTTGGTAATACTACTATTCTTTTCAAGAGAATGAATTCTTCTGCCCTCCTCTTTTTTACTTAAATTGCTATTTACATTTCTTCATACTATCCCATCTTTTGTACTCCCTCCGTTCCTAAATAATTGTCTTTCTAGAGATTTCAACAAGTGATTACATGCGGAGCAAAATGAGTGAATCTACACTTTAAAACATGTCTACATACATCCGTATGTTGTAGTCCATTTGAGATGGCTAGAAAGACAAATATTTGGGAACGGAGAGAGTACGTGGCTATAAAATCATCCATTGTACTGTAACAGTAAGGGATAGAGTCCGTCAATGTACCTACCGGAAATTATTGAGGCCATTATTGTGCCTCATGTGATTTGCTTGTACAGAGTTTTGACGAAGATTGGCTGTGGACTTTCTGTGCTATTGGTAGCAGATCCGATCTGCTACAGGTCATGAGAAAGAGATGTAGACCGCCATTGATCCACGGATCGCTAAAGCACTCTTCTTAGGTCAACTTGACCCTCTGTATGCAGTCAGCTCTGCGAGGCCCTCAGTACAGTACAGGGTCATGAAAGGAATGTGTCAGGTGTAAAGAACGCCACTAACGAGCATTATTGACCCGTCGCACTGGTGACTGGAGCTAAAAGCCGTGTAATAATGCCCACTCGTCAACCGTCTGAGCTATCATTTGCTTTGTCAACCGTCCATTGAAGGTTGCTTACATGCCCCACCATTTTCTCCTGCCACTGGAGGAGCACCGCGTTTGGGTCAAATCCTTGGGATGATTAGCTTTGATTCGCAAGCCTAAGGGCCACTTTGCCTCTTTGATTGCGGGACTAAAAGATCATGAGTATGAAGAACATAAGAATCTATATCATGGCATTTACAACTTGCTAACTATCCGACCACATGTTTGTTCTCGTACAAGAAGTTCTTTGATTGTACCCCTCAGTAAAGAAATATAAAAACATTTAGATCTCTAAAGCAATGATCTAAACGCTTTTATATTTCTTACCGAGGGCGTATCACAAAAAGGCCCAAGAATTTATTTGTTAGGAACGGAGAGAAATGGTAATTTTATTTTGGAACTGAATGCAAAGTTGCAAACTACTCCCTCCGTTCTTAAATATAAGTCTTTTAAAGATTTTAATATGGACTACATATGGAATAAAATGAGTGAATCCACGCTCTAAAATACGTCTACATAAATCCGTATGTAGTCCATATAAAAATCTCTAAAAATACTTATATTTAAGAACGGAGGGAGTAGTACCCATGAAAACTCATATGGTTTCAGTCCTATAAACAGTAGTTGCAACATTTGGCAGCGAAATAACGAAGATCTTACTTAGATACGAGTTTTCATGGGTTCAACTAAAGGTAGAAAAACATCCGTGCACACAGATAAATAAACAACAGAGTATGCATAGTAGCTACTCTGAGTAGGATCTAACAAACCATCTAACGGGAATAAATTCAGACAAATCCGCTTGTTGATATGAGCATTGCGTGGTTATGAGCCAGCTTGCGACAAAAGCCATGATCACTACACACTCCCCAAGGCGAATTGGCTTAGATGTTGTCTAGCTCAATGTAAAGTACCCTACAGTTCTGAGCCGTGCGCGTGTCACCGCATTACAAAGCGAATGGAATGTGGTTATTGGTTCACTCTTCTTGGATGGTGTCCGCCTCTCATTCAAAACATGAAGAACAAACAATGCTTTATCAAGGGTTTAACAAGATTTTGCTACACACATAGTTCCATCCCTGTGTGTGTTGGTAGGGATGCAAGCGAGCGTCCCAAACCCGCTAAAATTGGAGGTTAGTTCAAACTGAACTAAATGTAAGCAGGGCTATTACAACTAACCTATTCTATTTTGACTAGGGAGCGACCCGGATCGGGCACCGCTCTGCATCCCTAGTATGGGGTGCTACCTATGTTTCTTTGTGCCAAAATACTTTCACGTTTGAGGCTATACCTCCAGAACGATATTCAAAATAGATACACTGTCTCTTGTGGCTGGTGGATGTTGGATGCATCAACATGCAGAGAGGGCGTCATTGCCGCATACCTAAGAATCAGGGCGACCGAATCTTTCTAAAAGAGGACAGAACACCAAGACAAAGTAAAACATGCAAGAGCAACGCCATTCATGTAGAGTCTGTTGGGCCAAACTAGTGGTACTTGCCCGTGTGTGAAAGTGTGGACGCTTCAACCATTACTACGCTTCCGATTGATCTCACACCGCGATCACCCCTATCAAAATTGTGAAAATAATGGTATTGAAGGGCCTGCAAGTGAATAAACAACCAACAAATAAATTCTATAAACATAGGCACGTCAAAGCCCACGCCGGGTTCTCTATCTTCTATTGCCGATTATAGCATACATGTGAAATATGGAGGGGGTTGATCAATTGAAACTACTCCCTTCAGTTGGGTTTATAAGTTGGGCACGAGTTTTCAGATCTTCAATTTGACTAATAAAACATGTATAATATATGCCAGAAAAACTACATGGTTAAAAACTTAATTTGACCACTAAACTAAAGATTTTTTATATAAAATATAATACTACATGTGATGTAAAAACTCGTGCCGGACTTATAAAGGGAGGTAAAGATTAGAACGATACTAGAGCTAATAAGCTACCTGTTCTTTACCCCCAACAATCCTTTACATTAACCGCACAGCAAATGACACATGCAGAATTAATAATCTCATCTGCATCACAGGATCCTAATCTAGTTATCTGAATCTGATTCAGACCACGAGAGGCTTTTCCACTTTTACTCAATCAATATAAAAAACTTGAGTGCGCCCCAAGAACTACGAAGCCAGAATCTGAGTGCAGCGGGGCTGGTAGCTATCAGCAATCTACGCATGTGCCACGCCTAACTGGAGAGAAGAAAGGCGCAAGAGTTGCTGCGTCTCCGATCGTTCCAACACACGTACTAGTTTATAACCAATATCAACGTGATCAGTCACCATGCCCATCCCCGTCAGCCCCCCGCCCGCCACTCTTGCGCCGTGCCTATGGCCAGGGGCAGCCCTTGACGTGCCCAAGGGTAACTTGAGTTCACCCGGCCTCACCCCCCACCCGCACTGGCACGCGCGGGCGGCTGGCTCCCCTCGGGAAAGCGAGGGCCGTTTCATTTTCAGCCATGTGGTTTTGCACGGCTGCCATGGCGACTTAAAGCGACTGCTCCCATGCGGCATCCTCTATGCACTATGCGTGCATATCCCCTTGACCCCCCCTCGCGCCACTGAGCACTCGGATATGCATAAGTAGTTCCACTTGCGGCCTCCCAACAAAGCCCTATATAAGCACCCCCTTCCAAGAAAGATTCAGTTTAAACTCAGATACCCCACTGCTCGCTCAGCAACCAGCATACAACACTTAGTTTAATTTGACACCTGTCGAGACTCGAGAGAGAGGAGCATGGCGACCTTGTGCAGGCAGCCGAGTCTGGAGTTCGACGTCAAGGTCGTGAGGGTGGCCGGCGTCGAGGCGCAGCTCCAGGGCGGCCTCTTCGTTAGGTACTACGTCCCGGCCGGCGACGGGAGGCGGCGGATCCGCGTGGACACGCGCGAGGTCCCGTGCGGCGCCGGGGGCGACGACGTGCTCTGGGGCGAGCGCGTGCGCTTCCAGCTGGCGGGCAACGGCGGGGCTGTCGCCGCGCCCGGCAAGGTCGCCTTCGAGCTCCGGTGGAGGCCGCGCCCGTCGTCGTCCGGGCTCGCGGCGTTCTTGGGGACAGGGAGGCCGTCGTCGCGCGTGCTGGCGAGGGCCGAGCTCCCCTTGTCAGTGGGCGCAAAATCGGCGTCGGCGGAGAGCTGGCTGAGACTCTCGCCGGCGAGCCGGGAGCTGGGCGGCGGGTGCAAGGCGCCCAAGTTGCTCGTCGAGGTCAAGGTCGTCCACGCCGTAGCGGCTGCCGATCGCGTGGCCGTGCAGGCTAGGAAGTTCGGCGGCGTGAACGAGTGCTGCCGTGGCGGCGAGCGCTGCGGTAGCTGCGGCTGGGTCGGGACCGAGGAGGACATGTTCCTGGCAGCGACGTTTACTCAATAGCAGTACCAATATTGTGATGGTAGGTGAACTTCGTAGGAGAGCTCTCCCAGCAAGCAGTTGTCGATTTCAGTCAAACTCGGGCGTGAAATATGAACAAATTTTGAACAAGACGTCAAACTCGGTTCTGGTATTTTTGCGCTTCCTCGTCGCCCTTGGATGTGTGGCTGCCATGCACGTGACGGGCCAACGATTGTTCTTCCGCGCTCAGGCGGCTCTGAGCGGTGTGCACATCGGAGACGCGGCGCGTAGCCCTGAAGCTTGGACGGAAATTAAGACGGGGGTCGAACTAAGTGGATCATGCACTAGCCCTTCTTTTAGTTAAGAAGACTATATACGGTACTCCCTCCGATCCTTTTTACTCTGCACATTGGATTTGCTGAAAGTCAAACTTAGCTAAATTTGACCAAATTTATATTAAAAATTATTAGCATCTATAATATCTAATAAATATAATATGAAAATATATTTCGAGATAAATCTAATGATGTTGGTGTTGTTATGTAAATGTCAATATTTTTTTATATAAACTTGGTCAAAGTTGGATGAGATTGACTACAGACAAACCTAATATGCAGAGTAAAAAGGACCGGAGGGAGTACTAAAGTAGGGTTTGGCATCACGGTGGATCAGAAAGATCCCGTTTGCCCTATCAATTTTTGTTTATTTTACCGTCCGTTTGAATTCAACTTTTTTCACAGTAGTACAATACTCTCTCTGTAACTATTATAAGAGCATTTAGATCACTAAAGTAGTGATCTAAACGCTCTTATATTAGTTTACGGAGGGAGTACATTATAAAACACAAGAGGTAACAATCACAGTGCAACTTTAGCCTGCTTGCATACAGATCTAGGGGCATCTATAGCCGGACTTGAAAAATCCGACCCCTTAAACACCTGCGGACACGCCCGGGTGCGTTCGTGGACAGTGACCGGTCATGCCTCAAAATCTGCATTTCACATCCGGATATCTCAAACTAAAAACCTCAAATCCATATTATTACATGTAACGTGAAACCTAATCTAAGCGGAGGCTTGTCCGGTTGCGCTCCCCGCTCGCCCGGCTCTATCCTGGCCATGTCCGGCGGCCGGCTGCGCTCCTCAGAGTGTTGGTCCGATTGCCGGCAAGGTAGAGTAGGGCATGAGACATGAGCCGACTCACGGGACTCAAGGCGCCGTCGTCTCCCATGCCCTACTTTTCCTCATCGGAGCCCGGAACCCGTATAGTGCCGGTGGACGTCGGATCAATGAGGATCCGTACGGGGATGAGCCGCCAACGTCCACCACGATGCTGTTGCGTCACTCGGACTGATGGCCCATACGGGCGCCGGAGAATGCGACTCCGCCTCGCCGACGTCTGCTGCCGCGAGGGCTGCCGTCGCCTCCCGCGCCCGGTGCCTTGCACAGCGGGCACGACGTGCCATGGTCTCGTGGGACGATGGTGCGTCCCGAATATCGGCGCGCCAACAGAGGGGTTGCGCGTCCGCCAGTGCGTTCGGTCGCCAGACGGACCGCACGGCCTCCGGCGAGGCAGCTACGGCTGGCCTAGCGCCGGATCCACGCGCCATTTGGGCAGACGCAATGGATTCCCGACAGATGGAGTCCGAGCGCAGCCTACACGGGCCTCCTCCCGGGCGCGGTGGAGCACAAGCCGGACGGCCATCTCCTCCTCGTGGCCGCGTGGGATGAGCTCGGGGTCAACGGATCTGGAGGTCAAGGACTCGGATCCGCTGGCCGCCATGCCAGAGACGGCCGAAAGGAGCCGGAAACGAGCTTTGGTGGCGGAGGGGATTGGAGGGGAGGGAAGTGAAGTGGCTAGGGTTTGGTCCGACGAACGGATGGAGAGGAATTTATGTGAGGTCGGGTGGGCCAGTGTGAGCCGGGTCCGACGTGGCAGGCGTGCCCGAGCGACCCATATCCGCCCCATATTTGGGCTGGGTATGGGGGTGCCGGTCAGCCCGCGCGTTTGAGGAGCCCATCTATGTAAAAGAAATCGTGACCGGGCAGTCCGTTCGGGCGTATGCGACGGATTTGAGGCGTCTGGCTGTAGAGCCTGAAGAGCTTCATTTCTGCATTTGTGACCTCCCTTCCCTAAATCTTTTAATTTAAACCGAGCCTAAACACTCCAGGCTACTTTCATAGAATTATTCATATCATATACTCCCTCCAACCCAAAATAAGCGCTTTTGATTTAGAATTGTATTAAACTAAGATACTTATTCTCGAACGGAGGAGTATATAACAATACTACAAGTTGAACATTTTATTTTGTGTATTGTGCGTCATATAAAAAAAACATGGCCGCTTGAGCAATGTGGGCCTTTCAGGTCTGGGGGCACACAGATCCTGTGTAGTCGACCCACGTCAAGATTCGTGACATGGCTTATGTATACACATAGTGCATTCGTATATCATGCCGATATATTTGTTGGTGTGGAATCTGGTACCTGTTACGTGGGTCGGATAAAAATAAAAAACGGGAAGGAACAAACAAATATAGAACAGATGAGCGAAAACGATATAGGGGGTGTTTGGTTCCAGAGATTTCTTTTTGTTGGGACTAGAAAAAATCCCTAGCAAACCAAACAGGGTGAAACTTTTTGCTAAAAGTCCTTAGAAGCATCTCCTTAAAAGTCTTTTTCAAAAAGTCCTAGGGACTAGAAAAAGTCCTAACTAGAGAACCAAACACCACCTCATTAAGCCATTGTTGTGTTGTTCTTCTTACTTCCTGTCTGTTCTTATTTTCCTGTCCCAAAAGAAGAACATCAGTCTTTAAGCATGGTTTCAATTGGAGTAAGGCAAAAGATCATCTTCTATCCTTACAGATTGAGGCTTCAAAGATAAGAACATCCACAACAGTATATTGGTGCAAAAAGGTACAAATTCGTTTGAGAAATGTTTGTTTTCTTATGTAAAGGCAAGATATCATCTTCTGTCTTTTACAGATCGAAAAGCTTCAAAGATATGAACACTGGTAACAGTATGTGACGGAGCTAAATTCATCACATCTCGGGTATGAGGTTCGGAACTAAGGGTTTTGAGACGATGGTAACAAACACATGTGTTTTTACACAGGTTCGGGCTCTCCGAGGAGATAAATCCCTATGTCCTACTTCTGTTTTATTGCTTTTGGAGGGAGTATAGAGTACCATCGATCTCCCCTGAAATTGTTATCTCTCTCTATGAGTCCTACCCCTCGGTTTATATAGGTATCGGGGGTCTAGGGTTACATCCTAGTCGGCTATTTTACAAAGAGAACGAGTTGTAGACGACTTCTAACATCTTGGAGTATACGACAAGTCTTTGGGAGCCTTCCTTTCATACGCCATGGGTCGCTTCGATGTGGCCCACTGGTTAACCTACATGGGAGTCATCGACCCGGCCCACAGACCGGGAGACGACGTGTTGAGGGAGCTCCTAACTAGGACACCATCAGTAGCCCTTCAACCAGTCTTGAAGTTTGGACACACCTCGATTATTTCGGGATTTCTTCCTCTTTAGTCGCCGACCTTGAATGAATCCACTTCTTGAAGTCAGGTCCCGGATTATCAGATAAGATTTGAGGTGTTTGGGACCATCTGGTTTTCAATAAGCATCTTGTCATCTTCGTGACGCACCTTATGGCGAAGACTCTCTTAGCCACGAAGTATTTTCGTGCTTGCTCTGTGACGATGATCTAACTTGGCTCTGACAACACGGTCCTGTCTCGTCCTTGAGCCCACTCGATTACGTAGTGCTCTTGGCATGACGGTCAACATGGCATGGAAACATGGGTTCAGGGCCCACTGTCGTTTCGTCCCATCAAAAAAGGGATCGTGCGTATCGCTATGCACTATGATACATCTCCATCGTATCTACTTTTCCAAACTCTTTTGCCCTTGTTTTGGACTCTAACTTGTATGATTTGAATGGAACTAACCCGGACTGACGCTATTTTCAGCAAAATTGCCTTGGAGTTATTTTTGTGCAGAAATACAAGTTCTCGGAATGATCTGAAAATTTACGGAGAATATTTTTGGAATTAATAAAAAATATTGGCGAAAGAATCAACCAGAGGGACCCACCAACTGTCCACAAGGTTGGGAGGCGCGCCCTCATGCCTTGTGGATCCCCTGGACCTCCACCGACCTCAACTCCAACTCCATATATTCACGTTCAGGAAGAAAAAAATCAAAGAGAAGGATTCATCGTGTTTTACGATACGGAGCCGCCGTCACCCCCTGTTCTTCATCGGGAGGACAAATCTAGAGTCCGTTCGGGGCTCCGGAGAAGGGAAGTCATCACCATCATCATCACCAACCTTCCTCCATCACCAATTTCATGATGCTCACCGCCGTGCATGAGTAATTCCATCGTAGGCTTGCTAGATAGTGATGGGTTGGATGAGATTTATCATGTGATCGAGTTAGTTTTGTTAGGGTTTGATTCCTAGTATCCACTATGTTCTGAGATTGATGCTGCTATGACTTTGCTATGCTTAATGCTTGTCACTAGGGCCCGAGTGCCATGATTTCAGATCTGAACCTATTATGTTTTAATGAATATATTTGTGTTCTGGATCCGATCTTGCAAGTTGTAGACACCTATTACGAGTTATGATCCGCATACCCCAAGGTGACAATAATTGGGATTTTTTCCGGTGATTACCGTAGTTTGAGGAGCTCACGTATTCACTAAATGCTAATGCTTTGGTTCGGTTCTCTATTAAAAGGAGGCATTAATATCCCTTAGTTTCCATTAGGACCCCGCTGCCACGGGAGGGTAGGACAAAAGATGTCATGCAAGTTCTTTTCCATAAGCACGTATGACTATATTCAGAATACATGCCTACATTATATTGATGAATTGGAACTAGTTCTGTGTCACCCTAAGTTATAATTGTTGCATGATGAATGTCATCCCACATAATTATCCATCATTGATCCATTGCCTACGAGTTTGTTTCATATTGATCTTTGCCACATTACTTTTCTATTGCCACTATTACGATTGTTACAAAACTGCTACTGTTACTTTTGCCACCGTTACAGTTACTTCCATACTACTTTGCTACTAAATACTTTGCTGCAGATATTAAGTCTTTCAGGTGTGGTTGAATTGACAACTCAGCTGCTAATACTTGAGAATATTCTTTGGCCCCCCTTGTGTCAAATCAATAAATTTGGGTTGAATACTCTACCCTCGAAAACTGTTGCGATCCCCTATACTTGTGGGTTATCAAGACCTTTTTCTGGCGCCGTTGCCGGGGAACATAGCTCTATTCTCTGAGTCACTTGGGATTTCTGTTGATCACTATGAGGAATTTGAAAGATCAAAGAACCAAGATTTTCCCTCTACTATGAGGGGAGGTAAGGAACTGCCATCTAGCTCTGCACTAAGCTTGCGACACCTACAGCTCCTACTGATTCTGATATGTCGCATGTTATTGATGATGCTACTTATGTTAGGAATAATGCTTATGACACTACTACTTTGCTTTATAAAACTATGCCACTGGGTGAATTACTTGATGAATATCTTGCTAGAGTTAGAATTATTGATTATGTTGAAAATGATGTTATTTGTGAAACTGATGAAATTATTGAAACTGAAAACTTTGAAACACCTGATAAGACTAGCTCTCCAATATATAAACTTCCTGTTATACCTGAGGGTTATGTTATGGATGGAGAGGTAGCTAGGGACTCTCTTGGTTGTAAGGATAGAGACAATCTTAAGAAATTATTATGCAAGTGGAAAGAAAAATCTTTGAATGCTAGAATGCAATATGATCCTAAGTTTGCCACTTCAACTATCTTCGTTATTGATAAGGATTATGAATTCTCTGTTGATCCCGAGTTAATTACTTTGGTTGAATCCGATCCTTTTCACGGTTATGAATCTGAAACTGTTGTGGCACATCTTACTAAACTGAATGATGTAGCCACCCTATTTGCTCATGAGGAAAAAAATCCGCTACTACTATATTCTTAAATTGTTTCCTTTGTCGTTAAAGGGCGATGCTAAGTTATGGTTTAATTCTCTTGCTCCTGGTTGTGTGCGTAGTCCCCAGGATATGATATATGACTTCTCTGAAAAATATTTTCATGCTCATAAGAAACAAGCTGCCTTAAGGGAAATATTTAAATTTGTGCAAATTGAAGAATAGAGTCTCCCACAAGCTTGGGGGAGGCTTCTTCAATTACTTAATGCTTTTCCTGATCATCCTCTCAAGAAAAATGAAATACTTGATATCTTTTATAATGGACTAACTGATGCTTCTAGGGACCACCTAGATAGTTGTGCTGGTTGTGTTTTCTAGGAAAGAACTGTTGAGCAAGCTGAATTGCTATTGAATAATATACTGAGTAATGATAATGATTGGACACTTCCTGAACCACCTCCTAAGCCAACTCTGAAGAAAAGAGGTATTATATTTCTCAGTCCTGAAGATATGCAAGAGGCAAAGAAATCTATGAAAGAAAAAGGTATTAAAGCTGAAGATGTTAAGAATTTACCACTTATTGAAGAAATACATGGTCTTAATACTCCAACACAGGTAGTAAAGGTAAATTCTCTCTATAGATTTGATTAAGGTGACATTCCTCATAATAAGTCTGCTAGTCAATGCTTGGATGAATTTGATAACTTCATTGTTAAACAAGAAAATTTCAATGCTTATGCTAGTAGACAATTGAAACGTAATGCTTACATGCTTGACTGCTTGGGTAATTATATGAGTAGAACTGTTAATGATCTTAAGCTTATTAGTAAGCATAATTCCATGGTTAAAACTCAAGTAGAACACTATTGCAGGATGGTCCAAACGCGACACTATGATCAGAGACCCTTCGAAGAAACTGTGTGCGATGCCATAATCGCAAACGGTGGTGTAAAACCCGTCAAAAAATGTGCAAAATGTTTGCGATGATGGATGCATCAAACACGGTTAAGATTTTAGTTGCGTGTGCGATGCATGTCATACAGTTCAGTTCAATTAACTATTTGCAATGAGGAGGAACAAAAGAAACGGGCAGCTAGATGAAGGCGTGTGCGATATACAGCATACGATTCACTAGGATGAACTGTGTGTGATTAGGCAACACAATGGAAATGGTTCAACTGAACAAGATGTGTGTGATACGCGGCAAACAGGTCCGTAATCAGAAATGTGTGTGAAGACCAATAGTAACACAAATGATTGCTGCTAATAAGCCATGTGATTTGCTCTGTATACAGAAGAATAACATGTGTGTGTGTGTGTGTCTATATATATATATATATATATAACTGAAATAAACATCCAATTACATAAGTGACTATACAGATCATTCGCACACACCTCAATAAATAATTGCATGCATTCTAAAGTAGGAGAAACGATCGTCTAGTCATCTACTTCTTGTGACACTCCCGCCACTGCTCTGTGGCTCGATCCCTCGTCTGGGGCAGGAAGAAGACACTTCCTCATGTGAACGATCCACCTGTACATCTCGTAGCTTGTGTACGCGTCCTTGACCGCGTACTTGACATGATGTTCATCCAGTCTCTCATGCCACACACTGTGCCATGCGTTCTTGTCCTTCTTGCTCTCATTCTTCATCTTCATGTAGTAGGGGTCGATGATGGCCAAGGCGAGGTCAACCAGGGAGTTCAGTTTGTTTTTGTCCCTGCCCCAGACCTTGTAGTGGTGCTGGATGTTGACAAGATTCGGGCATTTCAAGCCCGAAACCTTGAGCGCTTTTAGATCGTTGGTGGTGTCCACCGTAGCGAAACTATAGTCGGAGCTGTTGATAAACCTGGAGAAACGCTCGCAAGGCCTTGTGGCAAGGGGGTAGTGGTAGACGAGGACGTCATGTCGCACGCACAACTAGGCGACGACAACCTTCTGATCGTGCCCGGCACGACCGATGGTGTACTCGAGGTCAAAGCCGACCACTTGGTACTTGTCCTCGGCAAGGAACTACTCCATAGTTTGGATGGAGCTCTCCACAGAGACTGGATCATTCCTGTACACCACCGAGAGGGCCTTCCCCCTCACTTGGGTGTCCACTACGTGATGTGTGGTGAACTGCCCGCCGTTGTCATCGTCGGCCACTGGGAGAATCATTGGAGCCACGGGGATCGCCACTGGAACTGCTGGATGCCATCTCTGTATGTGTCGTCGTGGGTGTGCTTATTGTGTCATGTGACACGAGAGATGAAGGTAAATGGCCGCAGGAATAAATGGGGGCCGGGCGGCCTGGATTCTCTGCGCGTCCGCATGGCAGTTTTTGCAGCGGGTAACTGCATTGTCGCGCCGCGCCCGGTGCAACTGCATGCACACGAACATGCGTGATCGTGCACCGGCCCCAAACACTGGCAGCGCGTGTGGAGGGACGAGGGCAGAGCACCCGGAGGGACGCGAGCAGAGCACGCGCGGCGGGACGCGAGCAGAGCGTGCCGTGGCCTCCTGAACCGCAAGCAACCACACGCATAGAGCAGTTGAACACGCATGAAATAGTCGCCTACAAGCCGGCTTACAGTTGCGTCACTGCGTAGAGAGCGGCCGTGTGCTACTACCTCCGTCTTGGTCTATAGTCCCGTTTATATTCTATGCCATACTTTGCCCTCAAATTTAACCAACAAAATGTTAATGCATGTTATAAAAATTATATAATTGAAAACTATGTTCAAATACGAATCCAACTATATAATCTTTGGCGACATGCATTTTTATTTTATTAGTTAAATCCTACTTATAAACCAGGACGTGGGTATAGTAGGTAATTAAATCACAAACATTTTTTTATTAACCGTATGTGCACGTGGCCTTTCGTCCTCCTCTCGCACGTGTTGTCACGCCGTTGCCGCAGATGGCTTACAGCGCAAGCTTGCGCAGCGCGCGGGGGCGTTCTTTTGGCGAAACGGTAGCACCAATGAATCTTCGGTGAGCCCATTCCTGCGCAACCTCGCAGGTTCCCGCGTAAGCTTCCCGCCCGACTCGGTGAAATTCCCCAAAATCCCAATGCTTACCGGCCTGCTATATAAACCCTCACGGTCGGTGAGTCCTACGTCGCATTTTCCCCTTCCTCCCTGTAGCTTATCTCGTCTGCTTCTCCCACAATCGCCAATGGCACCGGTCCGTCGTCGTCGCTCAGCCACTCCGCGTCATCATAGAACAACTCCAACTGGGAGGCTACACCACGGCGGCATCGCAGTCCCACCACACGCGTCCCTGTTGGGTGTGCGCGGAACACCCACCACACGCTCCGCCGCCGCTGCCCGTCGACAGCTGTTGCTGGCCGCCGTTGCCACCACACCACCGTCGAAAGCCAGGGCCATCGCCCGCTCTGCCGCCGCGGCCCGAAGGCGGGAGGTGGCCGTCGTGGCCGCCACCCCATTGCCGGCCACCTGGCCATCACCCGCTCCACCTCCACAGCCCGAAGGCGGGAGGTGGCCGTCGTGGCCGCCACCCCATCGTCGGCCGCCGTGGCCGCTAGCCCACCGTCGACCGCCGGGGTCATCATCCGCTCCGCCACCGTCACCCGAAGGCGGGAGGTGGAGGTGGATACTCGCACGTGCGTCAGCGACCTTGCGCACTACACCGAGTTCCTGCGGGAGGAGGAGGAGCGCCTCATCGAGCACACAAAGAGCCTTACCACCGCCGTGGCCGCGGCACATACCACCACAGAGGCGATGAATCCGGAGATCTACGAGGATACCCACCGCTTCGAGAGGGGTCGTCTGGAGCGGCAGAGGGCGTTCGAGGTGAGCGTCGCTGAAGCTGCAGCAGCTGCAGGCACCGTAGTATTGCAGTTGTCCAGCTTGTCGGTAGGCTCCTCCTCCTCCTCTGCCTCTTACTGAGCGCGCTCGGCAGAGAAGAGGCAGCCGGAAGTAGTACAAGCCCCTCCGTAGTAGTAGTATTTAGGGGCTATTTTGTTCAGTTCATCTGACTATAGATGTGGTGGAACTGTACAACGTACTTAAAATTAGCTAGTATATAAAGCAGAACTAGCTATTTCAGTACGTGGTTGGCAACAGTTGGTGAAAAGTTTGGTTGGTTCAGCTGTTGAGTTGAACTGTTTGTATAAAGAACGACTGCTTAATCTATGAATGAAATATATGCTTAATTACGAATTTTAGTTGAAAAAATTAAATACTACTAGTGATTTTTAGCTTCATATTATGACAAATCGCAATGTTACAAGGTTGACAAATGGCAATGTTACCAGATCAACAGATGTCAATCTTTCCAGTTTGACAAATGGCAACTTACCCAATATGACAAATGCAAAACTTACCAAATTGTTTGTAAGTGGTTGCACATGGGTCAACCAAAAGAACCGTTTGCATTGAAAAGATGCACAAATCCTGCTCTCACTTTGCATACGGGTGTTCTATCTAAAACGTTTGCAATCAAGAGCCGCAAAAATCATGCTCGGCATATTTTCCCTTGGCTTACTGGGGAAGCTGTCGGTTTGCATACGGGTGTTCTAGCTAAAACGTTTGCGATGAGTTTTTTATATTTAAAAACCATTGACTTTTTTTCAAAAGAAAATTGTTTGATAAGTCTGTACATTAAGAGAGAAAAACGCAAGTTCGCTCAAACCATATCTTTCATTCAGTCATACTACGAATTTATATTCATATGATCGAGATACATTATTAAACCCAAGAAAAAAAACTATTTCTGGCAGCGGCGGAGGCGGCGTGCCGCGCCGTCATTGTCGTTATCGTCCTCCGGGACGCCGTTGTTGAAGTCTTCAATGAAGCACAGAATGTTCTTCACATGTAAATCAAACATCATGTTGTCGCGCGATAGACGGTCGGGGCGCGGGAGGACGACAGCTGGTGGCGCTGAGAGGTAGCGGTCGACGGCGGCGTCCCATGCCGCTGAGGGGGGCGCGCGCATGGGCACGGGCGCGGCGGGTGCAGCCAAACGCACGGGGACCGGCGCCGCGGTGGGTGGAGGGGCGCGCACGAGCACGGGCGCTGGCATGTACATGAGCTCGCGTGCGTCCGCAGAGACCTCGCTGACGCCCACGGCTTCCAGCTCTGTGATAGTGCTCGGCGACCAGCCCGTCAATGCTACAGGGATGGTCGCTGGCGCGGGCGTGGGGATGGGAGCTAAGACGGGAGCGGGGGCATCAACCGCCGCGGCCAGCTCGTTCTGGGCCATGTCCATGAGGCCCCATTCCTCCTTATTTTCTATCTCCTCCGGCTCGGAGTCGACTTCACCAAACTTGAAGACTAGTGGAAGATGATCCTTCTGCGCCTGGCGTTGGTGGAGGTCTGCGAGAGGGAGGGGAATGGGAGGCAAACAGTAAGGCCGCCCGTATTAAGCAGCGGCTTGGGCGCCATTAATGGAGAGGAAGGCGAGCGGCCATGGAAGTCAAAGGGCTCGCTTCCTGGTGAGCCCGCGCAGCGTATAACTCCCACGCTTCTCGGTGAGCCTGCACATTGAAGGACAGTTTGCACGCCTCTCGATCAGCCTGCGCACCGGACTGCGCTCGCACGCCTCCCGTTCAGTGAAGGTCAAGTAGCTATCCACATGGCACCTCCTATAGCCATTAAAATCAAGACACGTGGCGTCACGTGAATGGTTAACAGAACGCACACGGTTTGAATTATACAAATGTTTGAGATATTAAAGTGGCAGTTATTTTTTCAAAATGCCTTTGTTGGATGTTATTTGAGTGTGCCTTCTCTGAAAATGGACACGAAAAATACCACATCATGTCGGGTAACATTCCATGATAGCATGCCAAGTTTCATGAATTTCAGACGAGTTTTGGATTTACTAGAATTTAAAAATAATATCTCAACATTTTGCCGACAATCAACGGTGCCCTGGTGTTTGAAATTCGTTCCCATTTCTTGCATGGGACCTAAGCATGCACCCAAGGACAAAGATTTGATTTTTCAACCAATTTATATGCACTAGAGCATGTGCATGTAGTCCAAATTTGAATTATGCACATAAATGCATTGATAACTCAATTAATGCATAAAAATGTGCAAACGAACCCCAAATAATCCCAAAAATTGACACAAAACTCCTGTTGTTCTATGTTGACACGAGAAAATATTTGAAAGCAATAAGAGGCAATGGATATCATTTCATCCCCAAAGGTGGGACGTTCCCTAGTGAAACCATCATGCTTGTTGTGAGAAGCTTTGGTGTGTGAGAAGCATATACCCAAACCTGCCCCAAATTGGACAAAAAATTTACCACGGCATGTTGATGCCGCTCCATGATAACATGCCAAGTTTCATGAAGTTCGGACGAGTTTTGGATTTACTAGAATTTAAAAACTAGGTATCTCAATGTTTGCGGCCGAGTGACGGTGGCAGGGTGTTTGACATTCATTCCCATTTCTTGCATGGGACCTAAGCATGCAACCAAGGACACATATTTAAATTTTAAACCAATTTATATGCATTAGAGCATGTGCATGTAGTTCAAATTTGAATTATGCACATGAATGCATTGAAAACTCAGTTAATGCATAAAAATGTCCAAACGAACCCCGAAAAATCCCAAAAATTGACACAACACTCCTGTTGTTCTATGTTGACGCGGGAATTTTTTTGAAAGCAATAAGAGGCAATGGATATTGTTTCGTCCCCAAAGGTGGGACGTTCCCTACCAAAACCATCAGGCTTGTTGTGAGAAGCTCTGGTTTGTGAGAAGCATATCGCCAAACCTTCCCCAAATAGGACAAAAATTTTACCACGGCATGTTGATGCCGCTCCATGACAGCATGCCAAGTTTCATGAATTTCATATGAGCTTTGGATTTACTAGAATTTAAAAACCAGGTATCTAAATGTTTGCGGCCGAGTGACGGTGGTAGGGTGTTTGACATTCATTCCCATTTCTTGCATGGGACCTAAGCATGCAACCAAGGACACATATTTGAATTTTCAACCAATTTATATGCATTAGAGCATGTGCCTGTAGTTCAAATTTGAATTATGCACATGAATGCATAGAAAACTCAGTTAATGTATGAAAATGTCCAAGCGAACCCTGAAAAATCCCAAAAATTGACACAACACTCCTGTTGTTCTATGTTGACTAGGAAAAAATTGAAATCGAGAAGAGGCAATGGATATTGTTTCATCCAGAAAGGTGAATCATTCCCTACCGAAACCATCAGGCTTGTTGTGAGAAGCTCTGCTTTGTGAGAAACATATCCCCAAACCTGCCCCAAATGGGACAAAAAAATTACCGCGGCATGTTGATGCCGCTCCATGACAGCATGCCAAGTTTCATGAATTTCAGACGAGCTTTGGATTTACTAGAATTTAGAAACCAGGTATCTCAATGTTTGCAGCCGAGTGACGTGGCAGGTGATACGTCTCCAATGTATCTATAATTTATGAAGTAGTCATGCTGTTATTTTATCATTCTTGGATGTTTTACAATCATTTTGTAGCAACTTTATATCATTTTTTGGGACTAACCTATTGACCCAGTGCCCAGTGCCCAGTGCCAGTTGCTAATTTTTGCTTGTTTTTTACATCACAGGAAATCAATACCAAAGGGAGTCCAAATGCAACGAAACTTCACAGAGATTTTTATGGACCAGAAGACCAACAGTGGGCCAAAGAAGTTCCTGGGGGGTGCCCCGAGGGGGGCACAACCCACCAGGGCACGCCTGAGGGCCCAGGCGCGCCCAGGTGGGTTGTGCCCACCTCGGTGGCCTACCGTACCCCTTCTTTGCACTATAAATTCCCAAATATTTCGAAACCCTTCGGGGGTTAACCTAGATCAGAAGTTCTGATGCCGCAAGGCTCTGTAGCCACCGAAAACCAATCTAGACCCTTTCCGGTACCCTCCCGGAGGAGGAATTGATGACCCACAAGTATAGGGGATCTATCGTAGTCCTTTCGATAAGTAAGAGTGTCGAACCCAACGAGGAGCAGAAGGAAATGATAAGTGGTTTTCAGTAAGGTTTTCTCTGCAAGCACTGAAATAGTAGGTGATGAATAGTTTTGTGATAAGATAAATAGTAACGAGCAAAAAGTAAATAAAGTAAATAAAGTGCAGCAAGGTGGCCCAATCCTTTATGTAGCAAAGGATAAGCCTGAACAAATTCTAATAATGAAGAAGGTGCTCCCGAGGACACATTGGGAATTATCGTCAAGCTAGTTTTCATCATGTTCGTAAGATTCACGTTCGGTACTTTGATAATTTGATATGTGGGTGGACCGACACTTGGGTACTGTCCTAGCTTGGACAAGCATCCCACTTATGATTAACCCCTATTGCAAGCATCCGCAACTACAAAAAGGAGTATTAAGGTAAACCTAACCACGACATAAACATACGTAAACATATCAGCCCCTAACGAAGCAACGCATAAACTAGGGTTTAAGATTCTGTTACTCTAGCAACCCATCATCTACTTATTACTTCCCTATGCCTTCATCTAGGCCCAAATAATGGTGAAGTGTCATGTAGTCGACGTTCACATAACACCACTAGAGGAAAGACAACATACATCTCATCAAAATATCGTACGAATACCAAATTCACATGACTACTAATAGCAAGACTTCACCCATGTCCTCAGGAACAAACGTAACTACTCACAAAGCATATTCATGTTCATAATTAGAGGAGTAATAATATGCATAAAGGATCTGAACATATGATCTTCCACCAAGTAAACCAACTAGCATCAACTACAAGGAGTAATCAACACTACTAGCAACCCACAGGTACCAATTTGTGGTTTTGATACAAGATTGGATACAAGAGATGAACTAGGGTTTTGAGAGGAGATGGTGCTGGTGAAGATGTTGATGGAGATTGACCCCTCTCGATGAGAGGATCACAGGTGATGATTTCCCCCTCCGGGAAGTGTCCCCGGCGAACAGCTCCGCCAGAGCCTTAGATTGATTCCGCCAAGGTTCCGCCTCGTGGCGGCGGAGTTTCGTCCCGTAAGCTTGCCCATGATTTTTTCCAGGGTAAAAGTGATGATATAGCAGAAGATGGACGCCGGAAGCCCATCAGGGGGCCTAGGAGATAGGGGGCGCGCCCTATAGGGGGGGGGGGCGCCCCCCTGTCTCCTGGACAGGGTGTGGGCCCCCTGGCCTATTACTTTTGCTCAATAATTCTTATAAATTCCAAAAAGATGTTTCGTGGAGTTTCAGGACTTTTAGAGTTGTGCAGAATAGGTTTCCAACGTTTGCTCCTTTTCGAGCGAAATTCCATTGCCAGCATTCCCCTCTTCATGGTAAACCTTGTAAAATAAGAGAGAATAGCCATAAGTATTGAGATATAATGTGTAATAACAGCCCATAATGCAATAAATATTGATATAAAAGCATGATGCAAAATGGACGATCAACTCCCCAAGCGTAGACCTCGCTTGTCCTCAAGCGAAGCCAAATCAAAAAATATGTCCACATGTTTAGAGATAGAGGTGTCGATAAAAATAAAATACGGACATGAGGGCATCATGATCATTCTAATAACAACAACATATATGCATTTTGTCATATGATTTCCTATGCTCAAGTAATAAACAATTCACAATGTCAAGTATGGTTCAAAAACTTCATTGGGAACTAACAAACTATACTCTCAGTCATTGAAGCAATTGCAATTGATCGTAACATCGGAAAGAGTCAATAATAGAGCTTTTCGGCAAGCTCACATACTCAACTATCTCGTAGTCCCCTATAATTATTAACACTCATGCAATACTTGTGGTTATAGAGTTTCAGCCAGACACTGAGAAAGATAGGGGCTTATTGTGTTGCCTCCCAATGTATTCACCTTTAGGTGATGTCAACAATAATAGCCTATGCCAACTTACATCCAGTTGGATATATGTATCATGATCTTTCAAACACGAGGAGCTTGCCAAAGGATAAAAATAAAAAGAGAAAGGTGAGCATCACCTTGACTTAAGCATAAAGTAAAGCATAAAGTAAAAGATAGGCCCTTCGCAGAGGGAAGCAGAGGTTGTCATGCACGTTTAGGGTTGATGCATAAAGTCTTAGTGCAAAAGAACGTCACTTTATATTGCCCTTGTATGTGGACCTTTATTATGCGATCAATCGCTTTTATTACTTCCACAACAAGTTCGTACAAAGCTTATTTTCTCTGCACTAATAAGTCATACATATTTAGAGAGCAATTTTTATTGCTTGCACCGTTGACAACTTACTTGAAGGATCTTATTCAATCCATAGGTAGGTATGGTGGACTCTCATGGCAAAACTGGGTTTGAGGAAATTTGGAAGCACAAGTAGTATCTCTACTTGGTGCAAGGAATTTGGCTAGCATGAGGGGGAAAGGCAAGCTCAACATGTTTGGAAGGTCAATGACAATATATTTTAACTGATATGTCGGGAAACATAAACCATTACGTTGTCTTCCTTGTCCAACGTCAACTCTTTTAGCATGTCATACTTACTGAGTGCTTCACAATCATAAAAGATGTCCAAGATAATATATTTATATGTGAACCCCTCTTTCCTTATCACTTCCTATTAATTGCAACGATGACCAAGGCTACGTTCATCAACTCTCAACAATTTTTATGCCTCATACTTTCTATGTGTGAAGTTATCACTATCCATAAGATCAATATGAACTCTTTTGTTCTTTCTACTTTCTCAAGATCATAGCAACATAGCAAAGCCCTTGACTCAACACTAATCTTTATTATAGATAGCACACGGACTCGCTTACATAAAGAGATCACAATGCAAAACTCAAAACTACTTAATATCAAAACTTCAATCTACTAGATCAAGATACTACTAAAAGGATCGAACTAAATAAAGCGGTAAAGATAGGAGTGTGATGGTGATACGATACCGGGGCACTTCCCCCAAGCTTGGCAGTTGCCAAGGGGAGTGCCCATACCCATGTGATTATTTCTTCGGAGGTGGTGGAGTAGGGGTTATTGATGATGTAGGCTTGTCGTCCGTCTTCCAGGGCATCGGCTCTCCATCATAAAAGGATGATCGAGTCTCCGGGATCCTTAAATCTGCAGCCAAACTCATTCGCTTGAATCTATATTCATACTCACAGTTCTAGTTTTGCAGGTCATAGATCTGGGCTTGGAGGTGCTCGATTTTCTCTTGAAGTTTGAAGATGGTTTCCCCAATGACTTCGGCATCCAGCTTGCGATTGTTGGTGAACTTCGTGATCATCATCTGGTTGGCATTGAGTCCACGCTCCATCATCCCTTGACACTTGAAAACTTCTTGCTCCACGACTTCAAGCTTTGTCTCCACGCTCCCGGTACGCCTTGGTCCCTCCACATCGCGGATGTGCAGCACCCCATCACGCACCTCAATGGTTTGAGGATGATGCAGCACCTCCGCGAGATAGGGGTTGATAACTCTCTCGAAAAACTTGTCCTTGGGAGCGCTTGGAGACGACATGATGCTCTAGATCTGAAACAGAAACAGCTCGAAACGAAAACAGAGGATATTTGCGTGATACGGTGGTCAAAACCTTCAGGAGTATATATAATGAATTTTTACTGACCAAAATACGTAACATACAAGAAAACGGAGTCCGGGAGGCACACGAAGTGCCCACGAGACAGGGGGCGCGCCCTAAGGGGGCGCGCGCCCTCCTCTCTCGTGGGAGCCTCGTGTCCCTTTCGGACTACTTTCTTCCTAAAATTCTTAAATAATCCAAAACTGATAAAAATTGCCATTAGAGTTGTTTTGGAGTCGATTTACTTACCGTACCACGTACCTATGCCTTTTGGGAGTCTGGAACGTTCTGGAAAGTGTCTCTTATGTATTCCTCAGGAGTTATGGTTTCAATAATATTATTTTCAACATTGATAGGATTACCTGAAATATAATGTTTAATTCTTTGACCGTTTACCACCCTCGGATTTGTGCCTTCGAAGTTGTTGATTTTTATAGCACCAGAATGATAGACCTCCTCGATAACGTAGGGACCTTCCCATTTTGAGAGAAGTTTTCCTGCAAAAAATCTTAAACGAGAGTTGAACAATAACACATAATCTCCTACGTTAAACTCACGCTTTTGTATCCTCTTATCATGCCAACGTTTGACTTTTTCTTTGAAAAGCTTGGCATTCTCATATGCTTGGGTTCTCCATTCATCAAGTGAGCTAATATCAAACAACCTCTTCTCACTGACAAGTTTGAAGTCATAATTGAGCTCTTTAATAGCCCAATATGCTTTATGTTCAAGTTCAAGAGGTAAATGACATGCTTTTCCATAAACCATCTTATATGGAGAGATACCCATAGGATTTTGTATGCAGTTCTATAGGCCCATAATGCATCATCAAGTTTTTTGGACCAATTCTTTCTAGATCTATTCACAGCCTTTTGCAAAATTAATTTGAGCTCTCTATTGCTCAACTCTACTTGACCACTAGACTGCGGGTGATAAGGAGATGCGATTCTATGATTGACATCATACTTAGCAAGCATCTTACGGAAAGCACCATGAATAAACACTACAAAAAAAGACACATCTGTGACATTTTGGGCCGAACGAAATTTTTTTCTGTCATACATATGACACTTCTATGACGATAATTGTGACAAAACCGGTATCATCATAGATGTGGTGGGCTCCCACTTCTATGACAAAAATCATGATGTAAAATGGGCTTTTCGTCACAGGCGGGCGGAGACGCAGCTGCATGACATTCTTTGGGCCGCCCATGACGGAAAAACCGTGGTAGAAGCGAGGGGAGGAAAATTTCGGGAGTTGCAGTTACGGTTGGAGGTCGGGGCGGAGCGATGCACGTTTCTCAGACGTGCGCTGCAGCGTGTGTAGGGCGTTAGCTCTAATCAAGCCGAGCGAGGCGTTGGGATCTAATCAACCCGGCGGCGCTTTGGAGGCTACGCGTTCTTCAACCCGAGGGATCGATCGATGGCTGTTAATCGAACCCGATGGAGCGATTCGCCGCTCTGCTGCTAGCTGAAGCCAATCGATCTGCCTCTGGGATGAGCGATGGCGTTGCGGGGGGTTTGGATGAACAGCGAGAGGTGGCGTTGCCTCTGGATGAACAGGAACCCGTGGTGTGGAGGGCTGGATGAACAGAGAGCGGTGGAGGGGTGGCCGTGGAGGGTGGTTGAACAGGACCCGTGGTGTGGAGGGCTGGATGAGCGATGAGCGGTGGAGGGGTGCCCGTGGAGGGTGGTTGAGCGATGGCTGGTGGAGTAGCGTGGTGGAGGCTGGATGAGCAGGGCCCGTGGAGGCCGGAGGAGGTCGACGGTTGAGATGAACGGATCCGTGGAGTCCGTCCACCCCTCCCGATGAACAGGACCCCGTTTTGACCGTAGGAGGTCCGTTTAAATCCGTTTTGCGATCGCCACACCCTCCCGATCAACGGGACCCCGTTTCGACCGCAGGAGGTCCGCTTCATCCGTTTTGCGGTACACCACACCCCTCCCGATCAACAGGACCCCCGTTTCGACCGTAGGAGGTCCGTTTCCTCCGTTCTACGGTACGCCAGGCCTCGTTTCCATCGCCTGTTCCGTCCAAGCCGGTTGGCTCCCACGCGTTCCGTTGCCTCCCGATGAACACGACGCATTCCGTTGCCTCCCCATGAACACGACGCATTCCGTTGCCTCCCCATGAACACGACGGATTCCGTTGCCTCCTCATGAACACGACGCATTCCATTGCCTCCCCATGAACACGAGCCCTCGCCGTACGTATGCGCGACTAGGCGTTCGAGACCCCGCCCGTATGTACACATACGTGGCCGCATTTTCTTTCTTGCACCCTGGCCGCTGTACATACGTGTACATGCTACGTGCGCTCCTCTACTACGACACGTATGCGCCTCTACTACGACACGTGCGCGCCTCTACATCGACCAGTATATATGTATGTACAAGTTCGCGACCAGAATGACAACGCTACGTACGCTTCGACCAGGTGGGTCCCGACTGTCAGGCAGTTCCTTGCGTGCAAAAATGTAGCTGGTGGGTCCCAGCAGTCAGAGGGGAGAATCGTTTTTTTTGCCCGGACGCACTTCCTTTACGTGCGAAGATGTAGCTGGTGGGTCCCAGCAGTCAGGGGGGCGAATCGTTTTTTTTTTGCCCAGACGCACTTCCTTGCGTGCGAAGATGTAGCTGGTGGGTCCCAGCAGTCAGGGGGGCGAATCGTTTTTTTGCCGGGCGCACTTCCTTGCGTGCGAAGGTGTAGCTGGTGGGTCCCAGCAGTCAGGGGGGAAATGTTTTTTTCACGAAATATGGTGGCCCGTCCGGTGGGTCCCCGCTATCAGGTGGAGGAATAATTATTTTGCGCGTAATAAGGAGGCACTACCTTGCTGCGGCCGTGGACCCAGCTGTCAGCCTCTCCACGTACAGTCCACGTCCGATGGAAGCCGTTCCTTGACCACGTTGACCACGCCGCGCCGAGAGCACCATGGCGGTGGACGACGGCGAGGCCTAGGAAGGGAGGGCGCGAGCGGGAAGACGCGGCGATGGATGCCCACGCGTAAAGGAGTCTGAGGTTCACCGGTTGTTGTGGTGTGAGGCTGCCGTCGCCGCAGAATAACATGGGGTGTGGGTGAGTAGAGGATGGCCCGCCAACGGTGGGAGTAGTAGGGCGGTGTGGCCTCCGCGCCAGATCGCAGCCACCACGGAGGCGGAGCACGAAGCACGACCGACGCTGGTTTGGGCGGCCGGAGCAAGAAGACCAGAGGTTGAAGAAGCACTACGGCCGTTGGATGGACATCGTGCAGTCCTTTGGAGCTAGAATCGTGCATATTTACTAAATTGACAAAGCCCTCCGTCCCGTCAACTTAGTAGGCCCACAAGTCAGCCTGCCACTATACTGGGTCTCAGCTAACAGGGGGAGTATTCATTTTTTTGCGTAATAAGGAGGCACTTCCTTGTGTGCGAAGATATAGCTGGTGGGTCCGAGCTGTTAGTGGTGGTAACGTTGTTTTTGCAAAATACTGAGGCCCTTTCGGTGGGTCCCTGATGTCAGGTGGACGAATCATTATTTTGCGCGTAATAAGGAGGCATTTCCTTGCGTGCGGCCGTGGACCCAGTTGTCGGCCTCTCCACGCTGATCCACTTTCAGATGCATGTCGGTCATTGACCACATTGACCAGGCCGCGCCGAGAGCACCGAGGCGGTGGACGACGGCGAGGCCTAGGAAGGGAACGACACGGAGGCAGGGAAGACCTAGCAGTTGTTTCCCACGTGGAGGGGAGTACGACTGAACGAGGGTTTACTGGTTCGTCTGCCGTCACCGGAGAATAACATCAGGTGTGGGTGAGTAGAGGGATGGCTAGGCCAGCGATGGGAGTACTGGTGGGGCAGTGAGGCCTGCAGCAAGAAGACACCCGGCATGGGGAGGAGGAGCAGCAGTCCCACGGGCGCTTGTTTGAGCGGCTAGAGCAGGAAGAGCAGAGATTGAAGAAGCATGACGGCCGTTGGCTGGACATCCAACCGTCACTGCTTGTGCGTCAACCTTTTTTTAGGAAAGCCTCAAATCTGTGGAAAATAGCATACAACCCATCTGCCATTATTTCTAATAATTTACATCCCATTTGCTAATTCTTAAGGTTTGTTTTTGGAGCCCATATTCTTTTTGTTAGCATTACAAGCCATATTGTACCACGGTTAAAAATTATCTGAAATTTTGCATATTTCAAAAGGTCCGAACTGTTTTAATCCCAAATTTCGACTCACATTCAAACTGATTTTAAAATAAATGTATATCAATATAAAATCCAACAAATTCTCCACGCATAAAAATTAATGTAATTTAAAATCTTGAAATGAAAAAATATATTTGAAACTAATTGCGGTTTGATGTGTTTTAAAATGTACAGCCCATTTCTCATTCTTGATGGGCCATTTTCTCGGCCACCAATGAAAAGCTCTCCTCGTCTGAAAGATTTGCAGCCCAACAGGCCGACAAAGCGACTTAATTGGCAAATCACAAAAAACTAGGCTGTGGCCATGGACCCAAATTGTCACCTCTCCACGTATAGTACTCTTCCGATGGAAGTCGTTCCTTGACCACGTTGACCACGCCTTGGAGAGCACCACGACGGTGGGCGACACGCGAGGCCTAGGAAGGGGCGACGCGAGCCGGGAAGACGCGGCAAGGAAGCCCGCGGAGAGGAGTCTGAGGTTCACCGTTCGGCTGCGGTGTGAGGTTGCCGTCGCCCGCAGGCCTGGCCAGCGGTGGGAATAGTAGGGCGATGAGGCCTCCTCGGCAACCAACCGCCCACGGAGGCGAGGAGCATGCGGCATGACCGGCGCTGCTTTGGGCGGCCGGAGCAAGAAGACCAGAGGTTGAAGAAGCACTACGGCCGTTGGATGGACATCGTCGTCACTTTGGAGCTAGAATCGTTCATATTGACTAAGTTGATAAAGCCCTTGGCCCCGTCAACTTAGTAGGCCCACAAGACAGCCTCCCACCAAGGTGGGTCCCAGCTAGCCGGGGGAGTATTCATTTTTTTGTGCGTAATAAGGAGGCATTTCCGGTGGGTCCGAGCTGACAGCGGGGGGAATGTTTTTTTTCGCGAAATATGGTGGCCCGTCCGGTGGGTCCCAGCAGTCAGGGGGAAACGAGTTATTTCACAAAATACCGGTGGCCCGTCCGGTGGGTCCCATTGTCGGTGGAGGAATAATTATTTTCAGCGTAATAAGGAGGCACTTCCTTGCGGCTCTTTGTGGACCCAGTATCGGCCTCTCCACGTCTGATACTCTTCCGATGGAAGTCGATCGTTGACCACATTGACCACGCCACGCCGAGAGCACCACGGCGGTGGGCGGCGGCGAGCCTAGTGAGGAGTCTGGATTAGGGGTGTCGAGATAGCGGACTATAACCTTTGGCGGACTCTGGACTATGAAGATACAAGATTGAAGACTTAGTCCGTGTCCGGATGAGACTTTCCTTGGCGTGGAAGGCAAGCTTACGATCTGGATATGTAGATCTACTCCCATTGTAACCGACTACATGTAACCTTAGCCCTCTCCGGTGTCTATATAAACTGGAGGGTTTTAGTCCGTGGGGCGAACAACAAAATCATACCATAGGCTAGCTTCTAGGGTTTAGCCTCTTTGATCTCGTGGTAGATCTACTCTTGTACTACCCATATCATCAATATTAATCAAGCGGGGAGTAGGGTTTTACCTCCATCGAGAGGGCCCGAACACAGGTAAAAACATCATGTCCCTTGTCTCCTGTTACCATCCGCCTAGGCGCATAGTTGGAACCCCCTACCGAGATCTGCGGTTTGACACCGACATTGGTGCTTTCATTGAGAGTTCCTCTGTGCCGTCATATTTAGGCCGATGGCTCCTCCGATCATCAACAACGACGCGGTCCGGGTGAGACTTTTCTCCCGGACAGATCTTCGTATTCGGCGGCTTTGCATGCGGGCCAATTAAGCAGCCATCTGGAGCAGATCAAAAGCTACGCCTCGCCATCGGTCGGTTGGAAGTTTGAACTACGGCCGGCGTCCGTGGAGACTTGATCTTCGGCGGGTTCGAGCCCACGGCCGAGCGCGCCGCCTTTATCACGATGGGCATGATCTGGCTCTGCCGCGAGCAGTGCCACGAAGGCCGCACCGATGTCGCTCCGACCCTTAGCTTCGGGCCGATCTGCATGTCGAGGGCGGGTGGCTGGACACCGCCTCGGGGCTGCGATCTCTCGACGATGCGCGAACACCAGCCTTGTCGCTGCGGGCTTCGTGACTCAAGGTGCGGACTCCTCTCGGACTCGAACCTTCCGCCCCCAATCGAATCCGATTGGGCGCCGATCACGGAGTTCGCCGCCCGCGAGACATCTTCGATTACTTCGCCCTTGGCGACATCCTGAATTCACTAAAGTCTCTCTCTTTTCAGGAGAGCCTGGCGGACTATGGTCGGCAAGGTTGGGATCTGGATGGCGAAGAAATTCAGAGCCCACCCACCACCCACTTCGTAGCCACTCGCCGATGATTTAACCGACATGCTCGACTTCGACTCGAAGACATTGGCGGTATGGGCGGCGATGTAGGAGATTTAACAGGAACCAGCGCCTATAGGGCCTTTGGACAACCACCTCATCTCACGATGTATACATGGTGGACACACCTAAAAAAACGATGACGAGGAACAAAGGGACGCAACGAGGGATCGTTCCCTCGAAAAGTAGTCAAAGCGGCGGCGTAAGCGCCGGTCCAAACTCCACCTCGACAGAGGCAGCAGCCACACACTAAACCGGCTTCACTAATCAAAGCACCTAAACAGGTCGTTCAGACCCCGGACATGGCTAGACAAGTCCGGCGTAAACATCTAAGGGCTTACTAGCCGCATACCCCGTACAAGGGGCTCAGCGCATGTACAACAAGAGACAATAAAGCTCAATTTCATTCATTTTTGAATTATACTTTGTTTATTTAATATAGCGTACATTTTCATACGATCTTTTCAACTAAGTTCCTCTCTTTTCTGAGATGAACACCGTGCTACACCCGTCCGAGATACGGCTGCTTGGAGACCACGGTAGCAGACGTGCGAGAGGACCCGTTCAAGGATTCTTTTAGATTAAGACCCTCGTAAACCTTTTTACTGTCTCTTGTTGATACACATCCCGGTTTACGTGATATAACCGAGGAGGAGGCTGGCGTCTTGGCATGTGGCCACGTCAGAATTTTATGCGTGCACTGGACACGTGGGCTTATTACCAAGGGCGTTGTTCAGCCCGTTTTCATAAAGACCGAATACCTTAGGGAGTGTTCGGCGTCGCGAGTTTGGCCTTATATGCATCAACTCCAAATCATGTCTTTAGTCAAATGTTGGGTTTGCCTGGCTCCTATGTTTTGCTGCCTTACGTTCCGCTCTATCGGCTAAGGCGGCACCGGAGAACTCTGCGATTGTGCCCAGTTCGGCGGCGAGCACCTCGATGAAAAAGCCAAAAACTGATCATCATGATATAGCGTGAGACTGGTCAACCACTCGATGACCCGCCGAATCTTTAGGATTCCTCCGCATTAACGAAGGGCGTTTCGGCCGAGCACACACGCGCCCGAATTGGTGGCGCGGTGCCCCTAGGGGCTATATAGTAGCCCCACTGTCAAACTCCTATGGCTAAGTGAAAGTGATAAAGCATTATAGTCCGGTTGCCTAGTTCGCTGCGCTATCACCTCCTTAATAGGACCAAGACGTTGGATCAAGAGTGAAAATGCGCCTTTTGCGAACACCCCCGCATTATATGCGTGGGGGCTGAAGCCGAAGACTGCCATCTTTCAGGTTATATATACATATACATTAACGGCCGCACAAGAGGTATTTTAATTCTTGAAGGCACAAGTATAAAAAGCTTTTATATTCCCCCGAAACATTGTTTTACAATAATACATGTTATTCGAACATAATATCCTTCGAGCACTGCGTCTCTATTAAACGAGCGCCCTGCAGAACTTCCTGAAAATAGTGCTCGACAGGTACTCGGCTCCCTTCCGAATCTTGGGATGCAACAGCGACGGCCTTCATCTCCGCCCAATATGTCCTGACACGGGAAAGAGCCATCCGTGCACCCTCTATGCACGCCGACCTTTTCATTGCATTGATATGCGGCACCGCACCAAGGAACTGCTGCACCAAGCTAAAATAACTCTTCGGCTCGGGCCTTTCCGGCCACAGATGACTCACGACATACTTCATGGCGAGCCGGATAACCTATTCAGCTCCGCCCATGCGTAAACGATCGGTTAATGGAAGTGGGCGCTCGGATTGTGGAACTGCGACCAAAAAGCTTTTCCACTTCGTGATCCTTTGATCTCGGAAGTGTTAAATCGCGTCCAGCGGCACTCGCCGCCAAGTCCAGATAAGTGTCCGCCGCACTCCACAGCCGGTCCAACGGAGCATATTTAGGATCCCCGAACTTCATCCGCAGCATAAAGGGCTTTCCAGCCGCGGAATCTCCGGCCTGACGTAGCTCCTCCTTCATAGCTCTCATCGCAGAGCGAGCATCCTTGGCCTCGGTAGTGGCCTTCTTTAGGTCCTTTTGTTCCGCCTGATCTTCTTTTTCAAGAAGCTTACAGTGGTCGGCAACATTCTTCAACTTCACAGCCATCTCGACCATTTCCTTCTTGCTTCGGCAGTGAACAGCCTGTTTGGCTTTCAGCTCTTCAGCCGCCTTTAAGGCAGCCGCATCGCTTTTCCTGGCCCGCTCCTTGGCTCGGGCAAGTTCCGCCCAAAGGTTCTCCATGGCAGCGGCACCATCTGCATCAAGCACACATGTTGTAAAATACGGGCATCAAGCTCCTCTTACCAGGTGTCTTCGGAGAAATTACATACCTTGTGCCTCGTCAAGCCGCTTGTTGACAAGCGCGATGTCGACATCTGCCACGTCAAGTTGCCGCTTTAGCTCGGCAAATTCATCAGTCCGGCTAGCCACCGAACACTTCGCCACCTACATACAAAGGGCAACATATTATACCTGGGATTATGATCCTCGGCGTGCCGTCATTTTTGACAACGCAGCAAGTCTCAGGGGCTACTATCTACATAGGGCGCATCTATTATATGCGGAACTGTCAAAAGGTACATCATTTCGCGTACCTCAAAACCTGTCAATAAACTCCTGACGGCCTCGTACAACCCGCTCTCCGCGGATGAAATCCTTTCAATCACCGTACCCATCAACGCATGCTGTTCGTTTGAGATAGGCGCCGCCCGGCAGAACCTTCACTCCTCCGACCGTGCACGGACGGCGCTGACTCGTCCGATGGCCTTTTGAAGGCGGACACGGAAGAACAGGGGGCCATCGATTGCCTTCCGGCCCTGCGGTCGGAGAAACCCTCCGTGGCGACACCTCGAGGTCGCCCGCCGCAAGGCGATGCGGCGAGGCGTTCGCTCTCCATCATCTCCGGACGAAGATTCCACGAAGATGAGCTCTGCTGAGAAGGGCTGAGATCCGAACTACAAGGTAAAATTTGGTTATCTTCCTCAAAAATAGAACATGGATGTCTCTTATTTTAAAACTCCTCTATCTACTTACTGCTCGGTGGAGGGCTGATCCCCTTGGGGGCACAGTGCGGCCGAGGCATCCCCGCGCAGACCCTCGATGAAGATTTCTTCCCGCTTTGAGTCCATGGTCTCGGGTCTTGAGGCGGTCCTCTTCTTCCCCTGGATAGAGGAATTCTCGATTCCTCCTTTCCTGACAGCCTCCTTCGGGGAGGCGGTAGCTTCCTTGTTCCCCCCTTCGCCTTCTTCCAAAGGCGCAACCTCTAGCATCCTGGTTAACACGGGATCCGGCGTGGTCTCAGGGAGGGGGGCCGGACACCTGATTAGCTTTGCTTTCGCTATCCACTCCTGTTTAAGGGACAACTCTTTTAAGGGCAATTTTATGATAAATATACGGATAGCGTGTCCGGGTACAGGGCTACTTACTTGAGTATCCGGGTGATTGCAGCTTAGACATGCGTCCTCGATCGAGTCCGGACACATTGCTTGTGATCCGAAGAACAATTTGTACATCTCCATGGGCGTCGCGCCCGTAAAATGTTGGAGGGCTCGTGGTCCCTCCGGATTAAACTCCCACAGGTGGAGGGGGCGACGTTTGCAGGGCAGGGGGCGGCGAATCAACATGACCTGCGTCACTACGACCAGATTGATGTCTCTTTCTAGGAGATCTCGAATGCGGCCCTGCAACAAGGGCACGTCCTTGGACGGCCCCCAGTTAAACCCTCTATTGACCCATGACGCTAGCTGTGGTGGGGGACCTGAGCGAAAGGCAGGAGGCTCCACCCACTTGGTGCCCCTGGGAGCTGTGATATAAAACCACTCTCGTTGCCATAAGCTGAACTCCTCTTGAAAAGAGCCCTCGGGCCATGGAGCGTCAGCATTCTTGCTTATGACAGCACCCCCGCACTCCGCGTGCTGCCCCTCGATCATCTTCGGCTCTACTTTGAAGGTCTTAAGCCACAATCAAGTGAGGAGTGTCTGGAGGAAGGCTTGCACACGACAATGAGCGATGAGATGTGGAGGATGGACTCGGAGCCAAGTCGTGAAATTCCAGCCGATAATAAAGCAGGAGCCCCCCTCACGAAGGGGTCCGTCGGGAAACCTAGCCCCGAAGGAAGTGGGGCCTTGAACACCAAGCTCTCGCCGGGCTTGGGAGTGGGAATAACCTGCCCTTGAGCAGTCAGCCTATCACGAGATTTCGCCGGTTAGATACAGCATCTCTTAGCTTTAGCACGTCTTCTTCCGAACGGAGGAAGGCATCCACCGCCTTGAAGGTCGGAACCGGACATCATCGAAGGTCCAGGCGCTGAATCTGGAGCTTTGGGTGTTGGAACTCAAGGTGAGAGGCGGACTCGATTGAGATTGAAAGAGAGGAGTCGAGCCTTGGTCTCTTTATAAAGAGGTTGAATACCAAGAGCCCTCCTCGTGACCGTGGGACTCGCCGATAGAGGAGACATACCAGCAGGCACGATTGGGTTACCCACGCCGTAATGATGAGAATCCGGAATAAGGGGACACGATCTCTGCTCGACAAGGCGTGCCAAGGAAACCGCCTCGCTAAACGCTGGCGAGGTGGGACAAGAAAGCGATTGAATAAAGGCGTGGCCGTGGTGTGATGTCATCTTTGTGGAATCGTCGTGATTGGATTTGTGTAAATATTATTCTCTCTCGATGGTATGTGGAACTTATTTTGAAGAGCGGACACTATCCTTGTGTTCAAAATCTTCTATGAAGTATTGGAGGAGGAACCCGCCTTGCAATGCCGAAGACAATATCGCGCCAGAAATCGTCATTGAAGTCTGGTTCGGGCTACTCTTGAGGAGTCTGGATTAGGGGATGTCCGGATAGCGGACTATAACCTTTGGCGGACTCTGGACTATGAAGATACAAGATTGAAGACTTCGTCCGTGTCCGGATGGGACTTTCCTTGGCGTGGAAGGCAAGCTTGGCGATCAGATATGTAGATCTCCTCCCATTGTAACCGACTGTGTGTAACCTAGCCCTCTCCGGTGTCTATATAAACCGGAGGTTTTAGTCCGTGGGGCGAACAACAATCATACCATAGGCTAGCTTCTAGGGTTTAGCCTCTCGATCTCGTGGTAGATCTACTCTTGTATTACCCATATCATCAATATTAATCAAGCGGAGTAGGGTTTTACCTCCATCGAGAGGGCCCGAACACAGGTAAAAACATCGTGTCCCTTGTCTCTGTTACCATCCGCCTAGGCGCACAGATTCAGGACCCCCTACCGAGATCCTCGGTTTGACACCGACACCTAGGAAGGGGATGACGCGGAGCAGACCCACGGGAGGCAGGAGCAGCGGTAGCACAGCCCGGCCACGGGAGGCGGGAGCGGCGGCATGACCGGTGCTGCTTTGGTAATTTGGAGCAAGAAGACCGGAGGTTGAAGAAACCGTATGGCCGTTGGATGGACATCATCTGATCATCGAGTATTGACTAAGTTGACAAAGCCCTCCGTCCCGTCAACTTAGTAGGCCCTAAAGTCAGTCCAACAATATGGTAGGTCTCAGCTAGCGGGGGTATTCATTTTTGGGCGTAATAAGGAGGCACTTCCTTGTGTGCGAAGATATAGCTGGTGGGTCCGACACATCGTGAGGGAGCGTTTTTTCGCGAAATACAGAGGCCCTTCCTGTGGATCCTAGCTGTCAGGTGGAGGAATCATTATTTTGCGCGTAATAAGGAGGCATTTCCTTGCGTGCGGCCGTGGACCCAACTGTCTGCCTCTCCACGTACAGTACACTTCCGATGGATGTCGTTCATTGACCACGCTGACCAGGTCGCGCCGAGAGCACCAAGGCGGTGGACGACGGCGAGGCCTAGGAAGGGAACGACACGGAGCCAAGGAGTACTCGGTAGTTGTTTCCCACGCGGAGGAGTACGAGGGTTTACTGGTTCGTCTGCCGTCGCCGGAGAATAACAGCATGTGTGGGTGAGTAGAGGATGGCTAGGCGGCGATGGGAATACGGTGGGTCCGTGAGGCTGCTTGGCAGCATAGCCGGCAGCGGGAGGAGGAAGCGAGCAGTCCGCGGTGCTTGTTTGGCGGCCGGAGCATGAAGAGCAGAGATTGAAGAAGCGACGGCCGTTGGATGGATATCCAACGATCCTTTGCTCTCGTGTGTTGACTAAGTTGACACGGCGTTGCGTGTGCGTCAACCTTTTTTTTATGAAAGCATACGCGTCAACCTGTAGTAGGCACACAAGTCAGCCTCAAATCTGTGGAAAACAACATACAACCCATCTGCCATTATTTCTAATAATGTATAGCCCATTTGCTAATTCTTAAGAATTTTTTTGGAGCCCATCTTCTTTTTGTTAGCATTACACCCCATATTGTGGCCACGGTTAAAAAGTATCTGAAATTTTGCATATTTCAAAAGCGGTCAACTGTTTTAATCCGAAATATCGATTCACATTCAAACTATTTTGAAAAATAATTTATATAAATATAAAATCAAAATAATTGTCCACGCATAAAATTCTATGGAATTTAAGATCTTGTAATGAAAAAATGAAACTAATTCCGGTTTGATGTATTTTAAAATGCACATGCCATTTCGGGCAAACCAATGAAACTCTCCTCGTCTTGAAACATTTGCAGCCCAGCAGAACCGATAAAGCAAGTAGGCCTTGTTTGGGTATTTCTTTAAAAAAATAGAACTGGGCTAGCCATTTTCAGCTAGAAAAAAACACAACTGGGCTCATGATGTGGTAAACATAAATAGAACCCTGGCTAGACGGGCCACAACCCCGTTGTTACCCTGATCTGTCGCTAAACCTAGTATAAATAACAACTGCTTGTTCCTCATTGTCTAAAAAAAAACTGCTTGTTCCTAAAAAAACTGCGCGACTTGCTGGGTCCCTGGTGTCAGCCGCTCGTAGTGTAAATCTCTTGCTTATTGACTACGTTGACGATGGCGTGAGCCCCAGATGTCCAACCATTAGGAGGAACCATATTTTTGGGCTTGTACTATAGAGGCACTTGCTTGCGTACTGCCATGACGCTGGTGGGTCCCTACTGTCATCCTCTCCACGTACAATCATCTCCTTGTTCCTCTCGGTTGTGGACGACGTTGACAATGCAAGAGGCGGCGCACAAGCAGCGGCGAAGCGAACCAAGGCCGCAAAGCGGAGGACGCGACAGCGAGGCCTCGGACGGAACAAACAGAGCCCGTTGAAGATCGCCCGGTCGAGTCGCAGCGGAGGGGAGTCTGAGGTTGGTGGTGGGGGTGGTGGGGGCTAGTCACTTGGCTTCTGTAATGCACAGTGAGCTCAAGCAGCCGACGTGAGTGATGTTATTTCCCTTGGTTGTGATTTGTTACAATATTTCACTCTAAATTAAACGAATGGCAAGCCATTTGCCCTGTTTCAAAGAAAATATGACAGTCACAGCCGAGTTGAAAAGGGCAGGAACAGCTAACTCCAACTTACAAACTGTACAAAAGCACGAGGGTTGATTGTTCATCAGGTTTACAAAAAAACCCAGATTGAAAAGGGCAACAACATCTAACTCCAGCACTGTTTTCGGCAGTCACAGTCAAATGGATCGGTCAGGTCCATAGAATGAACATCGCGGATCGTAAAATTTACTAGATTATGACCACAATATGTTGTAAATAGAAGCCCGGCACGTTCGGAAGCTCTTTTGCCCACCTGAAACTCCTTTTTTTCTCTTCGACATACCCATCCGTCAAAACCATGCTGCTGATAAACTTAAGCCTGATGGACAATAGTAACCTCGCATTCGGCAGGAAGAATGTGACAAATCTTGTGTTTGCACGGTTGGCTACGTATCGTTCTAGCGTTATTGTCTTCAATCGAATCTCATGAGAAGTGAGAAAATCCCGATGCTTACGAATCCACCGATTGGTTATAACTTTCTTACCCCGTCCTGTTGCCTAAATAGACATGAAAATTGAAAGCAGTTAAGGTCTAAAAGAAGAGTGTCGAAAGAGCAACAGCTGAGCGGTTAATTCTAGTACACTATATGCGGGCTTCCAATGTGTGAAATTATCACCTTTATATACAACTTCTCCGGACATGGAAAGCATTGCAGCAAGCCAATAATCTTGTTCAGATCAAAACTATTCATTTGGATATATAAGATCTTGACAGAATCCAGCACCATTGATAGGCCATCCATGGAGAAACTCTTCATTGAGCATAGAACATAATATTAGTACAAAATGTGTACTCCAAGATGATATATAAATTATGCTTGAAATTTAAAATGCAGCATATGGTTACAAGTGTAGATGATAATATAAAGTACCAAGAACTGTGGAGCCAAACACCATATTGAAATGAGCACAGAGATCATGTATTACACCCAAGGTCTCCAGTTTAGGCGCAGAGAGGGCGGTTATTTGCAGCGGTGAATAACTAGAATCAAGGATCAACCTTTGAAGTGAAGGGCATCTTGGATGATGAGCTGCCTTCCATCAAAAGAAATTCCAATTCTTACAAGGTTAGGCGACTTTATTTGGAGACAACCGATTCTAATTGTGAAAACAAGCACCAAGCACTCCAGCGCAGGGCAACTGGTGTGGATGATGTTGTGCAATGAGGCCTCCGATATACGAACCCGCACAAGTGAAAGTTTCTTGAGAAATGGGAGTCGAAGGTTTAGGACCAGATTGTCTGGAAGGTAGCACATCGCAAAGGTGGCGGTGTGGAGAGAGGAGGAAAATCGCGAGATGGACATCGGTGCTGAGGGCACAAGTTCATGGCGTTATGTATGTGGTATGTGATTTCCAGGGGAATAGTAGAACTCAAGCAGCTGTAGTTCTGTGAATTCAAGGGATTTCAGCCAAAGTCCACCATGCAGGGCATGGTATGCTTGCTCGAGTAGCATGACGGGATCTGAGAGGCTTTGAGCGGAGCCACGGTGGGAGGAGATGATGGCTCTGGGATTTCAAAATCATTGAAGAGAGATAGCTGACGATAGTTGAGATTAAGGGGCACGGCGCGCCATAGAGGGCGCCACCGAATTGAGAGGACTTGGGTGCGGCAGCAATCCTTGGTGGGGAGAAGCGAGATGATCTCCCCAAGGACGGCGTCCGGGAGATCGCTGATGCGGTCCACCCGAGATTCTCTGAGTTCCCAGGGATCCGGTGGGGCGGGTCGCCGCTTCTCCCCGCGCTACCTGGTGCGGGATCTACAACAGGCATCGCCACTGGTGGGAGCCTCATCTTCTTGGCGCTGGGGTCAGCCGACTCCATTTTCCTCCAGGGTGTCGCGTCGCGCTCACAGATTTGAGCAGAGTAACGAATGACGAGCCTAGTTGTAGTCTGACGAAGAAGAAGGGAGCTGGGGTTTTCAGAGGAGTGAGGAAGAAGGGGAGCTGGGGTTTTCAGGGAGTGAGGTGAGGAATTTGGGGTGCAGTGGAGCGAGCTGACGTGAGGTGGGTGGGAGCGAGGAGGAAGAAGAGCACCTAGGTTTTTTTTTGTGGGGGGGGGGGGGTGTTGGGTGTGGGTAGCGCCTTTTGAATTGATTTTACTATTTACTAGTGTGGATTGGCTGTTTTGTCTTGGGCCCAGAGAAACAATTACTACTAGTACAGTGGAGACACTCTACAGCTACCCAGAAAAACAATTACTACTAGTACAGTGGAGACACTCTACCGCTTCTGGCTCCTCCTAGGTCATTGAAACGTCTCCCTCTACTGAATGCCGTTATACTTTTGTTCACCGACATGCGGGCCATGCAGCTGAGCCCAAATGCCATCCACCAAATTAGCGAGCGCAGTATGCAAAGGAGAGTCACCCAGTCGTGCCGGCGATGAACGAGTCGTCGTATCACAAAACCCCACCTCCCCGCATCTAAGTTTGACGGACGAAGCAACCATCATTTCACTCCTCGCTGAATCCCCTTCTCCCTCACCGTCTTCAAGAAAGGCAACACTCGCATCGCGCCATCGTTCTTCTCTCCAACGAAGGGAAGGTAAGCGGATCCGTGATGTTGGTATATTTTCGTTCGAGAGAAAAAAAGAACTTTTGCAAAGCGATAACGATCCTCACTCTCTTTTTGTTTCATTGTCATTGCGATTGTGTTTTCCTTTCAAAGGGTCTCCTAGTATTCGTCGGTTTCATGATGGACCAAGGAGAACCGGCAAAGATCTGCCGATATTGGAGCAGACGCGGAGGCTGATCCCCACGAGACGAGAGAGCTCCAAGAAGATGGAGGCAACCACCGAGCCGACCCCAGATCGCTCACGGCCACTCTTGAGATGGTCAACGCCCGTTTGAGGTTACAGCCCCGTGGCACTGCAGGAGCAGTTTTCCCCTTCGAGGATGTGCCCCCCGCTGAGCTGCCCAAGGTGATTCCTTCTTTGCCGATCTCGATTGTGGTTTTTCATCTAAGTATGTGGTGATTTTTTAGAAAAGGAAGTATGTGGTGATTAATAATGCAAAATTTTATTAGCTTCGATGCCATGCTATACATAGTGGTTTAAATAACTTGTGGTTCTTATCTTTGAAAAGTAATTTAGAATTTGTTTCATTTCAATTAGAGCCACGATGCGACTAGGATTGTGTGGTTGTGCATGTCACTCACTATGAGGCGGACGACCTGAATATACGCCTTTGGGAAAACAGAGTTCTTAGGCTGTTGGATCCTGGAAGCCATTTGCGGTTATACCAATGAAGAGTTGTATTCCAGCCTCACCGTTGTCGGCGTGTTGTCGAGGTGTCTTGAAGCACAAGAAGTTCAAAGCTACTCCTTCGTTTGTGAGGCATCTTGTTCTTGTCAAGCTTACGCAGGAAGATGATGTGGCATGCCTCCACAAACAAGTTTATCAGTGGCAAGCCACAAGGTTGTCTTCATGAAGGTTCACAGGATTGAGCTGCTGCGGGACGTCCTCGATGATGTTCATGGCAAGGTCCGTCTTGTGTCCAGCCCAAATTAGATCGAGGCATGAAATAGTTGCCCCAGCTAGTGTTTAATAGTAGTTTGGATTGTGTCTAATTATCCGAACCTTGCCTGATATCGACCCCTCTGGGGCTAGTGCTCTGTTTGAATCCGTCTATGGGAACTGCTGCTACTTTTGTGTGCCCGTGAATCATGTGAGAACCATCGTAATTGTTGCTGAAACAGATGCGTCCTCACTAGTTTTTTCATGAATATGGCATGGTAAGACATAAGTTGTCACGGTTTATCAATACGAGTAGTGTGTGTTTTGATGAAATAGAGCACTGCTTCGAGAACCGTATTGCCGACGTATACATAAGTACTTGTAAACACTATTGGTGCTACCCCACTTGTAAGCAGTTGTGCAAAACACGGCACATTGGCTCAGCTCGCTTCAACACTAGGCTATCGACCAACTAACAATCAACAATCTGTCATCGACATATAAGCAACTACTATGTATCTTGTTACGATGGTTCATGCAGTTAATTGAGGCCACAATGTAATAAATTCCAAACGTTCACACGCTAGTCCAGCGCTCATGTGGAACACTCACAATTAAACTCGTCTTCATAAAAATCTTGAAAAGCATAAGTTAAGCAATTTTATACATCTCAATGATTCATCGAACATAACAAACATATACTAGTTCACAGCAAAAGACAAAGTTGTGAGAAGGTTTACAAATCAAGAAAAAACAAGCAAGGCTTCTCTGAGCAAAGGGCCTCCCGGCAGGCTTAAATTTCCTGGAGTTCACTCTGGTTTTTTCTTGTTGCCACCATTCAGGGTTAGGTTCTCTCATTCCATAATAACCAGTTATAATTGTGGTCTCAGCTGGAATGCTGAACTGAACCATGCAGTGTACTGACCAGCTATCTTGTGCATTCCACTAAATTTAAGCACCGCTATTTGCAGAAATAAGCAGACCACAATGCCTCTTGTCCGCGCACCTGTCCAAAAAACCGCCGTGCAGCCGTGCCAGCTAGTTACCGGTCCATGGATGAACTGGTAGAAAGTGCATTCCGGACTAGGATGCAGTTGTTTTCGCTCGTCCCAGCACTGCAATCAGGAAGTAAAACGTACGAATCAACTTCTTTTAGATTGCGTTGGTCATTCTACCTTAGTTACTACCAATATAGGGATACCTTGAAGACGGGAGGTTAGACGACGGCAACGAGGGATAGCCATCTCATTTTGCGCGGTTGTACTAAAACTGAGGTGTGTGCTTTTGATTACGCGGATAGAAACGATATGAAGACAGACATCCCGAAACGATATGGAGACAGACATCCCTGTTTGCGCAAATACGAAATACGGTTATTTAAACAGTGACACATATTACTACTTTCCCCCGTTTCCTCTTAGAACCAAGTCCTAGATTCATGCTACAACTTTTCCACTTTCTTCCCTGTTTGAACCAACGCTTTGAGTTCACTGTATGAACTAGCTTTACTTCTAATAATAGTAGAAGTCTAGGTGGCTTTGTAACAGCGGACGGAAGTAGAAAAGGATCCACACAAAGGGGGAAGAGCTGGGGCAGTAGAGCAAGGCAGGTTTCGAAGGAATATATACCCGAGGGTCGTCGGCATGTGGCAAAGACGGCGTCGGGAGGCCGCATCTTGGCCACAATACCGCAGGGAGGAAGAAGGGGTCGGAGGCCCTCCCGAGCCGGCGCTCTCTCGGAGAGAACGGCACGGCCATCGATCGGGACGCGCAGGTAGCCGTTGGTCTCCTCCCTCGCCGCCGACGACAACGTGAACGACGCACCTACACCCCTGCCCCGTCGAGGTTGTCCGGCCGGATTTATGACCAGCCGTGAGCTGAGAGAGAGAGTGTGGCCACCTATGTCTTGCTTAGATCTGGAGAGCATGAGAGAGTGAACGAGAGGAACCCTAGTAAAGCAGGAACTATGGCTCCTGCTTTTATATACAGTGGAGTTATTTTGTTGTACCGGCTTCAAAGAAATGCGCTCTACGTGTACCCACGAGTGGGTGTGAGAGAACTAGTGCGTGCGTGCACCGCTTCTCTTCGTGAGAGTACAATATATACTATGCCCAAAGAACGTTCGCGGCAAGAGTAATAGTATAAGTGTGTGACGTGTGAGCTAAAATAAAATGTGCACGCCGTCTTTTGTTTTTTAGAAGTTCTGAGGGTAGGGTGTGAAGAGCACATATGTGCATGACGTCTACCTGCAGATAGAGGATGGGTGCGACGTGCGAGTCTGCGAGAGGACTCGGGAGAGTCGTGACTCGTGAGGGTGCGTGTGCGTGAGAGAGAGGGGGGCACGTATCAATGCAATGCATGTGTCCGTAAATCATTATCCGACAAACGTTCGCCACAAGCCTTTTCCCGATTTAGCGCCGTAGAACCGTTAGATCGGCATCCCATAGTGTCAGTTTGCCATGTCATTTAACAGAACAGCCACTCCTCCTACACACAAATCTTCCACGTGAGTGTTAGCAACTGCCGTATGCTCCCTCCGTTCCGAAATGCAGTGCATATAGCTTTATTGAAAATTAGAACCTCGCAAACTTTTACCGAGTTTTCGTGTACCAAATTGCACATGTAGAATACCCTATATATATCATTTCATTCATCTTCGATAGGTAACTATAAAGATGGGTGAGGAGTCTACAAAGAAAGACCATCGTATCACCCGCAACAATTTCAACCATCCTTTAGTGTCGAGGAATATCATAGGAACTCTATATGATATGATTTTTATAGGATTTTTTTCCTTTAGAGCCAATTGGTTCATAGGAATAGATTCATATACTCTACATTTCAAAGGAAATAAACATGATATCATTTCTATAGCTTTAGAGCCACTTGGTTCATATGAATGGATTCCTATACTCCTTAATTTCAAAGGAAAATAAACATTAATGTATATTCAATAGAAAAGTTCCTATGATATGAACCAAATTACATCTCTTTACTAATCCCTCCTCATAGGAATTGAGATACATGTCATCTCTAGATTCAATAGAAAAGTTCCTATGATGTGAACCAAATGACATCTCTTTTCAATCCCTACTCATAGGAATTGAGATGCTCCATGTCATCTCTTTCCTACAACTTCCATGTATGCATCTTCTATTCCTAAATAGATAGTACAACCCACTAGTAGCTTTTTTCCAAAACATGCAACTATGGCACAAGAACTATATAGTGTGCCAATAACTTTGGAAGATGGTCGCTGGATGAAGCTAACCCGACAATGCAGAGATGGGCAAATCCGAGCACTACTGGCAGTTGGATATCATCAACATTCCACCAGATCTGCCACGTGTACAATTTAGAAGACTCCATGGTTGAACTTAAGCACTTCTCCTTTGTTCTAGAATCTTTTGTATCATAATTGATTATTTTTTTCTAAATGAATTGCCATTATTGGTTTTTTACTTTATGATTTACAATGCACAACCCCATGAATCTTAACATTTTTATAAAACTAATTGATTTTGAATGAGATGAACTATAAGAACTAAACGAACATCTACATCATGCATATATGACTCAAAGCTTTACATGCTATAGTGTGTATTTATTCATAATTTGGTTTCGAAATCTCATGCGTTCAATACATGTGTACCTTACTAGTTTTGAGTAGAGTAGCAAATTTCATGCGGCCCGGGTATATCAAAATGCAGGGCCCATGCATCATTGCCTTCGGTCGAACCCACGTCCACAATTTTTTGTACGTGCTATATCTACACTGGTCCCCGAACCCAAAATGCTGCCTCGTTCCCGTAAAACCAAGTGGCCCACACATATTTAAGGCGTCGACTCGGACCCGTTTACTATGACGTGGTCCCGCATGCCGTAGTACTCCTACAAACCCTACCGCCGCACTCATCATCGGTTTTCTTCAAGAGGACGAGGGAGAAGCCGATTTGTAGTGGAGGCGCTTTCAAAAAAAAGGATCTGTAGTGGAGACCCCTACCCTAGGGTGCCCTAGGTAGCTGCCGCACGCATCATTGTTTTCTCTTTTCTTTATGCTCTTGCGCGCTAGAGTGAAATGATGGTTGCTTCGTTCGTCTAGCTTAATGCGGGAAAGGTGGGGCTTTGTGATTTGACCCCTCATCGCTCATTTTCTACTACTACGGCGCTACGACCGGGGTGCCTCCAATTCCAACCGCTGCATCGAACTGTAATTTGGTGCATCGCACGTGGAACAAGACGGTGGATGAGCCACATGTCTGCCAAAGGGGTCCTGTTAAGTGTGTCGCCATTTCTTGTGCGGACTGACCCTGCTTGAGTTGCTACGCCAACACGACAGGAGCAGCCTACCACTTGGTTTTGCTCCTTGGTGAATCCCGACTATATTGATCTAAAATGATACGTGCTGAACTACCCTCTCCGTCTCGGTTTTTTATTTGTAGGCGTCTCGGTTTATAGGGCCTGCACGTAGTTCTAGGTCATCCATTTGACTAACTAAATATGAGTTACTATGTCACAAAAAGTATATCATTGGATTCTTATTGGTTGATATGTGAAGAAACAAGAAACGAGGTAGAAGTTAATGCACCGCGGCTTAGTATTGTGGGATTATTTGGTTTTCGTAAGATGACGTGTGAGGGAGTCCTGGACTAGGGGGTGTCCGGATAGCCAAACTATCATCATGGCCGGACTCCAAGACTATGAAGATACAAGATTGAAGACTTCGTCCCGTGTCCGGATGGGACTTTGCTTGGCGTGGAAGGCAAGCTTGGCGATACGGATATGTAGATCTCCTACCATTGTAACCGACTCTGTGTAACCCTAACCTATCCGGTGTCTATATAAACCGGAGGGTTTTAGTCCGTGGGGCTAACAACAATCATACCATAGGCTAGCTTCTAGGGTTTAGCCTCCTTGATCTCGTGGTAGATCTACTCTTGTACTACCCATATCATCAATATTAATCAAGCAGGAGTAGGGTATTACCTCCATCGAGAGGGCCCCAACATGGGTAAAAACATCGTGTCCCTTGTCTCCTATTACCATCCGCCTAGACGCACGATTCGGGACCCCTACCGAGATCCGCCGGTTTTGATACCGACATTGGTGCTTTCATTGAGAGTTCCTGCGTGTCGCCACCGATAGGCCCGATGGCTCCTTCAATCATCAACTTCGACGTGGTCCAGGGTGTGACTTTTCTCCCGGACAGATCTTCGTGATTCGGCGGCTTTGCATCGGGCTAATTCGCTGGCCATCCGGAGCAGATCGAAGCTACGCCCCTGCCATCGTGTCAGATTTGGAAGTTTGAACTATATGGCCGATGTCCGCGGAGACTTGATCTTCGACGGATTCGAGCCACAGCCGAGCGTGCCGCACTGTCTCGATGGGTATGATCTAGCTCTGCCGCCGAACAGTGCCCTGGAGGCCGCACCAGCGTCCGCTCCGACCCTTAAACCGGAGCCGGATTCCTCGATCGAGGACGAGTGGTTGGACGCCGCCTCGGGGGCTACGATCTCTACGGCGATTGAGCCGAACTCCATCCCTGTCCTTTGCGAAGACCTTGACTCCAGGGTGCCGGATTCCTCTCCGGACTCCGAACCCTCCGTGCCCCTGCCAATCGAATCCGATCGAGCGCCGGTCATGGAGTTCACTGCCGCGGACATCTTTTAGCACTCGCCCTTTGGCGACATCCTGAATTCACTAAAGTCTCTCTTTATTCGGAGAGCCATGGCGGACTACGGTCAGAAGGTTGGGATGCGACGACGAAGAAATTCAACGCCCACCCACCACCCACTTAGAGCCATCGCCGAAAGCTTACACGACGTGCTCGATTTCGACTCAAGACATCGACGGTATGGACGACGATGTAGGAGACAACAATGAACCAGTGCCTATAGGATGCTGGAGAACCACCTCATCCCATGATGTATACATGGTGGATACACCTAAAGGAAATGAAGACGAGGAACAACGGGGCGCCACGAAGGATTAATCCCTCGGCAGTCAAAAGCGGCAACGTAACGCCAACCAAGTCCCGCCAACAAAGACCCAGCCATAGAGCAGGGCGAACCGGTGGACGACGAACATGCTATCGAGCAATCATCCGAACAAGACAACTTGGATAAACAACCCGTCCCCGGCGAAGACAACAGTCCAGACGATCTCACGCCGGACAAATTGTTGGAGCAGAATAACCTCCACAAAAGGCTCGTCACCACTGCGCGTAGCCTGAAAAATAAGAAGCGGAAGCTCAAAACAGCGGAAGATGCACTCAGAATCAGATGGAGCAGAGTATTCAACACCGCAGACAAATACGACGACAGTCGCCGAACAAAGAGCTACCCAAAGAGAAAACTACTGCCCGAATTTGATGAGGAGGCCATAGAGCCCCCACAATTAAAAAGTAAGAAGGCCACCCGGTCGGATGGACGACCCCACGGCAAAAAGAAAGCGGCAAATGGCGCCGCACACAAGCCGGTACGCGATCCGCATAAGGATTCACATCAAAAGGATGGCCCAGTTAGGTCCGTCGATGGGCCGAGAAAGCAAGCTCTTCAAAGCAATGCAACACGCCAAATATCCGAACATCACGGCACACCCAAATACAGGGGCACCGCACATCCCCTATGTTTCACCGATGAGGTGCTGGATCATGAATTTCCAGCGGGATTCAAACCCGTAAACATAGAGGCATACGACGGAACAACAGACCCTGGAGTCTGGATTGAGGATTACATCCTCCACACACACATGGCTAGAGGAGATGATCTCCACGCCATAAAATACTTACCCCTCAAACTCAAAGGGCCAGCTCGGCATTGGCTTAAAAGCCTCCCCGAAAATACCATTGGAAGCTCGGAAGAGCTCGAGGATGCGTTTTGGGCAAATTTTCAGGGGACCTATGTCCGCCCTCCGGATGCGCAGCGATCTAAGTCACATAACTCAACAGCCCGAGAGTCAGCCCGAAATTCGGAATAGGTTCCTTACTAAAAGAACCAAATAGTCGATTGTCCGGACGCCAAGCCTTAGCAGCCTTCAAACACAACGTCCGAGACGAATGGCTCGCCAGACACCTCGCCAAGAAAAGCCAAGAACAATGGCCGCATTAACAAGCCTCATGACCCGCTTTTGCGAGAGAGGATAGCTGGCTAGCAAGATGCAGCACCAGCGACCCAAGTACATCCAAATCAGGGATGGAAAGGGAAACCACGGCGCAACAAGGACCAGCGCCCGATTAAAGGAACAGTCAAAAGAGCGCTGGCGATCAACGCCGGATTCAAAAGCTCACGGCAGAACAATAAAAACTGCCCTTAAGGACAATAGCGATGAGCTATCCAACTTAAACAAAATCTTGGACAAGATATGTCAAATCCACAAGACTCCGGGAGGCCTGCAAACCATACCCACGAAATTGTTGGGTCTTCAAACAGTCCGCAGACTCAACGCCCGAACACAAGGGGCTCGACACACCAAGTGAAGATGATGACGAGCACCACCAAAGAGAGCCCCGAAAACAAAAGAATTTCCCACAAGAAGTTAAAACAGTAAACTCACTTCACGTGATAAAAGGAAAAAACAGAGCGGCGCCCATTAAGACGCGTGCCGCACATACTACCCTAGCGGAGTACCAACACTGGTTGTCAAAACCAATCACCTTCGACCATCAGGACTACTCCGAAAGTATCCGGAACGCAGGATGGACCGCCTTGATATTGGATCCTATAATCGACGGATTCCAATTTACACAAGTCCTCATGGATGGTGGCAGTGACATAAACCTGATATATCAGGACACAATCTGCAGGATGGGGATAGGCCCAACCAAAATTCGCCGTAGCAACACATCCTTTAAAGGAGTAATGCCAGGCCCATATGCCCATTGTACGGGCTCCATACTGCTAGAAGTTGTGTTCGGTTCATCCGACAACTTCCGTCGCGAAAAGTTAATCTTCCATATCGCCGCGTTTAAAAGTAGCCATCAAGCACTATTGGGACGCGAAGCTTTCGCCCGCTTTAACGCAATACCACATTATGCATCTCTTACACTTAAAATGCCCGATCCACGCGGCATCATCTCATTAAAAGGGAGTATTAAGTGTTACTCGAGCACGGAGGAACGTGAGACTGCCTTGACAGCCCCACACCTATCCGGCTACGCTAGTCAAAGAACCTGAATAGGTCATTCAAACACCGGACACGGCTAGACGTGTCCGGCGCCTACTAGCGGCATGCCCCCATACAAGGGGCTGCATGCATGTACAACAAGAGACAATAAAGCTCAATTTTATTCACTTCTTCGAATCGTACTCTGTTTATTTAATATAAAGTACATCTTTCGCACGATCTTTTTTCGTTCAAACTAAGTTCCTCTCTTTTACAGATGAACAACGTGCTACACCCGTCCAGGATACGGCACAACGGAGACACAGGCGCAGACATGCAGTAGGGACCCGTTGCAAGGATTCTTTTCAGATTAAGACCCTGCGTAAACCTTTTTTACTGTCTCTTGTTGATATACATCTCCCGGTTTCTTACTATAACCGAGGAGGAGGCTGGCGTTTTGGTATTGGCGCACCAGAATTTTTATGCGTGCACTGGACACGAGGGCTTAGGGCATTATTCTGCCTGTTTTATAAAGACCGAATACCTTAGGGAGTGTTCGCGTCTCGAGTTAGGCCTTATATGCATCAGCTCGAATCATGTCTTTGGTCAAATGTTGGGTTTGCCCGGCTCCTGTGTTTTGCTTCCTTACGTTCCGTTCTATCGGCTAACACGGCACCAAGAGAACTATGCGATTGTGCCCGGTTCGCCAAAGAGCACCTTAGTAGAGAAAGCGGCCGGTGATCTGTCATGATATAGCGAGACTGGTCAACCACTCGATGACTCACCGAATGTTTAGAATTCCTCCGCATTAACGAAGGACCGTTTTTGGTCAGGCACATACGCACCGAATTCGGAGAGTGCGGTGCCCTGTGGGCTATATAGTAGCCCCACCCTCGAACTCCTATGGCTAAGTGAAAGTGATAAAGCATTATAGTCCGGTTGCCTAGTTTGCTATGCTACTACCTCCTTAACAGGACCAAGACGTTGGATTAAGTGTGAAAAGCGCCTTCTTTGCAAACACCCCGCACTATGTGCGTGGGGGATGAAACCAAGGACTGCCATCTTTCAAAGTTATATATACATATACATCAACAGCCCTTACAGGGAGTAGTTTACTACTTGAACGCACAAGTATAAAAAGCTCTTATATTTTATTGAAACATTGTTTTCACAAATCATACATGTCATTTAAACATAATATCCTTTGAGCACTGCGTCTCTATTAAACGAGCGCCCTGCAGGACTTCCTCAAAATAGTGCTCGGCGGTACTTGGCTTCGTCCGAATCTTGGGATGCAACGTCGGTGGCCTTCATCTCCGCCCAATGTCTTGACACGGGCGAGCCATCCGCGCTCCCTCAATACACGCCGACCGCTTTATTGCGTCGATCTGCTGTACCGCACTAAGTAATCGCTGCACTAAACCAAAATAACTCTTGGTTTGGTCCGCCTGGCCACAAATGAGTCATGACATGCTTCATGGCAAGTCCGGATAATCGATTCAGCTCGCCCATTCGCCAACCGATCGGTCAACGGAAGAGGACGCCCGGGACTATGGAATTGCGACCAATATAGCTCTTCCCTTCGTGCCCCTTCGCCCTCGGAAGTGCTCAATCGCGTCCGGCGCTTCGTCGCTAAGTCCGATAAGCATCCTCCGAACTCCACAACTTGTCCAACGAGCATACTTGGATCCGTATATTTCCTCCGCAGCGAAATGGTTTTCCAGCCGCAATAGCCCGGCCTGACTCAGCTCCTCCTTGGCCGCTCTCAAAGCGGAACGGGCATCATTGGATTCGGCGGTGGCCTTTTTCAGGCTCTGTTGCTCCGCTTGACGTTCTTTTTCAAGAACCTCGCAGCGGTCGGTAGTATTCTTCAATTTTCTGGCCATATCGGCCATTTCCTCTTTGCTTCAGCAGTGAGCAGCCCGTTCGGCTTCTAGCTCTTCGCCCGCCCTTAAGGCGGCCGCATTACTATTTCTGGCTTGCTCTTTCGCTCGGGCGAGTTCCGCCCGCAGCTCCTCCACAGCAGCGACAACATCTGCATTAAGCATACAAGTAGTAAGGCATGGGCGTCAAGCTCCCTTACCAGGTGTCCGCATAGAAGTCGCATACCTTGTGACTCGTCAAACCGTTTATTGACCAGCGCGATGTCCGCATCCGCCTTGTCAAGTTGACGCTTTAGTTCGGCATATTCATCAGTCCGGCCGGCCACCGGACGCCCCGCCACCTATTCAGGAGTGGCGATATGTTATAACTGAGATTTTGATCCTCGGCACGCTGTCTATTTTGACAACATACCGAGTCTCAGGGGCTACTATCTATACAGGGCGCATTCTACATGCATAACTGTCAGAAGGTACATCATTTTTGCGTACCTCGAACCCCGTCAGTAAGCTTCTGACGGCTTCATGCAATCCGCTCTCCGCGGATGCAATTCTTACAATCACCGTACCCATTAGCACACGGTGATCCTCTCGAGATAACCGCTTCGCCGAGCAGATCCTTCACTCCTCCGACCGCACACCACTTGGCGCGGACCTTCCGGCCCGCCCGGACTTGGGGAACCATCCGCGACGACACCTCGTGGTCGTCCCGCCTCGCATGAGGGTGCGGCAGTGGAGGCGTTTAGCTCTCCATCATCTCCGGAAGAAGATCCCCCGAAGAAGAGCTTTGCTGAGAAGGGCTGAGATCCAAACTACAAGGTACAATTTTGGTTATCTTCAGAAATAAATAGAGGGATGTTCCTTACTTACAAAACCCCTTCTTTTTTACTTACGGCTCGCTGGAGAGCTGATCCCGTTGGGGAAACAGTGCGGCTGGGTTACTTCCCAACGCCGGACTCTCTGACGAAGATTTCTTTCCCCTCTTTGAGGCCTTGACCTCCGGATCTTCCGAAGCGGTCCTCTTCTCTCCTTGGATGGTGGGACCTTTGATCCCTCCTTCCTCGAAGGTCTCCTTCATGGAGGCAGTTGCTTCCCCGCTCCCCCCTTCACCTTCTTTAAAAGGCACGGCCTTCAACATCTTGGTCAGCATGGGATCTGGCATGGTCTCTGGGAGGGGAGCCGGACACCTTATCAGCTTTGCCTTCGCTATCCACTCCTGTTCAAGAAACAGCTCCTTCAAGGGCAAGTTTACGATAAATGAACGGACAGCCTGTCCGGGTACAGGACTACTTACTTGAGTATCTGGGCGATTGCAGCTCAGTCCCGCGTCCTCAGTCAGGTCCGGACACTTCTCTTGTGATCCGAAGAACAGTTTATACATCTCCACGGGCGTCGTACCCATAAAATTTTGGAGAGCTCGTGGTCCCTCAGGATTAAATTCCCACAGGCGGAGGGGGCGACGTTTGCAGGGAAGAAGGCGTCGAATCAACATAACTTGCGCCACTACAACCAGATTGATCTCTCTTTCTTGGAGGTCTCGAATACGGCCCTGCAACAAAGGAACGTCCTTGGACGGCCCCCAGTCGAGCCCCTTGTTGACCCATGACGACAGCCGCTGTGGTGGACCTGAGCGGAAGGCGGGAAGCGCCACCCATTTGGTGCCCCTGGGAGCGGTGATATAAAACCACTCCCGTTGCCACAAACCAAGCTCCTCTTGAAAAGAGCCCTCGGGCCACGGAGCATCAGCGCATTTTCTTATGACCGCCCCTCCGCACTCTGCTTGTTGCCCCTCGATCATCTTTGGCTCCACCTTGAAGGTCTTGAGACACAATCCAAAGTGAGGGGTAATATGGAGGAAGGCCTCACATACGACAATGAATGACGAGATATGGAGGATGGACTCTGTATTCAAGTCATGGAAATCCAGCCCATAATAAAACATGAGCCCCGCACAAAGGGATCCATCGGAAGCCTTGAACCCGAAGGAAGTGAGACACTGAACATAGCGTTCTCGCCGGGCTCGGGAGTGGGAATGACCTGCCCTGGAGCAGGCAGCCTATGCGAAATCTCGCTGGTTAGATACCTGGCGTCTCGCAGCTTTAGCACATCTTCTTCTGTGACGGAAGAAGACATCCATCGGCCGTGCTCGTCGGAGCCGGACATCGTCGAAGGTCCGAAGCACCTAAATCTGAAGCTTTGGGTGTTAGAACTCGAAGCGCGAGGCGAACTCGATGGAGGGTGTAAAAAAGAAGAGGGCCTTGGTCTCATTATAAAGAGGTTGAATACCAAGAGCCCTCCCCGTGGTCGATTAGGACTCGCCTCTGATAGAGGAGGCGTGCCAATGGGCACGGTTGGGTTACCCACGTCTGTATTGATGAGAATCCCGGGATAAGGGGGGCACGATCTATGCTTTGATAAAGACATGCCAAGGAAACCGCCTCGCTAAATGCGCTAAGGTGGAACAGTAAAAAACGATTCATATAAAGGCCTGGCCGTGGTGTGATGTCACACCGCGGAATACGTCAGCAGATCTGTGCAAAAAGTTATTCTCTCTACGATGGTATGTGGAACTTGTTTTGCAGAGCGGACACTATCCTTGTGTTCAAAACCTTCTATGAAGTATTCAGAGGAGAATCCGCCTTGCAATGCGAAGACAATATGCGCCGGACTCGTCGTCATTGAAGCCTGGTTCGAGGGCTCTTGAGGAGTCTGGACTAGGGGTGTCGAGATAGCGAACTATCATCACGGCGGACTCCAAGACTATGAAGATACAAGATTGAAGACTTCGTCCCGTGTCCGGATGGGACTTTGCTTGGCGTGGAAGGCAAGCTTGGCGATACGGATATGTAGATCTCCTACCATTGTAACCGACTCTGTGTAACCCTAACCTATCCGGTGTCTATATAAACCGGAGAGTTTTGTCCGTAGGACGAACAACAATCATACCATAGGCTAGCTTCTAGGGTTTAGCCTCCTTGATCTCGTGGTAGATCTACTCTTGTACTACCCATATCATCAATATTAATCAAGCAGGAGTAGGATATTTCCTCCATCGAGAGGGCCCAAACCTGGGTAAAAACATCGTGTCCCTTGTCTCCTGTTACCATCCGCCTAGACGCACAGTTCGGGACCCCCTACCCGAGATCCGCCGGTTTTGACACCGACAACGTGCGTTTGGTTGCAAGGGTGGTCATGAATGGGTTGGGATCTTTCATAAAATAGACATGTTTGGTTATAAAGCACATGAATGGTTCGAGTCAAAAAAAGATAATATGCCTTGAAGATGCTGAACCATTCCACCCAACCAAATCGGTCGAATCAAATGGCCACCCTTTGCATGCATGACTATGTGAGCATGACTGGTGGTCCCGTCTTAAATAATTAGCTCATCTCTTATATTCAGCCGAACACATTAATTGAATGGTTCAATCCCAAAAAAATTGAATGGTCCCAATCCATTCATACGATACCTTCAACCAAACGCATCCGACGGAGGGAGTAGTTGTATTTAAAAGTCGAGGGCGGGGCTTTTCCTGCGCGGTAGGCGGGGCAGTTCCGCCTAGTCGGTTCGACAGAGACGCGAGAAGACGAGAGAGTAGGCTGCTGCAAACGTAGGGCTGTGTGATTTGACAGCGAGTTACTGTTGGACAGGTGGGGCCCCGTGATTTGACTTGCCATTATCATTTTAACTGCGGCGCTACGGCCGGCGTGAGTCTCCCGATTCCTGACCACCTCCATACAGGTGACTCTCCCAATGCTCCACCATGTAGTAGTAGAGGCTGGCTCTTTCATGAGAGCCCACTTCTCCACTTTTTCCTTGCCTCTATTTCCTCCACATATGCAAAAATGCCATGTAAAGCGCACTATTGTACTTACTTGCTCCTACAGGTGCTTAAGCTTGCCACATAGGCATAAAGTCTGATGTGGCAAGTTAATCAAGAAGAGAGAGACTAGTTTTGTGACCCAAGGAAGAAACAGTGCTAAGCGCGTGTACCTAGGTGAAAAGACAATTTTCAGTCTATAGCTAATTAAATGAAGCAAACTTAGCAACACCATTTCATTGGAAGAGGTCACTCCTTGGCAAATGCAATAAATACTAGTACTCCCTGTGTCCCATTATATAAGAATGTTTTTGACACTACACTAGCTAGTGTAAAAAACGTCTTATATTATGGGACGGAGGGAGTACGAAGAAAGAGATAGAGAGGAGTAAAAAAATACACTTATAGCCAACCTTGTTGTAGTATGAGTGACTAAGTGATGACTATGTATGACATGCCAACATCAGATAGCCTACCGCACCGTGTTAAATCTCCAAGGGCGCGACCACGCGAACGACGTGACGGTCGTGGTAGGCGCGACCATGATACGGGCTGCTGGCAGCCCTTGGATCTGAGATCAAATGGTCGCATGCTAAGTTGCTGAAAAATTTAAGAATAACCCTCCAGGATAGGATATTCACCCATAGGTCTAGAATAACGCCATGCAACCGTTCGATCTTAGATCCAAGGGCTCTCGAAAGCCCGTATCATGGGAGAATGGAAAGCCACTACCCTGTTGTTCGCACGCTGGCAGTTCGCTCCTACTCTTTCCCGCACGTCCTTTAATACTACGGTGGTTCGCTCCTAGTCGTCCCGTCCATTCACATAACGGCAGTTCCACTAATCCTAACCCTCCTCCCAAATCCATGGCATCCCAAATCTCCCCGATCGGCGGTGAGTACAAGGTTAGAACCATCACCGGCGATGAGTTCGACGTCATCTACACCCGTACTTCCGCGACGGTGAAAGGATGCCTTTCTCGCTTCAGACGCATGTTCGAAAACTCACATGATGAGTGGGTCGCTGGGCTAGATGTTGAGTACACCACAGTCGTGGGACAAGAGAAGGATCTAAAGGACAAAGAGAGGAAGAAGACCGCCGTGATCCAGGTTTGCGTACATAACGTTTGCTTGGTCTACCACATATGCCATGCCGATGTTGAGTGCCAGGATTTTAAGAACTTCCTCGAGGACAAAACAGTCAAATTCGTTACTGTAGACTTTAAGAACGACAAAGAAGTCCTGCGTCGGATAGGCCTCGTTGTAGGCAACCCCTTCGACCTCCAGAAGAATCGGCTGGTGCCCTCTCGTCAGCCCTCAATGCTGACCTGGCAGAGCCATGGTTCATCCTTCGCATCGCAAACCGGAGAAACCTCATTACACGTTTCATCGTCATGCATGGCAGCAGAATGTACTAGATATAGACCACATCCACTACGCTGCAATGGATGGCTACCTTTGTTTCAATATCTACAAGGGTTGGATGAAGAGCAACAGCCAAGTTGGCGGTTCAAGCAAAGAAGTATCGGCCAAGAGGAAGAGGGACAAGGACGAAGTCGAGGACGTGGATGAGGACTCCGAGTAACGTGGCAATGTCGTTGCTCATGGCGGTTCTAAACTTCTAATGCAGGTTCTCGGATTAGTTGCATAGTTTAATTTCGGTGTGCTTAGTTTAATTTGAGGGGTGTGTTATCTTTGAGCCCCAGCAGAACTATGTTATGTTTCTTCTCGTTACTTTAACTCTTCAGTATGTACATACTAGTACTAGTATTTCTTTAATAGAATTTATCACCCCAATTAAGCACGTTCTAGCTTTTTTAATAGTACTATATGCATAATTTGGCGACAAGCGCTCTCTATATGTACCACCTTTTTTTAAAATTTCAATTTTTGCTCCATGGCGCAATCCATCGATAGTGGAGTACTACTGTACAAAAGTATACATTTTTTAAAAGGCTAGCGTACTGTTCATCACATATATATATAGCTAGTTAAATTCTCAACCTAGAACGACGTGCATGCCATGTAGTAAACCGATCCGGAGAAAGTATAGTAAAAATGAGGTGATTTTACCCAACGATCGGCGGGGAGCATGGCTCATCATGCGGTCCCACGTGTCATGATGTACCAAGGCGATCGCGTGTCCCTCTTGAGGCGAAGCAATACTAGTACGTGGTTTAAGATGATGTCGAACCGAAGTGTGAAATAATAGTTGCTTCGTCCGTCTGGGAAGGTGCGGCATTGTGATTTCATGTCTCATTGCTCATTACTAACACTGGGCCAGTACGAGTGGGTGCGTCCCCCCTGCTGTTCTGCACTGTTATTTGGCGCTTGACACATCGACCCGGTTGCTATATGTCCCACATGTCGGTGACATGAAGTACAGAATTCATAAAAGGGAGCGTCGACGGAGGAGTATAGTACAAAATTCATGAAAGGGAGCGACTTAGTTTTGGAAAAATCTGTTTTTACGGAGTACGTACCCACTAGGGTTTATAGGGCTCATCTCAAAACATTTGTTTTTCCGTTTGATAAGTCTCAATTCTAGTACTATACTAGTAGTAGTACCATTACATGTTGGATTTCAAGGTGCGTTAGATCACCCGAAGCAAGCAGTGTCAAGAGGAAACTAACCAATGCATGTACAAGTTCATGGAAATTTAGTGATCATTCATGCATTCGTTCTAATTAATGCCTCGGTAAACATAACTTCTTGAGAAAAACGAGCGTACTGTGCAAACTACGAAATTAATTCGACCACTCACCGTCTACCTTGGTTGGAGAGATTTTGAAATTGAGCCATAAACTGGAAAGGAGGGATTAGTAACTTTTGTCTCGATTACTATTTGTGGCCTTGTATAGATGCAAAATGTATTTTTATAGTGGCCTTTTATAAGTAAATAGAGGAGTACTAACCAAAGTACGTAGTAGGGACGAGGAGTAAACGGAGGGAGTAGTAAAATTTTCTCCTCGTCTTGAGCCACCGCACGTGGGCGAGGAGGCGGGCGTAAAGGCGCAGTGAGTACTCCAGCTTCACCTCATCCTGTGAGCCACCGCGCCTGTGGGCGGGGAGACGGCGTACTAAGCAAGTTTCTCCTCGCTTCTGAGTTGACGGGACACATCAAAAGTACTCCGGTGTATAGAGCCTTGCCTCTAAGGTAGGCCCCACATGGTTTGCCTCTTTTTTTAATTTAACGTAACGCGTCAAGTCGCAATTTGTTTGTTCACCCGTGGTAGACGATCCTCCATCCACCAAGTGGACAACCAGTACACGTGCCAAATTACCACGTGGGCTGCCTTTTTCATACAGAAATGAGCTCCACCGTGTACCCGTGCGGGTGTGGTTGGGAAAGAGACGGGAGTACGTGCGTCGTGCGTGCACCTCTTCTCTTCGTGCACGTCCCCCACCTACGTGGGTCAGGGTGTGTGTGAGAGAGATACAAACCTAGACATAATGCGCCGTCCATCCCCATGCCTCCGCCCAGTCCGACCACCAGTCACCACCACGATACCACGCCCCACTCCTCCTCACCTTATCTCTCATATTTCTCCCTCCATTTTATATACAAGGGGCCACTATCAAAATTACAATTTGCAGATATACAAGGCCACTAACACTAATCGATGCAATATTAATGGTGTTTGCCTCGTGGTACTAGCAAAGGAGGACATTAATTATCCCTTGCATGCATGCGGGAGTTTGTAAAAAAATGCATCTTGATGTTCCGTGCAATGCACGGGCATCTTGCTAGTCTATGAAAACAACACATGGCAAAATTCCACGGCGAACGAGGGATTTGAATCTGTTGGGAGGGGCTGTTTGGATCTTGCCCGGGGTAGCCAAAATATTGGCGACCCTTTTGTCCACCGGTGCCTTTGCCACCAATTAACGAGAAACGGCTCGGGTGCTCATGTTGTCATGTATCCTCCAACGCGCATGTTGGAGACGAGCTCGCACGAGCTGTGTTTTTTTGTCCCACAACGCCGCCCGAGCCGCCCGCAGACCGACCGGCGACCCGCAAATTACGCCATCCAACCGTCGCCGCACACATTATGACAGCAACTCAACCAACCGGACGAAATTCACGCAAACAAGTAGACAAACTGATACTCATTCACGCAATCACCGGAGTATTTCATATAAACAACGATGGAAATCATATAAAATACCGGATTTTCACACAAACATGACGGATTTCATTACATTCAAATGAACTACGCGGTGCTAGTTCTGGACAGCACAGGTATGTAATACATGGCCTAAATGGTCGCCCGCCGATCGATTTGTGTTCCTCATGTTCGGCAGCACGATCACCGGACTGCCGGGAGCCCCGGAGGTATATGCTTTAGCGCAAAGGACGGCCCGCTTCCCCACTGCCCAACTGATATCATTGGCTGGTGCCAAAGATGATGGTGGCCGGCACCGATTCGAGTTCATCACCGGCCACTACTTCGCCATGGCCGGCACCGGCTCGAGTTCATCCTAACATTGACCTCTTCCGTGGAGCCCATGAGGGGTCGACGAAGGTCCTCGCAACAAAAGGATCCGGCAAGACACCTGCTGTGTACGCCGGTGTCGCCTCCGTGGTGGCCTTCATGGGACCCAAGCGGCGGCGGCCTCCCGTGTTCTACTTCTCCTCGATGATGGCGGCGGACGCGGAGGCGCTGGCCACCGACTCGTCGCTCTCCGCGCACCCGGCTTCTGTCGCTGCTTGCATGGCACGGCCGCCGGCATGGGAGTCTCGGCCACAGAAACGGGAGATGCAGTACGAGGCGGAGGCGTGGACGGCAGCAACGACGCCCGTGCGCCGCTCCTCGTCGAGCTGGCCTGGAGCGGCGAGTTGCTGAACCGCGCGCTGGCTTGGGGCGGCAACTGGCTTCATCAGGCGAGGGGAGGGAGGTGAACGGCGAGCTGCATAGCTCGTATCCGGCGGGCTACCCAGCCGGCTTGGATGCGGAATAACTACTCTTCGTAAGCCATTATAAGAGTGGACAAAATGATGGAGGAGATAGGGGAGCGGCGGAGGTGTGCGATTCTTGGCCGGCGTTTGGCCTCGTTTAAATAGGAGATTAAATAAACGGCGGACGGGAGGAGCTCGGCCGGCGTTGCGTTTAACGCCGGCCCGGTCATGAACGGACGTGTGTCCAGAGTGGGTTTCTCGGCTTCCACACGGGCGGGTTTCATGGAGGCGTTTGAATGCGGCACGGAGGCGTGTTCAGCCAGGCGTGCCGCGAGTGGCACCCTCGACTCTGACCTAGGACACCGCGCCGTTCTTCCACTGACGTGTGGGCTCTTTGGGTGCATGGCCTGCATGTCGCTGACCCAACGCAGCGCTGGCGAGAGGAACCTTTGGTGGGCCAGGCGGTCGAAGCGGGCATTTCATAAACGCATGATTGTTCATTGAGTGTGACGTCATCTTTTTCATGTAGTTAAGCGTGTGTCTTGCGTCGTGTGCTGTGTGCATGCAGGCGTGCGAGTGTTGCGTGCGTGCAAGGATGCGTTTTAATGTTGCATGCATGGGTGCATACGTGCAAGGGTGCGTTTCAGTGTTGCATGCATGGGTGCGTACGTGCGTGTGTTTGTGAGTGCATGTCTACGTGTCAGTGTTGCACGCCAGCATGCGTTCGTGTGTACGTTATGTGTACGTGTCAGTGTTGCACGCCTACATGCGTGCGTGCATGTGTACGTGCGGGTTGAGGCTACACGTCAGTCGACTGACTTTTTCATCTCTGGTCATTAGATATTCCAGCCGTTGGATATGAAATCAAGGGCCTCCAGTTTATCATCAAACTCCACCCCCCCCCCCCCCCCGAGCCGCCACCACCACCGGCCGAACCGCCCGCCCCGCCGCCATGCGGCCGCCCGCCTCCCGAAACCACTCCCCACCGCGGTCCGCCGCCGCGCACCTTCGAGAGAGTGGGCCAGCATATATGATCTTGAGATTTTACGAAGTCACCATAGGTGCCTCGTAGTCAAGTGGAACGTCTCCTCCCACTGACGTACATCACCGGAAAATACTGAAATTAACACAAGATAAATGCGAGCACCGGGACTTTAACCTTGGTGGGCTCGAGAAACCACTGTCCTCTAACCATCCAACCACATATCGTATGTGGTGACAAATGTTAGCACGACAAAATGCATAACAAGATAAATGTTAGCACGACAAAATGTATGTGGTGACCTTGATGAGCTTATTCTGAAGTCCAGTGACCATATCGTGCTTTCGCTTCAAATACAATGACCGTAAGTGTCGTCAACAAAATACGGAGCACGCATCAAATGCAAAGTCCGTCAGTGTCATCAACAAAATATGGAGACGTATCGTGAGCTAGATACCGTTGTACTATTGTATATGCTTATTTTCTTAGTGGCCGATTGCGTGTGTGGTGTGGTGGGCACATCATTTCTAGTTGTGGTGGGTCAACATGAAGACTCATGGGTCGGTTCCATCCTGCGCCACATATAGGTTGGACCGAGGCGTGTTATCGGAGACCCATGTGGAGGACTCGGCGTACAACACGAAGCTACCAGAGTTGCGGAGGACTCTATCCCCACTGGTGATAAGCCGACTATATATGATTTGTAACCCTAGGCCCTTAGTATGTTATAAAAGCTTGGGGGCTAGTTCGTCGATAGTATACACACACGCACAATACCTGGTATTCACGTGTACTTTTACACACCCCTAACACTAATATACAGTACCAGGAGTAGGCTCTTTCTTCAACTGCAAGGGTCCGATCCGAACTAGGGTCAAACTTTGCCTCGTATTACCATCCAGCATAACAGCCAGGGATATCCTACCGAATGATATGATGAAATCATATCTGCCAACTACTATTAGAGAGGTGTGTCGGGGGGGGGGGCAATGTGTGCGAGAGAGGCCTAAAGATAATGTGCGTGCGGGAGACACGTAGGCACATATATGTGCGTATAGAGGGCTAGTAGAGACCGTGCATGTGTATATATGCATGTGAGAGAAATAGTGTTTTCCAACTGAGATTAGTGAAAAGAGTGGTACATAGTAGTCAGAAAGAGAGATAGAGAAACATAGAGAGCATGTGTGAGACACCCGACACCCCGAGAGAGATTGTGAGCATGTGTGAAAGAGAAATGCCGATGCATATAAAGTGTGTGCACTTATGCGTTAGATAGAGAGATATCTACGTGTAAAAGGCGGTTCTACGCATTAAATTAAAATATAAATGACATTATTATTTTTGGATGAGATCATGAATTTTGCAAAATTGCGTATGGACGAAAATCGGTCTATCAGACACCCATACTCTATTGAATTCTAGCATGTGCATGTGTTTATTTCATATTATCGATCCATAGAGTGAGAGCGGTTTGAAATACAGGCAATGGATGTTTTTGCAATTCATATATAAACATTAATTAGTGCACTCCATGTTGTTAGTGTGAAGCACTTTATACATTTGTCACTTGCATGGATACATTCCAAATTGCTAGCTACTGAAATAAAATACATGTCTAATTCAACATAAAGGGGTTTCAAGATTCAAATTCATAGGAAGTGCATTCATCTATTTGAACCCGAGATAATGGCATTTGTAAATCAGATGTAAAAGGGGGCATCAATCTTTGTTGTGAGTTTGAACATGGTATATATATATTCATACGCATATCTAACTTTTTTTTGCAACCAAGGAGATTATACCTGGAACCATGCATGAACTAAGGTAAGTTGCATATTTTTAATATATACTCGTGTAAAATGTATATTAAAATGTACACCCTCCATTCCAAAATAATCGTAGCTTTAGGATTTTCAAGAGTAAAGATTTGTGAAGTTTGACAAATCCTGAAAGTTCAGTTCAAGAGAACCAAAAACGTTAATGCTTCTGCTCCCAAATATTGAACGAAGCGCCAAATAGGCCTCTGGTCACCCGAAACCGCGCGAGACTAATGTTTTGGTGGTAGGAAATTACTGTCCTGACTCTGGCCCGTGTAGCCTATCGACCCGATGTCCAAAGGTCTAAACCGGGGTAGGTTTGTAACTTCACCAAGACACCAGTCTCAACCGCCTCCGAGAAGCATTCATACGCCGTGGGCGCCTAAACACCCATGCGCTCGGCCGAAATCTATCCCGCCCACATTTGGGATACCTGACATGACTGTCCTACCCCCAACCCGCAATGTGTCCGAAATTTTAGATGGGGGCAAAGTTTGTAACTTTCCCCAAATTTCAAACAAGCGCCTCTCAAACCGAAACATTGTTCCCCCTTAGTTCCCCGCCTCCCTCCGTTTCCCCATTCATACTCCGTGGGCGCGAAAACGCCCTCTCCACCAGCCGCGAAACCCCAACCTCCTCCGTCCTCCACCCCATAGCGGCCAATCCACCGCCGCCCTCCTCCATCACGCCGGAGCCGGTACCCCGACGTCGTCGTCCAACGCAACCGCAACCGCAACGCCCTCAAGGACTTAGCAGCTGAAGCCGAGGCAGAGCTGCCTCCACGACGCCGACGCCGACGTGCGCCGTAACAGAACCACTCCGACCACGCCATCCTGCGCCTCACTGCTGCGGCTCCACTGTCGCAACCGATCACCGCACTGGAGCTGTTCCCGCTACGCTGTTGTTCGCCACCTCAGATCTGCTTCCCCGCCGCCGACAAACGGCCACCGCACCAAACTCAACAACTTGGCCATGGGTTCGTCCAACGCTGCACCGTCCTCCACAACTTCTGGTTTCCGGCGAACAACAAGATCGTCAGAAAAACAGAAGGAGGACACAACACTGCCAGCAGAAAGAGGTACTCCTCTTCCCTTATTCGTGCAAATCTTACGTCTCCGCTCAAACCGTATTCATCCCACGAAAGAAACTAGTTGAGCGCTTCTTACTGTATCTTCTTCGTGATACTAAATGCACAAGGTTTCCTCCCATTACTATTTCACCTTTGCTAGAGGTCAAGAGCCGCTTTGGATTTCAATTCAGGTCGGTCGAACCGCAATTAAAGAAGAAGCACCCGCTTAGGCGCGCGGAGCACCTAGTACGCCTGTTCCCCGGGGAAGCGGCGCATCGGTGTCTATCATAGGGGTGTGGGGCGCAGGAGCTGCTTGCGCCCGATCTGGAGGTCGGCGGGGCTTGAATGGATGGCTGGGAGGCGGTGCCAAGCACGGCGATGCGGTGAGGTCGAGGGGAGGGCGCAGGCAGGGGAGGAATACTGGGCTGGTGGTCACTGGCGTTTCGAGGAAGATCGTCAACACTGACTGGCTGGAGATAGATGAAGGCGATCTCCCCGTTCTTTGTACATCGGACGGTGTAGAAAAAATGGACTGACCTATTTGCTTTCAGTCGATTGTTATTTTCATAGAATCCTGTAGTAATTGAGTGTGCCATGCATGTTGTAGAGCTATCATATGTCTCCCGTCATTTATTTCTCACTGACCTGCTATCTGCTACCTTTACACTGTACTAATTGTGCACACACTTCACCCATACTCACACTATTGTTTTTTTATGCATGGGCATTTCAGACTCTGACGCAATGTTGATGAATGCAGAAAAGAAAAGACAGAAGTCGCTCTAGTGTAATTCGAAGATAAGCAGTAAGTGTTTCAACGCTCTAATGGGTGCGATGTCGTGATTGGAGACGAGAAAAGTAGCTCTGCAGCTTGATTATCTCAATTGCCACACACAACCATCCCAGGTGCTTGCTTTAACTTCACGCTGTCAAATGTGGTTGCATGTTGCATATGGTGTCTAGCTTGTATTGCTTCCAATTTGGTTAAATTGCATCTGCTTACTTTACACATTATACCTTTGATAATGACATGCCTTCCTGTTTCTGATACATACTACATATGTCTATTAACCATGTTCGTACATTAAACTAATGCTCTTTTGTATCCCTTGTCAATCACTTATGATGATATAGTCACCCGGGTGGGTTACTATGAGACGCCCTACTCGTTTAAAGAGTGCAGTGTCATCCTCCCCACATGATTCTCTAGAAACAACAAGCCTAAATGAAGATAGTCAACGTAGCTCTCTAGTTGATCACCGCAATTCCCCCACACCACCATCGCAGGTGCTTGCTCTTACTTGGCAGTGTGATATGTGGTTGCATGTTGCATATGGTGTCTACCTTGTAATGCTTCTAATTAGGGTAAATTGCATCTGCTTAGTTAACACATTATACCTGTGAATATGACATGCCTTCCTGTTTTTGGTACATACTACGTCTTTCTATTAACCATGTTCTTACATCAAACTACTTCTCTTGTGTATCCCTCATCAATGCTCCTAATTTGTTAAATTGCATCTCCTTAGCTTACACATTATACATGTGAATATGACACGCCTTCCTGTTTTTGGTACATACTACATCCGCCTATCACACCATGTTCTTACATCAAACTCTCGTTTCTTGTGTATCCTGCGTCTATCGCTTATGATGAGACAGATCCACGCAGCGTGGGTTAATATGAGACACAATACTCTTATAAAGAATGCAATTTCATCCTCTCCACATGATTCTCATGAAACAGCAAGCCTAAATGAAGATATTGAGCGTTGCTCAGCACACAAGACAACACTTCCCTACACCACCATCACAGTGCTTGCTCCAATTTAGCAGGTGATATGTGGTTGCATGTTGGATCTGATGTCTAGCTTGTAATGCTTCTAATTAGGGTGAATTGCATCTGCTTAGTTTACACACTATACCTGTGAATATGGCATGCCTTCCTATTTTTGGTACACACTACATCTATGTGTTAACCTTGTTCTTACATGAAACTACCTCTCTTACAGATCCTGCATCAATTACTTACGATGAGTCACCTTTATTCGTTGCATATTGCATATTATTTCTAGCCTGTTGCCATGTATTTCTTCTAATTTGGTCAAATACATTTGTTAGGGCACCCTTTTAATTTGGCAGAGTGATATTGGTTTCATCTTTCATATGGTTTCTAGCTTGCATCGATTCTAAGAAGTTCAAGCACGTTGTGCTTAGTTTACACTTTATACATCATACATGTCAATATGTCACGCCGTCCTGTTTTTCATACATATTCCATCCTCCTATCATGCGGCGGCCTTACATGAAAGTAGTGTTCGTTAGTATCATGCATCAATAAGTTACAAGAGCAAATTTTATTCCTTTTTCTTGTGGGTTTGACTTGACAAGGCAAAATCAAGAAAGAGGAAGGAAAAAAGTAAGGAAGGCGATGATGGTGGTCCTCTGCAGAAGAACGTAAACGGAGCATCTGTACCGATTCTCCTTGTCTTGATAGTGCATTACATGGTCCAAGTCTCCGCTCCCTACTCCACCATCCAAGGTGCTTGCTCTAACTTGGCGATGTGATATCTGGTTGCATGTTGCATATGGTGTCTAGCTCGTATTGCTCCTAATTAGTGTAAACTTCATTTGCTTAGCTTACACATGATACATGTGAATATGACACACTTTCCTGTTTTTGCTACATACTATATCTGTCTATCACACCATGTTCTTACATGAAACTACTCTTCTTGTGTATCCTGCATCAGTCACTTATGATGGGACACCTTTAAGTTGGCAGTGTGATATTGGTTTGCGTCTTGAATATGATTTCTAGCATGTATTGCTTCTAGTTTGATGAACGCCACCTATGACAAGACAATTTTAACTTGGCAGAGTGATATTGATTGCACCTTCCATATGGTGTCTTGCAGTGTTTCTAATTTGTTGAAGTGCCTTCGCTTAGTTACCACATCATAGGTGTGAATATGTCAAGTCCGTCCATTTTTTCGTACATATTCCATCCTCGTATCATGACTTTGCCTTTCATCGAGTAGTGTTCACAAGATATCATGCATGAATGAGTTCTGAAGAGCGAATGATATTCCTTTTTCTTGTCGGTATGACCTCACAATGCAAAATCAATAAAGTTGAAGGAAATTGGCAAGGCATTGGATGATGGTGGTCCTTCCGAGCAACTGAAATGGAGGTTCTCTACAGATTCTACTCCGCCATCCTCCCAACAAGATTCGCAAGACAACGCAAGGCTAGACAGTCAACGTAGCTGTGTAGATGATGAGCACATCTCCCCTACTCCACCATCACAGGTGCTTGCTCTAACTTGGCACTATTATATGTGGTTCCATGTTGCGTATGATGTCTAGCTTGTATTTCTTCTAACTTTGTTGAATTGCATCTGCTTACTTTACACATAATGCCTGTGAATATGACATGTGTTCCTGTTTCTACATCAGACTACTATTCTTGCATATCCCGCATCACCACTTATGATAAGGCACCTTTAAGTCGCCATCTGCGATATTGGTTGTGTCTTGCATATGATTTCTAGCATATCTTGCTTCTAATTTGTTGAAACATATACAGTTTGAACTTGGCGAGTGAAATTGGTTGCATCTTTCATATGGTGTCTAGCTTGCGTGTGCTTCTAATTTGTTGAAATGCCTTCCTTAGTTACCACATCATAGGTGTGAATATGTCACACCATCCCGTTTTTCATACATATTCCATCCTCGCATCATGTTTTTGCCTTTCATCCAAGTAGTGTTCGTCAGTATCATGCATGAATGAGTTCTGGAGAGCGAATTTTATTCCTTTTTCTTATCGATTTGACTTCACAATGCAAAATCATTATAGCTAGAAGAAATTAGTCCGGCAGTGGATGATGGTGGTCCTTCGGAGCAACTCAAACAGGGGGTCTCTACAGATTCTACTCCGCCATCCTCCCAACAAGATTCGCAAGACAACACAAGGCTGGACAGTCAACGTAGCTGTGTAGATGATGAGAACATCTCCCCTACTCCACCATCACAGGTGCTTTCTCTAACTTGACACTATTATATGTGGTTGCATGTTGCGTATGATGTCTAGCTTGTATTGCTTCTCAGTTGAATTGCATCTGCTTACTTTACACATAATGCCTGTGAATATGACACGTGTTCCTGTTTCTAGAACATACGTGTACACGATGAGCACATCTCCCCTACTCCACCATCACAGGTGCTTGCTCTTACTTGGAACTGTTATACGTGGTTGCGTTTTCTGTATGATGTCTAGTTTATATTCCTTATGATTATGTTGAATTGCATCTGCGTAGCTTACAACTTATACCTGCAACGATCACTTACCCATAAGACACATTTAACTTGGGACTGTGATGTAGGTTGCATCTTGCATTGTCTTCTAGCTTGTACCGCTTCTAATTTCTTGAAATGGCACTTACGGCGCGACACTTTTTACCTGATAGATAGATATTGTTTGCATCTTCATATGGTGCCTAGCTTTCATTTCTTCTAATTTTGTTGAAATGCCTTTCGCTTACTGTTTTTTCATACATATTCCATCCTCCTATCGTACGTGTGAATATGAAACGCTGTCTTTTTTTGTATATATTCAATCCTCCTGCGCTTGCCTTACATCAAAGTAGTGTTAAATCAGATCATGCATCAACCAGTTATGCAGAGCTAATTTTATTCATCTTCTTGTGGTTTTGACTTCATAAGGCAATATCAGAAAATAGGAAGGAAAAGAGTAAGTTAGGGGATGTTGGTGGTACTCCGCACCGACGCAAACAGAGACTCTCTAGATTTGCCACTGCTACTTCTAATGAAGTTGAAGTCTCAAGTCTACATATTGAGTTCATCTCCCGCACTCCACCATCGCAGGTACTTGCTCTAAGTTGACAGTGTGATAATTGGTTTCATGTTGCATATGTTGTCTAGCCTGTATTTCTTCTATTTTGATTAAATTGCACCTGCTGAGTTTATACGTTATACATGTGCATATGACATGGCTTTCTTTGTCTAGAATACACTGCATCTATCTATCATACCATGTTCTTACATCAAAGTACTGCTGTTGTGTATCCCGCATCAAGAACTCATGATTGGGCGCTTTTAACATGGCAGTTTGATAGTGGTTGCATCTTGCATTGATTTCTCGTTGTCTTGCTTCTAATTTTTCGAATTGCCACTTATGACAAGACACTTTTAACTTGGCGAGTAATATTGGTTGCATCTTTCATATGGTGTCTAGCTTGCATTACTTCTATTTTCTTGAAAATCCTACGCTTAGTTTGCAGTTGTGAATATGTCATGCCGTCTGTTTTTCTTACATATTCCATCCTCATACGGTTGTCTTACATCAAAGTATTGCTTGTCCAGATCATGCATCCATGAGTTACAAGAGTGATTTTATTCTTTTGTGTTGTGGGTACAGATTGACATGGCAAAGTCAAAAAGAGCAAGGAAAATAATATAGTAGGGAGTCTTTGTTACTCGTCGGGTGAAACGGAAAAGGCTCTGCCGTCGAGATTCTGCTGGTACTTATAGTGCGAGAAGGTCCAAGTCCACCGCTAAATCTACAAACAAAGTATCACCTGCTCCACCAGCTGCAGATCCGCTTCAACTGTATCAAAGATCTCAACTGGTTACTCGTTCGTTTGCTCGAACGGCGGTTCCCAAGCTGCCTTCACACCTAACACTACTTCCGAAGCACTGTTGACACAACAGGACTTGGCAAGATCAGATGAACCTCATGAGCATCAACACCAAGATGGTACATGACCGAGTCAAGTTGCAGTTGCATGCTCCTTTATATGTACTCTCACAGTTTGATGTACACTAACACTTTCCATATTCTTTGTTGAACTAGCACCACGGCGCAAGCGGAAACAGACATCAGGGATAATGCTTGACATATTAACAAAATCTAAAGGAGGAGGAATGGAGATCCATTTTGAGGCAGGTTTAAAAAGGCCACGTGATGCTACAGAGTCAGCCAAGTTAGTATCAGAGGCAGCCGTTGCCGTTAGGTGTCATGCGCGTATCCTCCCAACGTGGATCCAGTACATGAATGAGAAAGGACAATACCCGCTTTAACACCTTCCTTTACCATTTATCCGTAAGTAATGTTATTCATCGCAATTAGTAATATTGTCTTGCTCGTCCCTTACTTTCTAGCTTCCTCCTAATAAGACTCACATTCTTTTTCAACAGATGAGGTTCAAGTTGGATCCGAAAGATGATGCAACTAAACAAGCATGCACTCATGTTTTTCATGCGCTCTGCGAAGATGTCGGTACCACCTTAGAAAATTTCACTTTGAAGGCAAGGCTAACAATGAAATCACCCAAACATCTCCATGGAATATATTATAGATGAAGACCGGACAGCCCTCGTTAAACACCGGTCGATCCAAAGTATCGTAGGCTATATGTATTTGATCGGACCACATATTGAACTTGTATTTATGTATGTGCCTTACAAGTGTATCTTCTTCTAGGCTAACTGTTTGAAGAACAAAACCAACCGTTCTAAAGTGAAATTCCAACAGACAACAGGATCTCGTAGCTATATTGCACATCGCGAGGCTCTTGTAAATAGCTGCTACTTCCTTCTTTTTTGTGCCATATTATCATATCTATATTGACTTGTTCCAAATACTGAGGAAAGCCCGTGCGGACCAAAAAGAATCTGAACCGAATGCGAGTGCAAATCTTCAAGGATTGCCACACCGGCAAGATGAAGGGCATGAGCACACCAGTTCAAGCCGCTGTTGTATGTCCTTACTCCTCCTGCCTTGAACTGATTGGTACTGTGATGTGTTCATTTAACTACTTGGTTTGCAGCCAATGTCAGTTACTCTGTTCACTTTTATACACAGTTGTCTTAGTGTATCATTTCACCTTACATGGTTTAAAAGAGATGAAGGATATTCTTTTGGTCTTGATCTGTAATCTAGTTGTTATGTTCACGTGCGCACACAATGATAAAATAGCTTGTTTGTTTTATATCTGTTTGCCCATGATATGAATGATGTCGTACTATGTTCATCCTACTTTAAACCATGTCTCTTTATCCTTGGATGTCAACGAATGTGAGGAAATAGACAATACAAGAGGGCATGCTACATGGACATATGTTCCAAAGTGATTTTATTATGTAGTTGGCACTACAATACATGCTAATGTATTACAGTAGTTCACCAAAATAAGTTATGTATAAACGTTTAACCCACTTCGTTGTTTTTTGTCTCATTAGTAACTCACTGGTACACTAATCTACAAGTTCAAACTTTCAGGAAGCTATGGAACAAATGATTGAACAGCCACAACCACCTGAAGGTGATGAGGCTACTACAGGCACAATGTCACCTCTTACTACAGTGCGTCGGTATCTCTCCACTAACAGTGCAAAAAGCACCTTCCTGCGTAATTCTGGGTTGGTAGTCAAGGCAACCTCGTCCAAATCGCCTACTGAACAAAATCTTCCTGCTAGACATATTGATATATCTGTGCTCCAGACCCAAGTCCAATCCCTAATGGACGTTGTTTTGGAAACAAGAATAGTGGTTGAGAAATGCCGTCAAGATATGAATGGTTTTGAAACCAGACTATCAGACATCCGCTTCGTTGTTGAAGAGCAATGGCGGAAAAAAGGTGGAGATCGTGCTGCTCCATCAGATTCTACAGCCTGAAACATTAGCACTCAGGTCAAATGATCTGTGCTTCTATACATCTGATGGTGCTTTTATCTGGAAGGACTGTAAAATTTATGCCAGCCTTTTGTTGTATGATTGGAATTTATTTTGTTGTGATACAACATTTATGATGCTGCCACAGGCTGCAGTAATTATGACGCTATTTTTGTATAGTGGAGGTTTATCTTAGTAATGTATTCGGACGAAAGCTTCGTAGGAGCCCAACATGCCAACATTCGTCGGGCCCATTCCAATTGGGCTAAAAGCGATTCGGGCGAAATTGGCATGTAGCCCACTAAAATATCTGGGCTTAAATTAGCATCGCTTTCAAATTTTTCGGTAGGCATGTGCCCATAGTGGGCCTTTAACAGGCCTAAACATAATTTGGGCCCTCAGTAAAAGTAGGCCGTTTACAGGTGTAAATATGTCGAGCCCATAAAAAACATGGGCCTTTAATAGACCGAAAGTGAGTTTGGGCCCTGATTGTGCCAAATAACCCACTGGACTTAGCAGGCCGGAATGGTGGCCCATTTATGATGCGGATATTTGACAGGCCGAAATTCGGACGGGCCGTAAATGCGCCGACCTAATACACGGGCCTTTAACAGGCCGGAACTTCGGCCGGGCTAGATTATCATCGTTTTTATATGGGCCGTTAATGGGCCCGATATGACGTTGGGCCACATATGGCCCATGGTTTACGTCCGGCGTTAACGGGCCGAAAATGACAACAGGCCGAAAGTGGGCCAAATCTATAGTGGGCTTCTAACAGGCCGAATGACAGACATGGCCGAATATGACCCAAATCCTTCACGGTCGTTTATGGGCCGAAAGTTTTGATGGCCTGTAAATGGGCCCAAATGAAGCCGGACCTTTAACAGGCTGGAAATACACCGGGCCCTAATTCGGCCCAATTACTTAGCGGACTATTAACGGGCCAGAAGTGACCATGGGCCGCGTTGATGATAAGTTTAGACCAAGCCGTTGACGGGCCGATTTGACAGAGAATGTTGGGCCTTTAGCTGGGTCGGCCCATTATGGTCTGCAGAATCTTGTGGGCCTTTAGCTGGGCCGGCCCTTTGTGGTCCGCAAAATCTTGTGGGCCTTTAGCTGGGCCAGCCCATTATGGTCCGCTAAATTTTGTGGGCCTTTAGCTGGGCCGGCCCATTATGGTCCGCTAAATCTTATGGGCCTTCGGTTGGGCCGACCAATTTAAACTTTGTGGGCCACTTTTGGGCCGGTCCACGTGTCAACATATCATAGGCCCATCTCGACCGTTGGATGAGTGACACCTGTGCCAACGCGGAGCTGACACATGGATCCGTCAGCCAATGAGAATTTTACACGTGGAAAATCGGCATTGGTCGTGGCTGTTAACGGGTTGTCGGATCCAAAATCCGACCCGATAGCTTAACGGCGTTCCGTTATGGTGGATGCCACGTGTCGGTCACCCTTGACGAAAGCACTTCTGTGACGCGCGATTTATCGTCATGGAAGTGGACACTTCCATGATGATAATTTTGGTAATGTCATGGAACACTTCTACGACAGCACAGGTATGACTATCTTGATTCTTCATAAATTTGTCATGGATGTACATGCATGAACAAAAACACGACCTACTGTGACAAACACGTATAATCACGGAAGTGTATTTTTTTGTAGTGAAAGTGCGAACCACCATCAGTCATAAGATATCTAGGGACTCCAAACCTCGAAAAAATAACTTCTTTAAGCATTTTAATAGAAGTGTTATGATCAACACTACTAGTTGGAATAGCTTCTACCCACTTAGTAACGTAATCAACAACAACTAAAATATGTGTATAACCATTAGAGGCAGGAAAAGGTCCCATATAATCAAAGCCCCAAACATAAAACGGTTCAATAACAAGAGAATAATTCATAGGCATTTCTTGACGTCTACTAATGTTACCTATTCTTTGACATTCATCACAAGATAAGACAAACTTACGAGCATCTTTGAAAAGAGTAGGCCAATAAAAACCAGATTGTAGTACCTTGTGTGCAGTTCTATCTCCAACGTGATGTCCTCCATAAGATTCAGAGTGACACTTGCGTAGATTTGTTCCTGTTCATGCTCAGGCACACAACGTCTAATAATACCATCTACTCCTTCTTTATAAAGGTGTGGATCATCACAGAAGTAATGTCTTAAATCATAAAAGAACTTTTTCTTTTGCTGGTATGTGAAACTAGGCGGTATATATTTAGCAACAATGTAATTAGCATAATCAGCATACCAAGGAGCAGTACGAGAAGCATTGACAACCGCTAATTGTTCATCAGGAGAACTATCATTAATAGGCGTGGGTCATCAAGAACATTCTCTAACCTAGACAAGTTATGCAGAACGGGTTCTCAGCTCCCTTTCTATCAATAATATGCAAATCAAATTCTTGGAGCAAGAGAACCCATCTAATGAGTCTAGGCTTAGCATATTTCTTTTCCATAAGATATTTAATAGCAGCATGATTAGTGTGAATAGTAACATTGTAATCAACAATATAAGGTCTAAACTTATCACATGCAAACACAACCGCTAAAAACTCTTTTTCAGTAGTAGCATAATTTCTCTGGGCAGTATCAAGAGTCTTACTAGCATATTGGATAACATTCAATTTCTTATCGACTCTTTGCCCTAAAACAACACCTACAACATAATCACTAGCATCGCACATAATTTCAAAAGGTAAATTCCAATCAGGTGGCTGAACAATAGGTGCAGTGATCAAAGCTTTCTTAAGTGTTTCAAATGCTTCTACACAATCATCATCAAAGACAAAAGGAATATATTTTTGCAATAAATTAGTTAGAGGCCTAGAGATTTTAGAGAAGTCCTTAATGAACCTCCTATAAAAGTCGGCATGACCAAGGAAACTTCTTATACCTTTTATGTCCTTGGGACATGGCATCTTTTCAATAGCATCAACTTTTGCTTTATCAACTTCAATACCTCTCTCGGAGATCTTGTGCCGCAAGACAATGCCTTCATTAACCATAATGTGTCACTTTTCCCAATTCAGGACGAGACTAGTGTCTTCGCATCTCTGCAAAACTCGATCAAGGTTGCTCAAACAATCATCAAAAGAGGATCCATAGACGGAGAAGTCATCCATGAATACCTCACAAATCTTTTCACAAAAATCAGAGAATATAGCCATCATGCATCTTTGAAAGGTAGCAGGTGCATTACATAAACCAAAAGGCATACGTCTATAAGCAAAAGTACCAAAATGGCAAGTAAAAGTAGTTTTAGATTGATCCTTTGCTGACACGGTATTTGAGAGAAACCGAATAACCATCTAGAAAGCAAAATGTGTGTGTTTGGATAGTCTTTCTAGCATTTGATCAATAAAAGGTAAAGGGTAATGATATTTCTTAGTAGCTTTATTTAACTTACGAAAATCAATTACCATCCTATAACCTGTAATAATTCTTTGCGGGATCAATTCATCTTTATCATTAGGAACAACGGTAATACCTCCCTTTTTAGGGACACAAAGGACAGGGCTTACCCATTCACTATCAGCAACGGGATAAATAATACCTGCCTCAAGGAGTTTTAGAATCTCCTTTCTTACTACCTCCTTCATTTTGGGATTTAATCGTCTTTGAGGATCTCTAACTAGTTTGGCATCTTTCTCCATTGAAATTTTGTGTTGACATAATGTGGGACTAATGCCCTTAAGATCATCCAGAGTATAACCAATAGCAGTTCGGTGCTTCTTCAGAGTTTTCAATAATCTTTCTTCTTCTTTCTCTGAAAGGTTAGAACTAATAATAACAGGATATATTTCTTTTTCATCAAGGTAAGCATACTTAAGATTATCAGGTAAAGGTTTGAGTTCAAACACGGGATCACCCTTGGGTGGAGGGGGGTCTCCAAGAATTTCAACGGGAAGGTTATGTTTCAGCATAGGTTCTTGTTTAAGGAACACTTCATCTATTTCTTCCCTTTCCTTCATAAACATATCATTTTCATGGTCTAACAAATATTGTTCTAATGGATCAGTTGGAGGAACAACAATGGAAGCAAGACCAATAATCTCATCTTTACTAGGTGTTTCCCTTTCACGAGGTTGTCTACTAAACTTAGCAAAATTGAACTCATGAGACATACCATCTATGCCAACGATGACTACCTTCCTTTTGCAATTAATCTTAGCACTAGCAGTATTCAAGAAAGGTCTACCAAAAATAATGGGACAAAAATCATCTTGTGGGGAAGCAAGAACAAGAAAATCAGCATGGTATTTAATCTTCCCACACAAGACTTCAACATCTCTAACAATCCCAATAGGTTTAATGGTGTCCCTATTAGCAAGCTTAATAGTAACATCAATGTCTTCTAATTCAACAGGTGCAATATCGTGCATACTTTCTTTATAAAGATCATAAGGTATCGCACTAGCACTAGCACCCATATCACATAAGCCATGATAACAATGATCTCCTATTTTAACATAAATAACAGGCATGCCTACAACAAGTCTACGTGTCTTAGTATCGGGTCTAGCAATATTAGCAGTCTCACCCAAGAAGGAAATAACATGCCCATCTAAGTCCTCATCCAAGAGATCTTTAACCATAGCAATACTAGGTTCAACATTAATTTGCTCAGGAGGTGTATAAGTCCTAGTATTACTCTTACGAAAAATAGTCGAAGCTTTAGCTTGATCTTTTATCCAAACAGGAAAAGGAGGTTTTTCAACATAAGCAGTAGGAATAATAGGATCACTATATGTAATAGTCTTTTCTTCGACCGTAATAGGTGCAACTACTTTCACTTCAACAGGAGGATTATATTTAAACCACTTCTCTTCAGGGAGATCAATGTGAGTAGCAAAAGTTTCACAAAAAGAAGCTACTATCTCAGAGTCAAGTCCATACTTAGAGCTAAATCCACGAAAAGCATCGGTATCCATAAAAGATTTAACACAATCGAACTTACGTGTCATACCTGATTCCTTACCATCGTCGGAACCCCAATCTTCAGAGTTGCGTTTAATTCTTTCCAATAAGTCCCATTTGAAATCAATAGTCTTCAGCATAGAAGAACCAACACAGGAAGTATCGAGAAGGTTGCGATTATTAAGAGAAAGCCGAGCATAAAAATTCTGAACAATCATTTCCCGAGAGAGCTCATGATTGGGGCATGAATATAACATTGACTTAAGCCTCCCCCAAGCTTGAGCGATGCTTTCTCCTTCGCGAGGCCAGAAATTATATATGTAATTACGATCACGATGAACAAGATGCATAGGATAGAACTTCTGGTGAAATTCCAGCTTCAATCGCTTATAATTCCAAGATCCCGTATCATCACATAGCCTATACCATGTCAATGCGTCTCCCTTCAAAGATAAAGGGAAGACCTTCATTTTGACAACATCATCGGGAATACCTGCAAGCTTAAATAATCCACAAACTTCATCCACAAAGATAAGGTGTAAATCGGGATGCAATGTTCCGTCTCCTGCAAAAGGATTAGCTAGCAGTTTTCTATCATACCAAGGAATCTCAAAGTGGATATTTTCATAAAGTTCAGTAGGTTGAGGAGCATCTCTTTGCTCTTCTGGTTGGGGTGAAGATACCCCAAACAAGCCCTTCAAAGGATTAGTTTCCATAGTGACAAGTAACAGACAATTTCATCACACTATATAAATGTTTCCTTACCAAGTTCCACTCACCAAAAGCGCTACAACCCCTGGCAACGGCGCCAGAAAAGAGCCTTGATGACCCACAAGTATAGGGTATCTATCGTAGTCCTTTCGATAAGTAAGAGTGTCAAACCCAACGAGGAGCAGAAGGAAATGATAGGCGGTTTTTAGTAAGGTTTTCTCTGCAAGCACTGAAATAGTAGGTGATGGATAGTTTTGTGATAAGATAAATAGTAACGAGCAAAAAGTAAATAAAAGTGCATCAAGGTGGCCCAATCCTTTATGTAGCAAAGGATAAGCCTGGACAAATTCTAATAATGAAGAAGGTGCTCCCGAGGACACATTGGGAATTATTGTCAAGCTAGTTTTCATCACGTTTGTAAGATTCGCGTTCGGTACTTTGATAATTTGATATGTGGGTGGACCGACACTTGGGTACTGTCCTAACTTGGACAAGAATCCCACTTATGATTAACCCCTATTGCAAGCATCCGCAACTACAAAAAGGAGTATTAAGGTAAACCTAACCACGACATTAAACATATGGATCCATATCAGCCCCTAACGAAGCAACGCATAAACTAGGGTTTAAGCTTCTGTTACTCTAGCAACCCATCATCTACTTATTACTTCCCTATGCCTTCCTATAGGCCCAAATAATGGTGAAGTGTCATGTAGTCGAAGTTCACATAACACCACTAGAGGAAAGACAACATACATCTCATCAAAATATCGTCCAAATACCAAATTCACATGACTACTAATAGCAAGACTTCACTCATGTCCTCAGGAACAAACGTAACTACTCACAAAGCATATTCATGTTCATAATCAGAGGAGTAATAATATGCACAAAGGATCTGAACATATGATCTTCCACCAAGTAAACCAACTAGCATCAACTACAAGGAGTAATCAACACTACTAGCAACCCACATGTACCAATTTGTGGTTTTGATACAAGATTGGATACAAGAGATGAACTAGGGTTTTGAGCGGAGATGGTGCTGGTGAAGATGTTGATGGAGATTGACCCCCTCTCGATGAGAGGATCGTTGGTGATGATGTTGGTGATGATTTCCCCCTCCCGGAGGGAAGTGTCCCCGGCAGAACAGCTCCACCAGAGCCCTAGATTGATTCCGCCAAGGTTCCGCCTCGTGGCGGCGGAGTTTCGCCCCGTAAGCTTTCCCATGATTTTTTCCAGGGTAAAAGTGATGATATAGCAGAAGATGGACGCCGGAAGCCCACCAGGGGGCCCAGGAGATAGGGACGCGCCCTATAGGGGGGGCGCCCCCTGTCTCCTGGACAGGGTGTGGGCCCCCTGGCCTATTTCTTTTGCTCAATAATTCTTTTAAATTCCAAAAAGATGTTTCGTGGAGTTTCAGGACTTCTGGAGTTGTGCAGAATAGGTTTCCAACGTTTGCTCCTTTTCCAGCCAGAATTCCAGCTGCCGGCATTCCCCCTCTTCATGGTAAACCTTGTAAAATAAGAGAGAATAGCCATAAGTATTGAGATATAATGTGTAATAACAGCCCATAATGCAATAAATATTGATATAGAAGCATGATGCAAAATGGACGTATCAGGAATCATCTCCGATGGCCATCTTCATCATCCCGGCGGCCACCATGATGAGGAGGGAGTAGTCCACCCTCGGGGCTGAGGGTTTGTACTAGTAGCTATGTGTTCAATCTCTCTCTCTCTCTCTCTCTCTCTCTCTCTCTCTCGTGTTCTTGAGATGTCACGATCTTGATGTATCGCGGGCTTTGTTAATATAGTCAGATCATATGGTGTTTTCCCCTCTCTATCTTGTTGTGATGAATTGAGTTTTTCCCTTTGAGATTACGTTGTTATCGGATTGAATACTTTTATGGATTTGAGAACACTTGATATATGTCTTGCAATTGAATACTCGTGGTGACAATTGGGTATCGTGTTGATTCACTTGATATATGTTTTGGCACTCAACTCGCGGATTCCCGAGGTGACATTGGGGTAAACTATGCATAGGGGTTGATGCACGTTCTTGTCTTTGTTTCTCCGGAAGAAATCTTGGGGCATGAATATTATGAATATGAATTATGTTGGATTGAGTATTATGAATATGAATTTACTTTGGTGTTATTTTAGTACAAACTCTAGGATAGATCGAACGGAAAGAATAACTTTGTGTTATTTTAGTACGGACTCTTGAATAGATTGAACGGAAAGAATAGCTTTGACGTGGTTTCGTACCCTACAAACAATTTATTCTTATGTTCTCCGCTAGATAGGAACTTTGGAGTGATTCTTTGTTGCACGTTGAGGGATAGTTATATGATCCAATTATATTATCATTGTTGAGAGATTGCACTAGCGAAAGTATGGACCTAGGCCTCATTTTCAAGCATTGCAATACAGTTTTTGTGCCCGTTTACTATTTGCTACCTTGCTGATTTTATTTATTCAGATTATAAAAATATATTTCTACCATCCATATTACACTTTTATCACCATCTCTTCGCCGAACTATCGCACCTATACAATTTGCCGTTGTATTGGGGACACAAAGATTTCTTGTATTTGGTTGCATGATCGTTTGAGAGAGACCATCTTCATCCTACACCTCTCACGGATTGATAAACCTTAGGTCATCCACTTGAGGGAAAATTGCTACTGTCCTATGAAACTCTGCGCTAGGAGGCCCAACACGTGTCTACAAGAATAAAGTTGCGTAGCAGACATCAAGCTCTTTTCTGGCGCTGTTGCCGGGGAGGTGAGTGCTCGAAGGTATATCTTTAGATCTTGCAACTGAATCTTTTAGTTTCTTGTTTATCACTAGTTTGGTCTATAAAAGAAAACTACATGAAAAATGGAATTTAGGTTGCATGCTATTATTATTAATCTTTATAATATCTTTCTTGAAAATTATGGATCGGAAAATTGTGCTCAATTGTTATAAGAAGTCAATCAAATGTTTGGCACAAAATATTTGAATGATGAGCATGATTGCAATGTTGTTAGTATGAACTCTTTGAATATCCATGATGCTAATGATATGCAATGCCATAAGCTTGGGGATGCTATATTTCATGAATATGATATTTTTAGTCCCCCAACTTTTGATGAGAAAATTTATGCATGCCTCCTATTTATGATGATTATATTGATGAAAGTGGATCTGGCGAGGTCATGACTTTATTTAGTGATGAATCCACTATTTCGGAAGAGGTTGCAATTGATTATGACAACAAAGTTCCTATATATGATGATTATGGTGATGACATATATGTTATATTGAATAATTATAACCATGAAACTTGTCATCATGATTTTAATTTCCAATCACATGAGAGTTATTTTGTTGAGTTTGCTCCCACAATTATTGATGAGAATAAATTTGCTTATGTGGAGAGTAATACAATTTCTATGCTTGTGAATCATGAAAACAATGCTTTATGTGATAGCTATATTGTTGAATTCATTCATGATGCTACTGAAAATTAGTATGAGAGAGTAATTTATGCCTGTAGGAATTGCAATAATATCATTTTTTCTCTCTATGTGTTGATTGTTTTGAAGTTGCACTTGTTTTGCCTTCCTATGCTAGTTGATTCTTGCTCCCATAAGTTGTTTGCTCACAAAATCCCTGTGCATATGAAGTGGGTTAGACCTAAATGTACTAGTCATATGCTTCATGATGCTCTATTTATGTTTCAATTCTTATCTTTTATGCGAGCATCATTGAGATCATCATGCCTAGCTAAAAGACATTAAAGAAAAGCGCTTGCTGGGAGACAACCCAACACTTTTACCTACTGTTTTTGTGTGTTCACATGATTAAGGTACTATAGTAATCATGTATCGTTGCTTTTGTTTCAATAAAGTGCCAAGTAAAGCCTTTGGGATCATGTTGGGTAATAGTTGATTTGACCCTGCCGAAAAACAGAAACTTTTGCGCTCACGAAAATAAGTCTCATTTTTAACAGAAGAGTGATTTTGAGTTGATTATTTTTTCAGAAGTTTAATACACAAATTTCTCACGTGTTAATGATTTTTTCATAATTTTTGGAGTAGCATAAGTATGGTAGTTATCCAGATCATTACAGACTGTTCTGTTTTTGACAGATTCTGTTTTCAATGCATAGTTTGCTTGCTTTCTAGTATCTATGGCTTATATTGCTCAATATAAATTGTGGAAATGATATTCTACAGTAGGAATTGTGTGGAAACAGTTATGAATCTTGTATTTGACAGTACCAAAGTGAAATGGTTTGCTCTTTATCATACTAACCTATCTCACGAAGTTCCGTTAAGTTTTGTGTGATTGAAGTTTTCAAGTTTTGGGTGAGATATCGATATGAGGAGAATAAGGAGCAACAAGACCCTAATATTGGGGATGCCCAAGGCACCCCGAGATAATATTCAAGGAATATCCAAGCAACTAAGCTTGGGGATGCCCCGGAAGGCATCCCCTCTTTCGTCTCCAATATTATCGGTAACCTCACTTGGAGCTATGTTTTCATTCATCACATGATATGTGTTTTGCTTGGAGCATCATTTTATTTTGTTAGGATTTGCTTGCTGTTATTTATAATAATGTTTTTCATCTTTTATTTCAATAAATGTGGCATTGATAGCCTTTACTATGCTTATTTTACAAGTCTACATGTTGCTGTTTGAAAACAGAAAGTTTATCGATGTTGCAAAAATTTCCTAGAAAAGTCAGAATGTGATAAAATGTTGAAACTTTTTGCATAATAATATTTTATAAATTTTCTACAGTGTGGTAGAATTTCGTAATGTTTGGAGTTGAATAAGTATTGATACTCTTGCATTCTTTGCAGACTGTACTGTTTTGGCAGATTGCTGTTATGTTTGCATTTTTTGCATATGTTTGCTTGTTTAATGATTCTATTTGAGGATAGGAGTATTAAATATTCAGAGACATTTAGTATGCTATGTTGAATAATAATTTTAGTGATTTGCTACAGTAGAGAATGATAAGGTTTTTGCATTGGTTTATACTAACTTATCTCACGAGTTCTTGTTGAGTTTTGTGTGGATGAAGTTTTTAAGATTTAGGGAAACTGTGATATAAAAGGAATTAAGGAGACACAAAAGCTCAAGCTTGGGGATGCCCAAGGCACCCTAAGATAATATTTCAAGAAGTCTCAAGCATCTAAGCTTGGGGATGCCCCAGTAGGTGTAAGTGCATCTAGTGCCCCTTAGTGATTTTGGTGTATTGAAGACTTATAGGTTAAGGGACTAATGTGTTTATGAGTGTACACAGGTCTATAAGTTTATGAGGAGTTTGATATTTACAGAGAAGGTCGACCCCTAAAAATGAAGTTCTTCGACTGAAGACTTTGATATTTTGAAGACTTTCTGAAGACTTTGAAAGCGAAGAAATTGGTGTGACCTTGAAGACTTGGTATTCATTTGAGGAACATGAAGCGTGAAGACTTTTGTTTTCGTTGTTCCGTTTTCTCTTTCTTGAGTCATAGGAAACACCGTACTGTTAAAGGGGGTCGATGAAATACTAAGAAATTTTTTCCATGTGATGCTCAACTCAAAATCCTACACCTACCAATCCCTTCGAGTGAAGCCTTTGGAAATCTCATACAGTACAGTCAATTTCTTCAGTGATAGATACGAAGTTCTTCCGGTCACGAGGAATTTGTTCGACCGAGGAGTTAGGAATTCGCCAGTGCAGATTGCCTACACAGTGAGGAACATGATAGCCCTGAGGAATTTGAGAGTCAAATTTCCGACCGTTGTTGTGCTGCTCGCCAGCTGTCCCAAAATATCTTATCTACCTAACGGTCATATCATTGAAGGGCATTTATGTCTTATCATGTCAGGCTGCTCCCTAGGCTATAAATAGCCGCCCCCTACAACGACTAGCTGGTTGGCTACTCCGAGAGAAACTGACACTTGTCATTTGAGAGCATCCCATCCTCCCAGGACTTTGAGCGAAAATCATTGAGTGAGGAAAAATCCAAACCCAAACACCTACAAACCCAAAGTGATTGAGCATCACTGAAGAGATTGATCCTGCATGGATCCGACACTTGTTACCTTTGAAGACTGTGCTTCTTCCAGACGGTTAGGCGTCATGGTCTAGAGCATCCAAGAGGAATTGTGGATCGCCGAGTGACCGAGTCTGTGAAGGTTTGGAAGTCGCCTGAAGACTTACCATGAGTGATTGGACGAGGTTTGTGTGACCTTAGTTCAAGGACAATTCGGTGAGGACTTGGTGTCCTGAGCTGCGTGCTCAGCGATCGGGTGTCCGGACTGTGTGTCCTCGAGTTTAAATACTCAGCCGCTCCAACCAGACGCATAACCGAGACAACAGTTGGAACTGGTCTACCAAATCATTGTCTTCACCAACCTTATCGGTTCTATTTCCTCAACTCTTTCATTTCCTCATTCTTGTGTTGAGTGTTTCATCATATCTGTGTTTGAAGACTTTGATCAAGACTTTCTCAATTTCCTCGTTCAATTTCTTCACCTGTTTGTCTTCATCTTGTGTTATCCTGTGATTACGCTTTACAGACTCTGTGATTGTCTTCATTTCATCATGATGACCATGCCTGTATTCTGTTATGCTTATTTCGAGTACTTATTCCGCTGCAAGTAGTTCTTCGCTTAGGAATTTCCTCACCGCAAATTCCTCGATGAAGAATTCATAAAAATCGCCTATTCACCCCCCCTCTAGTCGATATAACGCACTTTCCATTGGTATCAGAGCAAGGTACTCCCTTGTTCTGTGTGATTTTGGTTTAACCGCCTGGAGTTTAGTTATGTCGATCGCAGGTATGAAGAAAGTGACATGCCCTATCTTTGACGGTCATGATTATCCCAAGTGAAAGGCCATGATGAGGAAGCGCCTCATGGCAATGAACAGCGAGCTGTGGACCGTCACTGAGATTGGTCTTACCGATCTATGCAAGAAGGCGAACGCAGATGACATTCGCAAGTACACTCGACTTGACATCATGGCGAAGGATATCATCTGTTCCTGCCTATCTAGAGATGAATTCAGGCGCATTATGCATCTTTGCAATGCAAAGCTTATCTGGGACCGAATCTCTGAAGTCTATGAAGGTCATCGAACTCGTCTTGATCCCTGGTTTGAGGATTTCAAAGAATCACTCAAAACGATGACTTTTGAACCAGAATCATCATCTTCTGCACCATGTCTCATGGCAAAAAGTGCTCAGGTAACCGAATGTTCCTCATCTGAGTCTAGTGATGATGAATCTGATGATGATTTTGAACCTAGCTATACCAAGCTTGCTTGTATTGCCACCAAACAACAACATGCCTTGGAAAAGGTTCAAAACATGCTAGACAAAAGTGATGATATGTTGGGTGAAGAAATGGATCGCAGTAAAGCTCTGACTGAAAATCTTCAGAGACTTCAGTCTAGGTTTGACAACCTTCAAGGTCATCATAACACTCTCTTATCTGATCATGAGAAGCTTTCTTATGAATTTCTTCAAAGAAAGCAAGATCTTGAGAAGCCAAGAGTGAGTTATGAAGATCTTCAGAAGGAGCGCGATTTATTACTTGCTCAACAAATCAGCACTTCTTAGGAAGAATTTGTTCCTCCATGCTTAAAGTGCATTGAACGTGAATCTGCTAATTCTTCACCTGAATGTTCAAATTCTTCAACTGTTACAAATTCTTCACCTGCCTCTGCTATCACTAATTCCTCATCTGAGGACATTGCTAGTATCACCGACAATGCAGGGCTGAAGGAATTGTACATGACAGCATGTACAAAAGCCTCAAAGGGCATCGACTCTTTGTGATGTGCTTAAAAGCAGATCCTCAACAGAACCCTAGGAAAGAGGGTATTGCCTTTGAGAGGAAACTCAATGCTGATGGAACATACCGAAGCCCGAGCGATGCGCCAAAACCTCATGGGTTGCTACAAAGGGACCTCCATTTGATCCATCTAACTTATCCGCTTTACATGTGAATCTCCTCATTCTTCCGATGAGTCATTTGACTCAACTATAAACTGTTCAAAAATCAGAATGGTGAAGTATTTGCTAGATATGTTGGCACTAACTGCAGGAACGGTTCTCCTATGAAGAAAATCTGGGTTCCCAAGAAGTTCCTTGAAAGTCTTCAGGTGAATGTCCTCATAACACCACCTGTGAAGAATAGGAACCCCAGATCAAACTCTTCATATGGACCAAATTCTTCATATGGATCCAAGTCCTCATACGGACCAAATTCCTCACATAGATCAAATTCCTCAAAAGGATCAAAGTCCTCATATGATTATCATCGTGCTAACAACTCTGTTTCGCAGGGTAGAGCTAAGGGCTATGAATATGTGCATTATTCTTCAAACCATTATGTTCATAAGTCCTCGAAGAATTTCTCTACTTATTCATATGCTTACCCTAACCCCTCTTATGTGAAACGTAATGGATTGGCTTCTATGCCACCATTCTCATATGGAGCTCGTAGAGTGATGAACTCTTTGCCACCCCTTCAGATGTGGGTGGCGAAGAAAAGAACTAATCTCTTCTGCGGGTCAGTCTCCGGCGTGCTTTAACGTCTGAAGAATTTGCTGGGGGCCTGACAAAATTGCCTGAAAGGACGCAGGCGAATCATGAAGAAATGAACTTTCATTTCACACGTCCTCATACTGCTATATCGGTTTTACTCTTTGATGAATTTCATCTGATGAATTTGATATCATATTCTTCGCTGATGAAGTATATGAGTTCGTAAGTTGCACTAATTCATCTGCAGGATGATCTTCCCAAAGCCACTGAATGGGTCCTCGATAGTGGATGTACAAATCACATGACTGGTGACAAGAATCTATTGATGGATGCTCCCTTATCACCGTCACATCTGAAGCATATCATCTTTGCTGACAAAGGCAAAAGTCAGGTATTGGGTCTAGGTAAGGTTGCGATCTCTAAGGACATACACATGGACAAAGTCATGCTTGTTGATTCCTTTGGATACAACCTCATGTCAGTCCCAATGCTTTGTGATCTTGATATGGTTGTTGTCTTTGGCAAGTATCGTTGTGTTGTGATTATGGAAGCTGACAATTCCAAAGTCTTCGAAGGCTTTAGGAGAGGAGACTTGTATATCGTTGATTTCTCTACAGGACCACAACCAGCAGTGTGCCTACTTGCAAAAGCTTTAGAAGGCTGGCTATGGCATCGACGACTTGGTCACGCAGGCATGAGGAATTTGCACACGCTTGCGAAGAAGAAGCATGTCATTGGCATTGAGAATGTAAAATTCCTCAAGGATCACTTGTGTGGAGCCCGTGAAGTGGGAAAATGACCAAGGCCAAGCATCCAAATAAGACTTTCATGACCACTACTCGTCCATTCGAATTGCTTCACATGGACCTCTTTGGTCCTAATCATTACTCAGGAGTCACTAATGATGCATCTCTATATGGCTTTGTTATTGTTGATGATTACTCTCTTTACACATGGGTACACATTGTCACTTAGAAACATGAAGTGCAGGAAGTCTTCAAATGATTCTCCTTGAGGGCTTCAACCAACTTTGGTGTGAAGATCAAGCACATCAGGAGTGACAATGGAACTGAGTTCAAGAATTCTGGTATTGATGACTATCTTGATGAACTTGGTATTACTCATGAGTTATCAGCTCCTTATACTCCTCAGCAAAATGGCGTCGTGGAGCATAAGAACAGAACTCTTGTTGAGATGGCTTGCACTATGCTTGATGAATACAAAACGCCTCGTTGTTTTTGGATTGATGCAATTGATACCGCGTGCCACATCATCAACAGAGTATATCTTCACAAATTCTTCAAGAAGACTGCCTATGAACTCCTCACTGACAAGAAACCCAATGTGAGTTATTTCAAAGTCTTCGGTGCTAAATGTTGGATTAGAGATCCTCATCACAATGCTAAATTTGCACCGAAAGCACATGAAGGTTTTATGCTTGGTTATGGAAAGGACTCAGACACCTCAGAGTCTTCAACAACGCTCTTCACAAGGTTGTTGAAATTGTAGATGTCGGTTCGATGAAACTAATGGCTCGCAAAGAGAGCACCTACCTTCTGTGATAGATGAACCGCACCGAGGATTCTATCAAGTTCAAGGCGATCGAGGATGTCATTCCCATCAAGAATCTGCTGAAGAATTCTTTCCAGAATGGGAAGAACGTTGACCTAATGCACCTGAAGACAATGCTGAAGAAAATGGTGCTGAAGAAAATGTTGATCAAGTTCCTCGACGACAACCAGCTCATCCTCGCGTTGCAAAAGAAGTGCAAGTTGAAAAGATCATCGATGACATTGAAGCACCAGGTCCTCTCACACGCTCAAAAGCTTCACATTTATCTAACTTTTGTGGGCATTATGCTTTTGTCTCTATCACAGAGCCCACTAAGGTAGATGAAGCATTTCGAGCCCGAGTGGATTCAGGCCATGCAAGAAGAATTACATCGATTCGAGCTCAACAATGTCTGGAACTGGTCAAACGTCCAGATCCTCGCAAGCATAATATCATTGGCACAAAGTGGATCTACAGCAACAAGCAAGATGAAAATGGCCTTGTGGTGAGGAATAAGGCACGACTTGTAGCTCAAGGCTACACACAGGTTGAAGGAATTGATTTCGATGAAACTTTTGCACCTGTTGCTAGACTTGAGGCTATTCGCATATTACTTGCTTATGCTAACCATCATAATATCACTTTATATCAAATGGATGTGAAAAGTGCATTCCTCAATGGTAAGCTTGAGGAAGAAGTATATGTTGCTCAACCCCCATGTTTTGAAGATCCAAAGAATCCCGACAAAGTCTTCAGACTCAACAAGGCCCTCTATGGCCTCAAGCAGGCCCCTCGGGCGTGGTATGATACTTTGAAGGAATTCTTTGTGAAGAATGGCTTCACACCCGGTTCACTCGACCCTACTCTCTTTACTAAATCTTATGATGGTGAACTATTTGTGTGCCAAATATACGTTGATGATATTATCTTTGGCTGTACTGACCAACGTTATAGTGATGAATTTGCCTATATGATGAGTGAAGAATATCAAATGTCTATGATGGGGAGTTGAAATTCTTCTTAGGTCTTCAAATTAAAACAACAAGAATGGCATATTCATATCTCAGAGAAATACCTCAAGGATGTTCTCGAGGAAATTCGGCATGCAAGATTGCAAAGGCGTCAAAATTCCTATGCCCACAAATGGTCATCTATGCATCGATCAAAATGGTATTGACTTGATCACAAGGTATACCGCCCATGATTGGTTCTTTATTGTACTTATGTGCATCTAGGCCAGATATAATGCTTAGTGTTTGCATGTGTGCCCGATTTCAAGCTACACCGAAGGAATCACACCATAAGGCTGTGAAGCATATTCTTCGATATCTAGCTCACACACCAACACTAGGATTATGGTACCCCAAGGGCTCTGCTTTTGATCTCATTGGATATTCTGACTCTGGCTATGCTGGTGATCGTGTGGACCACAAGTCAACATCTGATACTTGTCATTTCCTAGGACAATCTTTGGTCTGTTGGTCCTCGAAGAAACAGAACTGCGTATCACCGCTCATCATGGGAAGCTGAGTACATTGCTGCTAATTCTTGCTGTGCTCAATTGCTGTGGATGAAGCAAACTCTCAAGGACTATGGCATCAACGTGAAGAATGTACCTCTCTACTGTGACAATGAGAGTGCCATCAAGATTGCTCACAACCCAGTTCAGCACTCGAAGACAAAGCACATTCAGATTCGTCATCATTTTCTTCGCGATCATGTGTTGAAGGGCGACATCTTTATTGATCATGTGAAGATCGAAGAACAGCTAGCCAATATCTTCACAAAGCCCTTGGATGAGAAGAGATTTAGCAAGTTGCGTGTGAGCTAAGTATCTTAGAATCTTTGAATGTTCTTTGAAAAGGACACACATCCTGACACTTATGCAAAATTGATGACTTAGATGTGCAACACATGAAGAAACGTTTTCTTCAATCAATGAAGAATAACACTCTATGTGTGAAGAAATTAATGAAGAATTTGATTCTCGTAACCCTCGACAATTGTACGCGTGTCTGAAATCATCATTCTTATCTGATGGGACACGCCACCACCAAAGTTGAAAATCTTCAATTTGAGTTTTTCCTCAATTTTGAAATTCTTCAGTTTTTCAAATTCTTCAACTTTGCAAAATCTTCACTGTTTCCGTTGTCTTTCTTCATTGGCTATATATATATGGGTTTATGTCCTCTACAGCATTCACTTATGGCTATTTCTTCAAGTTGCTTTTTCTGCTAAGTGAATGTGATCGGACCCTTCCCCCTCTATGCTATTCTCAACCCAATCTATTCACAAATTCTTCATGTGCGTTCTATTTGAAACTCGTTCAAAATCTTCACTGTGTCCTTGTCAGCTGAAGAAATTGCGAACAAAACTTTTAACTTATCTTATCCAAATTTTCGGCTTTGCCGCTCAAACCGTTTCGTATCCCACGATAGACTTATCTATTCACCCACGATCTCCACTTTTCAGTACGTGGGTGACACATGTCAAGCGAATGAGAAGGGCCAGGGGCACGTTCGTCCTAAATCTTCGGGCGAACAGTTTTTCACTGCGACTATGAATACCCCCTCTCCCCTTCCTCACTTCCTTTACTCCGCTCGACCGCTCTCTCTCTCGCTCGAGCTTCTCAAACCCTAGCGCCGCTGCTACTCCATCGTCGCCGGTGAGGAAGAGCTTCACTGCCTCGACCTCGTCATCTTTGTCGTACTTTCACGCCCGTCATGAAATCTTCACTCCGCCACCGCCGTAGCTGTCTTCCTCCACCGAGTTAGGGCGTGGAAGATCTAAACTGACGAGCTTCAAATCTACACTTCTCAGTTCGTCTGTTCTTCATCCAGGGTAATTAAAAGTTCTTTTACTGCCCTCTTTGATTCAAATTTTCTCTACAAAATCTTCAAAGGTGTTTTATTCTTCAAATCCTCACACACAAAACACCTCACTAGTCATCTGTTCTTGATTCGTTTCTCTAAGCATCATTTTTTCAAGATTCCTCAATTGTCTGGATCCTCGATCTATAAAACTCTGGAACCTAAGACAAAGAACGCTTAGTGAAATTCTTCAAGGCTCATCTGGTCAAATTCCTCAAACTTGTTCTTTTTGAAAAACCTTCTGAGAACGCATATGACCTCTCCAAATTCCTCGCAACTATACTCGCTCACGGTACTCATGTCCGCTCTGAATCACTAGGTTCTCATCAACTTAACTCATTTGCAGCGTTCCTCGAAGAAAAGTTGCATACTTCTTCAGAGAATTAGATTGTTCAAATTCCTCAACTGAAGAATATGGCGGGGCGATAAGAAGCCACAGAAAGGAGGAAAGAGGCCCGAGGTCATGACTGCTTTTGAAATACACGAGGACATCTATCTTGACTATTGCACACCGATGAGGCCAAGTTCGGAAAGGAGAACAAAAATCAGCACAAGGTGCGATCAGAGGATTGAAAGGAGATGGGTAAGAGAATGGAGGGATACAGGTATGTTACTCCAAAGTATATGAAGAAATTCGCACTAAATCCTCCATGCCCAAGAGCTCCATTGGCACTGCCAAGAAGTCGACCCCACCAAAGATCATGCGTGGTGAGGATTTTCTGAAGAATGGGCCAAGCGTCAAGCCAAGTTGGCGAGACAAGCCAAAGAAGCAGTGAGGAAATTCAATGAAGACTCTGCTGCTGCTGCTGCCACTGAGGCCTCTGTCAAGCCTAGAAAATCAATGGCAAATAAGCCCGCACACAAGCCAAGTGCTTCACCAACAGTGCCCTCACGGCCAAGTTCCTCAGCAATGCCCTCACGGCCAGAATCTTCAAAGCCCTCACGGCCAATTCCTCATGTTGCTCCTGCTCCTCCAAGATCCTTAGATGCTCCTCCAAACTCCTCAGTTGCTCCGGCAAAGTCCTCAGCACCTGTACATCTGGCCACGTGCCAAAGGACTGCAGGCATCTCTATTGCCTCTGGTGTCTCAAATGAGTTCCTCACCTGCACCAAACTCTTCATCGAGCCCCACTCTGCGAAGACAAAGGCAACGGCTGGTCGAGGTCCTCGCCAAGTCCGAAGAAGAAACAGGTTGCCTTCCAAGTGCCATCGATGATGAAGCTCATGATGATGAACTTGCGAAATCATCGAGAGACACAAGAAAGGGCCATAGAGCCAAAGGCACACTGCCCTAACGCTTTTGGATCCAAGGCGATCCTCAATTACATTGATCTCGGCACAAGGATCCGTACACCCCTATGCCTGATTTTCATTTGACTCTGGCCAAAGTCACATGCTGACCCATTTCATCATCAAGAGAAATGGAAATTTGAGAAGGCTAGGCAGATCAAGAAGGCTCGATTCAGAAAGAGAAGTTCACGAGGAAAACGTTGTCAAAATGACAACCGATGAACTCCTCAAGATCCAGCTGAAATCAAAGCCCTCGCCGATGACTTTGATGCTTATTATGCTGATTGGCAAGGAGCCAAAGTCAGATTTGTCAACCTGACTAAGAAGTTCACCAATGTTGCATCTCCAACGCAACAAGAAGTTCCTCAGGCTGGAGCCTCTGCTCAGCCTACTGAAGAACATGCCATCACCGCTGATGATTTTCAGCCTGCTGAAGAAAATGCTAGTTCCAGGACTGATGACTCCATTCCAGCCGCTGAAGAAATTGCCAGGGCATCCACTAGTGGTGCGCCTGAAGAAACTAAAGAAGTCAGGGCAACTGCATTAGTTGCGCCTGAGGAAATTCAAACAGATTCCTCAGCTCCTCCCGCGCCTACACCAACTCCTATCCTTCCATCTGCATCAGATGTGAAGAAGACCAAGGCTGCAGAGCGAGCTGCAGTGAAGAAATGGAAAGCATCAGCTGCTTCAGAATCTTCAGCTCCAAAGAAGATGAAGCCTATGACAAGCTCGTTTGAAAATCCGATTGATGCTGTTCCGATTTCCACCATGCCATCAAAGGACCTTGTTCCTTTTGGTGAAGAATATGTGATCCCTAGGGGATGTGATGAAGAAAATCATTCTGCTGCTTCGTCAGAGAAGATTGATGAAGAAATTGAAGTGGATGTGATCCTTTCACCATCTGTTGTTTCCTCGCCAATGCCTCAGTTCACAGCTGAAGAGGCTGGCGTTGAAGAAATTGAAGATGAAGATGTGGATATTGGATGCACTACACCTGTGATGAATGATGACTTTTGGGAAAGTCAGCATCCCAATTCTCCACTCTTCACCCCAATACAACAAATACCTCAGTCCCCTGCACCAACCGTTCAGCTGGGCTCTGAAGAAACTCATCCCACCTCGTTTGTGCATGAAGAAATTCCAGCCACTAGTGCTGTAGAACCTGCTGCTGCTGATCCTTTGAACACGCAGACTGCAAATGAAGAGGAACCAGAAAATCCTCAGCCTGAACAACCTGAGATTGCGATTCCTGAGGTAGTGATGCAACTCACTGACACTCCTCTGCCGAAACCAAAGGATCCATTCTCGCGCAAGCAAAAGTTCAAGGCTGAAGACTTCTTTGGCGAGCATGTTTTCTTCACTGATTACAACCCTTATGATTCTGGTCGCATAAGGAAGAGGCGTTTCTAGACTGCTAATCAAGCCAACTTTTATTCCTCTGTGCTATTCGACAAAGACAAAGTCTTCGATCATGCACACATTCCTCACGTGGACATGGAATCTCTACCAGGCTTCGAGCCAGTCCTCAGCGTTCTTCACGATGCTGGATTGTTGAATTTCAGCACTGACATCTGTGATTGGAATGAAGAACTCATTCTTCAATTCTATGCGATGCTGCACATCACAGGAAAATCTGAAGATGTGAACTCATGGGTGCTAGACTGGATGTCAGAAAATACTCACTACAAGGCACCAGCTACTGAATTTCTTCGTGCCCTCCCACTCAGTCCTCCCCTTGATGGTGCTCGTTGCATCTACAATGAACCTGAGCTTACAAATCATTACATGCAAGTCTTGATGAAGCCTTTGAAGCTGTGGCAGGCCCTCGAACCAAATTCCTCGTCAAGGAATTATCAGATGTGCCTCGGGTTGTCTATCGCATTCTGACGAAGACAATGAGTCCTATCAAAGGCCACAACTCAAATGATGAAGAAGTCGTTGGCATCATGAAGAATATGCTTTTCAATATAATTCATGGAGTTCCCGTCAACTTCCATGATTTCTTCATGAGGACTCTGGCGAATATTGCTATGTCACCATTTGAGCTGAAGCCTTATGCACCATGGATTATGAGGTTCATCAGGACAAGGTCTTCACTCAATTACAAGGCTGATACTCTGAACCACTGCAGCTACTTGCCTCCAATTGAAGTCCTCAAATGGACATTTTCCTCAGCTGATGACAAAGGCAAGGCAACTGCTGTGATAGATGAAGGCATTCGTCCATTGGATGGTCAATTTCGCAAGGCTGCATCCTACTCCACCAATGACGACTCTGCCACACATGACTCCTGCCAACAACTCTGCCAAGCAAAATCCTCAAGCCATAGCACCCAGGGTGATGACTGATCGTGAGTTACTCCTCAGTCTTCATCAGAAAGTTGATCGCAATCATAAATGGATAAATGGGTCAAGCGTCAGTTTGGTTCAATTGTTCACAACATGACCTCAACACACAATGCAGTGAAGAAAAACCAATACTACCTCCATGAAACCTTCAACCATACCTGGGCTGTTCTATCTCATGTCTACAGCGCAGAAGATCTGAAGAAAATGGGTCTCAAGGAAGAATTTGACTGGTCTGCACCTCCACCGAAGAAATTCAAGAAGGTCAAGGTTCCTTCCTTGGTGGCCAGCTCCTATTCTTCATCGCGCGACACTGATGAAAATGAAGACTTGGACGACACTGCAGTAGGCCCTACTACGACAATCGACCCGATAACGCCGGGCGCTCCTCCATCAACTTGATATTATTCGTATGTTAGTCCTCGGTTTGATCCTTTTGGTCATTCGATGACAAAGGGGGAGAAATTTGAGTTAGTCTTCAAGCGGGTCTATTATATGGGCGTTTTTCTGCTAAGTTGCAACTCTCGCTCTTCTGAAACTTTTATTGGATCGAGTTGTAATCTTAAACCCGATGGTGCTCTGATACTTTTGATGTGTTCCTCTGCATGCTTATTCTTCGTTATATGGTAATACACGCATGTTGAATTACATCACTCACCATATTTCATCATGCATTTCAAATTCTTCATATTATATGTCAAATGCGTGTATGAATTACAAGATATAGGGGGAGATCCCTATGATTCAACTCTTCAAATGTGCATTGCCTCAAAAGCAAATTCCTCACTATGCACATCTTCAGGGGGAGTTCTTCTATATCTTGCAATCAAATTCCTCAATATCAGTATTTACACTTCATATGTTTATCCCCGTTGAAAACTTAACCTATATTGTCATCAATCACCAAAAAGGGGGAGATTGTAAGTGCATCTAGTGCCCCTTAGTAATTCTGGTGTATTGAAGACTTATAGGTTAAGGGACTAATGTGTTTATGAGTGTACACAGGTCTATAAGTCTATGAGGAGTTTGATATTTACAGAGAAGGTCGACCCCTAAAAATGAAGTTCTTCGACTGAAGACTTTGATATTTTGAAGACTTTCTGAAGACTTTGAAAGCGAAGAAATTGGTGTGACCTTGAAGACTTGGTATTCATTTGAGGAACATGAAGCGTGAAGACTTTTGTTTTCGTTGTTTCGTTTTCTCTTTCTTGAGTCATAGGAAACACCGTACTGTTAAAGGGGGTCGACGGAATACTAAGAAATTTTTTCCATGTGATGCTCAACTCAAAATCCTACACCTACCAATCCCTTCGAGTGAAGCCTTTGGAAATCTCATACAAGATCAATTTCTTGATGATAGATACTGAAGTTCTTACAGTCATTGAGAATTTGTTCTGACCGAGGAGTTAGGAATTCGCCAGTCTTGGATTGCCTACACATGAGGAACATGATAGCCCTGAGGAATTTGAGAGTCAAATTTCCGACCGTTGTTGTGCTACGCGCCAGCTGTCCCAAAATATCTTATCTACCTAACGGTCATATCATTGAAGGGCATTTATGTCTTATCATGTCAGGCTGCTCCCTAGGCTATAAATAGCCGCCCCCTACAACCACTAGCTGGTTGGCTGCTCCGAGAGAAACTGACACTTATCATTTGAGAGCATCCCATCCTCCGAGGACTTTGAGCGAAAATCATCGTGTGAGGAAAAACCCAAACCCAAACACCTACAAACCCAAAGTGATTGAGCATCACTGAAGAGATTGATCCTGCGTGGATCCGACGCTTGTTACCTTTGAAGACTGTGCTTCTTCCAGATGGTTAGGCGTCATGGTCTAGAGCATCCAAGAGGAATTGTGGATCGCTGAGTCACCGAGTCTGTGAAGGTTTGGAAGTCGCCTGAAGACTTACCACGAGTGATTGGACGAGGTCTGTGTGACCTTAGTTCAAGGAGAATACGATGAGGACTTGGTGTCCTGAGCTGCGTGCTCAGCGATCGGGTGTCCGGACCGTGTGTCCTCGAGTTTAAATACTCAGCCGCTCCAACCAGACGTACAACTGAGACAGCAGTTGGAACTGGTCTATCAAATCATTGTCTTCACCAACCTTACTGGTTCTATTTCCTCAACTCTTTCATTTCCTCATTACTGTGTTGAGTGTTTCATCATATCTACGTTTGAAGACTTTGACTGAAGACTTTCTCAATTTCCTCAGTTCAATTTCTTCAGTCTGTTTGTCTTCATCTTGTGTTATCCTGTGATTACGCTTTCTGTACTCTGTGATTGTCTTCATTTCATCATGATGACCATGCCTGTATTCTGTTATGCTTACTTCTGAGTACTTATTCCGCTGCAAGTAGTTCTTCGCTTAGAAATTTCCTCACCGGCAAATTCCTCAGTGAAGAATTCATAAAAATCGCCTATTCACCCCCCCTCTAGTCGATATAACGCACTTTCAGTAGGCATCCCACCTTTCTTCTCCAATAATTAACAATCTGAAAGTTTTTAAATAAAATAGAGTCCTCAAATAGTTGCCGGGGAGGCTAGGTAAGCGGCACGCACATCCCATCAACAAAGCTCCTTTTTGTGGAATTGCTATAGTGATTCACTTATATCTTTTTGAGCATGGTGTGCTTTAGTTTTTTTGAAGAAATTATCTCTTGCTTCACTTAAATTAATTTGAGGAAAAGAAATATTATGCTCATGATCTTCACTTATATCTTTTTGGAGTAGCGTGTCATTTACTCTTGTGCTTCACTTATATCCTATGAGTAAATTGTTGAATGAGTTTAATATCATGAAGTGGAAATCATATCATGCCTAGTGGTAGCTTCACATTGGGTTTAGAAAGTGAAACCTTTTGAGGCTTGACAATAACAGTTTTGGTCATACAAGCATTCACGAATAATTAGTATAAGGAAGAGAACTTTCACATGCAAATACACTCTCATGGAAATCTTTTATGATTGTGACCCCCCATCAAAATATTATATGCCAAAATTGTTGACGTTGGACAAGGAAGACAACGTAATGATTTATGTTTTTTCATATTCACATAGAAGTTATATTGTCATAGATCCTTCAACATGTGGTGCTTGGCCCCCTTCTTTGCTAGCCAAAAATTCCGCACCAAGTAGAGATACTACTTGTGCATCCAAAAACCCTTAAACCCAAATCTTATTTTCAAGAGTCCACCATGCCTACCAAATGATTGAATAAGATTCTTCAAGTAAGTTGTCATCGGTGCAATAAGGCAATAAAAATTGCTTCTAAAAGTGTGAGATCATTTAGTGTAAGAGAAAATTGAGCGTTGTACGAACTTGTGATGGCAAAGAATAAAAGCGACAGACTGCATAATAAAGGTTGCTATCATAAGGGGCAATATAAAGTGACGTTCTTTTGCACTAAGGGGTTGAGCATACAAACAAATAAGCGCATGGCAGCCTCTGCTTCCCTCTGCGAAGGGCCTAGGGCCTATCTTTTACTTTTCAGTATTTACTTGTATGCAAAGAGTCAAAGTTTTTCTCTCTATTCCTTTTTATTGTTCTCCTTCGGCAAGAATCATGTGGTGAGGAAAGATCTAGGCACATATGTCCAATTGAATATGGGTAGCATGAGTTATTATTTTTGACATCACCCTTGAGGTGAATACGTTGGGAGGCAAAACAATAAGCCCCTATCTTTCTATGTGTCCAGTTGAAACATTTTGCTCATGTGTACGAGGTGTGTGTTAGCAATCATAGAAGACTATATGATGGTTGAGTATGTGGAGCTATGACTTAAACTCTGTTGAATAAGTTGAATTGCAATTGCTTGGTGACTAAGAACATAGGTTGTTGAGTTTCAAGAGTGTTCATTGTTTGAACCTTAACATGTGAATTGGTTGGTACTATAACATGAGAAGTTTTATAAGAAATAATTGTTGTTATGATGCTAGAAAAAGTGATTGAAATTGTCATTGATCAAACTTGTGCACTTTGCTAGCATTCACACTTCATAAATTATTTCTTTTATCATTTACCTACTCGAGGACGAGTAGGAACTAAGCTTTGGGATGCTGATACGTCTCCAACGTATCTATAATTTATGAAGTATTCATGCTGTTATTTTATCATTCTTGGATGTTTTACTATCATTTTATAGCAACTTTATATCATTTTTTGGGACTAATCTATTGACCGAGTTGTAAGTGCATCTAGTGCCACCCCTAGTTGGTTTTGGAGTATTGAAGACAAACCTAGTTGAGGGACTAATGTGTTTGTGAGAATTGCAGGATAACACAGGTAGTGGTCCCTCATTGATTCGGTTTACCTACCAGAGATGACCCCCCAAAAATGTATGAAGACATTGAAGGCAATGGTGGTATGTGAAGATATTCACATTGAAGACTATGACAAGAGAAGACATTGCGTGAAGACTATGGAGCGCGAAGACTTAGTTGTCTCGTTGTTTCCTTTTCTTCTTTGTTGAGTCATAGGAACCACCGTCTTCGTTAAGTGGGGTCCCGATGAACAAAGTCGAGTGGTCAAGTGATGCTCAACCAAATCCTATGTCTTCGAGTGAAGACAATGAGAGCAAATCTTATCCAGAGCTGGATGAGTCAGCTTTACCTGTAGCCCAAGCAAAGTTGCCGCGTGTGTTTCAAATCTGACCGTTGGAACACGTGTCAGTTCCTTAGTGACCCAGGGTCATTTCAAACAAATCAGGCCAGGTTGCCTAGTGGCTATAAATAGCCCACCCCCTACACCATAAATTGGTGGCTGCTCAGAGTTAGTGCACGGCTTTTGTCGTTTGAGAGCAACCCACCTCTGAAGCTTTTGAGAGAGAGAAATCCTTGCGTGGACAAAGCCCAAAACACCCAGAGCCAAAGAGTGTTAGGCATCACTGAAGTCTTTCTGTTCGTGTGACCTGAAGACATGTTACACTTGAGGACTGTGAATGCTCCAGCCGGTTAGGCGTCGCATTCTGAGCATCCAAGAGTCATTGTGGATCGCCGGTGAACGAAGTCTGTGAAGGTTTGGAAGTCTACCTTGAAGACTTACCAGAGTGATTGGGCGAGGACTGGGTGTCCTTAGCTCAAGGGGAATAAGGTGAAGACGCGGTCTTCCGAGTTGAATCTCAGCCTCCCTAACCATACGTACAATTGTCACAGCAACTGGAACTGGTCCAACAAATCTTGTGTCCTCAACAAGTGACTGGTTCTATCCTCTCCCTTTCTTTACTTACAGTTTGTCTTCGTGAAGTCATTGCCTGTTTGCTTTTCCTATTTGTCTTCACTGTGTGACTACTATTGTTGTTTGGCTTCATACCATCTTCCATCCTGATCCTTACTACCTAGCTGCTATTAGTCTTTGTGCTTTCAGTTCATTGCATACTTGACTATGGCTTGCTTAGTGTAGTTTACCTTCCGCTGCATATCAATAGGTTCATTTCTATTGTTTGTCTTCGAAACTCTCATGTTTTGAAGACTTTCATAAAAATCGCCTATTCACCCCCCCCCCCCTCTAGTCGATCACTAGCACTTTCACTAGTGCCCAGTGCCAGTTGTTGTTTTTTGCTTGTTTTTTACATGGCAGGAAATCAATACCAAACGGAGTCCAAATGCAACGAAACTTCACAAAGATTTTTTATGGACCAGAAGACCAACAGTGGACCAAAGAAGCACTTGGGAGGTGCCCCAAGGGGGGCACAACCCACCGTATGCGCTACCGAGGCCCAGCGCCAGTGGGTTGTGCCCACCTCGGTGGCCTCCCGTACCCCTTCTTTGCACTATAAATTCCCAAATATTCTGAAACCCTTCGAGGTTTAACCTAGATCATAAGTTCCGGTGCCGCAAGGCTCTGTAGCCACCGAAAACCAATCTAGACCCTTTCCGGCACCCTGCCGGAGGGGGGAATCATATCCGGTGGCCATCTTCATCATCCCAGCGGCCACCATGATGAGGAGGGAGTAGTCCACCCTCGGGGCTGGGGGTTTGTACCAGTAGCTATGTGTTCAATCTCTCTCTCTCTCTCTCTCTCTCTCTCTCTCTCTGTCTCTCTCTCTCTCTCTCTCGTGTTCTTGAGATGTCACGATCTTGATGTATCACGGGCTTTGTTAATATAGTCGGATCATATGGTGTTTTCCCCTCTCTATCTTGTTGTGATGAATTGTGTTTTTCCCTTTGAGATTTTGTTGTTATCAGATTGAATACTTTTATGGATTTGAGAACACTTGATATATGTCGTGCAATTGAATACTCATGGTGACAATGGGGTGTCATATTGATTCACTTGATATATGTTTTGGCACTCAACTCACGGACTCCCGATGTAAAATTGGGGTAATCTATGCATAGGGGTTGATGCAGTTCTTGTCTTGTTTCTCCGGTAGAAATCTTGGGGCACTCCTTGAAGTTCTTTGTGTTGGATTGAGTATTATGAATATGAATTTTCTTTGGTGTTATTTTAGTGCGAACTCTAGGATAGATCGAACGGAAAGAATAGCTTTGTGTTATTTTAGTACCGACTCTTGAATAGATCGAACGGAAAGAATAGCTTTGAGGTGGTTTCGTACCCTACAAACAATTTATTCTTATGTTCTCCACTAGATAGGAACTTTGGAGTGATTCTTTGTTGCACGTTGAGGGATTGTTATATGATCCAATTATATTAGCATTGTTGAGAGATTGCACTAGCGAAAGTACGGACCCTAGGCCTCATTTTCAAGCATTGCAATACCGTTTTTGTGCCCGTTTACTATTTGCTACCTGCTGTTTTTATTTATTCAGATTATAAACATATATTTCTACCATCCATATTACACTTTTATCACCATCTCTTCGCCGAACTAGTACATCTTTACAATTTGTCGTTGTATTGGGTGTGTTGGGGACACAAGAGATTTCTTGTATTTGGTCGCAGGGTCATTTGAGAGAGACCATATTTATCCTACACCTATCACGGATTGATAAACCTTAGGTCATCCACTTGAGGGAAAATTGGTACTGTCCTACAAAAATTTGAGATTGGAGGCCCAACACGTGTCTACAAGAATAAATTTGCGTAGTAGACATCAGCAGGGTGTTTGACATTCATCCCCATTTCTTGCATGGGACCTAAGCATGCAACCAAGGACACAGATTTGAATTTTCAACTAATTTATATGCATTAGAGCATGTGCCTGTAGTTCAAATTTGAATTATGCACATGAATGCATAGAAAACTCAGTTAATGTATGAAAATGTCCAAGCGAACCGCGAAAAATACCAAAAATTGATACACCACTCCTGTTGTTCTATGTTATCACTAGGAAAAAATTTGAAATCAAGAAGAGGCAACGGGATATCGTTTCGTCCAGAAAGGTGAAACGTTCCCTACCGAAACCATCACACTTGTTGTGAGAAGCTCTGGTTTATGAGAAGCTTATACCCAAACCTGACCCAAATGAGACAAAAAAATTACCATGGCATGTTGATGCTGCTCCATGATAGCATGCCAAGTTTCATGAATTTCGGACCACTTTTGGATTTACTAGAGTTACAAAAGCAAGTACGTCGACGATTTCCGGAGAGCCACGGTGTCATCGTGTTCGAAATTCATCCCCATTTCTTGCATGTGACATAAGCATAAACCCATGGACACATATATGATTTTACAACCCACGTTGGTGCGCCGGAGCATGTGCATGTAGTTTAATTTTGAATTGTGCACCTGAAATGGCTAGAAAACCAATTTAATGTATAAAATGTTCAAACGAACCCTGGATAATTCCAATTCTTTTACGACACAATTATAGTTGCATGTTCACTGCAGATAAAAAGTCTAGCAATTCAAACACCGTCCATTGCCGCTGTGACCCCCATTATGTAATTCAAATCAAGATGAAAAATCAAGTAGATCCCACACCGTTTATTATCACCAACCGTGTGAGATGCAGCACAAAATATCCTAGAGCACCGTCGGCGTATCGTACGCTCATGGCTTACGCGAGAAGGTGCGTCAGCTACAGTACACTCTGTCTAGCACACTAGCACGCTCCCCAAATATCATTTCACTGTTCAATCATCGCCGATGAAAGATGGGCACATGGACCCGCATCATGAGGGCTGTTGGGGAACGTAGCAGAAATTCAAAATTTTCTACGCATCACCAAGATCAATCTATGGAGATTCTAGCAACGAGGGAAGGAGAGTGCATCTACATACCCTTGTAGATCGCTAAGCGGAAGCGTTCAAGAGAACGGGGTTGAAGGAGTCGTACTCGTCGTGATCCAAATCACCGGAGATCCTAGTGCCGAACGGACAGCACCTCCGCGTTCAACACACGACAGCCGGTGGCGCCTCCCATGCCTTGATCCAGCAAGGAGAGAGGAGAGGTTGAGGAAGACTCCATCCAGCAGCAGCACAACGGCGTGGTGGTGGTGGAGGAGTGGCAATCCAGCAGGGCTTCGCCAAGCACCAAGGGAGAGGAGGAGGAGGAGAGCGGGGCTGCACCAAGAGGAGAGGTTCTCATGTGTTGGGCAGCCCTAAAACCTCAAGTATATATAGGGGAAAGGGGCTGCGCCCCTTTAGGTTTCCCACCCCAAGGGGTGCGGCCAGCCCTAGATGGGACTTGGGGCGGCCAAGAGGGGAGGAGTGCCTCCCAAGTCAAGTGGAGGCCCTCCCCTTAGGGTTTCCCCCTCCCATGCGCATGGGCCTTGGGGGCTGGTTCCCCTGGCCCATTAAGGCTAGGGCGCCCCTACAGCCCATGCTACTGTATTGGACGTGGTGGAACAATTTCCGGACCTCCGGACCCCTCCGAATCCTCCGGAACCTTCCGAAGCTTCCGGTACAATACCGAAAAACCCGAACTTTTTCCTAACCCAACAACAACTTTCCATATATAAATCTTTACCTCCGGACCATTCCGAACTCCTCGTGACGTCCGGGATCTCATCCGGACTCCGAACAACATTCGGTAACCACATACAAGCTTCCTATATAACCCTAGCGCCACCGAACCTTAAGTGTGTAGACCCTACGGGTTCGGGAGACATCTGAGACATGACCGAGACGTTCTCCGTCAATAACCAACAGCGGATCTGGATACCCATGTTGGCTCCCACATGTTCCACGATGATCTCATCGGATGAACCACGATGTCAAGGACTCAATCGATCCGTATACAATTCCCTTTGTCTAGCGGTATTGTACTTGCCCGAGATTCGATCGTCGGTATCCCGATACCTTGTTCAATCTCGTTACGGCAAGTCTCTTTACTCGTTCCGTAACACATCATCCCGTGATCAACCCCTTGGTCACATTGTGCACATTATGATGATGTCCTACCGAGTGGGCCCAGAGATACCTCTCCGTCTCACCGGAGTGACAAATCCCAGATCTCGATCGTGTCAACCCAATGGTCACTTTCGGAGATACCGTAGTGCACCTTTATAGTCACCCAGTTACGTTGTGACGCTTGATACACCCAAAGCACTCCTACGGTATCCGGAATTGCACAATCTCATGGTCTAAGGAAAAGATACTTGACATTTGAAAAGCTTTAGCATAGAACTACGATCTTTGTGCTAGGCTTAGGATTGGGTCTTGTCCATCACATCATTCTCCTAATGATGTGATCCGTTATCAATGACATCCAATGTCCATGGTCAGAAACCTGTAACCATCTATTGATCAACGAGCTAGTTAACTAGAGGCTTACTAGGGACATGGTGTTGTCTATGTATCCACACATGTATCGCTGTTTCCTATCAATACAATTATAGCATGAATAATAAACGATTATCATGAACAAGGAAATATAATAATAACTAATTTATTATTGCCTCTAGGGCATATTTCCAACAGTCTCCCACTTGCACTAGAGTCAATAATCTAGTTCACATCGCCATGTGATTAACATCGATAAGTCACATCGCCATGTGACCAACATCCAAAGAGTTTACTAGTGTCTTAAACTAGTTCACATCACCATGTGATTAAGTCTCAATGAGTTCGGGGTTTGATCATGTTTTGCTTGTGAGAGAGGTTTTAGTCAACGGTTCGAACCTTTCAGATCCGCGTGTACTTCGCAATTCTCTATGTCATATTGTAAATGCTGCTTTCACGCTCCACTTGGAGCTATTCCAAATGGTTGCTCCACTATACGTATCCGGTTTGCTTCTCGAGTCACTCGGATAGGTGTTAAACCTTACATCGACGTAACCCTTTACGCCAACTCTTTATCACCTCCATAATCGAGAAACATGTCCTTATTCCTCTAAGGATAATTTTGACCGCTATCCGGTGATCCACTCCTTGATCACCTTTGTACTCTCTTGCCGATATGTAGCAAGGCACACATCAGTGCATTACACAAGATAGCATACTATAGAGCCTACGTCTCGAAGCATAGGGACGACCTTCGTCCTTTCTCTCTTTTCTGCCGTGGTCGAGCTTTAACTCTTAACTTCATACCTTACATCTCGTGCAAGAACTCCTTCTTTGATGATCCATCTTGAACACCTTCAAGATCATGTCAAGGTATGTGCTCATTTGAAAGTACTATTGAGCGTTTTGATCTATCCTCATAGATCTTGATGCTCAATGTTCAAGTAGCTTAATCCAGGTTTTCACTTGAAAACACTTTAACCCTATATGCTTTACGTAAAATTCTACATCATTTCGATCACCAATATGTCAACAACATATACTCATCGAAAATTCTATAGTGCTCCCACTCACTTATTTGGAAATACAAGTTTCTCATAAACTTTGTATAAACCCAAAATCTTTGATCATCTCATCAAAGTGCACATTCCAACTCCGAGATGCTTACTCCAGTCCTTAGAAGGATCGCTGGAGCTAGCATACCTTTTAGCATCCTTAGGATCGACAAAACTTTTCTGATTGTATCACATACAACCTTTCCTTACGTAAAGGTAAGGAAACTCGTTTTGACATCCATCGCGCCAGATTTCATAAATGCAGCTTGTGCTAACATGATTCCGACGGACTTAAGCATCGCTACGGATGAGAAAATCTCATCGTAGTCAACTCCTTGAACTTGTGAAAAACTCTTTGCCACAAGTCGAGCTTCATAGAAGGTGACATTACCGTCCATGTCCGTCTTCTTCTTAAAGACCCATTTATTTCAATGGCTTGCCGATCATCGGGCAAGTCCACCAAAGTCCATGCTTTGTTATGATATATGGATCCTACTCGGATTTCATGGTTTCTAACCATTTGTCGGAATTTGGGCCCACCATCGCTTCTCCATAGCTCGTAGGTTCATTGTTGTCTAACAACATGACCTTCAAGACATGATTACTGTACCACTCTGAAGTAGTACGCATCCTTGTCACCCTACGAGGTACGTCAGTGACTTGATCCGAAACTTCATGATCACTATCATAAGCTTCTACTTCAATTGGTGTAGGTGCCATGGGAACAACTTCCTGTGCCCTGCTACACACTTGTTGAAGTGACGGTTCAATGACCTCATCAAGTCTCCACCATCCTCCCACTCAACTTTTCGAGACGAACTTTTCCTCGAGAAAGGACCCGATTCAAGAAACAATCCCTATTGCTTTCGGATCTGAATTAGGAGGTATACCCAACCGCTTTTGGGTGTCCTATGAAGATGCATTTTATCCGCTTTGGGTTCGAGCTTATCAACCTGAAACTTTTTCACATAAGCGTCACAGCCCCAAACCTTTAAGAAATGACACTTAGGTTTCTCTAAACCATAGTTCATACGGTGTCATCTCAACGGAATTACGTGGTGCCCTATTAAAGTGAGTGCGGTTGTCTCTAATGCCTAACCCATGAACGATAGTGGTAATTCGATAAGAGACATCATGGTACGCACCATATCCAATAGGTTGCAACTATGATGTTCGGACACACCATCACACTATGGTGTTCCAGTAGTATTAATTGTGAAACAATTTGCACAATGTCTTAATTGTGTGCCAAAACTCAGAACTCAGATACTTATCTCTATGATCATATCATAGACATTTTATCCTCTTGTCACAATGATCTTAAACTTCACTCTGAAATTACTTGAACCATTCAACAATTCAGACTTGTGTTTCATCAAGTAAATATACTCAACATATACTCGAATCATCTGTGAAGTCGAGAACATAATGATATTCATCGCATGCCTCAAAGACTCATTGGACTGCACACATCAAAATGTGTTACTTCCAACAGGTTGCTACCTTGTTCCATCTTATCAAACCGAGGCTTTTCACTATCTTGCCCATGTGGTATGTTTTGCATATCTCAAGTGATTCAAAATCAAGTGAGTCCAAACGATCCATCTGCATGGAGTTTCATCATGCGTATACACCAATAGACATGGTTTGCATGTCTCAAACTTTTCAAAACGAGTGAGTCCAAAGATCCATCAACATGGAGCTTCTTCATGCATTTTATACCAATATGACTTACATGGCAATGCCACAAGTAAGTGGTACTATCATTACTATCTTATACTTTTGGCATGAAAATGTGTATCACTACGATCGAGATTCAATAAACCATTTATTTAGGTGCAAGACCATCAAGGTATTATTCAAATAAATAGAGTAACCATTATTCTCCTTAAATGAATAATCAGATTGTGATAGACATAATCCAATCATGTCTATGTTCAACGCAAACACCAAATGATAATTATTCTGGTTTAATACTAATCTTGATGGTAGAGGAGCGTATGATGTTTGATCATATCAACCTTGGAAACAATTCCAACACATATCGTCACTCACCTTTAGCTAGTCTCCTTTTATTCCGTAGCTTTTATTTCGAGTTACTAACATTTAGCAACCGAACCGGTATCTAATACCCTGGTGCTACTAGGAGTACTAGTAAAGTACACATTAACATAATGTATATCAAATATACTTCTATCGACCTTGCCTGCCTTCTTATCTACCAAGTATCTAGGGTAATTCTACTCCAAAGGCTGTTCCCTTATCTCGTAAGCACTTAGTCTCGGTTTGGGTTCAACCTTGGGTTTCTTCACCGAGCAGCAGCTGATTTGCCATTTCGTGAAGTATCCCTTATTGCCCTTGCCCTTCTTGAAACTAGTGGTTTCACCAACCATCAACAATTGATGCTCCTTCTTGATTTCTACCTTCGCGATGTCAAACAACGCGAATACCTCAAGGATCATCATCTCTATCCTTGATATGTTATAGTTCATCACGAAGCTCTAGCAGCTTGGTGGAAATGACTTTGGAGAAACATCACTATCTCATCTGGAAGATCAACTCCCACTCGGTTCAAGTGATTGTTGCACTCAGACAATCTGAGCACAAGCTCAACGATTGAGCTTTTCTCCCTTAGTTTTCAGGCTAAGAAAATCGTCGGAGGTCTCATACCTCTTGACGTGGGCACGAGCCTGAAATCCCAATTTCAGCCATCAAACATCTCATATGTTCCGTGACGCTTCAAAACGTCTTTGGTGCCTCAACTCTAAACCGCTTAACTGAACTATCACGTAGTTATCAAAGCGTGTATGTCCGATGTTCGCAACATCCACAAACGACGCTTTGGGGTTCATCACACCGAGCGGTGCATTAAGGACATAAGCTTTCTCTGTCCGCATAAACGCTCTCATCAACTTTCAACTATATTTTCTCTAGGAACATATCTAAACAGTGGAACTAAAGCGAGCTTCGACATAATTTGCAAAAGGTCTTTTGACTATGTTCAAGATAATTAAGTTCATCTTATGAACTCCCACTCGATAGACATCCCTCGGTCATCTAAGTGATTACATGATCCGAGTCAACTAGGCCGTGTCCGATCATCACGTGAGACGGACTAGTCATCATCGGTGAACATCTTCATGTTGATCGTATCTACTATACGACTCATGCTCGACCTTTCGGTCTCCGTGTTCCGAGGCCATGTCTGCACATGCTAGGCTCGTCAAGTTAACCCCAAGTGTTTTTGCGGTGTAAATCTGTCTTACACCCGTTGTATGTGAACGTAAGAATCCATCACACCCGATCATCACGTGGTGCTTAGAAGCGACGAACTGTAGCAACGGTGCACAGTTAGGGGAGAACACTTCTTGAAATTTGTGTAAGGATCATCTTATTTACTACCGTCGTTCTAAGTAAACAAGATGCATAAACATAATAAACATCACATGCAATTATATAGTAGTGACATGATATGGCCAATATCATATTGCTCCTTTGATCTCCATCTTGGGGCTCCATGATCATCATTGTCACCGCATGACACCATGATCTCCATCATCATGATCTCCATCATCGTGTCTTCATGAAGTTGTCTCGCCAACTATTACTTCTACTACTATGGCTACCGTTAGCAATAAAGTAAAGTAATTACATGGCGTTGTTTAATGACACGCAGGTCATACAATAAATAAAGACAACTCCTATGGCTCCTGCCGGTTGTCATACTCATCGACATGCAAGTCGTGAATCCTATTACAAGAACATGATCAATCTCATACATCACATATCATTCATCACATTCTTCTTGGCCATATCACATCACATAGCATACCCTGCAAAAACAAGTTAGACGTCCTCTAATTGTTGTTTGCATGTTTTACGTGGCTGCTATGGGTTCTAGCAAGAACGCTTCCTACCTCGCAAAACCACAACGTGATATGCCAATTGCTATTTACCCTTCATAAGGACCCTTTTCATCGAATCCGTTCCGACTAAAGTGGGAGAGATCGGCACCGCTAGCCACCTTATGCACCAAGTGCATGTCGGTCGGTGGAACCTGCCTCACGTGAGAGTACGTAAGGTCGGTCCGGCCGCTTCATCCCACAATACCGTCGAAACAAGATTGGACTAGTAACGGTAAGCATATTGAACATCATCAACGCCCACAACTACTTTGTGTTCTACTCGTGCAAAGAATCTACGCAATAGACCTAGCTCATGATGCCACTTGTTGGGGAACGAGGCGAAATTCAAAATTTTCTCGCATCACCAAGATCAATCTATGGAGATTCTAGCAACGAGGGAAGGAGAGTGCATCTACATACCCTTGTAGATCGCTAAGCGGAAGCGCTCAAGAGAACGGGTTGAAGGAGTCGTACTTGTCGTGATCCAAATCACCGGAGATCCTAGTGCCGAACGGACAGCACCTCCGCGCTCAACACACGTACAGCCGGTGACGCCTCCCATGCCTTGATCCAGCAAGGAGAGAGGGAGAGGTTGAGGAAGACTCCATCCAGCAGCAGCACAACGGCGTGGTGGTGGTGGAGGAGCGTGGCATCCAGCAGGCTTCGCCAAGCACCAAGGGAGAGGAGGAGGAGGAGAGGCGGGGCTGCACCAAGAGGAGAGGTTCTCATGTGTTGGGCAGCCCTAAAACCTCAAGTATATATAGGGAAAGGGGGCTGCGCCCCTTTAGGGTTTCCACCCCAAGGGTGCGGCCAGCCCTAGATGGGACTTGGGGCGGCCAAGAGGGGAGGAGTGCCTCCCAAGTCAAGTGGAGGCCCTCCCTTAGGGTTTCCCCCTCCCATGCGCATGGGCCTTGGGGGCTGGTTCCCCTGGCCCATTAAGGCTAGGGCGCCCCTACAGCCCATGCTACTGTATTGGACGTGGTGGAACAATTTCCGGACCTCCGACCCCTCCGAATCCTCCGAACCTTCAGAAGCTTCCGGTACAATACCGAAAAACCCGAACTTTTCCTAACCCAACAACAACTTTCCATATATAAATCTTTACCTCCGGACCATTCCGAACTCCTCGTGACGTCCGGGATCTCATCCGGACTCAACAACATTCGTAACCACATACAAGCTTCCTATATAACCCTAGCGCCACCGAACCTTATGTGTAGACCCTACGGGTTCGGGAGACATGCGACATGACCGAGACGTTCTCCGGTCAATAACCAACAGCGGATCTGGATACCCATGTTGGCTCCCACATGTTCCACGATGATCTCATCGGATGAACCACGATGTCAAGGACTCAATCGATCCCGTATACAATTCCCTTTGTCTAGCGGTATTGTACTTGCCCGAGATTCGATCGTCGGTATCCCGATACCTTGTTCAATCTCGTTACGGCAAGTCTCTTTACTCGTTCCGTAACACATCATCCCGTGATCAACCCCTTGGTCACATTGTGCACATTATGATGATGTCCTATCGAGTGGGCCCAGAGATACCTCTCCGCTCACCGGAGTGACAAATCCCAGCCTCGATCGTGTCAACCCAATGGTCACTTTCGAGATACCGTAGTGCACCTTTATAGTCACCCGATTACGCCAGACGCTTGATACACCCAAAGCACTCCTACGGTATCCGGAATTGCACAATCTCATGGTCTAAGGAAAAGATACTTGACATTTGAAAAGCTTTAGCATAGAACTACACGATCTTTGTGCTAGGCTTAGGATTGGGTCTTGTCCATCACATCATTCTCCTAATGATGTGATCCCGTTATCAATGACATCCAATGTCCATGGTCAGGAAACCGTAACCATCTATTGATCAACGAGCTAGTTAACTAGAGGCTTACTAGGGACATGGTGTTGTCTATGTATCCACACATGTATCGCTGTTTCCGGTCAATACAATTATAGCATGAATAATAAACGATTATCATGAACAAGGAAATATAATAATAACTAATTTATTATTGCCTCTAGGGCATATTTCCAACAAGGGCAACTTTGGTGGCCCACTCCAGCGAGAGCACAGACATAGCCGTCATGCGCATGCTAACAAGGTGCATGATCGCGGCCGCAATCTGCGACCGGGCGGCCAAGGCAGCCCAAACGGCCGTTGTTGCTTCTCAGGTGGCGGCAGCAACATCTGCCTTGGGGATAACAACAGGCGAGAGCGGCACAACAGTTGTCCATTCCGCAGCGGCGACCTTAGCCCTGATGGAGGCCGCCCACGCCCAGCTCCTGGCGGTCATCGCACAAATCGAACGAAGCTTCTCCAACAATGGTCGGTAACCCACGGCCGAAGAGTTGGCAATCGTCGAGAGCATTCGAGCAGCTGTTCGTTCCTTCGCGGCATACCTTGCAACAACAGAGCCTGTCCAAGCCCAGATCGCGGCCGCCCACACCCAGCTCGTGGCGTCCTTTTCCAAAGAGATGGCGGACGCGGATGGCGAGATGCTTGCCGAGTATGGTGCGATTGATGTGCCATGGAGCCCCTTCCCCAGGAGACCGTCGGGCGTGAGCTGGACATGGAGGTGGCGGCAGAGATCGATGAGCACCAGCCGTAGTAGTACTCTTTGTTTTGTTTAATTAAGAGCGCCGATCTTTAATTTGTTAGAGTAATGTTTAGGCCAGCTAGCTCTGTTTAATTGCTGAACTTGCTCGATTAAGAAGTGTGGGTGTGCTGTAGTCTCCTTTGTGTACCCAAATTATACAATGATGTGGATGACCACTGTAACCAGGGAAATTCAAACAAAAAATTTGACGTTCAAAACCACCACACGCGAGTTAAGCTATCTGAATCGTTTGTGATGTTCACATATCGTACACAGTTCTGAATAAGGGACCGTGTCTGATGACACTTTGCACGCCAGTTTTTTTGCTGAAGTGATTCCAAATTTTTGGCTTCCGAGGAAATATCTACCTCCCCGCCCCCTTCCCCTTAGCAAAAGCCACATTTCCCCTGTTTTCGCCTTCCTTTCCAAGTTGAAACCTTCACTCCTTGCTTGCAGCGCCGCCTCCTTGCCAGCGACCCTCCCTCACGCTGCTCGGCCTCTTCTATCCAGGCAGGTAATCCACACTCGACCCCCATCCTCCTCCTCCTTCCACATCCCACATGCCCCGACCGCCGGCGTGACACCTTCCACCCAAATCACCGACCCCTCCACCCAATAAGCGCCGCCCTAAGCCATGGTAGACGTAGTATAGCCAGGAGCTCAAGGAGCATTTGGCAGTGGAGAAGCAAATCGTGGCCGCACGCGCGGATTAGGTCGCGATGGCTGCCATTCGTGTCGACCCCCAGATCTTGGAGGAGCACCTTGCCATTTGCTAGCTATGCTGATTAAGCTTGCTCGGTTTACCCATTGCGTGTGTTGCTCCTGCCTTTCCTTCACAAATTCTAGTGAATTGTGCTATCTAATTTTACCATGCAATCTATTGCTCTAGTGTATATGTTCTATATGTCATGCAGTGTGGTGCTCACTGATTAACTATTTGGTTAATTAGTTGTCGTCTTAAGTTAACTGTTTGGTTCAGTTCTGCAAATGTGATGTTCAATTCTTCAGGCTGCAATTTTGTATTGTCTTCCATGTGAGAAATAAATTGAATTTATCTTTACAAAATACATGAGAAACAAATACAATTGCTATATTTTCAAGTTTTCAAGCATGCTTGGTTTGGTTATACATTGTGCAATGTGGTACTCAGTTAACGTTTGGTTCATTTGTTTTGTGGTGTTTAGTTAACTATTTGGTTCAATTCTGCAATGTGATGTTCAATAGTTATGGGTGCATTCTGTTATTGTATACCATGTGAGGAATAAATTGAATTTGGCTGTAGTAAATACATGAGAAACAAAAATACAATTGATATACTTCCAAGTTGTTAAGCATGCTTGGTTTGGTTAACTGTCTGGTCTTCTATTAGGAGTATGTTATATTATGCAATGTGGTGCTCTGTTAATGTTTGGTTCATTTGTTGTGGTGTTTAGTTAACTGCTTGGTTCAATCCTACAATGCGATGTCCAATTGTGGTGGGTAGAATTTTGTATTGTTGTGCATGTGAGGAATTAATCGAATTTGGGTGCACTTAATACAGGAGAAACATATACAAGTGCTATATTTCCTAGTTCTTAATAATGCTTGGTTTGGATAAATGGGTTTTCCATGTGGCTTGAATTAATCTAATGAATCTGCAATGTGCTTATTTTTCATCAACATATTTTACTGATAGCATGCGAACCCTACTTAACCTGATGACTAACTACCTTAAATATGTTGCAGGGAAACAATGGGAAGCACTGAGGTTTACAATCGAGGTTAGCACGTGCATGGTTCGTTGTCTAATAGCTCATTATTGTGCAATTGCGGGAACCATTCTAATATTTAGGTTTTTAACAATTTGGTCTTGCACATGTAGGTCCCGCTGTCAGAGATTTTGACCCACTGTTCGACCCTTTATGCATATGGGGAAATGAGTTGTCCATGAATATCAATCAAGTCAAGAAACTCAGAAAGATTGTGAGGATAAAGAAATTAGCACAAAAAATAACAAGATCTTTGTCTGCACAATGAAGAATACATCAGTTCACTACAAGATGGTACTAACTATTATACCTTGCCTTTGTTATTCCTTTGCCCCATTTCCAATATAGGGAAGATATTTGTGCACATCCTTGTTTTCAGGCCTTTCCAAAGCAGTTCACTGATGATTACCTCTCAAACCACCTCTATGGTCAGGAGGCGAGGAAGGTTTTCATAAAACACCCATGGTTCAATATTGAAGTGTTCCTGAAGAGGACGAAGGACGGACGGTCAATCATCCACGTGCACCGCCTAAAGTTGCAAAGACCTTCAACATGAATGAAGGCTCAATATTCGCCTTCCGCTTGAGCAGTTTTCCAGATGAGATGCATCTGTCTATATACCGTCTATGATGCTAATTTCGAAAGGTTCTACATGTTGCATGTGAAACTTGGTGTTGGTGTAGTTGTGTAATGGGGTAGCTGAGTGCCGAAGCTATATCATGTTGTACTCTGATGTATTTCAATTATGAAATCCCACTTCCTTAATATGGAAATGTAATATATTATGTGCTTAATATGAATGTCAATTAGATTAATAAATGGATTATTAACAATAGGGCAATTAGCCTGCTAATTGGGGTTTGCTATTCTAAACGATTATTGACAAAATACCGTGGGCGGTGACCTCAGGCAACGCACACAATTTCTAGGAATAAACCATGTTGGATCAATGAACAATCACACACGACCTTCCCTTGAAAACTATTTGCGTTAGGCCACCTTGTGTAGACATTTACCACATAAAAACTGTGTGTGATGGATAGCCTTTGCCACATAGTTTCTTTTACGCACCGTGTGTGATGCATTCAGTAACGCAAACAATAAAATTGTTAATATCGTGTGCAATGGCAACGCTATCACAAACGATTTAACAGGGAAAATTGTGTGTGATGTACCTGTGAATGGAAACGTTTTCCTTAGAGCAACTGTGTGGGATGTACATATAAACAGAAACATTTAGCGGGGACTGACTGTGTGGGATGTACTTGCGACCGGAAACAACTTCGCGTGTATAATTGTATTTTTTTTAGCTCTACTATATGTATTACCGTATTTGAGCGCTCGCCGGTCGCCCACGACCTCATTTTGCCGAGCGTGTGTGCCAGGAGGGCATATCCCCGACGGTTTCTGGGTCATGTGGGAAGGACCCCCCTATCGCGGTCACTCACTAGGCGACGGTTCCAAATGCCGTCGTGGAAAGGGGTTAAAAACCGTTTGTATAGCACCGACGTGTACCAGTGGAACAAGTACTTAAGGCACAGGATGATTTGCTCAATGATTTGAATAGTAAGAACAATGATCATGATGTTAGGGTTATGACTATAGGTGGTAAAATGACTTAGGAACCTTTGAATCCTGAAGGTCATCCTAAGAGAATTGAGCAAGATTCTCAGAGAGTTAGTACTGATGCACCTAGTCCTTCTAATAAAAATAAAAGGAAAACTGATAGGATTTTGCATGCTTCTAGTGAACTTGTTATAGACACCCCTGAGAATCCCAATGATATTTCTATTTCTGATGCTGAGACACAATCTGGTAATGAGCATGAACCTAGTTGTCGTGGAATTGTCACGGCAGATGTCCTCTTGCAAGTACTTAGTCGTCGAGCCATCGCAACTAGGAAGCTTAAAGGGGTTAATCGGGACAAAGGACACGAGAGGTTTTATACTAGTTCGGCCCCTTACGGTGAAGGTAAGGCCTACGTCTAGTTGGGTTGGTATTGCTTGAGGTTTCGATGACCAGGGAGCGAGATACGCTATGCCCGGTTCTCGATTGGTTGTTTCTTGCCCTAAGCCGCTAGCCGTTCGTCCCCTTATATACACGGGTTGACGCCCTGCGGCTTACAGAGTCCCGACCGGCTCATAAACAGTGTCCAGCTCGGTGACTAGTTAATTCTACCTTATGATACAAGTCATGCCTTCATGGCGGTTTACCACTACGGGCCTTAAGTCGCCTGTGGGCTTTAGACCCTTTATTGAACCGCCATCTTCACGCTTGGTCTTGGGCTTCTTCTGATGAATCCCTCTTTGCGTAACCCGGCCCCTCTTGGGCGGCTTACACAAATAGTTATATCCCCAACATTAGGCCCCAGATTGATTTGAATCGGTTCATGTCAATCTTAAAATACCTTAAAAACAAGCCTTTCTGTCTTCTGCCAGTGCAAAGGTCATAACCCACCATGACGTCATCTTTTGGATCCGTGTTAACCTGCCATGACGTCATCTTCAATTAAATCCCTATTTTATTTTTTCATATCTTCAACGGATCTTGCCTTTACTAACCATCCCGAAAACCAAGGCGTCGGGGTCGCTGGATAATGATGCTTGGTCTCCTCGTTTCTCACGCCGTCTCAGTCGGCCTTTCCTTATAAATAGGCTCAACCTAGGTCTTCTTCATTTTCTCCCCTCAGTCGTCTTCCTCCGCTTGCTCTCTCCCTGTCGCTCGAGCTCCGCCGCCGCCGCCGCCGCCGCCGAGTTCCTCGTCTTCATCAACTCAGGCCGCTGCATCACCCTGAATCTGATCAGAGAAACACGACGAACCTCCGCCGTAGCCCTGCATTTGTAAGTCCCTTTTCTTTCCTGTCTTAGATCTGCATTACAGTTTTCGTCGAGTTCATCGGTGTTCATCGCCGCCCTCTACAAACCCTTGATAGATCTCACCCCCGACGCCCTTTTCTGATCGTCAGATGGTATAGAACTGCTGCGGTAGTTGTTTCACCCCTATTTTATATGCAAACGGATCCCTTTTCCTTTGTTCAGAAGCTTCTTTCGAGTGTATGAACTTCTCTGCACTTGTTTTAGGTCTAGAAATTTTTCTTTTCAGGACGACCATTTGATCAAAATAATAGTTGTAACTTATGAAACCTGTTTTTATCACCCGGAAAACTTCTTATGTTAAATGCCTTTAACATAACTGTCCAAATATCCGTTTTAAACGCATCCCACTTGATCTGTGAACCTTGGCGCCTTCTCAGGTCTTTAAAACTTTTGAACTGTTGCTAACACTTGTGGCGGCTTAAATAATGTTGCCCAATTATCCTTATGTCATTATGCCCCTTTAAGCCGCTACCTTCAGTAATTTGAATATTTTTTTTTCCGGGTTAAAATTTAAAGTGGAACTTCTTATTTTGCAATAGGCCAATCTGTTGTCATGGCGCCTAAGTCGACCAAAGCTCCTGTAACCTGCAACTGGGTCCCATCCGCTGTCACCAAAAGCAAACTGGCTGATTTTGTGAAGTCTGGCCATTTGCCAAAGAAGGAAGTCATGTCTTATCGCGTCCCTGACCCATCCGAAGAAAAGCCTCAACCCAAAGAAGGGGAGGTAATAGTTTTCACGGATCACATGAGCCGGGGATTTGCCCCTCTCGGCTGAAAGTTCTTCAGAGAAGTTTTTAAATTTCTTTGACCTTAGACCTCAAGACATTTGACCCAATTCCGTGTCCAATCTTTGCAACTTCCAAGTCTTCTGTGAGGTGTACCTGGGAGAGGAGCCAAGCCTGCTCTTATTCAGAGAACTGTTTTACTTGGAGCGGCAGAATGAGCGCGCCAACTGGCCGAGTCTTGAACTTGGCGGTATCTCGATCCAGCGACGGAGAGACTGTTTGTTTCCTTATGCTGAGCTGCCGAGTCACCCCAAATATTGGAACCAGTCATGGTTCTACTGTCAGGATACTTCTCTAGCTGATGAGCCGCCTCTGCCCGGCATTCGCGCCCTGCGCCTTGAATCCAACCATCTGCTGGCGGATAAACTGACCGATGTTGAACGTCTGCCACTCAACCCCACCATCAAGAAGATTAAAGCTCTTCTGGGAAATGGTTTAAACATCATTGACTTGGTCCGGGTCTGGGTCACCTGGCGTATACTCCCATTAAGCCGCCGCTCTGGCTTAATGTGCACCTATATAGGCGAACAGAATGACCCAATGCGCCACAGTTCTGAGGATCTACCAGATGACGTGGCAGATGCTACAACCCAGTCATTGCTGAAGGAGGGTACTGTTATCAACAACACCTTCGGGTTACTTCCCTTCTGCAAAAAGAACCCGGCCCCTGCAGTAAGTTACCAATCTTAATAAACACCCTTTAATATGTTTACCTCCTTGTACTTATAATTCCTTATCTTTCCCACAGGCCAGTGATGATTTCTGGAAAGTCAAATATGACCACGAGGCCGCCCAACAAGCCAGAGCAGCCAAGAAAAATGAAAGGAAAAACGCCAAGACAGGGACTTCAAAAAAGAAGAAACCCAACGCCTCTGAATTACTCAAATTGGAAAACTCTTCTTCAGAAGAGGAATAGGTAATCTCTTATTCCCTTTAACTCCTTTGTTACTATTTTATTGATATTTTCGCCTTTCAGGAAGACACTGGAAACAGCCAAGCTCATGGTGAAGAGGTAACTATAATTTCCTCCGACTCAGAGCCTTTGCCAAAGCACAAAACCCGGCGGGTGTCCCGGAAAGTAAGATTTTCACATCCCTTAGCTTGTCAAGATCCTCAATTTCTTTTGAAGCAACAACATCTTGAGAACCGGAGGCAAACCCGGACAAGTAAGGATGTAGAGCTCTTCCGCCACCTCACGGCGTAAGCGTGAAACGCCGAATCGAGGTCATCTCCGCTTATGCTCTGCTTATCCTTTGGCAGGTTTAATTCGCGACCTCTCAATTCATCGACTCCAATTATCGATACCTCTCCTTCTTCGCGAGTCTATGCAATCCAACATGCCGCCTTCAAGACTGCCTCGGTAATGTACCTTTGTTATCCTCATGCTTTGCCTTACTCATATTTTGTACTCATCCCTTTGTGTTATTCACGCAGTGCAAAGCGGCCCAAGAAGAGGGCAAAGAAGAATAAGCCGATTGAAGACTTCGGTAGCAACGGAGCCGAACCGGAACCACCGCCTCGATGCTTCTACTCATCAACCTCCTCCCGAGCCGCCCATGAAATTCGACACCATCTTCCGACCCTTTGAAGAAAACACTCGATAACTCCGATAAGCCGGAAATTCCTAGCCCGTCCGGACGGCTGAACCGAAGTTGAATTCTTGAAAAGCCAAGATGTTGAGTCGGGCGGCCTCCGTTCTTGCCAGTGTACCGCTAAGGAAGAACTTGTCAAAAGTCGAAGACCAAACATGACATCGCTGATTATGCCCACTTAAGCATTGGCGATATAGTCTCGAGCTATCTGAATCAAGTGCATAACAGCCGCGACCGAAATTGACATGGTGAAACAGATCTGACATAAATCTAAGGTATAACTTATATTATTTCTCCTGAATCTTACTTACTGTACCAGCCCCCAAGTCTACTGCTTATAAGTAAATATGCCGTAGACTTAGATACCAGCTTACTGTTAGCTCACCCGGTTTACAAGAAAGTATATTTAACCCGGTTGTAATATAGCAACCTTTAAAGAAGCGATACACATTAGCCCCCAAGTGTCAAGTATTTTTACTTGTAAAGTTCTTGAGACTTTAATATGCATAATCTGACATTATAAATTAAAATTTTCTTCAACATACATTAGCCCCCAAGTGTCAAGGGTCTTTACTTGTAAAGTGCTTGAGACTTTAATAACACCTTACCATAACCTTACTTGTAACCCGGCGTTTTTACAGGTCTCCACCAGTCAATTCGAGTTGCAGATTGCTGACCTGAAGACCCGGCTGGTAGCCCAAGACCTTGAGATTCAAAAAGCCGACTCCAAATTTGCATTCAGCATCTCCGAGCAAGAAAAGTTGAAGAAGGATTTTGACGCGAGAAGAAGGCCTCATGCGGATGAAAATCTTCACTTGTGACCGGCCGAGACAAAGAAGCAGCTCTTGTCAAGCAATCGCTAATTGTCCGCTTAAAGAACCAGATATCCCAAATGGTCTCAGCAATTTTCGTAAGTTACTATGTGTAACTTTTGAATATCACCATGATTCATTTGATAACTGTTTCAGATATGATCTCCGCTTAATCTCATATGCATAAACACAGGTCCTAGGAGTACCAACTGAAGCGTAATATGCCGATCAAGCTTAAGGCGTGTACACTCTAGCGTAACAATTTGACACCGGTCACAACGCGCTTTGGCCGCTGTGGCTTTATCAAATGATGCTCCTTATCTCCTGCAGGATGTACTCAAACGGCTTGCCGTGTTACCTCAACGGATTCAGGAGTTAAGGCGAGCATCCGGTAGAGCCGGGCCATAGCCGCTTTAAGTCGGGCCAAAGCATTGGCTCCAGAGCTAGACTTAGGCGATGTTGCTCTTGGATATCCTAGCTTAAAGGAGGACGGCTCAGATTCAATGAATCGACTTCACCACCGTGTGAGAGTCGACGTCCTGTGGCCACCATCATCGGCAACGGTATTGATCTTACAAAGTACCATCCGGTTATGACAACGAAAACCGGAGGATTCCAACTCCGCATTATGATGATGTCACCGATCCCTCCAACTCGTAAGCATACCTTTGCTCCTCGAAGTTGACCCGCCGCTTTAATAGATGATGAAGCTGAATTTGAAGCCTTAAGCGGCATTGATCGACCACGCCAACCTTCCAGACAAAGCAGCGCATTTAAGAGGCGGAGAAGGATAACCCAAGTCGCCAAGTCCACCAAAGGAGTAACCCGCCGCACTAAGTCTTTGAAAAAATAATGCCTCATTTATTCAGACTCGGGGAGTCTTGTAATAGGGTAGAAACACTTCTTAACTCTGTCATGCCTTCGCGCATGTTTGTCTTGGGCCGGTATAATATTAAGGGCCAGGTAAACATTATATGTGCCAATTTTCAGAAGTTAAGTCTTGTAATAGGCTTACCTGTTCCAAAAAACTGACAGTTACACTTAACTTCTGAAAATTGGCACATATAATGTTTACCTGGCCCTTAATATTATTCACTTTTATAGAATAAGGTAAACCTAATTTTCAAAGGCCTCTGATTCGAATACGATTAGTAGAACCGTTCCAAAGGGGTTAAGCTAAGATTCAGATACGATCATACAGCCCCCAATGGCTTTGGCGATGCCGATCAAGTGGGTATCGACAGCTATGTTCTCTTTGGTTCGAATACGACCTATGTTTGAACAGGAAGCCCCCAAGTGACCATGAGAGTTGTTTAATGATGCTGATTCGAATACAATCCACGTCAGACCCAAAGAGGTTAAGCTATGATTCAAATATGATCAAGAAGCCCCCAAGTGGGTTTGGCAGTGTGCCAATCAATTGGGTATCGACAGCTATGTTCTCTTTGGTTCGAATACGACCTATGTTTGAACAGGAAGCCCCCAAGTGACCATGGCTTGATTCAGACATGATCGTAAGCCGGACCAAAGGTGTAACACCCCCCCAGTGTCATGCTACCGTAACCCTTTGTGATTAAGCTAAACATTTTACTAAAAGTGCTTGATCACCTTTGATTCTTATATCCTTTGAAAATTCCACTTTCAAAGCAAATTCAATTTGCAAGTGAAATTTGGAGTTGCATAAAAGTTGCTGCAAAATAGTTCATCATTTAGCCAAAATTCCATAACAAATGATTGTTAAGGAAAACAACATCGCCTCCAAGCTAAGATGGACTATAGCAAATAAAACATTGTCGCTTTCAAAGATTTTAAGATGCTATTTTACTTGTGAAAATCCAAATGGATTAAGTTGCCCATCAAACTTTTTATGTCGCCCAAACAATACAAAAGAATTTAAGTGGCCTAGTCCCACAATTTTTCAAAGTATTTTGGTAGCCCAAACTTTTCCCTCTGCTCTTTTTTAAATAAAACAAAAGAAAACAGAAACCTAAAAGGAGAAAGGCAAAACAAAAAAGACCCTTTGGCCCCTTGGCCCAAAAGGCCAAGGCGGCCCAACTGACCAACCGCCCAACCCTCCTCGGGTCATCTCCTCTCCTCCTCAGACGACCGACCGGGGGCTCCCGCCGTCCCCACGGACCAAGCGCCGCACCCAGACGACACCAACAGGAGGATAAGGCCGCCCCTGGCGCCTCGGTTCCCCGGCCTCACTCCCGCCTCATCCACTTCCACCTCTCCTGTGCGTTCCCCTCTCCGCCCGCCCCACTCCCGAACGCCTCCGCCGCCGCCGTGCCGCTGACCTCGCGCCATCGCCGCCTCCATGCCGAGCTGGGAGGTCCCATGGAACCGCCGTCCGTCTCGCTTGCCTTCCTCGCCCACGAGCTCAAGCAGAGCCACACCATCTTCTTCGCCGGTCGTCATCGCTGTTCTTCGCCGATCCGTCGCCTCTACAGCTCCTAAGCCACCAACAGCCTCCGTGTGCCTCTGTGGTGAGCTCTCGACCGATTCCCTCGCTTTCCCCTTTGATCCGTGCCCTTCTACCCATCGCTCGCCGTGGTCCGAGCTCCTCGCCACGCGCCGCGACCCCGCCGATTGCTCGATGCGCAGCTGCGTTCCTCTTGCTCCTTGCGCTGCCTGGTATCGCCACACGCTGGCCAGCCACATCGCCGCGGCCGACCACGCCACTGCTGTGGCCATGCCTCGCCCCCTTCCTCCTCGTGTCTTGGGCACCGCCACCGCCAAGACTGCATGCGGTTGTCGTGTTCCTACCGTGGTCTCTAGCCACCGTAAGATTGGGCGCGCGATTGATTGGGGATTAGTTTTTGTTTATTATTAGTTTCATTAGTTAGATGGCCCTATGACTAGTGGCCCCACGGCTAATTAATGTAACTTAACTAAAGTCTATCTGAGTCTAGTCAGCGACAAGTGGCCCCGATCAACCCATCGACCAATAAATCACGATCGATATCCTATCCAATGACATGCGGGTCCCTTGTCCCTTTGACTAGTCAATAGCCTCGCTGATCGCATGTTCGGCAATCACAGACCCCACCGTCACCTCTATGCTGCTTTGCTATGTACACTTTGTGTGTGCACGAGCAATTTAATCTTTATTTTCAATTAGTTTTAATTCCGAATATCAATAAAACTTAAGAAAATCATAGAAAATTAACCGTAGCTCGGATGAAAAAGTTTTCTACATGAAAGTTGCTCAGAACAATGAGACGAATCTGAACACGTGGTTCGTTCGTCCACCACACGTCCCTAGCATAGCAAACGTTGAACTTTACCCCTCCGTTCATCTCGTCTCGATGAGGTCCGAACCGAATACATTCCCTGCTGAATTCCCCTTCACCTATATCGTAGCCATGCGTTAGGTCACACCCGCGCAAAGATATTGCCATGTTACGCTTTGTGATGCTATGTTTGCTTTATATTTATTGTTTCTTCCCCTCTTCTCTCCGAGACCGCAAGACCGATGCTGCCCACGTGATCGACTTACGTTGACGATGACCCCTCCTTGCCGAGCAACCGTGCAAGCCCCCTTTGATCATCCTGATATCGCCCATTCCATTCTCTCATGCTTGCATTAGATTTTGCTATCAAGTATTGATTGCTCCTATTCTCGATGCATAGCCTGCTTTTGTAACTTCTTTGTTGTACCTTACCCGCTTATCCTAAATCTGCTTAGTATAGGTTGGTTAGAGATCCATCGATGACCCCACTTTGTCCCGATCGCCTACCGGATAATTAGAAGACCCGATCAACGGGATCAAGACCAGGCCCGACATCGCACATCACTTCCCTTAGTTGCTCGACACTCTTTGGGTTACTATCGAGTACCGAGGGTGAGACCTCATCAAGACTTCCGATGTTAACCTCAGAGTGTAGCTATTCGGTCATGGTCATCGAGGGTGATTTCTCTTTAACCACTTCCGACACGACTGTCAGCAACCCCTCAAGTGTGGACCTCGAGGTGAATCCTCTTCGCTCACCTTGATGATTACATCAAGTGGAATTCAACGGGGTGATTCCTCGGCTTTCCCTTGATGTTTAGACACACAGCTACTATGGTTACTATGACTTTACACCGAGCCATGTTACTAAAGACGGGTCGACCACGAGGGTACCATGCGAGCTTAATTGCAGTGATGTGGAGTCGGGTTGACCGGAGGGTGCCCGAGATAATTACGAGGCGTGGCGGGCATTCCTAGCCCTTGCCGCAAGTCCTCGAGACGGGCAACGGGTCACATTTTTCGTAAGTCTCGCTTGTTACCGCTGCCCTAATCCACTACGATTTGGATATTTGATCCGAGGGGCCTCGCCCGATAGCACTAACCATCACGTGGGCATAGTATGGGCGTTACTCAGGTCGATGCATCACCGAAGCTTAATAGACATCACGAATCGAGCGCGCTGCCGGGTTGGACTGCGTAGCGCGCCTTTGTTGAAGGAGGTAGCTAGGTCGCTCACCGCCGCACGCGAACGTGCAGGAGTTCCCGGAGATGGCCCATGACCCCGGGGAATAGGTTTAGTTCGGCGTGCTGGCCTCTCTATTAAGCCTAGGTCGGGTTGCGGCGTATTGTTTGGCCGAGGCCGGGCATGACACAGGAAAGTGTGTCCGGCCCGAGTTAATCGAGCGTGGTGGGTAAGTTGGTGCACCCCTGCAGGGAAGAAAACATCTATCGATAGCCTGTCCTACGGTAACGGACACTTGGAGTTGTATCCTGATCGATACAACTAGATACGGATACTTGTGATGAGAACTGGATGGTGATGAGATCTGGATTGTGATGATAACTGGATAGTATGGCTCTGGGATTTCTTTCTCACAGGGAGTCGAGAAAGGATCTCCGGCCGAGGTTGGCAACACTACTACTACTTTACTTTATGCTACTTACTCCTCCTCGATTGTTTGCAAGATGGTGGTTTTTCGAAGATGCTAGTCTTCGATAGGACTAGGCCTTCTCTCTATTCTCGCATTTCGCAGCCCACCCACATATACATCCTTCCTTTGATAATGTTGCATATGTAGTGTAGATCCTTGCTTGCAGTACTTTGATGAGTACTCACGGTTGCTTTGCTTCCCCTTTCCCCTTCTTTCTTCTTTTCGGTTGTCGCAACCAGATGGTGGAGCCAGGATCCGACGACACCACCGCGACTACTACTACCCCGAGGATACCTACTACTTCGTGGAGGCCGCCGACCACCAGGAGTAGTTAGGAGGCTCCTCAGCAGAGGCCTTGCCTTTTCGATCGTTGCTGCTTTTGTGCTAGCCTTCTTAAGGCAAACTTGTCTAACTCATGTCTAGATCAGATATGGTTGCTTCACTGACTCGTGTGTATTCGAGCTTATGTATTCGAGCCCTCGAGGCCCCCGGCTTGTAATATAAAGCTTGTATTGTTTTAATTTGTGTCTAGAGTTGTGTTGTGATATCTTTCCGTGAGTCTTGATCTTGATCGCATACATTTGCGTGCATGATTAGTGTACGATTGAATCGAGGGCGTCACAAAAGGGAAAACCGGATTCAGATATGATCCGCTCCTCGTTAGTCATTTCTCCACCGTAAAGAAGACACATAAACCTTGTAGGATGGAAAGGGAAGAGGTCCTGCTTTATTGCTTTATATAATATATACATTGCTAAAAAGAAAAAGAATATATCTCAAAGCCGGTGGCTTAAGTATAGTAGGGCCGAGATGCGCTTATGTTCCACGGCCATGGTCTCTTCCTCCGACTTACGTGAGTCTTTGTGCTCTCGAACATCAATGAGGTAATATGACCCGTTGTTGAGATTCTTGCTGACCGTAAAGGTCCTTCCCAAGGAGGGACAGCTTGTGCATATCGATTGATCCTGGATGAGCCGGAGCACTAAATCGCCTTCCCGAAAGTTCGCTTTAACCCGCGGCTGTGATAACGGCGCAGGTCTTGTCGGTAAATCACCGAGCGGGCTATTGCCAAGTCTCGCTCTTCATCCAACAAATCAAGTGCATCCTGACGAGCTTTTTCATTATTAGCCTCGACGTAAGCCGCCACCCGGGGTGAATCATGTCGGATGTCACTTGGCAGAACCGCCTCTGCTCCGTACACCATGAAGAAAGGTGTATAACCAGTAGACCTGTTAGGTGTTGTGTTGATGCTCCATAGCACAGATGGTAACTCCTCTACCCAACAACCCGGAGTTCGTTGTAAGGGAACTAAGAGCCGGGGTTTGATACCTTTCAAGATCTCTTGATTAGCTCTTTCGCTGACCATTAGATCGGGATGAGCAACAACCAAACATCGCGGATGTGCTCTTGTTGATAGAACTCTTCCATGGCACCCTTGGAGAGATTAGTACCATTATCGCTATAATATCGTATGGAAAACCAAAGCAAAGATCACCTTTTGATAAACTGAACCGCCGTGGCTGCATCACACTTCTTCGACCGGCTCGCTTCAACCCACTTGGTAAATTTATCTACCGCCACCAACAGTGTGTCATCTTATCTTTAGACCTTTTGAAAGGTCCAACCATATCAAGCCCCCAGACTGCAAACGGCCAAGTGATCGGAATCATCCTCAATTCTTGAGCCGGCACATGAGCTTGTCGTGAGAATTTTTGACATCCATCACATTTGTCGACCAGATCCTCCGCATCAAGATGAGCCGTCACCAATAAAAACCATGACGAAAGGCCTTGGCTACCGAGACTTTGAACCGCATGATGACCGCAATCACCTCCATGAATCTCACGGTATCTCCTAACCTCCGTAGGTGATACACAACGTTGAAACGCCCTGACGCCAAGTGATGCAACTCGCCATGAACAATCGTCATGGATTTGGACCGCTGATGATTTGTCTTGCCAAGGTCTCGCCTCGTGCAACTCTCCCGGGTCATATAGGCTAAGTATGGAATCGCCCAGTCCGGGATGGCATGGAGAGCCGCCACCAGCGCCGCCCGGTCCGCATCGCAAGCTCTTCCTCTGTAGGCACTCGACGTAGGGTTATGTAAAATGTCAAGGAAAGTATTAGGCGGCACCGGCTTACGCTGAGACCACAACCGGCTTAAAGCATCAGCCGCCTCATTCTTCCTTCAATCAATGTGCTCTACTTGATAACCTTTGAAGTGCCCAGCCACCGCATCAACTTCACGACGATAAGCCGCCATAAGGGGATCCTTAGAGTCCCACGTGCCTGACACCTGTTGAGCGATGAGGTCTGAATCGCCCAAGCATCTTACCCGGCTCAAATTCATCTCCTTGGCCATCCGGAGGCCATGGAGTAAAGCCTCATATTCAGCTGCGTTGTTAGTACAGGGAAACATAAGCCGGAGCACATAACAAAATTTATCACCTTGGGGGGAAGTTAAAACAACTCCAGCCACCGAGCCTTCCAACTACCTGGACCCATCGAAGTGAATACTCCAATACGTGTTATCCGGCTTCTCCTCTGGTGCCTGCAACTCCGTCCAATCATTGATAAAGTCCACTAGGGCTTGAGACTTGATATCTCCTTAGTAACAAGGCCAAAACCGGGGTTTTACAAGTTTTGACTCATTTTTGACCCGTTTGGATCATCCCGATCGTGCCGGCCCTTGCCCTCCCACTGAACCCTTCTTTCTATCCAAAAAAAGGAAGAGCGCGCCCATATCCTTTCTTTTTTATCAATTGCTAATTCCGATCTCCCCCCCCCCCCAGCCCCTTTTCATCAATGGACTCCTGACGTCTACGAAGGAGTGTGGTTCGTTCGACACCTGACCTTGGGAATAAGCCCCGCCCTGTCCTCTAAGATATGAGATCCACCCATTCGAGATTATGCAGGATTATACACGAAAGATCCTTTTTTGGCGTCTGACTCAGGCCTATATGACCGATCGATCGAAATACTCCAAGACTCCACCTTTGTCATAAAAGAAGAATTCCCGGAGAGGGAACTCCGGGAAGATACAATAAATTAAGATTAAGTGTGCGCGGCATATACTTCAAACCGTGAGGCCCAAGCTCGATGGCCCACTTGGCAACTCGTCCTGTGGCTTCCTGCTCGATGATGTCTCCCAAGGGGCTGAACTTACCACGCTTATAGGATGACCCAGAAGTATCGCTTAGCTTCCGGCTCGCCTGAACACCCCATAAACCAGTTTCGCCAATGCGGATACCTTTGCTTGGACTCTATGAGCACCTCATCGATGTAATAAACCGCCGCTGAACTGGATGCTCCTTGCCGCCTCCTTACGCTCCACCACAATGGCCACACTAACAAAGACGCGAAGTTAGCAAAGAACATACAATAGCAATGGCTCTTTATCAATCGGAGCTGTGAGAACCGCGGCTCAGCCAATTGTCTCTTTAAATCTTCAAAAGCAGCATCAAGAGCCTCACCTGCATAAAGGTGTTCGCTTTCATCATCATCGACACAGCGGTAAAGCCTTCTCCCTAGCCGGCTTATGAATCGGCTTAAAGCAAAGAATGCGACCGCCAATCGCTGAACATCGTTGATGCACACCGTTTAGCCGAGAGGTAATTGCCTTGATCTTCTCGGGTTAGCTTCAATGCCCCCGCTTGAGACCGGAATCCCAAAATTTTGCTCGCAGTACACCGAATACACACTTGTCCGGTTAAGCATCATCTTATAAACCCGGAGATTGTCAAAGGTTTCCTTTAAGTCGAGATCAAGGTTTCTTCTCTCGACTTCACCACAATGTCATCCACATAAGCATGAACATTGCGCCTAATCTGATTGTGGAGACAATTCGCACACACCGCCGATAAGTCGCTCGGGCACTTTTGAGCCCAAACGGCATAGACACATAGCGTAAGGCTCCAAATGGAGTAATGAAAGCCGCCTTCTCCTGGTCCTTCATCGCCATCTTGATCTCGATGATAACCGAGTAAGCATCCAAAAACTCAAACGCCAGAACCCGCCGTGGCATCGATGATTTGATCAATGCGGGTAGAGCAAAGGATCGGCCGGACAAGCTTTATTTAAGCCCGTGTAGTCCACACACATCCGCCAGGTGCCGTTCTTCTTGAGAACAAGCACCGGGTTAGCCAACCACTCCGGGTGAAAAACTTCCACGATGAACCCGACCGCTAAGAGCCGAGCGACCTCCTCCCCTATATCCTTTCGCCTTTCCTCATTGAATCACCGAAGAAACTGCCTGACCGGCTTATACTTTGGATCAATATTAAGAGTGTGCTCAGCGAGTTCTCTCGGGACACCCGCATGTCGGAAGGTTTCATGCAAAGATGTCCCGGTTCTCACGGATGAACTCGATGAGCGCGCTTCCTATTTGGGATCCAAATTGGTACCGATCGTTGAATCGCTTGGAAGAGTCGCTCGAGTGAAGTCAACCAGTTTTGTCTCGGGCGTCGACTTAAATTTCAACGCCGAGTCTTGCTCCGTGGTTGGCTTCTTCAAAGAGGTCATATCTCGCTGGGTCAACATTAGTTTGATAAAACTTCAGCTCCTCTTCAAGACAAACGGATTCAAAGATAAGCCGCATCGCTTTCCTCGCACTCCAAGGCCACCTTTCACTCCCATGCACAAGGATGGTGCCCTTGTAACCCGGCATCTTGAGCTGCAGATAAACATAACACGGCTGTGCCATAAACTTGGCATAAACCGGCCGTCCAAACAGAGCGTGATATGGGCTCCTGATTTTGACTACCTCAAACGTCAGCTTCTTAGCCCTGGAATCATATTCATCTCCAAAAGCCACTTCCAGCTCGATCTTTCCAACAGGATATGCCGACTTACTAGGTACCACCCCATGAAAAACAGTGTTAGACGTCCTCAAGTCCTTATCAGTCAGACCCATACGGCGAAAGGTCTCATAACAGAGAATATTGATGCTGCTTCCGCCATCCATGAGCACCTTAGTGAATTTATATCCACCAACCTGAGGGGCCACCACTAAGGCCAACTGACCCGGTTATCAACCCGAGGGGTGATCTTCTCTACTCCAAATGATAGGCTGCTCGACCACCTCAGATATCGGGAACCGCCGGTTCAACCGAATTCACAACCCTTTATGAACCTTCCGTCACGCTTACACAAGTTAGTGGTAAACACATGGTATTGCCCACCGCTCAACCGCTTTGGATGGCTCGTAACTCGATCGCTATGCTGCTGTCCTCCTTGACCGGATCGCTGCTGATTATAGCCACCGACCACCTTGAAAACCGGAACTTGAGCCGCCACCCGGCCATGGAAACCACCTGCCTCTGAACCGCCTTTGATCCGTGATTGCCATCAAACATGTTTGAATTATTGAAAGCCTTCATGATCGTGCAGTCCTTCCATAAGTGGGTGGCGGATTTTCCCAGTACCGTGTCTTGGACAAGGCTCATTCGTGTTGTTCGAGAGAAGGACCCGAGCCACCGATCGAGGGGTGCTCCCCTTATGCTTCTTGTTATTACCTTTGGCGTTAGCATTGGCCACCAACGCCAGTGTTACCGTCTGCTTACGCTTGTTGCCACCTTGACCTACCGGGTGATGTCTGACCCTTTCCGCTGCGTTTTTCTTTCCTTTCCCTGTCTTTTCCTCCTCGCATATGGGATCATCGGTAGTATCGAATCGCATATTTAACCAAAGCCGCCATCAGCGCACCCATGTCATTGCAATCATGCTTAAGGCGCCTACCGCTTCAAGGCACGCAAACGACAATTCTGATGGAGCATGAGTACCGCAGAGCCGGCGTCCATCTTATCAGATGAATGTATTATTTCCTTGACTCGGCGCACCCAATGAGTTGTGGACTCACCCTCCTCCTTCTTACAATTGGTCAAGTCCACAATGGACATAGATTGCTTGCAAGTATCTTTAAAGTTCTGGATAAACCGGGCCTTTAACTCTGCCCATGAACTGATGGAATTGGGAGGCAAACTTTTCAACCAAGATCGGGCCGTTCCATCTAACATCATGGTGAACATTTAGCCATTTCCGTCGCGACTTCCAATAACTCCATGGCCATCTCATAACTTGATCCATGCCCCGGCTGTAAGTCGGTTGTAATTCGCACCTTACGAGGTCCCTTGAAATCCTTGGGAAGACGTACATCTCGCAGAGCCGCACTGCATAAGGGACACCACCGGTTCTAGTGGCTACCCTCGCTCCAACGAAGTCATTGATACTCTGGAGACCATCATATGCCGCCTGCCGAGCCGCTAATTGAGCCGCCTGCTCATCCTCCCCGACGAATCGATCCTGCACCGGTTAAAGCCGCCGGGTTGGTTGCGACGCTGGGCATTGCTTGACAAAGCTTCTGACTCCATGTGCCTGCTGTAACTCGGACTCCGGTTTGGACGAGGTGCTATCCAAGGTTGAGGAGTGGAATGAATCATGTCCCTGCTGTAAGAATAGGTCTCTTGCTGCACCAAGGCTGTCTGAAGAAGATCCCTAACCCTTCGGGTTTCCACCGCCGTCGGGTTATCACCATCTACTGGAAGAGCCGCCAGACGTGCCGATGCTGCTATCAAGTTCTCCATTGGGTTGGAAAAGTGGCCCGAAGGTATCGGTATGTACTAGGGCGGGGCCATGCTCCCGTGAAGAGGTGCCATCTCTCGAGGCTGAACCGGCCCTCCAGCTCCGGGTGTCATAAATTGATTGGCTTCGGGCGGATTGCTAGGACCAGCTCCGGGTGTCATGAAAAGATTCCGAGGATCGTAAACCGGAAGCAGACGGGACTGGGTCTTCGATGTCTCCTTCTCATCACCTCATTGGACGATTCAGACTCATGTTAAGTCGAAAGCCTCGACCGGAGTCGCTGCGCCTGCATCCAAAGCCGCCCGCTCCGTGCTAGCCTCGGTGTCCTCACCGCCAAGGCCTGCTTGGCTGTGGCTATCTCCTCACGCACGCTTGCCACCTCCGCTTATGCTCATCTAGATTTGCAGGAATAACCGTGGTGGTTAATAGGGCCGCCAACTTGTCCATAAGATCTATCAAGACTGAGCCGGGCAAGACGGGGCCTCCTGCCCCGCCGCCTCCTCACTGACATCATTGTTGTCGCAGCTGCCGAAGTTTTGGCCGGTTGGGTACCACCATGAAGACTCCTGCCCAGCTTGGCGGCTCATAGCAACTGAACGCTAGAGTTGTCGTAACAGCCCCTAACATGCCTTCTTGGACCTCGAGCACAGAGAATCTGTTGAACCGGAGGACTAATCATCATCCGATGGGACGGCCGCCTCTTCGCCATCTTTAGATCCTTCGTAAGTGCCTCTCCATGAACACAACCCACAAAGGCACGCTTCATGGTAGGTTGAATCAAGCGGGTCTCGCAAGCTGAGCCGCCTCAATGAGGTCGGTGCAGCTGTCCGCCTCTGGCCCGCTCACCAATCCGCCGATGAAGACGTGGATTCCGCCAAAGGGGACCCGCACCAGACTCAATTGAGTCGGCCTCGGGCCCCAGCCTTCGTTGTCGATGTAGATCTTGCCGCGACGACTCTTGGTCATCCGCCCATCACAGATCCCTTGAGCCCTTCGAAGCTGTCCTTCAAGAACTCAAATCCACCATGCGCTAGCCCCACGGTGGGTGCCAACTGTCGTGGAATTGTCACGGCAGATGTCCTCTTGCAAGGACTTAGTCGTGGAGCCATCGCAACTAGGAAGCTTAAAGGGGTTAATCGGGACAAAGGACACGAGAGGTTTTATACGAGTTCGCCCCTTACGGTGAAGGTAAGGCCTACGCCTAGTTGGGTTGGTATTGCTTGAGGTTTCGGCGACCGTGGAGCGAGATACGCTATGCCCGGTTCTTGATTGGTTGTTTTTGCCCTAAGCCGCTAGCGGTCGCCCCTTATATACACGGGTTGACGCCTCGGGTTACAGAGTCCCGCCGCTCATAAACAAGTGTCCGCCTTGTGACTAGTTAATTCTACCTTATGATACAAGTCATGCCTTCATGGCGGTTTACCACTACGGGCCTTAAGTCGCCTGTGGGCTTTAGACCCTTTATTGAACCGCCATCTTCACGCTTGGTCTTGGGCTTCTTCTGATGAATCCCTCTTTGCGTAACCCGGCCCCACATGGGCGGCTTACATAAATAGTTATATCCCCAACACCAGTGATAATGTTAATGATGATGTTCACGCTAATTCTCAACCTAGTAATGATAATGATGTGGAGATTGAACCTGCTGTTGATCTTGATAACCCACAATCTAAGAATCAACATTATGATAAGAGAGACTTTGTTGCTAGGAAGCATGGTAAAGAAAGAGAACCATGGGTTCAGAAACCCATGCCCTTTCCTCCTAAACCATCCAAAAAAAAGGATGATGGGGATTTTGAGCGCTTTATTGAAATGCTTAGACCTGTCTTTTTGCGTATGTGCTTGACTGATATTTTGGAAATGTCTCCTTATGCTAAGTACATGAAAGATATTATTAAAAATAAAAGAAAAATACCGGAAGCTGGAATTTCCACCATGCTTGCTAATTACACTTTTAATGGTGGAATACCAAAGAAACTTGGAGATCCAGGAATACCAACTATACCATGATGCTCCATTGAAAAAACTATGTTAAAACTGCTTTATGTGATCTTGGAGCTGGTGTTAGTGTTATGCCTTTCTCTTTATATCGTAGACTTGGTTTGAATAAGTTGACACCTACTGAAATCTCTTTTCAAATGGCTGATAAATCAACTGCTATACCCATCGGTATTTGTGAGGATGTGCCTGTTGTGGTTGCAAATGTTACTATCTTAACGGACTTTGTTATTCTTGATATTCCCGAGGATGACAGTATGTCGATCATCCTTGGTAGACCCTTTTTGAATGCCGCAGGGGATGTTATTGATTGCAACAAGGGCAATGTCACTTTTCATGCTAATGTCAATGAGCATATGGTACACTTTCCGAAAAACAACCTCAAGTCCATAGTATCAATTATATCATAAAAATTTCAACTATTACTATTGGAGGTTTTGAATTCCCTCTCCCTACTGCCAAATAGAAATGTGATATTCTTGTTGTTGGGGACATGCATATCCCTGTTGAGGTAACCTAGTGTTATTCGAAAATTCTCCGGTTTCATGTCATTTGGAAGAAGTTTGCCAATAAGACTTGATCAACCTTGTTAATGGATTCCTTTTGATGGGCATGAGATGAAAGCACAACTCTCTGTACCCAATTTTTTACTTTCTGTTATTTAGAAGAAATAAAGCAAAAATAGTATTATTTGTCTGTTTTCTGAATTATCCATGCAAAAAAAATGTCCTGAAAATAAAAGTTCTCCAAATGCCCTGAAAATTTAGTATGATTTTTTATAGAATGTTTGAGAATTCTGGCACTGAGAATGCACCAGTGGACCACAAGGGTGGAGGGCGCGCCCTACCCCCTGGGCGCGCCCCCTGCCTTGTGGGTCCCACGTGGGTCCCCCTCACTTATTCCAGCACCCATCCACTTCGTCTTCCTCCAGAAAAAATCATCCCGTTGCTCAAACCCGTGTTCTAGCTCATTTTGCTGCCATTTTCGATCTCCTTGTGCAAAGCTCCATTTGCAAAACTATTTTGGGGGATTGTTCTTTGGTATGTGACTCCTCCAATGGTCCAATTAGTTTTTGTTCTGGTGCTTTATACATTGCAATTTTTTGCTGCTGTGGTGACCTTGTTCTTGAGCTTGCATGTCAAATTTATATGGTCCAAAGTAGTTTTGATGCATGATATAGCCTGTAGACACTGGTAGGAGTAGTTGCTATCAGTCTTGTTGAGTTTGGTTCACTTTAATTTTGAATCACTAAAAACTTCAGAAATTTTTCAGAGGAAGTGAAATGTTTAGGAAAATATACCAAGGTGGTTCCTCGAGCAATAAAGCCCCAAGGCCCCCGATACGTGAGCCGGATCTTGAACCACCAAGGGAAGCTCGAGTACGGCCTTGCGAATGGCCGTTAGATCAATTCATTATTCATGCCTGTTTCAAGGAGGAATTCGATGCGTACGTACAAAATGCTGGCGTCGAGGACTTCATGTCAGATAAGTGCCGGCAGTACTATCACCTCACCGATTCCTTTGTGCGGAGGTTTGAATTTACATCTAAGCGATATACTCATTCTGTTCTATTTAATCTTTATGATAAATCATATACCATGGACCTAGAAGATTTTAGTGAAGCATGAAAATTCCACAGAGGGGCATCCTTAGTGAACCTCATAAGACTGAGTATAATGATTTCCTTGCTAGCATCACCGTGGGAGAAACTAGAAATATTACACAAGCTACCAAGGGGAGCATTCACTTTCCTACTATACATTATTTTGCTCTCTTTATAGGTAGATGCACTAACGGTAAGCATGAGCATAGCCACCTTTGCGTTCCAGATCTTAGTATCCTCAAGTGTGCGGTGTTGGGTGATAAACGATATAACTAGGGGGCTATTATTGCGAGGAGGCTACATCTTAATGCTAAAGTAGAGATTTCTTTGGTGGAATTTATGCCACCCGTTTAGCTAATTATCTTGGGGTGCCCATAAAGGGGAATGACATTGAATTACCACCTGCTTTTCTTGATTATAATGCTTTGGTACGCTACCGGTTTCTTGTGAGGAACGAATAGTCCCTCCTGTACCGACTAATCTTTGACCGGCACCGTGCTATCCATATTACCCTTCCTGCTCCTGCCTTCTTTAACTTTTAGGTAAAAGGGAGATATTTTATAACCAGAGAGGAGGCAAACGAGTATGAGAGAGAGGTGGAGGCCTCTCGCCTCCATGCTGCATCCCTTCAGGTAGTAGCTGCCGCGTCCCAGTACAACCCCGACTATAACTTTGGATATCCGCCAGGCCAGCCGTAGCCATAGACCAAGTTAGGCCAAAAGCCTAAGCTTGGGGGAGTACGTATCTCTCACCGACATTGCATTCATGTTCACACACTCATTCCAGTTGTCGGTGTTCATACTTTTTCATTGTATTATCCATGTTAGTTTATTTATTTTTATCATTTTCTTCTTGTGTGTTTGAAAAACTTTGAGAAAATCCAGAAAAATAGTTCTCGCTTCTTTTTAGTTTTCTTTCCATGTTTAGTAGTAGTATTAAAAGAAACTCAAAAATATTTCTCATTCTTCTTTTGTTTGTTGGGAGCTTTACCGTGTAAATAGTTTTTCTCGTTCTTGTTTTACTTTCTTCAGGAAAACAAAAACTCCAAAAATATTTTAGTGTGCTTCTTTGAAATCTTTTCAATTCTTTGGGTCGAGAGGAGAAGACCATGATGAAAATGTTGAGTGGCTCTCATATGCATTATTGTTGATCTAACAGAGAGCCCATATTACTTTGTCCTCTCCTTTGAATAAATGTTTGCAGATTCCAGCTTAGTCCAATGCACGTGCACGCTTATTATTATTCAAACCGTTCGGTCATGCCAGTGAAAGGCAATAATGACGATATATGACGAAACGATTGAGATGAGGAAAAGCTGGTATGAATTCGACCTATCTTGTTTTTGTAAATATGATTAGTTCATCATTCTTGATTCAGCCTATTATGAATGAAACATGTTTGCAATGATAATTAGAGATTATAGTTACTCATGACATGCTTAATTAGCTAGGAGTTTATAATGGTTTACCTTGCGTGCCAATATGCTTTTAAAATTGTTGTGATGTGGTATGATAGGATGGTATCCTCCTTTGAATGATATAAGTGGCTTGACTTGGCACATGTTCACCCATGTAGTTGAAACAAAATCAACATAGCCTCCACGATATTTATGTTCATAGCGATTTATATCCTACTCATGCTTGCACTCAATGTTGGTTAATCTTAATGCATGTTTATGACTGTTCTCGCTCTCTAGTTGGTCGCTCCTCAATCTTTTGCTAGCAATCGCTTGTACTAAGCGGGAATATTTCTTGTGCATCCACTTCCATAAACCCAAAGTTGTTCCATATGAGTCCACCATACCTATCTATATGCGGTATTTACCTGCCGTTCCAAGTAAATTTGCATATGCCAAACTCTAAACCTTCAAATAATAATCTGTTTTGTATGCCTGAATCGCTCATGTAGCGACTGGGGGCTGCTAGTATCTTTCTAGTTAGGTGGGTTGTTCTCACAATGAGTGTTGATTCACTTGTCATTCATGAGAAAGTGGCTGGTAATCGGGATGCCCAGTTCCATGCTCAAATCAAATCAAAATATAATTTCAAACAAAACTTCCCCAGGACTGTTGTTGGTATGGACGGTACCCGTTGTTTCGGACCAGTCGTGGAGTGTGCTTTTTGGTGGAGGGGGAGTAAAAACTCTACCATTCTGTTTGGGAACCGCCTATAATGTATCTAGCATGGAAGATAGTGATATATCTTGGTTGTTATGTCGACAATGAAAGCATACCGCTCAAAATATTATTCATCTTTGTTTCAAAAAGCTCGAGCTCTGGCACCTCTGCAAATCCCTACTTCCCTATGCGAAGGGCCTATCTATTTACTTTTATTGCTGAGTCATCGTCCTCTTATAAAAAGCACCAGTTAGAGAGCACCATCGTCATTTCTATGCTTTGTTACTAATTGATATTGAGTATGACTGTGATTGGATCTCTTTTACCATGAATTACAATGTTTAGTCAGTCCTTGATCTTCAGGGGTGCTCTGCATTTATGCTTTGGGGTCTCAGAAAGGGCTAGAGAGATACCATTTTGTTATATCATATCATGATTGTTTTGAAAAAGTGTCGTCATCCGAGATTCATTATTATTGCTCGCTAGTTGATTATGCCATTAATATGAGTAAATGTGAGATCTAAATGTTATTGTGAATATGGCTAGTTTGCAATCTTTGCTAAAAACCTGAATGCTGGCTATACATATTTGCAACAACAAGATCAAACCGAGTTTGTAGAAGTTTTTCTTTATCACTTTCAGTTTGGCAACTGAATTGCTTGAGGACAAGCAATGGGTTAAGCTTGGGGGAGTTGATACGTCTCCATCGTATCTAATTTTCCAAACCCTTTTGCCCTTGTTTTGGACTCTAACTTGTATGATTTGAATGGAACTAATCCGGATTGACGTTGTTTTCAGTAGAATGGTGTTATTTTTGTGCAGAAATAAAAGTTATCAGAATGACCTGCGGAGAATTTTTTTGGAATTAATAAAAAATATTGGCGAAAGAATCAACCAGAGGGGACCCACCAGCTGTCCATAAGGGTGGGGGGAGCCCCCTAGGGTGCGCCCCCTGCCTTGTGGGTCCCCTGGACCTCCACCGACCTCAACTCCAACTCCATATATTCACGTTAGGGGAGAAAAAACCCAGAGAGAATGATTCATCATGTTTTACGATACGGAGCCACCGTCACCCCTTGTTCTTCATCGGGAGGACAGATCTGGAGTCCGTTCGGGGCTCCGGAGAGGGGAAATCGTCGTCATCGTCATCACCAACCTTCCTCCATCAACAATTTCATGATGCTCACTGCCGTGCGTGAGTAATTCCATCGTAGGCTTGCTGGACGGTGATGGGTTGGATGAGATTTATCATGTAACCGAGTTGGTTTTGTTAGGGTTTGATCCCTAGTATCCACTATGTTCTGAGATTGATGTTGCTATGACTTTGCTATGCTTAATGCTTGTCACTAGGGCCCGAGTGCCATGATTTCAGATCTGAACCTATTATGTTTTCATGAATATATTTCTGTTCTTGATCCGATCTTGCAAGTTGTAGACACCTATTACGATTTATGATCCGCATACCCCAAGGTGACAATAATTGGGATTTTTTCCCGGTGATTACCGTAGTTTGAGGAGTTCATGTATTCACTAAGTGCTAATGCTTTGGTCCGGTCTCTATTAAAAGGAGGCCTTAATATGCCTTAGTTTCCATTAGGACCCTGCTGCCACAGGAGGGTTGGACAAAAGATGTCATGCAAGTTATTTTTCATAAGCACGTATGACTATATTCAGAATACATGCCTACATTATATTGATGAATTGGAGATAGTTCTGTGTCACCCTAGGTTATAGCTGTTGCATGACGAATGACATCCGACATAATTATCCATCATTGATCCATTGCCTACGAGTTCGTTTCATATTGATCTTTGCCACGTTACTTTTCCGTTGCCACTGTTACAATTGTTACAAAATTGCTACTGTTACTTTTGCCACCGTTACCGTTACTTCCATACTTCTTTGCCACTAAATATTTTGCTGTTGATATTAAGTCTTTCAGGTGTGGTTGAATTGACAACTCAGCTGCTAATACTTGAGAATATTCTTTGGCTCCCCTTATGTCGAATCAATAAATTTTGGTTGAATACTCTACCCTCGAAAACGGTTGCGATCCTCTATACTTGTGGGTTATCACACAATGATCAACATCCACCCCTCGCTCTATGCGCGTAATTAACACACAAAATAGGGGTTTTATCGCCACGCAGCATCGTCGAGCCACCACTTTTTCGCGAATCGTCCCCTATAAAGGCCGAGAGGCTACGGAAGAAAAAATTCACACTATCTCGCCACCTTTGTCTTCCTTCTCGAGCGCCCACGCCCTAATCCTATTTTCTGTGCCCTCCGCTTCCATCCAAACTCCGCCTTTGCTCCCTTTAGATGGCAGTCCATCGTCAGTAGAGGCAATCTACAACTGCAGACCAGGCTGGCGCTTCATCCTCTCATGCACCGGCCTCCATTCGGGGAGGGTGGAAGTCTTGTACGGTGTCGTAGGGTTAGCTAGACCGGTTCTCCCACGCCGGCTACCTGCTGCCACACGAGGCGGCTTACGCACATCCGGGGTTCATTGCCATTGGCCAGGACGCCGTTCAGGAGTCCATCCCCATTCCTCAGGAGAAAAGGCTGGTATGCTTCATCCCCTATCTTATTCAAGGTTTGGGTTTTCTAATTCATCCCTTTTCGTAGGGCCTCCTTCACTTCTATTGTCTTTAGCTGCATCATGTATCCCAAAATTCAATCCTGCATATAGCGTGTTATGTAACGTTGTGCAAAGCCTTCCTCGGTTGTACGACGTATTTTGGTTTATGGCACAAGTACTTTTGCGTCCAACCACGAACTAGTGGTGGTGCCCTGCTAGACAGGGGCAGGCCGTTATCTGTAGGGTAGCCGGAGTTTTTTTTTCAAAACGGAGGCAAATGTTTTGCCTCATCGATTAATTAAGAAGAATATAATTGCCTAGTTAATTTACGGGAAACCGGGCGAAAACCAATACAAACGGACCATAGACAAACAATGCACCAACAGAACGACCACGCAAAGTGATCCTGACACAAGACATCGGGTACCCCCAAACCACAATGACAACCCATTCGAGGAGGCCGGGCCGAGAACGGGCCGAGAGACTGAAAATCAAGCAGCCACATACGTCTTCCCTATGGCACCACTCTTCTTACCTTTGCCCACCTTCTTGCATTTGCCCCTTATGGTTGTCCCTGTCAGGAGGCAAGCGATCGACCTGCCCAAACCAGGTCTAGCAAACCTCCAAGCCGGCGAGTAGGTCACACAGCTCCATCGCGAAGGGATCATCTGGACCAGGAGTAGGCGTGAGCGGACCTGGCTAAATGGTTACGTCACTCACCGGCAACATCTGCCCTATGGTCACAAGTGAGGGAGGGGCGGTAGCATCTAAAACTCTGCGCTCCACGACGCCAAGAGGCAGGCTGGCTGACACCCGACAAGATTCCACGGGGGGTGGCAAGGGCACCAAGGCCACCTCCGAAGCCTGGAGAGAGCCCAGCTTGAGTTGCTCCATCGACTGAGGTGAAACAGGTTCCCCACACAACACCTGCAGTCCAGGCATGATCTTCAGCATCGAAGACACAACCTCGGCGGAGGCCTCACCCTTGAAATCTACTCCCTCCTTTCCGGTTTATAGGGCTTATCTTAAAATTTTAGTTTTTCCGTTTTATAAGGCTCAATTTGGTTGTTTCCCACCACATGTTTAGATTTCAAGGTGCATTAAATCATTGCATGCAAATATTAAGAAAAAATTGACCAATGCATGTACTTTATGCATGCGTGCATTGCAATTAATGCATTAATAAACATAATTTTTGAAGGAAAACAAGAGCATTAATTAGGTGCTTTTGCAAACTACAAAAAATATTCCACCACTCACCATCTATCTTGGTTGGTGAGATTTTTGAATTGAGCCTTAGGCTGGTCATAGTGGGAGTAACTTAGCAAGTAACATAACACATTTCAAGAAAAGTTTGCTTACATGGCATGTATTTAATGAGGAGAGAGATGGTTGGAGTAACATAATATATTACTATAACATAACATATCACGAGGAAAAATGAGTCTACATCATAATAAATGATAAACTACATGATACCACATACACGTATTCCCACTATGAAGATAGAATATGTATCAAGAATATACGACGTTATTACCCAAGCTTACTCCCCACTATGACCAGCCTTATAAACCGGAAAGAAGGGAATAGCAACACATGGGTGTGAAACTGGACACAACATGAGGCAAAAAGCTACCAAGGAGCTCCACATCCGCCTTATCCACGAAGCCAACAGCATGCTCAACCATAGGAGCCGACGCAAGAGGGAGCTCTGGAAGGTGGCCCAGCCAGCCGGCCAGCAACAACCTCCATCCACTCCACGAATCCCCCAGCAGAGTCGTCCACCCCTGCAAAGCCCACATCATGTCGTGAAGGGGCCGGACCACCTCCTCCAAACAAGACACGGTCAATGCCCGCATCTCAGAGCGCAACACTTCGATCTGAGAAAGAAGAGGCTTGAGCGATCCCAAATCGGCAGCAACACTGTAGCCGAAGTTGGTTACCTGTGAACGAGAACTGGCAGGAAGATGGTTCTATCTTCTCGACGTGCCACTAGAGGATCCTCCTCGGGTTGGCATAGTCACCCCCTTTGCTCCAGCCCCACAAGGTATTCAACTCCCACTGGCACGCGCGGCTTGCTCCTCTCGGTCTCGGGAAAGCCAGGGCCCTCTCATTTTCAGCCATGTGGTTTTGCATGGCTGCCGTCGCCTCTTAAAGCGACTGCTCCCATGCGGCATCCTCTATGCACTATGCGTGCATATCCCCTTGAACCCCCGGCGCGCCACTGAGCACCTGGATATGCATAACTAGTTCCACTTGCGGCCTCCCAAACCAACAAAGTCCTATATAAGCGCCTCCCTCTGAGAAAGATTCAGTTCAAGCTCAGTTACCCCATTGCTCGCTCAGCAACCATCAGACTAGAGTACATAGTTTAATTCGACACTTGAGGAGAAGTAGAAGCATGGCGACCCTGTGGAGGCAGCCGAGTCTCGAGTTCGACGTCAAGGTCGTCCGAGTCGCCGGCGTTGAGGCACGGCTCGAGGGCGGCCTCTTTGTGAGGTACTACGTCCCGGCCGGCGACGGGAGGCGGCGGATCCGCGTGGACACGCGCGAGGTCCCGTGCGGCGCCGGGGGCGACGACGTGCGCTTCCAGCTGGCGGGCAACGGCGGGGCCGTCGCCGCGCCGGGCAAGGTCGCGTTCGAGCTCCGGTGGAGGCCGCGCCCGTCGTCGTCCGGCCTCGCGGCGTTCCTGGGGACAGGGAGGCCGTCGTCGCGCGTGCTGGCGCGGGCCGAGCTCGCCTTGTCGACGGGCGCGAAATCGGCGTCGGCAGAGAGCTGGCTAAGACTCTCGCCGGCGAGCCGTGAGCTGGGCGGCGGGTGCAAGGCGCCCAAATTGCTCGTCAAGGTCAAGGTCGTCCACGCCGTAGCGGCTGCCGCTCACGTGGCCGTGCAAGCGAGGAAGTTCGGCGGCGTGAACGAGTCCTGCCGTGGCGGCGAGCGCTGCGGTAGCTGCGGCTGGGTCGGGACCGAGGAGGACATGTTCCTCGCGGCGACGTTTACTCAATAGCAGCACCAAGATTGTAATGGTAGGTGAACTTCGTAGAAGGGAGGTGCACGGTACATATAGTTCTGTGGTTTGCTAGCTCGTCCTGCAAGAAGTAGTGGATTTGAGGCAAACTCAGCCGTGAAACTGTGAAACAATTTTGAACAAAGATCTCTTGTTTTGCAGAGAAATTTGGTTATTCGCCACTTGCAATATGCATGACTCCGTTTGAGTATTTTTTGCGCACCCTCGTTACCCTTGGATTGGATGTGTGGCTCACATGCACGTGTGGACGATGTTTCTTCAGTGCTGCCTGCCGCCGGGCTCTGCGCTGGGAAGAAAATTTTGTGGACACCGGCTGCAAAGCCCATCCTGTGCGTACCCCTGCCCAGATTCGTCCACGTGTCCCCTCCTTACATCCGACCATTGCCGTTCATTCTGATCCGTTCGCTCCTTCCGTCGGCTCGGGAGCGCTCGCTCGGCTCCAAATACATGTGATCCCCGCTCCCTGGGCTCTGCTCGGCTGCAAAAACTGCAGGCAATCAGCTCCCGTCGTTATGCCTTTTCAATCAGATACGCATACTTGTGATTGATAGCATCTGCTTCCTTTGAATAGCGGCGATCTGATCATGGCAGATGAGACTGGTGGCGGCCGAGGGAACCCTGGTCCGGCACTCAATCTGCCGGGGGAGAGCACAAACATGTTTGCCTCACGCCCAAACGCATCGTCATCCTCTCCTTCGCATGGCCGCATCAGCCTAGAAGGATATTCATGGCCGCCGCAGTTTGAAGCTGCAGTACCGTCGAGAAGGACGGGAGCGGCCATGACGGACCACGGTGGCACTGCCGACAACTTGTCCCGCATAAACCTCGCGGATGAGAATGGTTGTGCGCACGCCATGAACTTGCAGGCCCCACACGTCATGTCAGGAGGAGGATTCCGGGAGGATACGACCACCGCCATGATAGGAGAAGGAGGTCAGCAGGACGACGGGGTCGCCGGTGTAGAGCAAAGAATGCAGGTACGGGTTGAAAAGCGATATCCTATTCAGACAGTCGGCATAAGATCATCGTACTCTAGTACTGTACTATGCACTGATTACTTGACAAATGACTGCTCAAAATTAATATGTGTTCTTCAGTAAGCTTAGGAAAATAAATTCACAAAGTGCATGAGAAAAACATTTTCCCACATCACATTATGGTAATATAAATTTAACTCTGGACTCATTGTATGGCAGGCTATTGATAAAGTTGGACAAACGTTGATTGTTCCAAAAGTTGGATTGGCTTTCGATTCAGAGGACAGCGCTTATGATATGTACAACGCATATGCCGTCAAGGTTGGGTTCAGTGTCAGAAAAAGTCACACAAAGCGACGAGGTGATAAAAGTATATCTCAAAAATATATAGTTTGCAGTAACGAAGGCCATCGAGAAACCCAATCATCTAAGGACACTACAAGGACAGGTTGTGAGGCTCGTATTCAGTTTAGTGTCAACAAGGATGGTATTTGGACAGCGCAAAAGCTTATAACAGAGCACAATCACTATCTTGCTAGTCCCAATAAGGTGCACAAGCTGAGGTCCCAAAGACATGTTATAGAAGCGGATAGGCATCTAATTGGCCAGATACGGGAAGCCGGGATGAAGCCATCCCAGGTATATGACTTTATGGTAGCATTTTACGGAGGGCCCGACAAAGTACCATTCTCAAAGATGGACTGCAATAATGAGATTGGTCGCGAGCGCAAGAAGTATTTAGAATCAAATGATGCACAGACACTGTTGGAATACTTGAAAAATAAGCAAAGAGAGGATCCTACATTTTTTTATGCCATTCAGATAGATCAAGTTGATGGCCAGATAGCTAATTTCTTTTGGGCGGATGGTTAGTCTATCATGGATTACGCGTGTTTTGGGGATGCTGTATCATTTGATACCACTTTTTAGACTAACAAGTTTGAAATGCCTTTTGCTCCATTCGTTGGTACCAACCATCACAAGCAGACAGTAACTTTTGGGGCCGCGCTGATATTTAATGAGAGTATTCATTCATTTGTTTGGCTCTTTGAAACATTTTTAACAGCGATGTCAGGCAAGCATCCGAGCACTATTTTCACTGATCAGGACAAGGCCATGGATGGAGCAATTGCATATGTGTTCCCAAATACAAGTCATCGGCTTTGTTTGTGGCACATTTATCTTAATGCTGCAAAACATCTTGGGCATGTAATTCATGAGCATCCTGAGAAGTTTTTACCTGATTTTAAGAAATGTGTCTATGAAGATAGGTCAGAATTTTACTTCAACAAAAAATGGTTTGAATTGTTGGATCAATACAACCTTGAGGACAATGAATGGATGAAAAGCTGCATGAGTTGAGGGAAAAGTGGGCTGCTGTCTATCATGACTCTTTTACAGCTGATATGAACTCGACTCAAAGGAGTGAAGGTATGAATAATGTCTTTAAGCAAAGATTTCGTAGGAGACTTGGTATTTCAGAACTCCTTGTAGAATGTGAGAAGGTTTCTGGAAGTCTTCGTGAAAATGAGTTGGATGCAGATTTTAGTTCGCGTCGAAAGAAACCTATTGCTTACAGTCCAAATTTTCCTTTGCTAAAGACCGCATCTGAATCATATACAAGGCGGATGTATTCAGAATTTGAAACAGAATTCAAAAGCCAATTTTCATTCTCTTGTAAACTATTACAAACCGACGGTCCGGTGTTGACATATATGGTCACACATATGAACAGCGAGCATGGAGCAAAAGTTATATTCAATACCACGGACACAACTATTACATGTTGTTGCAGAAAGTTCGAATCCATAGGTATATATACACAATTTATGATGCAATGTACTCTGTAATACAACTTGATGAAATATGACATCCATATCTTGCAGGTATATTGTGCAAGCATGCATTCAAAGTCTTCAATATGAATGATGTTTTCATTTTGCCACCACAATATATACTAGGAAGATGGACAAAATATGCGAAAAGAGGATTTTATGTTGAAAAACAAGGATCCGAGGAGGAAAGTTTGAAAACACAAGCTGCACGTATCTCAAGGAAGGCTACATCAGTTGCATTGAAGTGTACTCGGTCAAAACAACTTCTTGATGATTTCGAGAAAGCTATAGATAAGTTAGACTTGGAAGCAGATAAAACTCTTAGCAAGATGGAGGAAAAATCCAGCGAGGTTCCGCTAGTTTCGGCTGAGTGTCAGTATCCCCTTTTCATATTTGACTTGCATGTTTTATGAACAATTTCATATTCTATGATACAGGATGTGAATGCTGGTAGTATTGACATTACTAATACCATGCCAAATTTTTCAAATGATGTCTATGGGCGATCTTCGATCATGGCTGCACCGTTGATCCAAGTTAGATACGCTAATGCCACAATGCTAACCTTTGCAAATGATGTGTATGGGCAACCTTCAACCATGTCTGCTCCATCTATCCAATGCGGATTTACAAGTCTTTTACTTGGGGTTGAGCAGGATGCCACATTGTCCTCGGCTGCTAGAAAGTTACCTTTTTTTTAGTGTTGCTGAAAGTTACCTTTTGATGATTAGTATTACGGGCACCCTATAAGGAGTACAACTTTTTTGATGTCATTTGGTGTATCTATGAATTATAATTGATGCACTGTAGTAGACTGAATTTTGTCTTCATTTAGAATGTTTTGGTATAATTTTGTACTACACTGAGTATGGTTTTTCATCATTTCTGGATTTCTGTGAGATTGCATTGATTATGCAACAGAATGTGTTAAGTGTTAAATCTTGATCAAGGCCGAGCACCTGCGATAGTTTCAGATTTTCAGACCTCTGATTTAAATCTTCGAGGCCAAGCACCTCATTCATATATATCTTAGCTGAAAAAAGATACAGTGTACAACTGTACATTATAGTTGGAAATTGTCAAAGAGAGCAATCAACTATATACTAGTACACGATTTGTCACGAAGTCTACTCCAGATTTGTAATATCTCAAAATCCTACTTTTAAGTCTACTCATCAGGAATTATTGATGTTGTTTCCATGGCGTCAGTTGTCTTGTTCCAGCGGTGTACTTCGGGGTCTTCGTCCAGTAGAATGACGGCGAAGCATGACTGCTGCATGAGTAGGTGACCTCCTGTTTGCTCTTTGTTCCCTTTTCTATCATCTTAGCTAGTTGGACCAGGGGGAATCCTTGCCAATTTGAAAACTTCTCTTTCACGACTGCAAAGACATGCACAAATCGCATTGAATTATTAGCATGTGAGTTTGGTCAGATAGTTGTCAGACGTATAGCAAAATAATGTACAGTTCGTCCTCCTGTAAGATAAACACCCTTCAGTCTGAAACTACACTTTCTTTACTCTGAAAGTAGTGATGCATTTGATTTTGTAGCTCGACTGAGCGACTCAAACGATCCGATCAAGTACGAGCTTGCTAGGTTGCACTTCGTTGGTCCCAGTTTAATCAAAATATGTGATTAACATGTGGTCGTGTACGATTAGCAAATCAAACCTCTTACCTGAAGGAGCTAATTGCATGCTAACAGCCTAAAGGAAACACAAACTTTCAGACTTGCAAGGGAGGGGGTCACCAGTTCTGAACTGGGCGAGATGGAGGTGCGCGTGGGGGAGTGAGAGGCCGGCGCCGGAGACGGGATCACCTTGGATTGGGCACACCGTGCCCTCCATCAGCGGTGACGGCGGACGAAAGACGCGAAGGCTTGGAACGGGGCGACTGCAAGACAAAAGGGCCAACTATGTGGGCCTCCGCCTCAGCCGGCCTTGGCTCGTGAGGGAGCTGGGATCGCACGTATTTGGAGCCGAGCGAGCGCTCCCGAGCCGATGGAAGGAGCGAACCGATCTGAACGAACGGCGGCGGTCGGATGTAAGGAGAGAACACGTGGACAAATCTGGGCAGGGGTACGCACAGGATGGGCTTTGCAGCCGGTGTCCACGAAATTTTCTTCCCTGCGCTGTGCCGCTAAGTGCACGTCCGAGACGCGGTGAAGCTTGAGCATAAATTAACCGAAATGTTAACGTCCACACGTGTGGGCGTTGACCATCTCGACCACACGTATTCATCACCGTCCAAAGATTATACGCACAAATCTTGGCAGATAATCCTACCGATTTTCGTCGCGCCACGTAGACAAGGCGTGTGTCGATGTGTGACATAGTTCGCTCACACATCCGTTTTACCACACGACGGGCCGATGTGTGGGCGTTTAGCGCTTCACCCACACATCGGTTTCGAACACGCACAAGGGCTGGTGTGTGGGCATTTGCCATCTCGCCCACACGCCTGCCTCTCTCCCACACCCAAGTCGCTAGTTGCCATGTGTTTTTGCAGCAGCATATGACAACTACCCCTAGTGTGCTTTATAAACATGTGACAACTCTCTTTTTACCCGAGTTGCCATGTTTTTCGAGGGTACACGGAATCGCCTAGTGTGCACGTAGCGGATGGCAACTCTCTTTTACCGAGTTGCCATGTGTTTTTGCATGGTACATGGCATCGCCCTAACGCACGTACATGGCAATCGCCTAACGTGCACGTAAGCGATGGCAACTCTTCCTTTTACATGGCAATCGCCTAGCATGCTTGTGAGCACATGGCAACTCTCTCAACCGCCCGGTGTTAGTATGTGGCAACTCCTAAAGTTATGAAATCATGACAACTACATTAGATCAAATCATACATGGCAATCGCAGCTTGAGCAACCATGGCAACTGCAGTTGTCCGACATGGCAACCGTAGTTCAAATGACATGGCAATCGCAGTTAAAAGAACATGGACGAGGGTCTCAACCATGGCAGCTCGCGGCGCGACGGTGGGCGTGCCACGCGTCGCGTCAAGGGACCGTGGAGGGTACGATGTTCGACATACGGCGTGTGGGCGTTATCAACTTCGCCCACACGCACGCGTGTGAGAGGGTTCGGGAAGGGAAAAAAGATGTGTGTGGACATTAGTTGTTTTACCCACACGTAGGTGTGTGGGCTGGTTGCTGTTCATGCTGATTGCTGTCCATGCCACACGAGGCGTGTGGCACAACTACCAGATACACCACACGTGTGGCAGTTATCGGGACCCTAAATTAATACGGGGTCGAACTAAGTGGATTATGCACTAACTCCTTTTTGTGTTAAGATTACGATAGTTTCAAGTTGGGTTCAGCGTCACACTAGATCATAAAAATCCCGTTTGCCCGTTCAATTTTATTTTAGTGTAGTGTTCATCTTTTAGCGTATATTTGACTTCATTTCGCTTACTTTTGTGTCAGTTTTTTCACAAAAAATTATATAAACGCATCTCCAACGCTGATCCGTAAATTTGTTTCGGCATCTGTCTGCACATAGGGGCAGTCTGTGGACACAGATGCTGGCCGCCATCCAACGCTGCTCCCATACATTACAACAACATTTTGAACTAATTGAATGAAATTCATGCAAACACGACGGATTTCATTCAAATTCGGTTATAATTTACATGAAAAGGTTGATATTTAGACCGTTTAACAAAAAGAACTAGAAAAAAAACCTAAACCCTATACCGGACGGCCATCTCGTACGCGTGGCCGCCCTACCCTGCCGCACCGTCGTCTCTGTTCATGTCGCGCCGTCGCCGTCGTCGTGGTCCTTTCAGCGGCTGAACGGCGCCGAAGGGTCGCGACAGCCTTGTCCAAGCGGCAGGCAGCCGCTCCGCCTCCTGCTGTGTGGCGCGGAGGGCCGCCGTGGCCACTACCGACGTAGCCTTCGGAGCCCTGGCGGCGGCCTTGTCGCGACCGGCATTAGCGGAGCGGTCGCTAAGCGACCACTCCTCGCCGTCAAGGCGGCGGCTCCTGGCGGCCGTCTCCATGGTGGTGACGGAGCGATCGAGTGCCCACGGGGCAGCGAGGTCAAGGTCGTCGCATACCCATTCCGGCGCCACGTCTCTCTTGGCGAGCGTGGAGCCATGACCGGCATTGCGTTGGTCGTACCTCGCTTGCTGCCTCGCTGCGAGCTCTGCCTCGGATACGACGGCCCTTGAGCCTGAGGCACCGCCGTAACCTTCTCCTTTGAGGTAGTGGAGGAGGCGGCCCCGAGCCTTCGTAATCGCCGCCGGCAGCTCCTCCTTGATGGCGCGGCGATGAAGGCGTGGTGGTGACGAGTGTTGGAAATTGTAACGCCCTCGATGCGGCTATATCTCCCATGTGTCGAAGCACGACTTAGAGGCATAACCGCATTGAAAGCAATGTCGCAAGTGAGGTAATCTTCACACAACCCATGTAATACATAAGGAAAGAGATACATAGTTGGCTTACAAATGCCACTTCACACAATACATAAATAAACATCCATCATCCAGATTACACTCGTGGTCCCACTACGGAACCAAAATAAAAGAAGACTACCCCAAATGCTACATCGATCCCTCGATCGTCCCAACTGGCTCCACTACGATCATCGGGAAAAGACACATAGTAACGACCACGCTCCTCGTCAAACTCCCACTTGAGCTCGGTTCGTCATTTGCATCGACATCGCTCACACTCGCAACTGTTTTGGTAGAATCTGTGAGTCACGGGACTCGGCAATCTCACACCCGCGAGATCAAGACTATTTAAGCTTATAGGAAGGACAGAGTTGTGAGGTGGAGCTGCAGCAGTTTACTAGCATAAATGGTGGCTACATTCGCAAAAGAGAGCGAGAAGAGAAGCAAGGCACGTTCGTGAAGCTAGTAGCGATCAAGAAGTGATCCCAAACTACTTACGCCAAACATAACTCCAACATCGTGTTCACTTCCGGACTCACGAGAAGAGACCATCACGCAGTTACACACGCGTTGATGTGTTATAATTAAGGTCAACTTCGGGTTTTCTATAACCGGACATTAACAAATTCCCATCGCCTCATAGCCGCAGCACGGCTTTCGAAAGATAATACCTGCAGGGTGTCCCAACTTAGCCCATTATAAGCTCTCACGGTCAACGAAGGATATTCCTTCTCTGGAAGGCCCGATCGATCTCGAATCCTTGGACTACAAGACATTTCGACAATGGTAAAACAAGACCAGCAAAGCCGCCTGACAGTGCCGACAAATCCGATAGGAGCTGCACATATCTCGTTCTCGTGGCACATCCGGATGAACACTACGACGGCAACCGAAGATACCCCAAGTTGCCTCGTGGCGGCACCGCAAGTGGCTCTAGTTTGGACCAACACTCGAGGAGCATTGGCCCGGGTTAAATAAAGATGACCCTCGGGCTCGCGAAACCCGGGGAAAAAGGCTTAGGTGGCAAATGGTAAAACCAAAGTTGGGCCTTGCTTTGGAGGAGTCTTATTCAAGGCGAACTGTCAAGGGGGGCTCATAAATCACCCAACCGTAAGGAACGCAAAATCAAGGAACATAACACCGATGATTTGAAACTAGGGTGGCAAGTGGAACAAAACACTGTGAATACGGCCGAGCCTTCCACCCTTTACCAAGTATATAGATGCATTAATTAAATAAGAGATATTGTGATATCCCAAAATAACCATGTTCCAACAAGGAACAAACTTCATCTTCACCTGCAACTAGCAACGCTATAAGAGGGGCTGAGCAAAGCGGTAACATAGCCAATCAATGGTTTGCTAGGAAAAGATGGTTAGAGGTTTGACATAGCAATATGGGTGGCATGATATAGCAAGTGGTAGGTAACGCAGCATAAGCATAGCAAAAGAACGAGCATCTAGCAAGCAAAGATAGAAGTGATTTCGAGGGTATGGTCATCTTGCCTGCAAGGTTCTCAGAGTTGTCGAAAGCTTGATCCTCGTAAGCGTTCTCAACAGGTTCCTCGTTCACGTACTCGTCTCCCGGCTCTACCCAAAGCAAGAACACAAGCAATGGAAACACAATAAATCACGGTGCAATGCACAAGCAACATGATGCAATACATGGCATGACATGCGAGATGTGATATGCAATGTGTATGCGTGCTCCGGAAGGAAAATGATGAACAAGGCATCAACTTGGCAAACCAAGTATGCCGCTGGAAAGGTGAGATGATTTCGGTTGAAATCGATATAAAGATCACCGGAACCGGATGCACGGTTTGCAAATGGCAAGCAAAACAAGAATGACACAAATCTGCCATTAACAGCACGATGCCACATAGCAAGCAACAAGAAATTAAGCTACTGCACCCAAACGTACCAACAAGGCATATGAAACTGATCTACTCAAGATTCTTGACAAAAGATGAACAGTGATCTACGGCTAATTCACACCATAACAGGTCCAAACAAGCATGGCAAAAGTGCAAAATATATCAGCTTCATAGAGTTAGAGAAAATACTAACATGCCAGAAATTAACATCAGGAAGGCATGTTTAAAGCAAGCAAACAACCTGCTACAGGAACAAGACATAGCAAAATATGGTATGGCATTAATCTACTCAAGGCATTGAACAAAAGTCCCTTACTGACCAAGAGCCAAAAGGGATCAGAAAATGTAATAGCACCCATGTCAATATAGCAAGTTTCATAATGATTCAAAGAAACAGGCATGACATTGACAGATTATGAAGGCATCTTCGCGAGCTCGATGCACTCACTATAGAGCACTACATAATAAAATAAGTATACATCCATCAATAAGACATGGCATAGAAGCTATACATGGCAAGAACAATATCATAGCATACACGGATCAACTACAACAACCTTGGCAAAATTGAATAACATGTAAACAATCTGCCAGGAAACATTTTATAGCAAAAGTAGAGCAAGAAAACGACATGCTAGACTACTCCATAATTGCAAACAAGGGCATGGATGGATAGAGAATAACCATATGTTCAAAACATCCTTACTGAAGTATCTCAAAATAAGCATGGATCTCTCTTTAGCATCAAGTTTACATGGCATAAAAATATCAGCAGAACAGGGGCTGAAATCAGCAACATCATGAAGCCTAGTTTGCATGCTTGTGCTAGTCACCACAGAGATCACAAAAATACATGGAATACACCCCTGTAAAGATGGCATGTCATATTACAAAACACATGTAGGAGTCAAGTTCATAGGATGCACACATCAATCATGGCAAAAATGACAAAAGTGCATGTTCTGATAAGAATCTGAAACTAACATCACATAGCCCTCTTCTAACAGTATTTCGGGCATCAATATGAGCTCAAATGCAAATTCTTCAATGAGATGAAATGATGTACTCGTCGAGGCGAACAATTCGGCATGCTATACGCCCAAATCGGAGCCACGAGTACAGAGTTACGATGCGATGAACATGCAACAAAATTACAGAAAAAAATGACTTAGAGGAAAAAACGACCTCCGAGAAAATTGATCTAGGGTTCGTCCGAGGGCGCGCGAACCGAGGCGAGGCCGGGGCTCGCCGGAGTTGGTGCCGGAGGAGGAGGGCTGGCCGCCGGATCCGCCGGGACGCGCGGCGCGGGGAGGAGGCGACGGGCGGGCGGCGGCGGCCGCGAGGTCGGCCGGAGCGGAGGCGGCGGCGCGACGGGCTCGGGCGGAGGAGGAGGCGAACCGGCGGCGGAGTCGAGGCGGAGGCGGCGGACGGCGCAGCGGGGGACGGGCAGCGGGCTCCGCTGCTCCATGGGCTGGCAGCAGCTGGCGGCGTGGGCGCTGCCACGTGGCGGCGCGCGGTTCACGGGCGGCGGCGGGCGGACGCGTCCGCCCGATCCAGACGTGTCCGGCGGCGCGAGGGGAGCGGCGCTAGGGTTATGGGGTGGAATTGATCCGGGATTTTGGGGGAGGAGGTGTTTTTATAGGTAGAAGGAGCTAGGAAGCTCCAAATGAAGTGTAGTTTTCGCCCACACGATCGTGATCCGACGACAGAGAGCATGGAAGTGACTTAGATGGGTTATTGGGCTGTTTTGAAGGGGTGTTGGGCTGCAACACACAAGAGGCATTCGCGGTTACCCGGTTAACCGTTGGAGTATCAAACGACCTCCAAATGGCACGAAACTTGCAGGTGGTCTACCGGTGGTGTACCAAGGCCACTTGGCAAGCCTCGGTCCATTCCAAGAACGTTCAACACCCGCTCACGAAAAAGAGACAAGAGGGGTGCGCCGGTGCATGTAGGAGTGTCGGATTGTAAAACGGACAACGGGGAAAATGCTCGGATGCATGAGACGAACACGTATGCAAATGAGATGCACATGATGACATGATATGAGATGCATGACATGAACAAGATGCAAAACGAAAGACAAAAACCCAACCACGGAGGGAATACCATAGCACACAGCCGAAAATGGCAAGAGTTGGAGTTACAAAGATGGAAAGTTACATCCGGGGTGTTACAGAAATATGCCCTAGAGGCAATAATAAAAGGATTATTATTATATTTTCTTGTTCGTGATAATTGTCTTTTATTCATGCTATAATTGTATTATCCGGAAATCGTAATACACGTGTGAATACATAGACTACTATATGTCCCTAGTGAGCCTCTAGTTGACTAGCTCGTTGATCAACAGATAGTCATGGTTTCCTGACTATGGACATTGGATGTCATTGATAATGGGATCAAATCATTAGGAGAATGATGTGATGGACAAGACCCAATCCTAAGCATAGCACAAGATCGTGTAGTTCGTTTTGCTAGAGCTTTTCCAATGTCAAGTATCTTTTCCTTAGACCATGAGATCGTGTAACTCCCGGATACCGTAGGAGTGCTTTGGGTGTACCAAACGTCACAACGTAATCGGGTGACTATAAAGGTGCACTACGGTATCTCCAAAAGTGTCTGGGGTTGTCACGGATCGAGGCTGGATTTGTCACTCCGTACACGGAGAGGTATCACTGGGCCCACTCGGTAATGCATCATCGAATGAGCTCGAAGTGACCAAGTGTTTGGTCACGGATCATGCATTACGGTATGAGTAAAGTGACTTGCCGTGCGAGATTGAACGAGGTAGTGGGATACCGACGATCGAATCTCGGGCAAGTAACATACCGTCTGACAAAGGGAATAGTATACGGGGTTGCTTGAATCCTCGACATCGTGGTTCATCCGATGAGATCATCGAGGAGCATGTGGGAGCCAACATGGGTATCCAGATCCCATTGTTGGTTATTGACCGGAGAGCCGTCTCGGTCATGTCTACATGTCTCCCGAACCCGTAGGGTCTACACACTTAAGGTTCGGTGACGCTAGGGTTGTATGAATATGAGTATGCAGCAAACCGAAAGTTGTTCGAGTACTGGATGAGATCCCTGACGTCACGAGGAGTTCTGGAATGGTCCGAGGTAAAGATTTATATATGGGAAGTCGAGTTTTGGCCATCGGGAAAGTTTCGGTCCACCGGTATTATCTGGGACCACCGGGAGGGTCCCGGGGTCCATCGGTGGGGCCACCTATCCGGAGGGCCCCATGGGCTGAAGCGGAGGGGAACCAGCCTGGTGGGCTGGTGCGCCCCTTGGGCCCCTCTGCGCCTAGGGTTGGGAACCCTAGGGGGGCGCCCACTTGCCTTGGGGGCACTCCACCCCCTTGGCCACCCGCCCTAGGAGATACCATCTCCTAGGGCCGGCGCCCTGGGGACCCTATATATAGAGGGGAGGAGGGCAGCCGCACCCTTGCACTTGGCGCCTCCTTCCCCTTGCTACACCTCCTCCTCCGTAGTCGCTTGGCGAAGCCTGCCGAACTTCTGTGCATCCACCACCACGCCGTCGTCGTCTTTGCTGGATCTTCATCAACCTCTCTCCTCCTTGCTGGATCAAGGCGTGGGAGACTTCATCCGCTCCGTCGCGTGTTGTTGACGCGAGGTGTTGTCCGCTCGGCACTTGGTCATCGATGATTTGGATCACGGCGAGTACGACTCCTCAACCCCGCTCACTTGAACGCTTCACTCGCGATCTACAAAGGTATGTAGATGCACTCCTATCACTCGTTGCTAGATGAACTCATAGATGGATCTTGGTGAACGTAGGAAATTTTTTATTTTATGCAACGTTCCCCAACAACGAGGGCCTGTCCATGCGGGTGTACTGGTTGCGCGGCGGGGACGTCGACTCGTCCTTGACGCAACGTCTAATCTGGATGTTGCGGTTGTGCGGGGGCCATGATGGCTCGTCCTTGACGTGGCTTTCGATCTGGACGTAGCGGGTGTGTTGGGGCGAGGCTGGCTCGTCCATGACCGAACGGAGTTGGGATGTCGGCTTGTGCTTCACGCGGTTCCACCTTGATGCACGCAGGCGATGGATGTGATGGGCCCATAGGCGGAGCGAACGCTCCGTCATTATCTCGATCTGACAGACGAATTGTTCGTCCTTCACAGCAGCCACCGAGAGGAGGCGTGGTCGCTGCTAAAGCTTCTGGTCATCCTCGTCACCGGAAGAGATGATGATCTCCTCCTTAGCAAAGGAGCCGGCCGTCGTGGATGCCGAAGGGCCCAGAGAGCGATGGCGGTGGGGCCAAGAACCACCGGACGAAGAGCTTCCGCTGGCTCCATTTGCCGGCGCAGAGCACCATGACTTCGACATCGCGCTTAGCTCAGGAAGGAGGAGTAGCCCGAGAATGGTGACGGGGAAGGGGAGGGGGACGATTCTCGAGGAGGGGGTGCGCCCTTGTGCATCGCCCGCGGACGGCTTAAATAGTCGTGACCAGGCAAGCCAAATGGGTGATCAACCCGCTTCAATGCGGTGCATTGTCGGAGTTGGTTCGTCGGGACGCGGCTTCCACTTACATACCGATTCGGAGGTAAGCTGAGCCACTCACAGTGGGGCCCACATGTCTATTTTTAAGAGATAGGGAGAGAGAGAGAGTAGGTGTGCCGCCTCATCGGCGACCGTTCTTCGGCGAGGACGACGCGGCAGTGCTCTAGAGGGGGCCAACTGGAACAGCGGGACGAAGGCGCTCACGCCCTTACCGGCCGCTTTCCGAGAGGTGGTCGGACGGCGTCGCAAGCTTTTTCTTTGGGGATGGTGTGCTTCGAGGCTCGTCGGAATCAAGATATACGGCGTGGGATCGAAGGATTGGCCATGGTATCACCATCGAAGTGGAGAGAGGTGTCTAGGGGTAGCTATGGCTGGGGCTGGGGTGGAGTAGAGGGGGCTGGCAATGGTGGGGTTTGAGCAACGGAGCTACTGCCCAATTGACGGGAGGTCCTCCCGACCTTGCTCCAACGGCTTGCTGATTGATTAGGAGAGGGAGAGGTGCGGTCTGAAGGAAAGGAGAGGCGAGTGTGGTCTTTAATAGATGTGGCCGAGGCCATGGCACCGTTGGCATGCTCGTGAGGAGCTGGCACTATGTTGGCCTCGCGCAGCTGTGGGGTGCGTGGGGGTCTGGGGAAGCTTGAGGGGAGGGGCTGGTTGTGTCGCGGGGGAAGACAACGATGGACGATCACGGGCGGCGCAACGTTCTGCCCTCGGGTGCGCTTGGGGTACTGGAGGTGGGGGATGGTGCTGGGTTGTGGGAGGGGTTTCACGTGGTCATATGTGGGGCTGGGTGCACCAGGGACGGGCAGTGATGCCGAGGCTTGGCTGGCCATGGACTGGCCAATGCGCAAAGCAGGCTCTTGGCATATACTAGTCACGTGGTCACCAAGGATGTGTTTGGTTTGAGGGATAGACTGGGGTGGTTGTGGGTATCCCCAACCAGGTGGCTAGGGGTATCCTTTTTTTTGTTTGGTTGAGTGGGTGAGGATAACCCATGCTTTGTTTGGTTCAAAGATGAAACATTTTTTTGAAAAAGGGAATATATTAATATCGCGAAGATACCAATTACACCCGGCCTCTACACCAACAAGATATCAGAAGACATCAAGGATGCACACAACCAAAAACAAAAATAAAAGGCAGAGAAATATAAAAACAAAGACCCCGTCGCAGTGATGAAAAACTCGCAACAGCGACACTCTAACCACCACCGAAGATAACACCCGGACAACATAAGAGGTTCTCCAAAAATGACGCCTCCAAGAAGGAAACGATGCTCAAGCATTGTTGTCGTCCGATCAAGGATCTTGAGTTTTCACCCTGGAGAGAGACTGAGATCCCAAAAACAATGCCCTCGCAAGATCATTGCCAGGTACAACCAATGAAGGCCAGACCTTGGGCTTTCACCATGGATATCGCGGCTCGGTACTCGAGAAGCACCCCCAAAACTGTTGTCCTCCTGTGTTGCCGCCCCCTCCTGCCAAGGTCGTCGCTGTAAGTCCTCAACACCTGACACACAGGAACCTGTGTCGCCATTCTTCAACACAACCAAAACTCCTCTCCACCATTACAAATCTCCGATCGCAGCACCATGAATTTCTTCACCACTGTCAACGTCGTGGAAATCTATACTTAGACATGTCCCATGGCACCGGCAAGACGACAAAGCTTCGTGCCACACCCTCATGAAGCCTCTTTGGCCGAAGTTGAGGGCTCGCCCGACCGGATCAATTCCGATCTAGACATCCAGTGGCGCCATGCACAAAAAGCTAAGATCTTTGAGAGGAAGACCGGAACCCGTCGGTGTCCAGATCAAGGAGGCCCGCATGAAGCAGATCGAAGTTTTGGAGAATGAAGAACAGCTGGGTCAACCACCGCGAGACTCCTTTGGGTCCGAGAAGGCCAGATCTGGGTGGTGCCCCCACCGGCCGCCACCAACCAAGGCGAGAGTCGCCGCTGCGACCAGCCCTCCATGACCAGGACGAAGACGAAGATCGACCGTCTCCGAGCTCCGCCCAGGGCCACCGCGCCCTAGCCCAGCGTCGCGCCCCGCCCCGGGATCACCGGCCCGCACCGAGCCCCCACACGCGGAGAGGAGAGAGGGCCCCACCGCCACCAGCACCAGCGAGGCTTTGCCCAGCGGTGCAGATCGGCGGCGGCATGGGGGATGGAGGCGAAGGACTTTTCTCCAGCGGTGAGTGGTTAATCTCCCGTGACGCGCACGCGAGGCGCGGTCGTGGGAGCGATCCCTTTTTTGCGAAACATGGCGGGGGATAACCATTTCTTTGAGGGTGAAGGATCTTTTTATTGAACTGGTGATATTACCTCATTACAACAATATTTGAAAATTAAACTATTCCCACAATAAACCAGGTGCATACAAAACATCCATCAGTATAATCATTCAAAAGAAAAAACATCCATCAGTATAGAGCAGCAACACATGAACACACACAATCACCCATCCAAAGCACGCACATGAATGCACACCACACATCCAGCAAGATTGGAGAACATGCATCAATTGTACGTTCTGCTTGACCTCTAGATCAGAGAACATGTAGCAAGAATGGATTCACTGGCTTCAAGCATCCACAAGTGCCCTGGGCGCAGCTATCGCCCCACCCAACCACCGGTCGTGTGCGCCTCCTCAAGCCACAACGGCCGCTCTCCTCAAGCCCCCAGCTGCCACCCTCCTCGAGATCTGGCCATGCCTCCTCCTATCAAATGCCGGCTTGCGTCAGCTGTGCACCCTGCCCAACGGGATCAAAGATTGGGGGAGGTAGTGAGATGGGCACAGAATGAACTCACTACTCACAGGCCTATCTACTAGATGCGCCACCGGCGCTGCCGCCATGCACATGATAGAGACGACGAGTAATGGGAAAGTGAGGTCATGGCGCTCTATTCCAAGGGGTGAGCCGGAGTCGATAGCAGGAAAAATGTTTCAAGAGGTCTCAAAGATGTCTGTGCGGGGGGGGGGTTACTGATGTCTACTACGCAATCTTCTTCTTATAGACTTGTGTTGGGTCTCCAAGCACAGAGTTTTGTTAGGATGAAGATGGTCTCTCTCAAACAACCCTGCAACCAAATAACAAAGAGTCTCTTGTGTCCCCAGCATATGTAATACAATGGTAAATTGTATAGGTGCATTAGTTCGGCGAAAAGATGGTGATACAAGTGTAATATGGATGGTAGATATAGGTTTTTGTAATCTGAAAATATAAAAACAGTAAGGTAGCAAGTAACAAAAGTGAGCAAAAACGGTGTTACAATGCTTGGAAACAAGGCCTAGGGTTCATACTTTCACTAGTGCAAATTCTCTCAACAATGATAACATAATTAAATCATATGGCAATCCCTCAACGTGCGACAAAAGTCACTCCAAGGTTTCTAGGTGGAGAATATAAGATGAAATTGTTTGTAGGGTACGAAACCACCTTAAAGTTATTCTTTTCGATCAATCCGTTGAGTTATTCCTATAAGTGTCACAAACAGCCCTAGAGTTCGTAGTAAAATAACACCATATGATACACATCAATCAACCCTAATGTCACTAAATACTCCAATGTCACCACAAGTATCCGTGGGTGAATTATACGATATGCATCAAACAACTTCAGATTCATAATATTCAATCCAACATAAAGAATCTCAAAGAGTGATCCAAGATTCCTACCAAAGAAACAAGGACGAAAACGTGCATCAACCCCTATGCATAGATTACCCCAATGTCACCTCGGGAATCCACGATTTGAGTGCCAAAACATACACCAAGTGAATCAATAGATCACCCCATTGTCACCACGGGTATCCCACGCAAGACATACATCAAGTGTTCTCAAATCCATAATAGTATTCAATCCGATAATAGTGAAACCTCAGAGGTAAAACTCAATTCATCACAAGAAGATAGAGGGGGAGAAACACCATATGATCCAACTATAGTAACAAAGCTCGCGGTACATCAAGATCGTGCCAAATCAAGAACACGAGAGAGAGATCAAACACATAGCTACTGGTACCTACCCTCAGCCCCGAGGGTGAAGTACTCTCCCGATTGTTTTTTCGTGGCTACAGAGGCTTGCGGCGGCGGAACTTCTGATCTAGATTTCTTTCTGGGGGTTACGGGATTTATAGGAATTTTTGGCGTCAGTCTCACATTAGGAGGTTTCCCGAGGAGTCCACAAGCCAGGGGGTGTGCCCTGGGGGAGCGCCCCTTGGGCTTGTGGCCTCCTCGGTCACTCCCTTCCCTAGCTCAGGTGCTCCTGGGGTCTCTTTTGGTCCATCAAAAACCACCATAAAATTTCAGCCCATTCCGAGAACTTCTATTTCTGCACAAAAAAGACACCACGGTAGTTCTGCTGAAAACAGCGTCAGTCCGGTTAGTTCTAATAAAATCATACCAAAACAATATAAAATTGTTGCAACATGGCATGAATACTTCATAAATTATAGATACGTTGGAGACGTATCAGTGGTTGCCACCACTCGCCAGTTTTTCGCGGCTGACCACAACCCCGCTTTTACCGAATATTCGGAGCATCTGGTTGCCTCTATCCTTCTTCTCCTCAGATCCAAACGACTGTCAACCATAGTAAAAAGAGGTTATCCCTGTCCTTGGGAGGATATCACTACAACCAAACACATCCCAAGACACTGGGGGTGGTGGTTAAGACCTTGTCTAATGAGTTGGGCGTATAGTGTGGGGTAGCTTGGTGGCCAATAATCGGTGCTAAGGGTATTAGTTCGAGCGTGCAGGGCCAAAACTCTTTGTGCCATCTAGTTGTTTGTGATGTGCCAAAGAGAAATGGCGAGGGGCATGGGAGTGAATTTTGGTGTGTAGTGTGTGGGTACCACGGTGAGTCTCTAGGCCAAGTTTTAGCGAGTTTGGAAAAAGGCAATGAAGTACTTGTTGTGTAAACCTAAAAGTTAAGGCAGACACTAAGTTTGGATGGTGTGCTTACTTGGAAAACTTCTTGCAAGTGTTTGGGCGCATTTCTAGTGTTCATTTGACCTATAGGAATTATGGGAATTGTTTGGTGTAGCAGAAATATAGGTTGCTTCACAACCTATGCTTCCTAGGGTATATTCTTTTATGGAAAAGAATATAAAGAAAACTTATGGATGTGCTTGGGCAAAAGTGTTAGAGTTTCTGTTGGATTTTGAAAGGCTTGGGGGTCCATTAGGTAAGAAGACAACAAAACACATTTCCAAATTTTAAGTCCAAAGAGTCATTCAAATAAAAGGCCAGGGTAAAGTCCAAATCCAAGGAACTTGCAAACTCCAAATAAATACAAGAAATTTTGAGAGAAAGAAAAAGGGTCAAAATCCAGTTTGTTACATTAGAGGAGAGCATTGTGTGATTAGTTTATATATGATGGGTGATTGGAGTGACAAAAAATTACCAAACTCTAATTTTATGAACTATATATTGCATTAGAGGTTGTTGGAACACCAAAGTGTAATGCTATGGTTAGATGTTATCTTCATTACTCTTTTGTATTTTCAGATCCTTACATGGAGAGTATAGTCATAAGTATGACATTTGTTCAAGTAAGAACATCACACTATTATAAGTTCCACATCACAAAAATTATCAAGGCAATGAACATTAACTCAATGAAACTAGATGAAAGTAACTTGGTGCAACTCTCGCGTGTCCTCGAGAGCGATTTGATTCCTATAAGTAACTGGCTTTTCCTTAGCACAATTAGGGATTTGGCCACTTGCTGCACCATTGCATTCTTGTTAGAATTTACGTTATTGCATTTTATTTCTACGATCAAACAAAATATCAAACAATCCTTACAACTTTTAAAGTGATTCCTTACCAGTTTCCACTAAAAATTTCTCTTACTACTCATTGGGTTTGACACTCATCCTATATACATAAAAAGTTGATCCCCACTATCCTATTTATCTCAACATGCACACATGCCACCTCATCAAAGATCCACCACTACATGCATGAGAAAAAGTTTTTCATTATTAGTTGATCTCATGCACACCTTTCACATCACCACACATGCCACCTCAACAAAGGTCCATTCAACATGCATGAAAAAAAAGGTTTCCATTATGTTATGCCACTTATATTCAAAATATTTTCTAACTACACAATAATCAAATACTCCATGACATTATGGGACGGAGGGAGTACAATATATAATATTTAGTTTTAGCTTTAGTTCATATATTATTAATTCAATGATGGAAGCTTCATACAATCAAATCACCGAAGTAAATTGCAATCGATTCCCGCAGCAATGCGCGGGGTATTCTCTAGTACTTATAGAAAGGGGCTACAATAGATCTCATGCAGCAACAACTCATCTAGTCCCCACTATCAAGTCAGGCTTGCCCACAATTTCCGGTGATCCAATATGGTGATGATAGAATATTGGTGCTCCCTGCAAAACCTTCTTGACTAATGCAAATAAAAAATATCATGCTCCCTCCACTTGTCTCGAAGTCAATTACAGTAAGTCTGTTCTATTGCTAATTAATGTACATGCAGATCAAATGCCCACTATGCTTGTCACTCTGAGATGCCAACAAGGCAGTACCTTTCACCTATTCCACTGTCTGGGACTTCGTATGGGCACAACTAAACTAAACATTGAAGATTTTCTCCCAATCATGCAAAGAATTGAGATAAGGCTTTCTGGCTGCTCTACCTTGCTCTCCTATGATGGCAGATTTCTATTGATTAAGTCTGTGTTTTTAGCCTTGCCCATCTTCTTTATCTACACCTTGGCTCTCCCTGCTAGAGTAATAGCTCAACCCTACAAATATCTGGGAAATTTCTTATGGGGAAAATTTGGTATGGAGGATAATGGCACCACACTCATTGCTTGGAGCAAACTCTGTAAGCTAAAATAGCATGGCGGCCTTGGCATTTTGAATATATTGTTCACAACAAATCCCTCCTAATGAAGAACTTGTCCAAATTCTTGAAAAAAGAAGATGTACCTTGGGTCAAGCTCATCTGGGAAAGATATTATCATATAAACATTCCTTTGGAAAATATGGAAGGGTCTTTTGGGCGGAGGGCCTACTTGGCTTTGCTACCTTCTTTCAAGCAGTTTAGCTCTTTCTCTGTTATTTTCTGTACAAACCATAAAACTTTGGAAAGATAAATGGGATGGAAAGCCACTTCAACAAATGTTTCCAAAGCTCCACTCTTTTACCAGGGATGATACTCTCTAAATATAGAGGTTTTGTGCTGCGAGTGATTGGAGTGAGAACTTCCATATGCTCCTCTCCATCCAAGCATTCAACCAATTCACTCAGCTATGAGGTAGTATCATCCCTGACCCAAACAATACCGGGAAGTCAAATGGATTTTCAAGGGTCAATCAGGCAAATACTCCTCCATGCTCATGTACAAACACTTGATGTGTGTGTGTGTGAGAGAGAGAGAGAGATAGAGATAGATACATAGATAGATAGATAGAGGGACATCAAATATTGAAACTCATCTAGAGCAGCTCTAGCAGACTTAAACATAAGATCTTCTAGTTGGTTGCACACTGCAGAATTAACACTAGATCTTTACTGCAAAGAAAAGGTATGCATATGGACAATCCCTTCTGCCTAAACTGCTATAAAAATACCGAGGAAATTGCAATGCATCTGTTATGGGACTATGATTTTGCACTAGAATGTTGGCATTATTGATTCCCTGTAGAAAGAGAGGCATGTCTGTTTATGAAGACATCATGCTAACTGCTGATCATTTGCCAACATCTTTCAGCATGGAAATTGTCATACTAGGATGCTGGATTATTTGGATTCAAAGGAATGGGAAAGTTTTTAGAGCCATACTTCCTCAAAGCAGACCTCAAGCTGCTTCAATTCAAAATAAAAGATAAGCATGCGGACTCTTTTCACCAATGGATAGTTAATATATATGATTATAAGCAAGTTTTCCTTTACTAGAGCAGGCATTGGTTAATCTTTAATGTTGTTTTCATTATTTTATTCTCTTCCTTTTACTCCTCCCACTTTGTAACATTATGTTTATAATTATATGGAAATTACCTTAGAATAATTGTTCTAGGGTTTGCGGGTCAAAGATTATGCCTTCCAATCATCTGTTTTACTCCTGTGATTTTTACCATGTTCTTGCATGTTTTCCTTTCTATTTCTATATGTTATATCCCGCGCCGAATAAGCCTTTAGCCTCAAGTCATACATGTCTCGTAGAAGTTTTTTACAGGTCGTGAGGCCCTGGTTAGCATCAGCGTGGTGGCTTTGCTTGAGCAAGCGTCAATCACCTCTCGTTTTCCCTCGCAAAATAAAAAAAATCCCCTCTCATTTTTTTCGAGGGTACGTCAAAGGCGTACCTTAGCTTTATAGAAGAGAGAAAATTATGTACAAGAGACAAGCCAACCCTAACCAAGCCTCCACTCCACTCCTCACGCTACTCTACTACTCAGGTACATGTTGTGCTCCAAACGCTCCTGCCGTGGCAAAATTTCGTGTTTTGACCCTTTTGTCAAACAAAATCAAGATCTGACCCCAGTTTGAAAATATTTCGGGATCTGACCCTTTTGCTACCGCCAGGTAATGGGTAGATTGCATACCTACCGCCACAGGTTCCGGCGGTAGGTGTGCCTTACGGCCGTCAAGCCGTTAACGGCTGCTTACGGACCTACCGCCAGAGTCCACGGCGGTAGCCCACACAAACCTACCGCCGAGAGCCCTGGCGGTAGGTTATCATAGTCCGCATGAACTTAACTGCATTGATTTTGTCTTCAATTTTTTTGCCATAGACATAAGAAACAATAAGCACAATTTCATAGACATAAGAAGTTTGATCACATCCAAATAGTTTTGCCATTACGGACTAAGAAACAAGTACCAAATAACATAGTTTGATCACATAACATAGTTTGATCACATCCAAATAGTTTCACGAAGCCAACATAAGAAGTTTAACGGTCATCGACCACATAAAAGGTTTCATCCATAGGTAGCAATCAAACATGCCGATCATCAGCAGCCACACGCATATATAGTTTAGATGATATCGATGACGATCATCATCTTCAAGCCTTGACGGTTGGTGTTCCTAATAGTAATTAGGATGGCCTGTCCAACATGAAGATTCTTGTCAACAAGGAAGCTCTTCCACCCAACTGAGCTTAAATGTGTGTGACCGTCCGTGTCCACACCGTACGCACAAGTAGTGACGGGCCCCCTTGCGGTAAGGCGTATTCCAGCATAGCCTTCTTCATCAGCCTCGATGCCACAACTCTCAGATAGGCTCTTTGGCAATTTCTGAATAAGAAAAACATATCAATTAATAAGTATGGATTATCTAAACTATTAATAGTTCCTTGATTCTACAGAATAACATACCATGACGGTCGACGATCATGGTACTTGTCGACGGGTCACGAATGGCGCCCGACCAAGTCAAAGACGCGGCGAAAATTGTCCCATAGGTTGCACACCTCCTGATCACTCAGCCTCACTCTTTGAGCACAGATGGCTTCCTCAAGTGGGTCTTCATAGTCATCATCCTCATCAAGTGGTGGTGGTGGCGCCATGTTCCTTATATAAGCATTGATTGGATAAAGTTAATTAAACATCAATATTTGTTCTAATGCAAGCATTCATCAGATATAGGTAGATTCCACCTAAATCAATGGAGCTATATAGCAAAACAAATATCTACAATATTCACACAAGAAATCATCACATATGGCTATAAGAAAGACTAAACCTAGGGTTCATCTAGGTTCTAGGGTTCATCATATCAACTAGAGAGGGTTCATCACATTGCAATCATCTAGGTTCTAGTGTTCATCATATCAACTAGAGAGGGTTCATCACATTGCAATAATCTAGGTTCTAGGGTTCATCATATCAACTAGAGAGGGTTCCTCATATGGCTATAACAAAGCGGATTGATTTGACTCAAACTAATTGGGGGATTGGAGGAGCTTACCTTCCTCTTTCCGTAGCCATCTTGATCCGCAAAATCCGTGAATCAACGAAGAAGATCAGAGTGGGGAAGTGTAGGAGATGAGAAAATGTGCGAGAGGAAGAAGAAGGCGGCTGGGTGGGTGGGGATTAGGGTTGGGGTGGGGTGGTAGGCGGTTGGGTTTATAAATGCCAAAACCCTACCACCATAGGGCGCGGCGGTAGGTTTGTACACCCTACCGCCATCGACCCGGCCAGGATGTCTCCACCCCCGCTGCTTCGCCTTTTCTATGACCAAATCATCGAATAAATGGCAGTAGTGTTGCACACCCTACCGCCGAGGTTGGCGGCGTAGTATCCTACCGCCGGGATCTTGGCGGTGGGTGTGCAACACTGTCACAAGGCTTGCTCGATGTTTTGGTCATGTATAAGCGTGGGGAGGCACCCTACCGCCAGGCCTTGCGGCGGTAGGGTGTGCAACACTACCACTGCGTTGCTTTGGTCACGTGGGCGTGGGGGAGGCACCACCGGGGTCTCGATGGCGGTAGGATGTATGCACCCTACCGCCTTTGTGTGTGGCGGTAGGTGGCCTAGTGTGCATTTTTGCACCTTCTAACTTCTTTTATCTTCAATTTTTTGGCAGACAACATTTAAACAGCATATATATGACATATGAAGCACACAATGTATGATATATGATGCACACACCACAAATCTATAAATAAGGTAGGTTCGATACATAGCAAATAAGTTATACATAGCAAATTAACGAAACAGTTTGAGCAAATTCATATGGTTCATGAAGCAAATATGCAAGTTTTAGTTGAACGACACAAAGAAGAACTTCAGTCCTTCCTTCCTTCTTCTACTTTCGGTCCTTGTTATCCTTGATCGCTTCTCGCCGCCTTCTTGCGGGCCGAGGACGTCTTTAAAACGGGATGGACTCTTCCAATCCTTCTTCGGCACATTCCTCTTCTCACGCTGGGTTGGCTGAGTTGTTGGAGGTCCATCGTCATCATCATACTCCTTCTCCTCCTCATCGTCCTCTTCCTCTTCCTCACCATGTTCTTCTTCTGCGCCCTCTTCTTCATCTTCCTCTGCATCATCATCGCTGCCGCCTCCTCCTCGTCATCTTGAACCGCCCTAGACGACGAGGCTGCATGGCTCGATGAAGCGAGACTACGACGGTTCAGAGGAAAAACATCCTCGGTGTTTGTAGCGCACCCAAGCCGCCCATTAAGCCGGCGTGCTTTGTTGACGTATTTCTACAATGACAACAAAACAATATGAACTTCTCGAATGTCCAATGATAACGAAAATGAACTCCGTATACCTTCACCATTTCCCTCAACTTGTTCTCACTAGCTCGAGTCCTGTGGACAACACTAAGCGCATCGAGGCATGAAAATGCTTTTGTTCAGCTCAAGACCGCAAAGTAATAAAATGAGTCAATAGCACGAAAAGCTGATTTCATCCAACCGTCGGTTTGAAAGAGGTAAAACAACATACCACTGTTCATGAGGGGTCCGTACTCCTAAACCCGCCTTTGAAGCCGCCTCGATGCTCTCGTTGTAGGCTTCATTCTCGAGGCGCCATCGAATGTGTCTTCGACATCTGCCGTCGTCCACTGGGCCTCATACGCAGACGATGCTTGATGCCATCATCGTACCACAACATGTGATCCTCGTGACGCGTCCCCACCAATCACTCTCCTCTCCGTGTCTTTGCGTCCTTTCCACTCGCTCCATTCCTTCACGATCTCGATGTTCGGCTTCCCAATCTGTGATTGATTGATTCTTCGCCTACTCATCCCGCAATGCGTAAGAAAGAATGTAAACACCCTTCTTTATGAATGTAAAGCATCAAAACAATAACTTAGAATCGATGAGGACGGCTTGTGGTACTCACAGTGTGTAGGTCGTAGCCACCGGATCGCGGACGATGCTTACTGGTGGTGTGTGTTGCGCCTACCAAATTGTGCGGCAACGCTACCGTGGCAAGTGGTACTCCACGGCATAGACACAAATCATGGGCACGATGCACCGGAAGAGAAGCCGGTCCTGCTTGCACATGTTGTTCAGCTCGAACCCCCACTCTCGGTCATCACTATACGGTCGCCAAGTAACCTATAACCAAACAATGTTAGGCTCAAGTGAAAGTGTTATCGAAACAATGGTAAGCTCAAGTGAAAATGTAGTTCTTATACCTGGAAAGGCGTGAGAGCATCAAGCTCGTTGCTGAAGACCTTGTATAAGGCCTTCAATTGGCTCGTGTAGACACGCACCACGTCCCAAGCGTATGCGACGGTCGAGTACCGATCATCTTCGCCATCTCCGCCATATCCGTCCATGCACACGAGCGCATCTTCTCCGGACGGCCCACCGGGATTCGCTCCCACATCCAAATGGAGAGGCCCCATACACATCCACACATACCGGATGTGTCTTCCGCTCTCTGGGTCGCGTCGTCAAGCTACAAACCAAGTATAGATGATAAGATGTCAAAATGTAAAGCAACACACGTCTGATATTTGAAAGAAAGTGATATTCACTTACCGAATGGTATAGGTAGGCAAGTCCGCGCCCCACTGTACCCGCATCCAGTCCTTCAGAAGTCGAGATACATCCATAGGCGAGTTCCCTGAGCAATCCGAAACACTACCTCCGTGAGAATGTACCACAGGTTGGCCTCGTCTCGCTTCCACCACCGGGCTCGGCATCTTCCGGGCACTTTCTTCTGGTGCTCGAGGAGCCATGGCAGCAGTATGCCTAAGTGCTGTTGCTCTTAGCGGGGGGGGGGAGGGGGTAGACGCCGATGAGGCTAACAACCTCTCGTGCCGGTTAGCCTCTCCACTCTTCCTGTGAGAGGACGGCCCTCGAGCGGTAGTGCCGTAATCATCGCCCAATCCTCGAGGGTCACGGTCATCTCCCGCATGGAAGATGAAAGCTGTGCATCTCTCGCCGCCACCGGTCGATCAAAGCCGTGAGAGCCGAGTGAACGAAGGCGTCGGCGACGCTTGAACTGCAGGATTTAAACCCAATAGTCGGGCTCTCTGAAGAACGATGCGCGCTGATCGTCAGACTCCATCTTAACCGCTGCCTTGTGAGCTCTCATCCGCAGTGGCGGCAGATCTGTGAAAATCAATAACTAAAGCATAATTAGCATGGACATAATATTTAGCAACTTGTTTTCATCAATTCAAAATATTTGGTTTAAAATGGCAATTATCACTCCATTCTCAATGAAACGGGCACGGTGACGCTTGTCGAACCTAGGGTCAAGCATTGTGTACTTCGTGCCGATGTCGTCCGCAAGAGGTGGCCTCCTAAAAGAATTGCATAAGCATATCAAAAGATTTTTCAACATGAACTAGGGTTCAACATTAACTACGAAACACATCGATGCATAACAAAAATTAATCACATCCAACATATCTAAATACAATACATATATCAAAGAACTAAATAAAATACTTTTATGAAGATGCAATCACCATGGTTTCAATGCATCATAGTCTCATTTTTTGTTAAAAAAAATGAACTAGGGTTCATCTTGAGGATTCATATACTACATATAACAAATATATCAAATATTCATCTCCAATATTCATCGTACACTACATCCAATACTTGCATCATACACTACATCCAATACTTGCATCATAGCATAGGAACATGCATCATCCATCATATAAAAAATCATTCAAATCAATTATGAACTAGGGTCATCTTAACACAACCATACCAACTCTTCAATATAGTTCAAATCTAACACAATATAGCATCTAGAATCAACCTATATCAATCCTAGGGTTATTTTTTTCAAATAGGATTGATTTCAATCAAATAATGCGACGAATCGAAGGTGTTTGATTAAACTTATTGGAGGATTGAAAGAGCTTACTTTTCTTTCTTGGGGCCATCTCGATCCGCAAAATCCGTCAGAAACGAAGAAGATCGGAGGTGGGAGGGAGGGATGAGAGAGGCGACTTTGAGCAAACCGCTCTGTTCTTCGTGGTGTGGGTGGGGAGGGGTGGGGGGCGGGCCACTGGCATGGTTTTTATATGCCCACACCCTACCGCCAGAGTCTCCGTGATGCGTTCAACAACCTACCACGGGTGGAGCGGCGGTAGGGTGTGATGGAGGGCGACGGCCGTGTCGTTCTTGGCGTGGACAAGTTTGCTACCACGCCCGATCTCGGCGCAGAAGATATGATCCTACCGCCAGGCCACTGACGGTAGGCAAAAGGGTCAAATTCCGAAATATTTTCAAACTGGGGTCAGATCCTGATTTTGTTTGACAAAAGGGTCAAAACACGAAATTTTGACTCCTGCCGTGGGCCAAGTCCTCAAGTTTTCACCTGGTCACCTCTCGTTTTCACCTGGTCACTCTGCGCTCTCGGTGGCAGAGCGTAACTTTGCACGGTGGGACGGTGAGTGGGACGGAATGGCAAGGCACGTGCCCACCGGCCCTCGCCAAGGCAGAGGATCCCCTACACCGGCACACCGGTCACCTCCCAGCGCTCAACAACCCACCGTCCAGCACGTACCCAACCAGGCTCACATCCGCGGCACACACAGATCCCCGGATCTCCTGCTCCCCCAGTCTCCCGTTCTGCTCTGACCCACAGCCCACCGACAAGTGGCTCCATAGATTTCGTGGCCCACATGTCAGTGACGGTGATGTGACTGTTCCGTGACGCGGACGGGAAATGGATGGGTGTTACTCCTACTACTAGTACCGTCGTACCCCACGCCACGCAGCAGCACCGCGAGGACCCAAACCCGGCTTACCCGAGCGAGCGAGCTGTGACGATAGAGCACGGGAGGCAGCACCGCTCGGGAGCAATGGAGAGGGCGACGCCGGTGCGGAGCCCGCACACCTCGACGGCCGACCTGCTCACGTGGTCGGCCACGGGCGCCGACGCCTCCGCCGCCTCGCCGGCCGCCCCGTCCCGCCCCAGCCTCAAGGTAAGCAGCGTGCGCCCGGGGCTCCGCCTCGCCGTGCTACTGCGTATGCACAGACTCCTTCTGCTGTCCCCTGTGCGATGCGGCTGACCTGGGGCTTCACTGCTGCTGTGCTTGTTTGTGCAGCCGGCTGGGGGGATCACGCCGGCCATGTTCGGCGCGCCGGTGAGCGAGCACGAGGCCGAGGATCTGAGCAACAGGTGAGATCTGGGGCCTCCCCATGCCGCACTCCGCCCTGATCTGCTCGATCTGTGGTTCCCTACTGCGTATTTGCTTTGATTTCCCTGATCTGATCTAGTTGTAATGTATGCTCTGCTTGTATGTGGGGTTTGACCAATCGATGTCTCGAGCTTACAACGATTTGCTGGACTGCTCTGGTTTTAGCAACGGGCAGAGCAGTCGCTCGCAGACGATTGGTTCATTAGTGGACGCACTCTGTAAACATGCGATGCTGATTCTGTCCAAATTTGTAGCTTTATCGTTTAGTACACTGGATTTGCGATTGTGCGAGGGTCCAAATTGCACCCATACTCGTAATGATGCCTTAAAATAATTTGAGTGATGCAAATGACAAATATGTGATTCAAAATTTGAAATTCTGGCGTCACCACAAGGAAGAAAAGTAAAAACCTAGAAATTTGCTGAATTTGCACAGTCATGCCGCGCTCGACTGTGCGTACTGGCTTGCTACATGTGGTCGTGGCTAGGTCACCGTCTATTTTCTCTGTTATTAGTACTGGTAATTTTTGAAAAGTTCAATGCCGTCAATTCTCTGGAGTGTGGGTTCTCTATGAGTGTGGCTAGCTCTCATCTAGATGAGACTTAACAAAGTCACATTTAACTCCCACCAGTGGCGGTGCTAGGAGCAAGAGCAAGTGATGTGTGCATATATGTAGACAAACTACAGTAAAATGCAAGTTCCTGTTGGCCTTCTGTTCCTTTTGTTTTGGGCTGTAATAATTAGACTTAGCTCTGAGATGTTGAGTTGTGCTGCTCAGGTTTTCGCCCCATGGCGTTCGTCTCGACGGCGGGCGAACGCAGTGGGTTTCCTGGCAGTGCTTGAACTCGCTTTACCTCTTTCCCCCTCCTGGAATGTTTCCGGAACTGTTGTATTTCCGTTCATTTGCAATGGAAAGGGGTTCAGCCCGGTTCAGGAAAAAAAAGCAAATCACAAGTGTACTATTGCTGCTAATCCAACTTTTGTGATGTCGCTTGACATCATATACAGCACATAGCGCCGCCACTGACTCCCACACCATTTGATTTTACGCGGAGATTCGTGGGGATTTTTTTAATTAATGAAATGATTTAGGAATTAGATGTGACTTTGTTAATTCTCATCTAGATGAGAATTAGCAAATCCGTATGACTATCATTTTGTCAGTTTTGCCATGGCAGCCAAATTAAAACCATATTGGACATTCTACGTTTGCCTACTCCTGTGAGCATTGCTTTCGAAATTTATCACTTGCGAGTGTTGAAGGTTCTGTACAAAATTACCTAGGCTTGCATTGCATGACAAGAGTTATATTTTTGTTTCCTACATATATTGTACTAGTTGAAATTTTCGAAGAAGAAATGAATTTTCCTAATGTGGTGATTGGCTGATTGCTACAGTCAGGGTGATAACTTGAAAGTACCAATATTCTTGTGGTTAGCGGTATGTGATGTGATGTGTGTCCTTTTTGGCTTCATTGGTTTATAAGCCATAGAATGAAGTCTCATAAGCAACTGCATTGCTTGCAGTCGTAAAATAATTAGCCAGGCAACTCTTATTTATGTATGTTGTAGTTTTTTAACGAAAAGATATATGTTATAGTTGCTCGAAAGTAAGATACTGAACTCTTGCCAAGTGTCTAACCTTGTTGATCTGTTATAGTGAAAGGAGATTGATGTCCGGTTCAAAGATGAAGGAAATGACTGGGAGTGGGATATTTGCTGAAAAGAACGAGAATAGTGATTCAGAGTCTTCAAATCCTGCAAACAGAACTTCTGTGAGGATGTATCAGGTACGTAACATGCTTACAAACATCTCGGTATCTCCCCCACTTGGTTGGAGAATACTCACTCAATATCACAAACACACGTCGTTTTGGTTACTGAAACGGTCTTCATGATTTACCTTTGACCACTAATTTTTACTATACTATTATATGTATAATGCAATTTTTTTTATAAATATACTTTTCAAGGCAAACCTAAACATATGATTTACAGATCCTCAATCTAAATATCTGAGGCAATATTTATAGCCAAAGTTTTAAAAGCTTGACCTATGACATGTATTTGTGATATGTAGGGAGTATGTGTTTCTCCGCTTGGTATTATTTTGATGGTTCCTTGCGCTATTAATATTTATATGTGTTGATGGGCAGTCACTCTTTCCTTGATAGAGTAGTAGAGTACCAAGTTAAGGCATACTTTGCACATTTTCTGTTAACACAAACTGCTATTTGGTATTTGAGACTTGAAAAATGCACTTAATGGGCCTCCACAGATATCCTGTTATGTCAAGTTTTAGTTTCTGTAACCCCTCAAAAAAAAGTTTTACTTTCTGTACTTTCATATTTGGAACCTTCAACATCTGTTGATTGTTTTTTCTTTCTTTTTTGTGGAGATGAACTAAATCTTAAACTCTGATTTCTTCTGACATTATCAGTCGCTGATGCACCTTTTCATTACAGCAAACTGTAACTGGAGTAAGTCAGATCTCATTTAGCGCTGATGGAAGTGTTTCTCCAAAGAAGCCATCCTCAATTCCTGAAGTGGCTAAGCAGCGAGAGCTTAGTGGCACATTCGAGACTGATGCTGAAGCTAAAATTAATAAGCAGCTTTCTGAAGCCAAGAACAAGGAGCTCAGCGGAAGCAATATCTTTGGTCCACCTCCTGAGACCCCTGCAAGGCCACTGGCTGCTCGTAATATGGAGCTACAAGGAAATGTAGATTTTGCACTTCCACAACGAAGAAGCGTGCACACATCAGTGAAAGTATCCAATGTGAGTTCCCTGATACTATTGCCTTCCTGTTGACATTTTGATTATATATTTTACTATGTCTCCTTTTGGAGTTAGTAGCCAGGTGACCAAGAAAAGGTAATGCCTTTTATAGGGCTCATTTGCTGCCCATTTGACGTGCTTGCATGGTGCTGATTTGCATTCTTTGATATTATGTTAATTACATGCTTCTGTTTCTTGCATGTTACTCCCTCCGTCCAAAAAAGCTTGTCCCTCAAATGGATGTATCTAGCACCAAGTTAGTGCTAGATACATCCATTTGAGGAACAAGCTTTGGACAAGCTTTTCCGGATGGAGGGAGTAGATGCTACACTGTAATCATTGACGGAGCTTAGTGTAGTCCAAAGGGGGGCATGGGCCCTCCAATGCTTTACTAACACAAAGACGTCACAACATAATTCATGAATTATGCACTGTTTTGTGTGTTTAATTTGTAATCTCTTGAGGCTGCCCCCTCTGTGATTAGTGTGAAGCCGTTGCACCGACCGCTGTCTGGTGCCTTCAATTCAAACAAACCGTTGGAAGCCACTTCTAGCTTGACCTTATAAGCATGTTCAAATTCGGTTGCATAATTTTTAATGTACATTTCACCAGCTAGGCAGCTACTGCCCTACTCGTAATAAGTGACTGATGTCTGCATAGAGAGAAAAGCATGTCAATTTTATTTGATGATTTGCTCATATGACAATATTTTCATGATAGCACTTAACCTTGTTAGCATAAATATCCTACCTCTGCATTTGCATGACTTGAAATTCCTTTTTGTAGCCTGCTGGAGGTCCAAGCAACATCACGTTCAGTGAGGATCCTGTAACGAAGACAGCAAAGAAAATTCACAACCAGAAGTTCCAAGAGCTGACAGGCAATAACATCTTTAACGAGGATGCGCCCCCTGGCTCAGCTGACAAGTCTCTGAGCTCAGCAAAGCTTAAGGAGATGAGCGGCAATGACATCTTCTCTGATGGAAAGGCGTCTTCGCGAGACTACCTCGGCGGTGTCCGGAAGCCCCCTGGTGGCGAGAGCAGCATTGCACTCATCTAATTATGGTAGACTGCTCTAGTCGGGACTGGATAGTACATCCTCATTTCAGGTGCTCTCCTTGGCCTTCCCGGGTCTAGATGATGCTTTGAGATCTGAATTATGTTGGATATCTTAGCCCTAATATAGTGTAGAGTCAGCAGGATCTGACTCGGCTCATATCATGTGCGCTCGTGCGTGATCTCATCCTTGTTTTGTGGTACTTATGTATTAATCTCTCTGTACTGAGAACCTGCGCAATAAGCTTTTTATGGACTCGTTCGGTATCATTGACAAGACAATTTGAGACTCTTTTATCAGGTATGCCAAGAAAGGTTCAGCGGAATTCTTGTGGTAACACCTGTGACAAAACCTTCTCGCTGTATTAACCTTTCTTGTGGTGATGAAATCAGTACTTGTGTTAAAAGAGTTGCAAATATTACAACAAATAATGGGTGAAGAAATATGTTAAGAAAAAGGGTGAAGAAATGTTAAGAAAAAGGGTGAAGAAATAAGAATAGACCTTTGGTGATCGGTACATAGATCCTGATTGCAAGTTTGGCCTGGCATGCAGTATTTGTGCTGTTTCTCTCTTCTTCTGCTATAGGTGCAGTTTAGTATCTCAGGATGTAGGTGTTTTTTTTTCAAAAAATGTGTATGACTTGGTATGTATGCAGTATGATTGACTCCATTTCCGTAATGGAAATGGGGGTCGTGTGGTAGTTCGGCCCGGCTTTGTGGAATAGAACGTAGATTCAAGTGTAGGAAGCACCAAAATAGGTTCGAAACTTCGAAAGCCAATAATCAAAGTGGAGAGTCCGGTTTTAAGATGAAAGGCATGCGGAGAAACAAACGTGCATACCTCACCGGAAAAGCAGCTGGAATTTATATATAAACTAGAGTACTTAAAAAGAGAAGATAAAAACTATCAATAAAAATCGACTCCGCTTGGGATCGAACCCAGAATTTCTGGTTTCGTAGACCAGCGCCTCATCCATTGGGCCACGGGGTCATCGGTATTTTCTTTCCAACAAAAACCTATATGGACGCTCAATGAATGGGCTGGCCAACATCATGCAAGAGGAGTTGGTCATACCTCCACACGTGTTGTTAGCTCAAGTATACATAGGGATTCCCTGTTTGAATGAGAGGTGTAAATTGCCAAAAACCATCACAGTTGCGCACAATGCATAAACAAAACTCTACTAGGCGCAAAGATATTAATATGTGTCTCTTAGGCTCTTGGGTTCGAGAGATACATCAATGATGATGGTAAACTCTAGAAACAAGTGATTGATGCTAAATACAAGACCTCCTCTCCTAATTTGTTCACTTCATCACTTGTTCCTATGCTAACACTGCTCTCTTTTGGAAAGGGATGCTGCATGTTGCCAAAGCTATTGGATTTGGCTATAGGTGGGTAGTGAAGATGGTAACAAAATTAGGTTTTGGGAGAACACATGGTTTGGGCCTTCCCCTCTACTTGTCCAATTTTGGGACATCTACAATTTGTAATGAAAAAACCCATCTTCTAAAGTTTGGGATGGTCCATTTTGAAAATGACTTTCAAGAGGACCCACCCCCACCCCCCAAATGAATTAGAGCAGGTTGCTAGTAGCATTACTCTGTCTGATGAGACTGACTCTTTGATTTGGCAGTATGACAACAAGGGCCAGTACTCTACTAGCTCTGTGTATGATATAATCAATTTTAGAAGGTCTAACCAGTATATATCCCTGTTGTTTGTGTCGGCCCTAGGATTCGTATTTTCTTGTGATTGCTTGCAAATAATAAGCTCATGACATGGATAATCTGAAGAAAAGGAAACTTTAAAAGTTTAAATATTGTCTATCATGTATGGAACATGAAACTATCCAACACCTGTTCTTGATTGTGTGGTTGCTAAAGAGCTCTGGCATGTCATAGCTAGTTTTTTTATGTTGGTAGTTCTTACGAATCCGTAGCAAAATTATAGATAGCCAATAAGAAGTGTCTTTTAACTAATTTAGTTAGCTCAGCTGAACTTTGGTGTATCTAGAAATATAGAAACATCATGATTTTTGATAATGTTCATTGGATTGACATCAAGCTAGTTTTGTGGAAGATCCTGAAACTATCAATTTTTTCCAATTCTATGCCTGGAGAGATTGAAGGGTTGTTTTGAGAAGTTCTGCTCACACTTGGTGATGGTTTTGAGATCACCTTTAGCTACACTTTGTGGCTGACTAAAGAACATTTCATACCGTTGGAACAGGTGGGCCCAAGGCTAGAGGCTGAGTTTCCTCTTCTCGTGTTTTGTTGCTGCAGGTGCTTCAGCTTAGGGATGTTTCCTCCCATCCAGAAGACAACACTTACAAAAACCCTGCTCCACAGCCATACATAACTCTGGAGGTGTTCTATTGGTCCCTTGCGGCCTTGCAGGGAGTGCAACTCCAACAAGGAAGGCCAATATTTGACAACAATTTGTAGAGAACACCTTTTCAGTAAGCGCGTTGCCGAAAGCACTAAATCATGGATTGACCGTGTTTTGACACAAAAACTGACAGCAAGACCCATCCGCTAGGGTCATGTGGCACTGGGTGACGACCAACCTAGATGGCCGTTATTGCTGATGTGTGGGGTCTGTATGTCATAGGAAGAAAAAAAGAAGAAAAAGAATAACCGACCTGGCACCCCGAATGTCTCCTCTTTCCTCGGCGTCTCCTCGCCCCTCTACTGCTCCCATACCTGTCTTTTTTTTAAATACACACGAGTATGCGTATCATTTATTATAGAGGAAGGGGAGGAAGAATCCCAAGTGATCCACTGGTTTACAATATGTACATGCGGAGATAAACTCCCAACACCACCCTACTCCACCCTACACTTTGACGGATTACTCTTGATCGACCCACCCGCTCCCATACCTCTCATTCTCCTCCCTCAGAGGAGCCACACAGCCGTTGGCCTACACGGTAGCTGGCCCTGCCCCCGCTCGCCGGCGGGCATCTTAGGTGAGCTCCACGTAGTAGCAGACCCTCTCGCCCACTGTAGTAGCCACCACCATCGTCGCTCAAAGCCAGGGATGGTAGTTTTGCCCATGGGTATGGGCACCCGCGGGTACCCTACCCGAAAACAATGGGCATGTGCATGAATTGAAAAGATTTTGTACCCACGGGTAATGGGTATCCATACCCGCAAAATCTATGGGTAGGGCATGAGTATTAAATTGCGCCCATGGGTAACCCAATGGGTACCCAGAAAATTTAATAAATCAAAATTATTCCTATGACATGTGGGGTAAGCATCTAACTCTTACGGCCCAACTCTAAATCTTGTATTCTCTAAACCAGCCATAGGTCATAGGCCCGCAATCTCCTGCTCGACACTCCTCTGACGTCCTATGTAACTTCTTGAAGCAATGAAATCTCGATTCATCACCATTGAACTCTCGATCTAGTGAGCCCCAATTCCAACTGCTCATTCCCACTACGTCGGGCTTCCACCAACCGCTGCTCATACTCCCTTGATGCCTCCAAGAAGGCACCCATCGGAGGAGGCTATGTTGGTGCTATATTGCCCGCCATATCACTTGAATTTTACACTCATTTATCTATTTTTTCAAAATTTAAATGCTATATATGGTACCCAATGGATACCCATTGGGTACAGGATACCTGGTGGGTATGGGCATGGGTACCAATTTATGCCCATGAATATTGAAGTGGGTGGGTATAGAAAGTTTCTATGGATATGGGTTTAGGCAGAAAGAGGTTGTACCCGCCCATACCCTACCCATTGCCATCCCTACTCAAAGTCAAAGCTTCCTCTGCCATGGCTATCCCTAGTCTCCTTCGCCTTCGCCGCGGCCAGTGATCGCCCACGCCTCGCCATTATGTCTAGGAGCTCCGCCTCCTCAAACTCTCCTTCCCTGTGCTAGGAATCGAATGGATAGCAAACTAGTCACATGAACTTGGAGCATTAGTCAGCCAAGCACAATGGCTAGCAAACTAGTCACATGAACTTGACACTCAAACAATTGTTATGGGAAATAAACCTTGGTTTTACAGTCATTTGTACTTCCTCCGTTCCAAATTACTCGTCGCAGAAATGGATGTATCTAGAACTAAAATACATCTAGATACATTCATACCTGTGACAAATAATTCGGAACGGAGGGAGTAACTCTCAAACAAGTCTTGATGAGTCCATTTTCTTGCGAATTCTTATGTGTCATTTTCTTCTTGCTAGCGCAGACAACGAATGTTATTCAATCCGGAATGACGAATGGACGTACTACAACAGCACGAAACAACAATCATTCCACAAAAGAAAAGAAAACGAAAAGAAAAAAGAAACACGAATCTTTCCACAAGCAGCACTGCGGCTCCATATACCCACACACGAACACACAGACACAAACACGTACGGGTACGGAGATCAAAGCCACACCCATACCCATCTTTGCCACGATGACAAAGGCGCTAAACGTCGTCAGTTTATGAGCGCGTCGGTGTTCTTGGCTGGCTGCTGCACCTTGAGGAAGCGTCCCCAGTACCAGTGCCGCGCCCAGACCGCGCCCATGGCCTCGAGGGGCACCCCCTTGGTCTCCGGCAGGAATGCCACCACGAAGGCCGTCATGACGGCGACCCAGGCCGCGTAGTAGATGAACGTGGCGTACTTGAAGCTGCACAGCATGGAGAGGAAGGTCTGCGTGAGCACGAAGGTGGCGCCGAGGTTGACGGCCACGCTGATGCCCTGCCCCGCCGACCGGACCTCCACCGGGAATATCTCGCCGGGGATCACCCACGTCAGAGGGCCCCACGACCACCCGAACGACGCCGAGAACACGCACGTCAGAGCCAGCACCGCGACGGAGTACTTCCTCGCCATCGCGGACTCGCCGTCACGGCCGATCTGCGACCCCATGATCCACGCAACCGCAACCTAATGAAAGCAGCGAACGAGCTGTCAGAATCACGACGTGGAAACCGAAATCATGCGTTCCCTTTCCGTGTTTGTTGTACCTGGCACATGATCATGACGAGCCCACCAGCCAAGAACAGCGGCCTGCGACCGTAGCGGTCCACGGTGGCGACGGACACGAGGGCGGAGCCCAGGTTGACGGCGCCGAGAATGACGGCGCCCATCAGCGCGGCGTTGCTCCCGAACCCGGCCGTCTGGAACAGCACCGGCGAGAAGAAGGCGATGACGATGACCCCGGTGAGCTGCTGGAAGAGCGGCACCGCCACGGCCATCACCAGGTGCGGGCGGTACTCCCTCCCGAGGATCCTCCGGAACGCGCCCTGCTCGTTGGACCGCGCCACCTCGACCGCGCGGGCCACGTCCTCCAGCTCGGCGTCCACGTCGGCCTTGGGGCCGCGGACACGCCGGAGCGCGGCGCGCGCCTGCTCCACCCGCCCGCGCACGATGAGGCTGCTGGGAGTGTCCGGGATGAGCAGGGCGCCCACGAAGATGACGGCCGCCGGCACCGCCGCCAGGCCGAGGGAGAGCCGCCAGCCCCACCGCGGTATGCGCGCGGCGCCGTAGTTCGTCAGGTTGGCCGCGAGGTTGCCGATGCCGAGGAAGAGCTGGAACCCCGTCGTGAAGGCGCCCCTCCACTTGGCCGGCGCCATCTCCGCCAGGTACACCGGCGCCGCCTGTCATCAGTCGGCACGGTGGGAAGACTCACAGCCATCACATGGTGCATTTGTTACTAGCTCCGTCATGGTTTATTGATTCTTAATACATTGTGTTAAATTTTGATCATAAATTTAACTAACAAAATGTTCATGTATGTCACAAAAAATTATATCATTAAAAATTATATTTAAATACGAATCTAACAATATTATTTTTATTAACATGCATTAATATTTTGTTAGTTAAATCTTTTAGTTAAAATTTGGCACAGATTAAAGAAAAGCTAATAAGCAAAGACGGAGGTAGTACACGTACAACTTGTTTGGTTGGGGGGAGTTGGTGATTGGGAATGGGAGTTTAAGATAAGTGAGACTTAAAGTCTTTTGATTGACTCACGGACATGGGAATTAAGTAGGGAGGGGAAGGGGAATTAAGAGGACCAACTCCCTCATATCTCTTTCCTAGGGGGCCCCTAGTAATTGAGCTAGGGATTGGGAATTGGCAAAAAAAAAACATTTCATTAGTTGTCCACATCCGTGAGGGAAGGCATTTCCTGCCTAATCCCTCCAATCAAACATGGGTAGTTAACTCTTTCTTAAATTCCCACTTTTAAATGCCTTCACCTGCCAAACAAAGGAATGGGACTTAAAATCAATTTCCCATGTCTATTTCCTTGGCAAACTCCCATCTCATAACTCCCATTCCCTCTCCCTGTTGTTACCAAACACGCTGGTAGTTATTAATCATGACCTAAACAAGAGGCGATCGGTACGTGATGATTAATCAATGCGTCCTGATGGTAATCGACTAGTTGACGATTGGATCGACCATTCGTGCGATGGATAGGTCATAGGTAGCGCTGCACGGACGACAGGACGACAAGCCCACAGCGATGCTACAACTACGGGCAGTTTTTCACGAATTCAAGGCTACGGACGGGATTGTTGTCACCTGGTTGGGTGGAGCAGGGCCTCACACCTGAATTTTAGGGCTTGGAAGTGAATTAGGAGATGCCACATACGTCTGTAAGATTGTTTCTGTAAGTCTGGTCCGTAAGTCTATCATTTTCGTGGAGCAGCTATCACCAACCTACCACAACGCCCGCCCAACGAAGGAAAGTGAGATGCTTGACTCACTCATGCGTGCCCGCACGAGCAGCATGTTGCAGCTAACCACTGAACAAAAGATGAAACGCGACACCCTATCCACTATTCAATTTGAGTAACACGAGAGCGATGGGTTGAGTCAAAACTAGCCACTCGCCCTAGCTAACCAGGGGAGGCAGCGGACAAACGAAGCAAGGGCCCAAGCCAGCTACCACCTTTCTAATCTGCATGACATGTGAACGGCTGTAGGACTTGGCGGTACGTGGTTTCTCCTTGGACCATCCAAAATGTTGACCTCTTAATTAAAGGGGTTTACAACTTTAAATGCTTGCATAGTTACAGCACAATCATCCAGAAAATTCCTTGAATTTCAATCTTTTTTCGTTTTGTCTTAGAATGGGATGTGTTTTATTCATTCATCTCGGCAAGGTCTATTGGCAAGCATGACTTCATTTGGTGGGTAGACTGACGGAGGTTCAGTTAACTCATCAGCCCGATTAGTTGTGCTGGAAGCTTACTAGGTCTGGAGAGTTCATAGTCAAATCGATGTATATCGATATCATTAACTCTAGTGTTATTCCTAGTTTCAAACATGTTTGGAAAGTCAAAGTTCCTTTGAAGATTAAAGTGTTTATGTGGTTTGTGCATAAACAAGTAATTTTAACAAAGGATAATTTGGTTAAGCGCAACTGGACAAGATCTACTAGGTGTAGTTTTTGTGATCGGGATAAGACTATCAAGCACCTCTTTTTTGATTGCCCGTTGGCAAGAGTTTTGTGGCGCTCAGTGCAAATTGCCTTTAACATTACTCCTCCGAATTCGGTCAATGCGTTATTTGGGACGTGGCTTGTTGGGATAGAGTCCGAAACAGCTAGACATATTCGTGTAGGGGTATGCGCGTTGTTATGGGCAATTTGGAACTGCAGAAATGATTTGACTTTTAACAGAACAACAACTATTCATTTTTTGCAGGTGTTATTCCGGGCTACTGCGCTGATCCGTATGTGGTCCTTACTCACTCCGACGGAGGCTAGAGAGCGTTTGGTTACTGGATCTGTCCGGTGAGAGATGGTAGCGCGGGATATCTTCAACCGGTTTGGATGGCGGTCATGTAATAGGATAGGCGATTAGTTTACCTATCTTCTCTTTTGCCAGCCGGTTGTGGCTTCTTGCACCTTTTGTTATTGGCATTGTGACTCTGTGTGAGCATGCCGTTTTTGATTTTGTTTGCAAATATTAAGACCTTGTTGAACCTACTGTTTAATAAATGTGGCCGTATGCATCGTTCTGATGCAGAGGCGGGGAGTCCCCCTTTTTGGAAAAAAAAATCTCAGCAAGGTCTGAGTTCAACACAAAAAGAATATAATCCGGTGGTAGTTGCTAGAGGATCCGAGTGAATTTCAGTCAACCTTTTGTATTTGCTTCGAGTTTATATAGATGAAATGACGGACTATTACAATATTACTCCCTCCATCCGGGATTGTTAGGCAGCGATTCTATGTAAGGGTGGTAGAAGTAAATTGCAAGTACTTCTTTCGTTTCATAATGTGGTGCATCTTTTTTTCTTAAGTCAAACTTTACAAACATTGATAAAGTTTAGAGGAAAAACTATTTATACCTACCATACCAAGTATGTGTACAATATAAAAATACATCTTATGATGTACCTAATGAGATATACCGGGAGTATAGATAGATATAGATATAGATATACAAGTATAGATCTATCTATCTATCTATCTATCTATCTATGTATCTATCTATATATAGGAAAATCCATCCTACCACCCGTAGGTAGTTACCGACATATCTAATATACTACCATGTGGTACTATATATACTATTTTATTATTTTAAATAAAATAATATAGGATGGATTTTCCCTATATAGGACAAATGTTTCCTACAAGCAGTGGTAGTTACCACCATTTGCATTTTGTATGTTGTATGTAGTATCTATCTAAACCGAGAGTATGTACATGTAGTATGTAGTATATAACAATGATTAGGTAGTATATATATACTAATTTTTAGGTAGTATGTACCATGTTTTGTGTATGCTCTTTTACGTATAATATATATATATATATATATATATATATATATATATATATATATATATATATATATATATATATATATATATATATATATATATATATATATATATATATATATATATATATATATATATATAGGACAAATGTTTTCTACAAGCAGTGGTAGTTACCACCACATGCGTTTTGTATGTTGTATGTAGTATCTGTCGAAACCGAGAGTATGTACGTGTAGTATGTAGTATATAACAATGATTAGGTAGTATATATAAAAAGAATTAGGTAGTATGTACCATTTTTTAAGTATGCTATTTTTTACGTATAAATATGTACGTATTTCACAAATATAACAAAAATTATGGGCTCATATGCAATTTTTTCATGTAACTTGTTTTGAAATATCTTAGATATAGTATACTGAACATATTTAAAATAATAAAATAATATATATAATACCACATGCTAGTATATGAGACATGTAGGGTAACTACCACTGGGTGGTAGGATGGATTTTCCTATATATATATATATATATATATATATATATATATATATATATATATATATATATATATATATATATATATATATATATATATATATATATATATATATATATATATATATGACGTGAATTATGCCTCCTACCAAGATAATTCCCACCAAGCCATAGCCAACCCACCCCTCTCCTTTTGAGGGACCATAGTCACCCCCTTTATGAAACCTTTTTTTCTATGCAATTGCGGATGCTTGTTTAGGTATGCAGTATGTTCTGAATTTCAGTTTCAGAAATTATGTGTACTGCTGAAACTGTTGAAATATTTTGACGGAAATATTATTGAAATTACTGAAACTTTAGTGAAATTACATTAAAAGTGAGGGCAATTAATACATGGAGAACTATTATTGTCTCATTGGGAGCTTTATTATCTGATAGGTGGGTGAGTAAGCTTTATTTATCACTCTATGTAGATCATTCGCCACACATCAAAATCAGGAGCCACGGCGATACTATAGAGATGTATCACTTCAGTTGCGTAGATTGTTGTCACATTCAGGTTTTTCAGGTCCACGTTTTCTTTGAGTTTATTGGGTGTCTCACTCGCCACATATCAAAATAAGTTTACTAAAGATGCGACAATTAATTTGGATCGAATGGAGTAGAAACACTATACATAGGCACCGAGTTAGCCACCTAATAAACCGCTTGTTCGAAAAAAAAACATTTAAATTAGACCAAATCTTCAATAGAGTAAACAATTTGATCGAGTTTATACAGTTTAAAGGGCCAAACAGATTGTGAAATTCTTGAAACTAAGTAACCAGCTCCTTGTTTCTACTTGTACAGTTCCAAAAATTCAGTAGTGGTTCCAGATACAGATCAGCTGTCATGAATACCAAACATACCTGGTTGGTGAAGCCGATGCCGAAGCCGAGCAGCATGCGGCCGACGATGAGCATGGCAATGTTCACTGCTGCGGCGTTCACGGCGGCGCCGGCGAAGAAGAACGCGCCGCCAGCTAGCATGACTGTCTGTCTCCCGACCGCCCTGGTGACCCGGCCAGCCGCGAGCGACGCGACCAGCCCCGCCAGGTACAGCGACGACGTGAACGCCGTGAGCACGTGGCTGTCGTAGACGCAGTACTGGTCCCGCCGCGCCGCCGCCATCCGTCTGAGCACGCCCGGGAAGAATTCCTCCAGGAATGACTCCATCGCCGTCACGCCCCCTGGTTGACCAAACATTATCACCGATGTACGTACATGCATAGAGATTAGAGAAAGACACATCTCGGCAGAATTGCATACACGCGTGAGGCCGGTACCTGAGATGCCGATGTCATAGCCGAAGATGAGGCCACCGGAGGCTGCCATGAGGCAGGTGACCACGACGGAGAAGGTTATGCCGCCGCCGTAGTCGCCCGACGGGGCATCGGCCACGGCGAACCCTCCACCAGCCATCGCAAGCCTGCCACCGGGTTAGCCTCACTTGCACGCACGCGCGGACTTGATCACTAGCTATAACAACTACACAGGGCACCGCGTGGTAGCTAATCCCGATCGGTGTGGTATTGTATAGGGGTGGTGACCGGTGAGTGGCAGGGGTGTGTCCCTCAGAGCACTTGGTTAGGTAGATTCGCACTCGTAGGCTTGCAGACGATTGGTTCATCATAGGATGCACTATGTAAACATGCGGGTCGAAGATGTATAGCCCCGACCGGACGTCACATAGTTTCCTGAATGTACATTTGAATGATATTTCGCCGACAAGGATATGGAGGAAAGGGGTGGCACAAAGATTTTTTTTGATAGAGGGTAGATTTTATTGGCTCAAAATTAAGTATCTTTTTTTAGAAAAGGAGGAATCACCTCTGGCCTCTGCACCCGGATGATGCATGCGACCATATTATTATTTATTCACAAAGATCTTACAAAATAATACAACAGTAAGCCCGAGGCCACCATCTAGACGACACCTGTCGCTACTCTTATCCCCTTGATGAAAGCGTGCCGAATGTCCGGGCCAAATACCAAACGGACATCGCACGAAAGCCTAACATCTAACGCCGGATGCCCCATCCAGGCCACATAGGCGGGATTGGGTAACACTCCGGTCCGGCGCACTTTCAGTGAGTACCACACGCACACGCTGCAAAGGAACGTCACCTCCATCTTCCCTCGATCCATCCTCAAAGCATGTACTGACGCATCGACCTTGTCAGGCCTCTCTGCCATCGACGCCACCACGACGCCAGACAACGTCGACCTCCTGCGCGTGTCCCTCACCACACATCTGACGCCAAGCCTCCATCGCTTCCATGCCGCCGAGAACCGCCGCCTGAATATGTAGAAAGAAACACCGCTCCACCGCAGCTGCCATCCGCTGGTCCCTCGAGCCCGAGTGCATCTCCAAGAATGTCGCCCCCAAGGGGGTAACGACACATGAATGCTGCCGTCATCCGATCAACTGATCTAGGGTTCCCCCGGAGGTATTGGGTGGGGTTGGGAACTTCACCTCGATGATGCCTTCATGAAGGAAACGATGATAAGAGCATCGTCATCACCGGCTCCGGCCAATGACCGAAGACCAAGTTTTCACCCGGATCCATTCCAAGAAATCCACCCGACAACTCGTGCCTTTGTCTCGACCGCCTTCAAAGCCCCGGATCTAGCCTCCTAGATCCGGCGACCAACCGCGACAACAAGCCACCGTAGAGCCTGGCGCACTAGCCATCGCTTGAATGTGCCACCATCGGAGCTCGGAGGAGGGCTCCACCCCACTCGCTAAACCGCGAGAGCCGCGGATGGATCCCGACGCTCATCACCGTCTCGATCTGAACCAATCCGTGGCCAAACCACGAGATCACCGATGCATATTCGCTTTGGATAGGGACTACACCACGCCATGCCGCCGGAAGCTCGAGCTTCACTCGCCAACTTCTGTGCGCCGCCCGGATCCAGCCGCCGCAGACAGACGCGCCGCCCACGTCAAGCAGGCGGAGGAGCCCCGATCCAGATCTGGACCGAGAAGTCGACCACGCCGCCCCACGCCGCACGCCCGCCGGCCGCGGATCTGCAGCCACCCGCCTCCGCGCGAAGCCGCCATCCGCCGCCAGACGCATCCGCGCCGCCCGCCTGCGCATGGCTGCGCGCATCCGAGGCGCTGCCTCGCGCCAGCCGACACCGCGCGAAGGAGGAGGGCCGCCGCCACCGACGCCGGCGGGCTTTGCCCGGCGGCGCGAACCGGCGGCGGCGGGGAGGGGGAGGGGATGGGGAAGGGTTGGAGGCGGCGGCGTGTGGGTTCGCCCCCCCGCTCGCGGGAGCGGGAGGATACAAACACAAAGACCACACACCCGGCCTCTGCATAGTTAGAGTGCACACAACCAACATCAACACACATATAGAAAATACGCCGGCAAATAACAAAGTCATATAAAACCAAACATACGCGTATGTAAACATGCACTATGTTAACAAATGGGTCATCATAGATGCAGTATGTAAACATGCGGGTCGAAGTAGTATGTATAGCCCCGACCGGACGTCACATAGTTTCCTGAATGTTATATTTGAATTATATTTCGCCGACAAAGATACGGAGGAAAGAGGTGGCACAAAGATTTTTTCGATAAAGGGTAGATTTTATTGGCTCAAAATTAAGCATCTACAGGATACAAACACAAAGACCACATACCCGGCCTTTGTATAGTTAGAGTGCATACAACCAACACCAACACATATAAAAACACATCGGCAAATAACAAAGTCATATAAGACCAAACATATCCGTATGTAAACATGCACTATATAAACAAACGGGTCATCATAGGATGCACTATGTAAACATGCGAGTCGAAATAGTATGTATAGCCCCGACCGGTCGTCACATAGTTTCCTGAATGTTACATTTGAATTATATTTCATGGACAAAGATATGGAGGAAAGGGGTGGCACAAAGATTTTTTCGATAGAGGGTGGATTTTATTGGCTTAAAATTACGCATCTAGAGGATACAAACACAAAGACCACATACCCGGCCTCTACATAGTTAGAGTGCACACAATCAGCACCAACACACACATAAAAAACACGCCGGCAAATAACAAAGTCATATAAGACCAAACACATGCGTAGGTGAGGTAAAAGAAAAATCCAAAGCGATCAGATCTGCGATCGACAAACTATATCAATGACCATGTAGTTTGCATCTCCCCATCATAGTCAACTATCAGGTCCCCTGTGAAAACCTTTCGATGGCCACCGCAATCAATAATGAGTACGTCGCCGCAGGCCGGCATGGGCGCCATAAGGACCAACACCGATGGCAGAGCACACCACCATTGACTACCACGACGTCGGAGAGAGCTGTCGCCCTTTGTCGCTCCTGAGATACCTCCCTTCCTCCTCATCTCGCCGCCCTCCTCCCTCCTCCTCTCTCGCCTCCCTCCTCCCTCGTCCCTCCTCTCGTCGTCTGTCCTCCTCCTCTAGCTGCCCTCCTTCCTCCTCCGTCCCTCCATCCTGGCCTCCTTCCTCTGTTCTTGTAGATGTAGGTTTAACAGTGTTTTTTGAATACAATAGAATGTAGATTATTTGAATGGAATAGAAAATTTTCACTAAATGTAGGTCTTTTGAACCAAACGCCTTGAAGTATTTTAGGCATCAAATAAAATATAAAAATGTTGTTGCCAATTGTATCATGAATTATTTTTATGTCATTCTCAGATTGCCAAATTTAGAGAGAGAGAGAGAGAGAGAGAGAGAGAGAGAGAGAGACCTACTTTCTTGAAGAACTAGGGTATTTAGTTATGCTTGTCCAAATGAAATGTTAGAGTTATAAGATATATTGAAATGTTTTTGTCAATATTGAATCATTGAAATGCAATGAGCACAAAGTTTGAAATTTTCTATATAAATGCTCATGTGTGAATGCTCATGCGTAGCGCAGGGCACATCACCTACGAGCTGGTTGACGATGACCAAAAGATCACTGATGACACCCGCATTGTCGACAACCAGCGTCTATAGTGAGTAAACATGGTCTATGTGGTTGCTTAAATACGAAAATGAAGGATATGTGCTTACCCTAGTGGCCTATGTTTGTAGGAACACCTCCAAGTGGGCTATGTTTTGCCGGAGTGTTGATTCACTTCCGTTCCAACAAATTTCAGGCGCTCGATATGTCCTATTTTAGAAAAGGTCATGCCAGAATTTTTCGTGAATTTTAACATGACTTGTGCTAGAATATAAAGGAAATATCGAGTGCCCCGGATTTGCCGGAAATATAATTAGACGACATTTTAGGTTGACTTTAAGTCTGTCGGGGCTCCATATACATGACGGTAAAAACATCAGCGAGTGAGAGTGTCCACCATATATGAGAGAATAAGAATGCCGACTGTTGTCATGGGGGTCGCTTTTCCTCTTCTTTCTCGTGATAGACCTTTTTGGTAATGCACGGGAAGGACGAGAGGAGTGACCATCACCGACGGTCGAAAAATCAGTGAGGGAGTGTCTACCATATATGGTCGAAATATCAGAGAGGTAGAATCCCGACTGTTGTCATGGGGGTCGATTCTTCTTCATTTGCAGGTTCTAGACATTTTGGTGTAATGCACTTTTGAATGAAAGGAGGAGCGACAATCACCGATGGTCGCAAATATCAGAGAGGAAGAATCCCGACTGTTATCGTGGGGGTCCCTTCTCCTTCGTTCCCGCGTGCTAGACATTTTGGGTGTAATGCATCCGGGAACGAAGGGAGGAGGGATCATCACTGAAGGTTGAATATATCAGAGAGGGAGTGCCCACCATATACACCGAAAGTCAACCCATGCTGAATAGTGGTCTGTGTGTTGAGTTCGTGGTAATTTTTGTCGATTTATAATCTTTGAATTTTGAACACAGGAAATATCTGATGATGATAGGATCCCGAGTGCGATTACTGCGGTGACGACCAGGGTATGTGCGGCAGGCCTCACCTGCAAAATGGTAGGTTCTTCACCGTCAAGCTAGACGAGACCTTCGATGTTTTTACCGCACCCAACGATAACAAGTAATTTTTCATAATTAATCATGACTTGTGCTTCTTTGCTTCAACGTGTAATTTCCGTTTTTTTCAATTCGACTAGTGCATCCCATGCCATGCAAGACCGCATGTCTTGGAGAAGCTCGGTTTCCAAGAGAGTGAGAATATGGAGATGAGGAGAGCTCACCTTAGGACTAAACATGGTTACGCTTTTCGGGTTAAGCTCTACAATGCAATTAATCACTCACATTTTGGTTGCTCAAATTGGGGAGCTCCATGCAAGGCCTATGGATTTCAGGAGGATATGCAAAGAACCTTCGATATTCGTCCTGAAGATGATAGTGAAGATAATATCGACATTTGGGTGGATGTGGATATGCTTATAGTTCTACCTCTATGTGAGTTTGTCAAACAAATTTCTTAAGTAATTTATATTGTTTATTCAAAAATAGTTGGTGTTCATCCCTACTAAACTTGTTTATTTATGATTGACAGCTTATTTCTTTTCTCCAAAAAATACACGGATGGCTGTAGACAAGACGTACTACACTATGGCTCTGAGCTAACTTGTGAGGAGAAAGGATCTCTTGTCTCATTTATAAATGATGTTGAGACTTTTAAGACCAATTATCAAATCGGCCCAAATTTTAGTGGATACGTGCCACTAGTTGCATGATGGTAACTTCATTGCAAAAAACGTGGTATGATTTTGTTAACTGTGGTTGCATACATTCTTCTTAAGTAAACTACATTGCTAACTATATATGTTACTATTATGTTGTTCAACAGAAGCTCCCGAAGATCATATGCATATGGTTAGCTTACAACCAACTCCGCCGATGGCTTACAACAGTGCGTACTCTTTTCTTTAAAAGATGAAAGGCTCAATATCAAAGAATGGAGCAAAGTAATGAATGCGCGCAGGAAACCAATTGGAGACAACATGAATGTGTGCAAGCCACAAGTTGGAGACACGTGGATCTCCATTCTCCATTTTGGAGATAGACCGGTTTACCTGTTTTATGCTATTTTACCTAAGAGAGAGGAGTAGGTCCTACTCATCATGTGCTAAGAAAAAATAGCTAGTGTTGGTTATGACTATGATGATGATGAGGAGTTGTTATTGTGATGATGACGACTTATGTGCTAGAATGTGTTAGAATAATGAGTTGTTGTATGCATGACTCATAGATGATGATGAGTTGTTATTATGATGATGAGTTCTTATATGACTATCATGATGACAATGATGAGTTGTTGTTATTATTATTATTATTATTTTGATTATTATTATTATTATTATATCATTGGGTGTAAGAAAAATGGATTAGATTCAAGTGGATGGATCCAAAGTGACCAAGTTGGACTAGTAGAATTATTTCACCCACTGATATAATAACTCATCATGATCATAGTGATATAACAATCTCTTAATTGCTAATGTATCAAAATTTGTATAAAGGGTGTACAAATATAGTATAAAGCAAAAGAAATGAAATACAAACGAATATTAGTAGCGTGGGGTTACAACACAACACACGCTACCAGTACTTAGTAGAAGTGCCTATCTAGACCCACGCTACTGCTAACTGAATTAGCAGTAGCGTGGGGACATACAAGCGCTACTGCTAAAAGTTAGTTGTAGTGCCCTAGCAGTAGCACGGGTCGCTACTAGTAGGGTTTCACTAGTAGTGAAATCAACACAAGTATACGAGCAGGTACTGGCAGAAATCATGAAGGACAATGCTACTCGAATATTTGCACACATGAAGAAACACTGTGCTGGTAACATTCGTCCATCAAATTTCACCAGTATAGCACATTCTTTTTTGCAGGGTGGTGTGCAATAGATGACGAGTTACATAAGGATTCAGAGAGAAATCTGATGTCTACGGTATTGAGATGGATTAATATGTGCCTTCATATTTATTTGCAAAAAATAATAGGATGACCCCAACTATTTACACGGTAAACTTTCTTTACTGATTTAAAATGCATCTCTATAATGCAATCCACCATAACACATTCATTAAACTGTGCACCGCATATGTCGTAACATTCACGGACAACTCGATATTGACTTGAGGATGAATTTGCAAAGAATTTTGCATTGGTATTGTGTAGAAAAGTGCTCAACAACTTAAATATAGCAATTTGACCAAATTTCGAAACAAGGTAAAAACCATACATAATATTTGAGCTTCTACTTGAGATTTCAAACTTATGGACGCCCCTTCATACTAAATTTTAGCTTCATATCATAGGATCTTTCTGACCAGGGAAAAGCATGAAGGAAATATGCCCTAGAGGAAATAATAAAGTTGTTATTTATATTTCCTTATATCATGATAAATGTTTATTATTCATGCTAGAACTGTATTAGCTGGAAACTTGATACATGTGTGGATACACAGACAAAACAAAGTGTCCCTAGTAAGCCTCTACTAGACTAGCTCGTTAATCAAAGATGGTTAAGTTTCCTAACCATAGACATGTGTTGTCCTTTGATGAACGGGATCACACCATTAGGAGAATTATGTGATGGAAATGACCCATCCGTTAGCTTAGCATAATGATCGTTAAGTTTTATTGCTATTGCTTTCTTCATGTCATATACATATTCCTTCGATTATGAGATTATGCAACTCCTGGATATCGGAGGAATACCTTGTGTGCTATCAAATGTCACAACGTAACTGGGTGATTATAAATATGCTCTACATGTATCTCCGAAGGTGTTTGCTGGGTTGGCATAGATCGATATTAGGATTTGTCACTCCGAGTATCAGAGAGGTATCTCTTGGCCCTCTTGGTAATGCACATCATAATAAGCCTTGCAAGCAATGTGACTAATGAGTTAGTTGCGGGATGATGCATTACAGAACGAGTAAAGAGACTTGCCGGTAACGATATTGAACTAGGTATGAAGATACCATGATCGAATCTCGGGCAATTAACATACCGATGACAAAGGGAATAACGTATGTTGTCATTACGGTACGACCGATAAAGATCTTCGTAGAATATGTGGGAACCAATATGAGCATCCAGGTTCCGCTGTTGATTATTGACCGGAGAGGTGTCTCCGTCATGTCTACATAGTTCTCGAACCCGTAGGGTCCGCACACTTAACGTTCGATGACGATTTTGTATTATACGAGTTATGTGATTTGGTGACCGAATGTTGTTCAGAGTCCCGGATGAGATCACGGACATGATGAGGAGTCTCAAAATGGTCGAGAGGTAAATATTCATATATAGGATGATGATATTGGGACACCGGAAGTGTTCTGGGGGTACCGGGTAAATATCGGGTCACCGGAAGGGGTTCCGGGCATCCCCCCGGCAACTACATGGGCCTAATGGGCCAAGAAAGGGACAGACCAGCCCCTAGGGGGCTGGTGCACCCCATGTAGGCCAAAATAAGGGGGAAGGAAAGAGGAGAAGAGGGAAAGGAAGGGGAGGGATTCGTCTTCCCTGTCGTGGAATTGTCACGACAGATGTCCTCTTGCAAGGACTTAGTTGTGGAGCCATCGCAACTAGGAAGCTTAAAGGGGTTTAATCGGGACAAAGGACACGAGAGAGTTATACTAGTTCAGCCCCTTACGGTGAAGGTAAGGCCTACGTCTAATTGGGTTGATATTGCTAAGGTTTCGATGACCAGGGAGCGAGATACGCTATGCCCGGTTCTCGAGGAGTTGTTTCTTGCCCTAAGCCGCCAGCGGGTCATCCCCTTATATACACGGGGATACGCCCTGCGGCCTACAGAGTCCCGGCTGGCTCATAAACAGTGTCCGGCTCGGTTACTAGTTAACTCTACCTTATGATACAAGTCATTCCATTACGACGGTTTACTACTACGAGCCTTAAGTCGCCTGTGGGCTTTTAGACCCTTTATTGAACCGCCATATTCATGCTTGGTCTTGGGCTTCTTCTGATGAATCCTTCTTTGCGTAACCCGGCCCCTCACGGGCGGCTTACACAAATAGTTATATCCCCAACATTAGGCCCTAGATTGATTTGAACCCGTTCATGTCAATCTTAAAATATCTTAATAAACAAGCCTTTCTGTCTTCTGTCTGTGCAAAGGTTATAACCCGCCGTGATATCATCTTCTGGATCCGTGATAACCCGTCGTGACGTCATCTTCCATTAAATTCTTATTTTATTTTGTCATATCTTGAACAAATCTCTTTCTTTACTGACCATCCCGAAAACTGAGGCGTCGGAGCCGTTGGATAATGATACCTTGCCTCCTTGTTTCTCGTGCCTTCCCATTTAACCTCTCCTTTTAAATAGGCATGACCTAGGTCTTTCCATTCTCCCTCCTTCGGCCGTCTTCCTCCTTTCACTGTTTCGCCACCGCACGAGCTCCGCCGCCGCTGCTGCCGCCGAGCTCCTCGTCTTCTCCAACTCAGGCCGCTGCATCAACCTGTCTTGACCAGAGAAACACGACGAACCTCTGCCGCAGTCCTGCATCTGTAAGTCCATTTCCTTTCCTGCCTTAGATCTGCAATACAGCTTCTCGAGTTCGTCAGTATTCGTCGCCGCCCGTTGCAAACCCTTGATAGACTTCACCTCCAACGCCTTTTTCTGATCGTCAAATAGTGTAGAACTGCTGCGGCGACTGTTTCGCACCCATTTCGAATGCAAATAGGTCCCTTTTCCTTTGTTCCAGGGCTTTCTTCAAGCGTATGAGCTTCTCTGCACCAATTTTAGGTCTAGAATTTTTCTTTTCAGAGCGACCATTTGATCAAAAACAACAATTGCAGTTTGCGAAACCTGTTTGCTCCATACTTAGCCAAAAAACTGCATCTGTTAGATCTTTTTTAATCACGGCAGTCTGTATAACCAGTTTAAAAAGACAACACTGATTGTCAGCCTTGCTTGCTTCCGCGACTTAAGATAATTAAACCGCTTCGATACATGTGAACGGTTTAAGCATCACGCACAATTAGCCATATGTCATTAGGCCCCATCTTAAGCCGCCATCTTGAATAGACTTAAAATATTTTCTTCGGGTTAAAGTTGAACCGAAATTTTATTTTGTCATAGGCTTCCACTTGCATAATGGCACCTAAGGCTCCCAAGCTCCTCGACCATGCGGGTCAAGTCCACTGTTATGGAAAGCAATTTGTCTGAGTTCGTTAAGACCGGCCATCTACCCGAGAAGGAGGTCATGTCTTATCATGCTCCTGACCCGTCAGAGGAGAAACCTCAACCCAAGGAGGGGGAAGTGATCATTTTTACTGATCATATGAGCCGGGTATTTGCTCCACCCGGTTCAAAATTCTTCAGGGATGTTTTGCAATTTTTTGACCTCAGACGTCAAGACATCGGGCCCAATTCCGTGTTAAATATTTGCAACTTCCAAGTCTTCTGCAAGGTGTACCTTGAAGAAGAGCCCAACTTACTTTTGTTCAGAGAATTGTTTTACTTAAACCGGCAGAATGAACGTGCCAACGGGCCCAGTCTGGAACTTGGCGGCATCTCAATTCAGCAGCCGAGAGACCGCCTTTTCCCTTATGCTGAACTGCCAAGCCACCCAAAGGATTGGAACCAGACGTGGTTCTACGGCCAGGACACTTCTCCGGCTGATGAAAACCCGCTGCTCGGCTTTCGTGCTCTGCACCTTGAATCCAATATCCGCTGCCAGACAAGCTAACTGTTGTTGAACGCTACCACTTGCTCCCACTATCAAGAAAATCAAAGCTCTCTTGGGGAACGACTTAGATGGCATCGACTTGGTCCGGGTCTGGATTTCTTGGCGGGTGATTCCGTTAAGTCGCCGCCCCAGCCTAATGTGCACTTACTCAGGCGAGAAGGATGACCCACTGCGTCATAGTCCTGACGACTTACCAGATGATATGGTTGAAGCCACGACTCAATCTTTATTGAAAGAGGGCTCGATGGTTAGTAATGCCTTTGGCTTACTTCCTTTCTGCAAGAAGAACCCGGCCCCTGCAGTAAGTCATTATCCTCCACAATTACCTTTATTGTATTATATCCTGTTTTTCACTCATAACCCTGTGTCAATATTTACAGGCATATGACAACTTCTAGAAGGTCAAATATGACCATGAGGCTGCCAAACAAGTCAGAGCGGCCAAGAGAGCTGAGAGAAAAGCCGCCAAGACAGGAACTTCAAGGAAGAAGAAGCCAAGTGCTTCAAATATGTTAAAACTGGACGCACGGCCCCCACACCGCCCATCCAACACGGGTTGTGGGGAAACACGGCGACGGAATACAGTGCTCATGGTAAAAATCCGCCTAATCGTCACAAGACTGCTCAGGCCTGGCCCAACAACGTGCTGCAACTATGTGTGGCCCAGGCCCGGGGGCTCCTGTCGGTGTACAAAAGTAGGGGCTCTCCTTTTGACCCCTTTACTTGTGCACGGGTAGTCAGAGCCTCCCGCCACGACCATGCATAGATAACAGGAAAGCGGAGCTGGACAGAAGCCAAAGCCACGAGGACAAACGAAGCAACAACAAGGACCAAGGCCACAAGGATCGGATGGGAGAAGAAGTTTTTCCCGGCAAGAACCCTTGCCGGGGCAGTCTCAGCGGCCCCGGCAAGACCCTTGCCGGGGCAGCTCGCCCACGCCAGCCGAGCGAGCCACCCTTGAGCCCACCAGTGCTCAAACAGACGCATTGGGGCAGGGCTCGGGAGGCACCTCCGTGGTGGCATGCAGATCTTTGTGAAGACAAAGAATAATCAAGATCACGTGAGGATAGGAAGGCAATCATCCTCACCGAAGAAACCCAAAAGACCCCCGGCAAGACCCTTGCCGGGGAGGCCAGCTTGCCACGGCAAGACCCTTGCCGGGGAGGCCAGCGTGCCATGGCAAGACCCTTGCCGGGCCACCCGGCAAAACCCTTGCCGGGCCACCCGACAAGGCCCTCGCCAAAGCACACCGGCTGGGCCACTGCCAGGCCCGCACCAGATAAGTCTTCGCCGCCGTTCGCATGCAGCTGCCGACCCAACCAGCTGGACAGGCACCTGCGTGGCGGCATGCAATCCTTCGTGGAGGCTCCACCACCGCGCCACCTTAGCTGCCTGTCGGCATGCATTGTTGGCCAAGGCGCGTGTCGAAGCAAGGAGGAGCAGCGACGGACGGGACGGGCCTCGCTCCCGTCCCCAATAAAGCGAAGGGACACCTAAGCCTCGCATTAAATGCGTCTTGTCCTGTAATACTAGCGATAGACTTGCGACATCAGTAGCATTTTTCCACCTCCTGTGCCCTTTGTGGCAGCCCTTTCACCTATAAAAGGAGGCCCATGGCACACAGAGAAAGGATTCGCTCTTCGAACCTCGCAGCACCTAGAGCTAGTTCAAGGGCTCAAGAACACTAAATACATCCACCAAAGCAGGATCGTAGGGTTTTACGCACCTTTGCGGCCCGGACCTGGGTAAAATCCCTTTGTGTTGTCTGCTGGTCCCGCTCTTCTCATGATCCCCGCGCCCCGCAACCGTAGAAGGGATTCCAGTGATCCCATAGGTGCCTTTTCCCACCGACAGTTGCAGACTCATTGACTAAAGCCTCCCTCATAAGCATAACATGATCAAACCCTAGAACTCATTGAGTGTTAATCACTTGGTGATGTGAACTAGATTATTGACTCTAGTAAACTCTTGGGTGTTAATCACATGGCGGTGTGAACTAGATTACTGAATCTAGTAAACTCTTTGGGTGTTAGTCACATGGCGATGTGAACTATGAGTGTCAATCACATGGCGATGTGAACTAGATTATTGACTCTAGTGCAAGTGGGAAATTGTTGGAAATATGCCTAGAGGCAATAATAAAATGGTTATTATTATATTACCTTGTTCATGATAATTGTCTATTGTTCATGCTATAATTGTATTAACCGGAAACCGTAATACAGTGTGAATACATAGACCACAACATGTCCCTAGTAAGCCTCTAGTTGATTAGCTCGTTGACCAATAGATGGTTATGGTTTCCTGATCAAGGACATTGGATGTCGTTGATAACGGGATCACATCATTAGGAGAATGATGTGATGGACAAGACCCAATCCTAAGCATAGCACAAGATCGTGTAGTTCGTTTGCTAGAGCTTTTCTAATGTCAAGTATCATTTCCTTAGACCATGAGATTGTGCAACTCCCGGATACCGTAGGAGTGCTTTGGGTGTATCAAACGTCACAACGAATCGGGTGGCTATAAAGGTGCACTACGGTATCTCCGAAAGTGTCTTGGGTTGGCACGAATCGAGATCGGATTTGTCACTCCGTATGACGGAGAGGTATCTCTGGGCCCACTCGGTAATGCATCATCATAATGAGCTCAATGTGACTAACGAGTTAGCCACGGGATCATGCGTTATGGAATGAGTAAAGACACTTGCCAGTAACAAGATTGAACGAGGTATGGGGATACCGACAATCGAATCTCGGGCAAGTAACATACTGATGGACAAAGGGGATTGTATACAGGATTGATTGAATCCCCGACATCGTGGTTCATCCGATGAGATCATCGTGGAACATGTGGGAGCCAATATGGGTATCCAGATCCCGCTATTGGTTATTGGCTGGAGAGGTGTCTCGGTCATGTCTGCATGGTTCAAGAACCCGTAGGGTCTACACACTTAAGGTTCGGTGATGCTAGAGTTGTAATGGGAATAGTATGTGGTTGCCGAAGGTTGTTCGGAGTCCCGGATGAGATCCCGGACGTGACGAGGAACTCCGGAATGGTCCAGAGGTGAAGATCGATATATTGGACGAAGGGTATTGGAGTCCGGAATTGTTCTGGGAGTACCGGGTGACGACCAGCGTGACCGAAAGGAGTTTCGGAAGCCTCGGCAAGCGTTGGGGGCCTTATGGGCCAAGGGGAGGGGGCACACCAGCCCACTAAGGGGCTGTGCGCCCCTCCCACTCCATCTCACGTAACCTGGAGAGGTGGGGGCGCCTACCCTAGGACAGCCGCCCTTCCCGGCTTGGGGGGCAAGTTTCCTAGGGGTGGGGTGCCCAAACCCATCTAGGGTTTCCCCTGTGGCCACCACCCCTCCCCTAGGGAAACCCTAAGGCGCCTCCTCCACCCCCTTCCCCCTATATATAGTGAGGGAGAGAGAGGTCAGCCGCACCCCTTCCCCTGGCGCAGCCCCTCCCTCCTCCAACACCTCCTCCTCCTCCGTAGTGCTTGGCGAAGCCCTGCAGGAGAACCGCAAGCTCCACCACCACGCCGTCGTGCTGTCTGAGTTCTCCCTCAACTTCTCCTCTCTCCTTGATGGATCAAGAAGGAGGAGACATCCCTGGGCTGTACGTGTGTTGAACGCGGAGGCGCCGTCCGTTCGACGCTTGGATCAGATCTTCCGCGATTTGAATCGCCGCGAGTAGGACTCCATCAACCGCGTTCTTGTAACGCTTCCGCTTAGCAATATTCAAGGGTATGAAGATGCACTCCCTCCACTGGTGCGCGTCAGTCCAAAACAAATGGTTTTTAACCCCTTGCCGCGACGACATTTGGAGCCGTCGCCAAGTGAGTGTGGGCGATAGGGGGGTCCTTCCCACACGACCCAGAAACCGTCAGGGATAGGGAGCCTTGATGCATACAGTTGTCCCTATATAACCGTTTCCGATATCTCGAATATCCCAAACGCTTCATCCTTGGTACTCATATGTGCTAGCATTGCCATCGCAGTCGGAGTTTTGTGGGTTTACCTAAAACCAGGCAGATTCTAGGCACGGGAGGTTTCCAGGCAGATTCTAGGCAGATTCCAGGCACGGGAGATTTATGATGCCTCGCACATCACAAACATTTCATGATTATAAACCATGTACGATAGGTAGACAATCACACACATTTAGTTTTCCCGCACCGTATGTAATAGTGTCTGACATCACACACGCTTTGCAAACGGCAATTGTGTGCATGCTTGCACACGTTTCCTCTCTGTGAACTGTCTCGGATTATGGTGTATATCGCAAATGTTTGTGTTTTACCAACCTTGTGTGCCGTAATGACCTGCACAGCGTAATTTCGCCCTAATTTAATTGCTGCTATTTAAAATTGTACCTAATTTAAACTTGAAAGTAGGCTATAGCTTTACTCATATCCATGAGGTTCAAACAACCAATGCATTATTCGACTCACAGGTACATATGTTTAAGAATTACAAAAGCACCAAATAAAGAATGATGTACCGTGGTTCTATACGTGCACTATTACAGATGGTAAAGAAAGAGGCGATAGACATTCCAGTTGTTGAACAAGGTGAAGCGGAATGGCCCTATTGTGCTCTCCTGGATGCAGAAGGCATGCATGACTCTAGTCCAACTGCTTCAGGATGGCCGGCCGCCAATGATGTAGTTTGAGAGTTAATCTTGAGTAAACTGCTTTAGGATCCACTGCAAAAGAAAAAAGATTCAGGTATTGTCATCTAAGACAACTCATTATGGGCAGTAAAAAGAAGGCTATAGGGTTCTTACTTACCATCCTGCAGTTCACTGTTGTCTTCCATAAAGTGTAAACAAATAGTTCGATTGACATCTTTTGACCCATTTTAGTAACAATCTTTATCAGTTTCCTTACTTGATGCTGGTTCATGAATATCAAATTGTCCCATACGCAGAAAGGGTCGAAGTGTGGATCTTTGGCAATGATATATGTACCTAAAAGCACCAAAGTTATTATTAGAAGCTAAACAACAATTGAAAATGATGTAGTACAACACTCCATCCATCCCATTATATAAGATTTTATTACATGTATATCTAGACATCATCAGAACATTAAGATAATACTGTTCCTTGTTGCTATGTAGCCTGGGATTGCATATTTAGTCATTTAGTACAATGCATGTTGCTAAACAACAATTGAAAAATGAAAAGGCATGTTAACTGCAATATCCTTAACAGCAACAAAATATCGTAATTCATAGTGGTATTGTTGAAACTGTTATTGATGAAATTGAACTGCACGACAAATAGTTGCACATATAGAGCATCACATTGTGAAGAACTGAAATAAACAAGTGGTAAGGACATCTCTAGGCGATCCTTAAAAGTTAAAGAACTAAAACCTTAGTGGATATATATATATATATATATATATATATATATATATATATATATATATATATATATATATATATATATATATATATATATATACTCCAGCAATTTTGGCCTTTTCTAGTCGATCCCCTCAACTTAAGGTTGTAATCTTCAATTTGATCAAGTTCAAAGCAGGTTCGACCGAAAGTAGCATGCATACAAACATAAACGTAGATAGTTTTGCATAAACGAACATAAAACATAAATTTAAACTAAGTTAAACTACTTTCGATTGAAGTAGAGGTCGAGCCAATCCTTCCTCGTCATGTACGGTGTGCCGCGAGCTGGGTCCGGGCCAGCACCGTCGTCGGGGTCGTTGGGGAAGGCACTCCTCCACTCGTCGACGTCGATCTCCTCATCCTCGGGGCCCACCTCGACGCCCTCCGCGCCGCCGTCGCCACCGCCTTCGACCTCGTCATCAGAGGAGAGCGCGATAACCTCGCCGCCCTCCATGCCGCCGTCCTTGCCGTCTTCAACCTCGTCATCGGAGGAGAGCGCGATAACCTCGCCGCCCTCCGTGCCGGCAAAGATCGCCCGCTCCGTCTCCACGAGCTCCGGGTGCTGCCGGCGGAACTCTTGCATGTAGGCCTCGTTGGCGGCCTGGGCCTCGAGACGCTCCCATGCCTCGCGGTCCTCCCGCGCCATAGCCGAGCTCACCACCCCTGGCTCTGGCGGAACATGGTGGACCGGACATGTGCCGAATGGGAAATTGAGCCTAGCCGCCGTGCCGTGGTAGCGAACCTGCCAGCGGTCGTACTCGATGGCGCGAGCTCGGCCGTGTGGAAGGTACCGAGCCACCGGCGGGTGCGGGTCTCTCGATCTGTAATCTCAGCGACCCACGTCCCCCACCGCCGCTGCCGAACCCCGAGGTAGGACTTCATCGGCTGCCGGGTCCGGAGGAGGACGGGGAAGTCCTCGAACCGGCGTAGGGGCGCGGCAGCAGGCGGATCGGGGGACCGGCGACGACGGATCGGGCCCGCGAAGGACGACGGGTACACCTCGGTGGTCACCTCGCCGGTGTCGGGCGAAAAGTCCGCGATAAACCTCTTTTTGGCCATTGGCTACTCGAGCTCCTCGGCACACAGGCAGAGGTTGAGGATGGAGGCGTCGGCGATGGCAGCGACCTATCAATGGTTTCGAGGGTTGTGTGTGTCTGTGTGAGCGGAGGTTGTGTTTGAGGAAATACTGCGGCAACTGAAAATTTTACTAGGCGGGAGTAACAAGGCGGGGCTACTGAAAATTTGTATCAAGGGCGAGCAGATATTTTCGAGATTGCGAGGGATGCAGAGGCGGGTGTAAAATGCCGGGGCTACTGAAAATTTGAATCAAGGGACTGAAGAAAAGTGGGAGTAACAGACATCGCACACGGTCCGCACATACTAATCGTGTGCTATCAAGCATTAAAACCTTCCAGGCGGTAGATATTTTCGAGATTGCGAGGGATGCGGAGGCGGGAGTTTTGGGGGAGCGATCTAGTGTGCTTGACACGCCGGCTATGGACTATAGCCGACGCACCTTCTCGCATGAGCCATAGGCGTACTATACACCATGGTTCTCCAAGATATTTTGTACTACATCTCACACAGTTGGTGAGAATAAACTGTGTGGGGTCTACTTGATTTGAATTAGAAAATGGGGTCACAGCGACAATGGACGGTGTTTGAATTGCTAGACCTTTTATCTGAGTGAACATGCAACTGTATGCGTGTCGTAAAAGAATTGGAATTATTCAGGGGTCGTTTGGACATTTCATACATTAAACTAGCTTTCTAGCCATTTCAGGTGCACAATTCAAAATTAAACTACATGCACATGATCCGGTGCATACAAATTGGATGAAAAATCACATATGTGTCCTTCAGTGCATGCTTAGGTCCCATAGAAGAAACGGGAATGAATTTTTTTGGGGTTGTTTGGCCTTTTTATACATTAACTGGGTTTTCTAGGCATTTTGTGTGCATAATTCAAATTTGAACTACAAACCCATGCTCCAATGCACTAAAGTTGGTTGAAACATCACATGTGTGTCCTGGGGTGAATTTCTAGGTCCCATGCAAGATATGGGAGTGAATTTCAAACACCAGGGCCCTGTTGATTGCCGCCAAAATGATGAGATACCTAGATTTAAATTCTAGTAAATCCAAAACTCTTCTAAAATTCATGAAACTTGGCATGCTATCATGGAGCGTCATCAACATGCCGTGGTGAATTTTTTCCCGTTTGGGGCAGGTTCGGGTATATGCTTCTCACAAACCAGAGTTCTCACAACAAGCATGATGGTTTCGGTAGGGAACGTCCCACCTTTGGGGACGAAATGATATCCTTGCCTCTTATTGCTTTCAAAATAAATTCTGTGTCAACATAGAACAACAGGAGTGTTGTGTCAATTTTTGGGATTTTTCGGGGTTCATTTGGACATTTTTATGAATTAACTTGGTTTTCTAGGCATGTTATGTGCATAATTCAAATTTGAACTACAAGCACATGCTCCAATGCACCAAAGTTTGTTGAAAAATCACATGTGTGTCCTTGGGTGAATTTCTAGGTCCCATGAATGAGATGGGAATGAAACTCAAACACCATGGCACTATTGATTGCCGGCAAAACGTTGAGGTGCCTGGTTTTTAAATTCTAGTAAATACAAAACTCATCTGAAATTCATGAAACTTGGCATGCTATCATGGAGCGGCATGAATATGCCGTGGTGAAAATTTTGTCCCATCTGGGGCAGGTTCAGGTATAAGCTTCTGACAAACCAGAGCTTGTCACAACAAGCATGATGGTTTCGATAGGGAACATACCACCTTTGGTGACGGGACGATATATCTTGCCTCATATTGCTTTCAAAAAATTTCTAGTGTCAACATAGAACAACAGGAGTGTTGTGTTCAATCTTGGAATATTTCGGGGTTCGTTTGGCCTTTTTTATACATTAACTAGGTTTTGTAGGCATTTTATGTGCATAATTAAAGTTTGAACTACAAGCAATTGCTCCAAAGGCACTAAGGTTGGTCAAAAATCACATGTGTGTCCTTGGGTGAATTTGTAGGTCCCATGCAAGAGATGGGAATGAAATTCAAACACCAGGGCACTGTTGATTGCCGGCAAAACGTTGAGATGCCACGTTTTTAAATTCTAGAAAATCCAAAACTCTTCTGAAATTCATGAAACTTGGCATGCTATCATGGAGCGGCATCAACATGCCGTGTTAAAAAATTTGTCCCATTTGGGGCAGGTTCGGGTATATGCTTCTCACAAACTAGAGCTTCTCACAACAAGCATGATGGTTTCGGTAGGGAACGTCCCACCTTTGGGGACGAAACGATATCCATTGCCTCTTATTACTTTCAAAAAATTTCTCATGTCAACATAGAACAACAGGAGTGTTGTGTCAATTTTTGGGGATTTTCGGGGTTCGTTTGGACATTTTTATGCATTAATTGGGTTTTCTAGGCATTTTATGTGCATAATTCAAATTTGAACGAAAAGCACATGCTCCAATGCATGAAAGTTTGTTGAAAAATCACATGTGTGTCCTTGGGTGAATTTCTAGGTCCCGTGCAAGAGATGGAATGAAACTCAAACACCATGGCACTGTTGATTGTCGGCAAAATGTTGAGATGCCTAGTTTTTAAATTCTAGTAAATCCAAAACTTGCCTGAAATTCATGAAACTTGGCATGCTATCATGGAGCGCCATCAACATGCCGTGTTAAAAAATTGTCCCATTTGGGGCAGGTTCGGGTATATGCTTCTCACAAACCAGAGCTTCTCACAACAAGCATGATGGTTTCGGTATGGAACGTCCCACCTTTCGGGACGAAACGATATCCATTGCCTCTTATTGCTTTCAAAAAATTTCTCGTGTCAACATAGAACAACAGGAGTGTTGTTTCAATTTTTGGGATTTTTCGAGGTTTGTTTGGACATTTTTATGCATTAACTGGGTTTTCTAGGCATGTTATGTGCATAATTCAAACTACAAGCACATGCCCCAATGCTCCAAAGTTTGTTGAAAAATCACATGTGTGTCCTTGGGGAATTTCTAGGTCCCATGCAAGAGATGGAATGAAACTCAAACACCATGGCACTATTGATTGCCGGCAAAACTTTGAGATGCCTAGTTTTTAAATTCTAGTAAATCCAAAACTCGTCTGAAATTCATGAAACTTGGCATGCTATCATGGAGCGGCATGAACATGCCATGGTGAAAATTTTGTCCCATCTGGGGCAGGTTCGGGTATAAGCTTCTCACAAACCAGAGCTTCTCACAACAAGCATGATGGTTTCTGTCGGATTTCGGGTTCCGGCAGACCCTTGAGGTTCGAACACTGGGGTGCGCGCGGAAATCTGCCCTCTACCTACATGCAGCCCGCCGCCTCGCTAGGATCTAAACTACGAAAGGAACAGCACAAGAGACACAGGGTTTATACTAGTTCAGGCCACCATTGTGGTGTAATACCCTACTCTAGTTTGTGGTGTGGTGGATTGCCTTGTGGGCTGATGGTGTTGAACAATACAAGGAAGAACAGCCTCGCGAGGGCTCTGTTCTTGGCCGGTGCGATGAACTGCTAGGGGGAGTTCAGTCGCCTTCTCTCTTTCTCTCTCTCTCTGTCTCTCTCTCTGTCCAAGGTGCATCCAGCTACTGATCAGATGCCTCTCTATGGTGGCTAGCTCTACTTATATAGGCAGAGGCCCTGGGCCTCTTCCCAAATATTGAGCGGGAAGGGCGCCAACAATTGGCCATTTTGAAGGGGAACATCTAGTACACTTATCCTGACTAAAGTTGGTCCTCGCCTGGCAAAGGCTCTGGTGGTGACGCCGGCTTGGGCTCCACAATGACTTCCTTCCTACCGTTGGACTGGTCTTGGTCTTGTTGCACCAAAATGGACGCCTTTGCTTGATGTTCTCGCATGCGCTTGCTCCATTTGCACCAAAGAGGAAAGGAGGACACTGCGCGGGCTGGCGCCCGCCTGGCGCCCTTGGTCGTCATGGCTTGCGTCATGGGCACCTCGTGAGGTACCCCGCCTTGATCTCTCCGCCTCCTCGTGAGCCAGCCTGACGAGGTCGTGCCTGAGGAAGCTCCCTGTTGTCTGCCCCGCGAGGCTTGGCCCCTCGCGAGGGTCTTGTGCTCGTGTTGATGAAGATGGGCCGTGTTGGGCCCCCCTTTGAGCCATGCTGCAGACCGCAGGCAGGCAAGTCTGGGGACCCCCGTTCCCAGAATGCCGACAGTAGCCCCCGGGCCAAGGCGCGCCCGGACTTGGCTGAGCAGAGAGGCGAAGGGGCAAGTGCGAAGCGCCACGGGCCCTAACAGCCTGCGGCCTTGGGCTCCGCGTGGCGGTTGATTGGACGTGGGTGTCTCCACTTCCCCACGACGCCTCGGCAACTGCACGAATTGACAAGTCCCTGCATGCAACGCGGGTCATGATTACCTGCGATCATGGAGGTTGGCGGTTGGCCTCCTCTGGCTTTAACTACGGAACGATGAGCGCTCCTCTGGTCCGTTTCTGCTTGCTTCTTCTTCCCGGTTCTTGCGCCGTCTCGCTGCAATGGCTCCGATCGGCCGGTTCTCCGCGGCAGAGAAGTGAAAGGCTCCTCGAGAGGGTTCTGACTCGCTCCCGCCGAAGAAACGGCTAACCCTCTGCCATCGGAATGAGGGTGCCCACCAGGTGGTGTCGAGGCCCTGGTGCGAGCGGCCACCACCGGGGTTCCCGCTCCCCTTGTACGTCCAGATCGAGGGCTCTGAAGGGGTTGATGCTGAACGCCACGGGCGACGCCGCCGTCGGCGCTGGCGGGTAACGAAGGTGCGCGTCATTCCCCCTGGAGTCCACGCCGAGGGCTCCTCCCGGGAGTTCGTACTCCATGCCGCCATGCCTCCTCGGTCTTGGATTCTCCTTCCTCCCTTCTTCGCCTCTGCGATTCCGCGGGGAGGACCCTTGGAGCTCTGGCTGCAGCACGCCGGCTGCAGCACTCTCGCAACCGGGGCAGAGGTTGAGGTCGTTGCCCCGGGCGAGGTCTTCATGACTCGAGGCTGGGGCAAGATCGCCCGGGTCTGCGGGACAAGGGGCGCCCTCGCGATCCACCTGGAATACGACGGTGTTTCGGTCATGCTCTTCAAGGTCTTCGATGCGGAAGGGCGCCGGCTGGAGTGCTGCCCCGGGAGAGGTGATCGAGGCCCTGCCGCGGCGAGGGCTAGGCTCGCCGGCCGCTCCCTCGGCAGCTCCTCGGGCGGTGGAGGCGTTGGAGGATCCAACGACTCCGCCGAGCTCTTCGCGACTCCGGAGACGAGCGACGACAGCTACGAGCCCCCGAGCCTGCACCGCTCTCGGAGCAGGGCGGGCTCGGCAGGCCGTCGCCACCCCTGATCTGGATGGGGTTGGCGCCGGTGCCCGACGGCCCACTGTTGATTTTATGGCGTCTTTTGCAGGAGCGCGTGTAGCTAGCGTTCTTTAGGGTCTGCTTGTGGTCCGTGGGGGCTTGTAAGGTGCTTGTGGTCCTGTTTGTTAATATGATCCTTGTTGTGAAACAGAGCGATTTGCTCATCCCGCCTTAGCTCATTTCTTCCTTTCGAACCTTGCGAGGGCTTGATGCTCTGCGCCGACAGGTCCCAGTCCCAAGGCAACCTTCAGCCGTCCCTGGTATGCCAGGTCGCGATGCCGTGGTCAAGGCCAGGAGGTGAGCGGCCCGGGGTCCGGTAAGAGCCCCTGAGTCGTGATGCTCAGGAGGTCCCCCTTAGCGCTCAAGCAGCCATCGTTCGGTGAGAAAGGAGAGCGATGTTGCTAACTCGGGATTGCGTTTGGTGAGGGGACGGTGCCGTGTTAGTTAATGCTTCCGGAGGGTGACTTATCTCGAGAATCAGGAGTCGCTTCCTGGTGCATTGCCGGGTCCTTGCGCCGGCAGGCGAGGGGTCGCTTGGCGAGGTCCTCACGTGTCCCTCCCCTCTCGCCTCTGCTCCCCTTTCTGCTCTACGTCCTCAGGTCCCGGCCCTCGAGCGATTCTCAGCCGTCGCTGGTATGCCAGGTTGCGATGCCGTGGACAAGGCCAGAGGGTGAGGGCTGGAGAGCCAGTAGGAGCCCTGAGTCGCGATGCTCAGGTACCCCCCCTTTAACGTGCAAGCGTTTCGCGCGGGTGAGAGTGAAGGAGACACCGTGGGGGCCTCGCCTGACGTTGCTCCTTGAAGAGATCCTGCGGGCTCATCAGAAAGAACGAAAGTTCGCCGTCACGACCGACAGTAAGCCGTGGATTGCCCCGGAGGGGTGACGAGGCACTAAAGGCTTCACGAGGTAGCGCTATGCGGGGCTGCCACGGCCAGAGCTCAGCCATTCAGGTTTGTCGGCGTTGCAGGGACGGACCCGTGCGCAAGTGTCGTGCCGTTAGGGAGCAGCTCCATCAGTTGGTGTCAGTTGAGCAGTCAAATAGGTCAAGCATGTTAATCACGAAGGAGCAAGTTCATTTAGATAAGCGCAAAGAAGACGAACATCGCCGGGTCGGACCCGAGCGACCTGGGGATGATGCAGCCTGAGGGGCGCTCCCAACAAGGTAAGCTAGGAACATGAAGTAAAAGGGATACACGCCGCAGGACGGACCCACGCGGCCTGGGAATAATGTAGCCACAGGGGCGCCCCACTGGAAATGAAACTTGAAAGATGTCACCTGGTAGCGTTGAAGACGAAAGGGTGTTGGTGCAGCAGACTCGGTGGGCTGCGGGAGCCGATCCTCACGAGCCCCCAGGCTCAGGGGCCTCGGGAGGCTCCGGAGGCACTGGTGGCTCCTCGTGGACCATCTCCATCTCTGCCAGGGCTGTAGAACGCCTGGCCTCTTGAGCCTCCAGGATGTCCCTCATGAGGCGCTGGTACGTGGCGGCCGCGTTCGGCAGGCCGGAAGGCATGCGAACGTAGTTGTGGGGTGGACCTTCGCAGCGCCCCACGCGAGAGGGCCAGAGGCGGCTCGGTTGAGCCCTGGTATGTCGATGCAGACGCGCAGCCCACCATCCTCGCCTGGATGGGGTGCTACGACAGGTAAGCGGCGGCTGCCATTCATGACTCTTGACTCCTGCAACTCCTGAATGGCCTTGCTGACGAACTCCTGAGGGTTTGGCCCTCCTTGCCTTGCTCCTTCTTGAGGGAAACGTGCTTCGAAACACGCCTCCAAGTGGTGCCCAAGCACCTCCCTCGTGACCTTAGCCAGGTCGGTGGCCCTCCAGGGGGGAGCCCCCGAGCCCTGCTTGAGGAGGGCGCCGGGCGCGCTTTCCTATGCGATAGAAGGAGGTTCCCCCTGAGCAGGCGCGGACCCTGAGGGGCCTGCCTCCTGAGGGGCCGGGCCGGACAATGTGTTCTTCTTCTTGGGGGCGGTCTCGGGAAGTCTCCTGCTCCCGCGATCCGGGTCTTCCAGTGATGCGGCCTGAAAGGCTCGCTCCAGGGAGCACACTGCGTCTTTCTCCTCGGAGGGCACCGTGATGACTCCGCCACACCCTGGCATCTTGAGGACGTTGTAGCCATGGTGGGTTACGGCCATGAACTTGGCCAGCGCTGGGTACCCGAGGAGGGCGTTGTATGGCAGGCGAATGTGGGCGACGTCGAAGTTGATGAGCTCGGTGCGGTAGTTGTCACGTGCGCCGAAGGTGACAGGGAGGCGAACCTGCCCGATCGGGACTGTGGAGCCATCGGTGACCCTAGAGAAAGGCTTGGTTGGCTGAAGCTGATTGTAAGGCACTTGGAGATTGTTGAACGTTTCCACGGACAGGACATTGAGCCGTGCCCCGCCATCGATGAGGGTCTTGGTGACTAGCACGTTGCTGATGATTGGGGAACGGAGCATCGGGAGGACTCCGGCTGTGGCCGCACACTTGAGCTGATCCGCTGAGCTGAACGTGATGGTGCACGCCGACCACCTTAGGGGGTGTGTGGCTTCGATCTTGGGGAGGACTGCATTCACTTCGCGGGCGAACTGCTTGAAGATGCGTTGAGAGGCTGGGGCTTGAGCTCCACCCAGGATGCAGGCGATCGCGCGCGGCTCCTGGAAGCCCCTAGCCCCCTTGTCCTGATGATGGTCTTCGTTTCTCCTTGGTTGCGTCGGCAGAGGAGGGAGTTCTGCGTTGCCTTGCGGGCGGTCCTCGCGAGGCTGATCCCTCCAGCCTCCCTCGCGTGGCGGGTCTTGCCAGCGATCCTCGCGAGGTTGGTCGCGCCACCCTTGGCGTGGGCCGCGGTCTTCCCAGCGTCCTGCGTTCCTTCCTCCTCCTCGGCCGTAGCCCCGGTCGCTGTGGTCGGGACGTCGGCCGATCCTCCCTTCTCGCACGGCTTGGAGCTCTTGACATTTGCTGGTGTTGTGGGTGTGGAGGTCGTGGTACACGCAGTACCGGCTGCCCTTGGAAGACTCGGGCTGATCTCTGCCCCGCTTGGTGTCCGGTTCTGCCGCGAGCACATCAGCCCCCTTGCGCTTCACGTCCTTGGCCTCGGATTTCTTCTCTTCTGGGTCTGCGGCAGCAGCATCGGCGAGGAGAGCGCCTTCATCGGCCTGGCGCACTTGGTCGCCAAGTTGAACAGCTCCAAGGAAGTGCACAAGTCTTCATGCATCGCCAGCTCCTCCTTCATATTGACGTCGTGCACACTGTCGGAGAAGGCGGAGATGATGGCCTCCTCGGTCACCTTGGGAATCTTGAGGCGTGCGTTGTTGAAGCGCTGGATGTATTTCTGCAGGTCTCCCCAGCTGCTGCTTGATGCGGCGCATGTCGCTCCGGGCGGTGGCCGTCACGAGTACCTTGGAAGTTGGCGATGAAGCGGTACGCATCTCGTCCCAGGAGGAGATCGTGCCTGGGGCCAGGTTCAGGAGCCAGGTGCGGGCCCTGTCCTTGAGCGCCATGGGAAACCAGTTCGCCATGACCTTCTCGTCTCCGTTGGCGGGGGTCGACGGAGAACAAAGCGGCGGAAGACGAATTCCTGCGCACCCCTACCTGGCACGCCAAATGTCGGATTTCGGGTTCCGGCAGACCCTTGAGGTTCGAACACTGGGGTGCGCGCGGAAATCTGCCCTCTACCTACCTGCACCCTGCCGCCTCGCTAGGATCTAAACTATGAAAGGAACAGCACAAGAGACACAGGGTTTATATTAGTTCGTGCCACCATTGTGGTGTAATACCCTACTCTAGTTTGTGGTGTGGTGGATTGCCTCTTGGGCTGATGGTGATGAACAATACAAGGAAGAACAGCCTCATGAGGCTCTGTTCTTGGCTGGTGCGATGAACTGCTAGGGGAGTTCGATCGCCTTCTCTCTCTCTCTCTCTCTCTCTCTCTCTCTCTCTCTGTCCAAGGTGCATCCAGCTCTTGATCAGATGTCTCTCTGGTGGCTAGCTCTATTTATATAGGCGAAGCCACGGCCTCTTCCCAAATATTGAGCGGGAAGGGCGCCAACAATTGGCCATTTGAAGGGAACATCTAGTACACTTATCCTGACTAAAGTTGGTCCTCGCTTTGTCAAAGGCTCTGGTGGTGGCCGGCTTGGGCTCCACAATGACTTCCTTCCTGCCGTTGGACTGGTCTTGGTCTTGTTGCACCGAAATGGACGCCTTTGCTTGATGCTCTCGCCTGCGCTTACTCCCTTTGCACCAAAGAGGAAAGGAGGACACTGCGCGGGCTGGCGCCCGCCTGGTGCCCTTGGTCGTCATGGCTTGCGTCATGGGCACCTTGTGAGGTACCCCGCCTTGATCTCTCCGCCTCCTCGCGAGCCAGCCTGACGAGGCAGTCCCTGAGGAAGCTCCTTGTCGTCCGCCCCACGAGGCTTGGCCCCTCGCGAGGGTCTTGAGCTCGTGTTGATGAAGATGGGCCGTGTTGGCCCCCCCTTTGAGCCACGCTGCAGGCCGCAGGCAGGCAAGTCTGGGGACCCCCGTTCCCAGAACGCCGATAGTTTCGATAGGGAACGTACCACCTTTGGTGACGGGACGATATCCATTGCCTCTTATTGCTTTCAAAAAATTTCTAGTGTCAACATAGAACAACAGGAGTGTTGTGTTCAATCTTGGAATTTTTCGGGGTTCGTTTGGCCTTTTTATATATTAACTGGGTTTTCTAGGCATTTTATGTGCATAATTCAAATTTGAACTACAAGCACATGCTCCAATGCACTAAGGTTGGTTGAAAAATCACATGTGTGTCCTTGGGTGAATTTGTAGGTCCCATGCAAGAGATGGGACTGAAATTCAAACACCAGGGCACTGTTGTTTGCCGACAAAACGTTGAGATGCCTGGTTTTTAAATTCTAGTAAATCCAAAACTCTTCCGAAATTCATGAAACTCGGCATGCTATCATGGAGCGAGATCAACATGCCGTGTTAAAAAAATTGTCCCATTTGGGGCAGGTTCGGGTATATGCTTCTCACAAACAAGAGCTTCTCACAACAAGCATGATGGTTTCGGTAGGGAACGTCCCACCTTTGGGGACGAAACGATATCCATTGCTTCTTATTGCTTTCAAAAAAATTCTCGTGTCAACATAGAACAACAGGAGTGTTGTGTCAATTTTAGGGATTTTTCGGGGTTCGTTTGGACATTTTTATGCATTAACTGGGTTTTCTAGGCATGTTATGTGCATAATTCAAATTTGAAATACAAGCACATGCTCCAATGCACCAAAATTTGTTGAAAAATCACATGTGTGTCCTTGGGTGAATATCTAGGTCCCATGCAAGAGATGGGAATGAAACTCAAACACCATGGCACTGTTGATTGCCGGCAAAACATTGAGATGCCTGGTTTTTAAATTCTAGTAAATCCGAAACTCATCTGAAATTCATGAAACTTGGTATGCTATCAGGAGCGGCATGAACATGCCATGGTGAAAATTTTGTCCCATCTGGGGCAGGTTCGGGTATAAGCTTCTCACAAACCAGAGCTTCTCACAACAAGCATGATGGTTTCGATAGGGAACGTACCACCTTTGGTGAGGGGACGATATCCATTGCCTCTTATTGCTTTGAAACAATTTCTAGTGTCAACATAGAACAATAGGAGTGTTGTGTTCAATCTTGGATTTTTTCGGGGTTCGTTCGGCCTTTTTATAGGCATTTTATGTGCATAATTCAAATTTGAACTACAAGCACATGCTCCAATGCACTAAGGTTGGTTGAAAAATCACATGTGTGTCCTTGGGTGAAGTTGTAGGTCCCATGCAAGAGATGGGAAAGAAATTCAAACACCAGGGCACTGTTGATTGCCGACAAAACGTTGAGATGCCTGGTTTTTAAATTCTAGTAAATCCAAAACTCTTCTGAAATTCATGAAACTTGGCATGCTATCATGGAGAGGCATGAACATGCCGTGGTGAAAATTTTGTCCCATCTGGGGTAGGTTCGGGTAAAAGCCTCTCACAAACCAGTCTTCTGACAACAAGCATGATGGTTTCGATAGGGAACGTACCACCTTTGGTGACGGGACAATATCTCTTGCCTCTTATTGCTTTCAAAAAATTTCTAGTGTCAACAAAGAACAACAGGAGTGTTGTGTTCAATCTTGGAATTTTTTGGGTTTGTTTGGCCTTTTTTATACATTAACTGGGTTTTCTAGGCATTTTATGTGCATAATTAAAATTTGAACTATAAGCACATGCTCCAGTGCACTAAGGTTGCTTGAAAAATCACATGTGTGTCCTTGGGTGAATTTGTCTGTCCTATGCAAGAGATGGGAATGAAATTCAAACACCAGGGCACTGTTGATTGCCGGCAAAACGTTGAGATGCCTCGTTTTTAATTCTAGTAAATCCAAAACTCTTCTGAAATTCATGAAACTTGGCATGCTATCATGGATCGACATCAACATGCCGTGGTAAAAAATTTGTCCCATTTGGGGCAGGTTCGGGTATATGCTTCTCACAAACCAGAGCTTCTCACAACAAGCATGATGGTTTCGGTAGGGAACGTTCCACCTTTGGGGATGAAACGATATCCATTGCCTCTTATTGCTTTCAAAAAAATTCTCGTGTCAACATAGAACAACAGGAGTGTTGTGTCCATTTTTGGGATTTTTCGGGGTTCGTTTGGACATTTTTATGCATTAACTCGGTTTTTTAGGCATTTTATGTGCATAATTCAAATTTGAACTAGAAGCACATGCTCCAATGCTCCAAAGTTTGTTGAAAAATCACATGTGTGTCCTTGGGTGAATTTCTAGGTCCCATGCAAGAGATGGGAATGAAACTCAAACACCATGGCACTGTTGATTGCCGGCAAAACGTTGAGATGCCAGGTTTTTAAATACTAGTAAATCCAAAACTCAACTGAAATTCATTGAACTTCGCATGCTATCATGGAGCGGTATGAACATGCCGTGGTTAAAATTTTGTCCCATCTGGTGCAGGTTCGGGTAAAAGCTTCTCACAAACCAGAGCTTCTCACAACAAGCATGATGGTTTCGATAGGGAACGTACCACCCTTGGTGCGGGACGATATCCATTGCCTCTTATTGCTTTCAAGAAATTTCTAGTGTCAACATAGAACAACAGGAGTGTTGTATTCAATCTTGGGATTTTTTGGGGTTCGTTTGGACATTTTTATACATTAACTTGGTTTTCTAGGCATTTTATGTGCATTATTCAAATTTGAACTACAAGCACATGCTCCAATGCACTAAGGTTGGTTGAAAAACCATATGTGTGTCCTTGGGTGAATTTGTAGGTCCCATGCAAGAGATGGGAATGGAATTCAAACACCAGGGCACTGTTGATTGCCGACAAAACGTTCGGATGCCTGGTTGTTAAATTCTAGTAAATCCAAAACTCTTCTGAAATTCATGAAACTTGGCATGCTATCATGGGGTAGCATGAACATGTCGTGGTAAAATTTTTGTCCCATCTGGGGCAAGTTCGGGTAAAAGCTTCTCACAATCTAGAGCTCCTCACAACAAGCATGATGGTTTCGATAGGGAACGTACCACCTTTGGTGACGGGACGATATCTCTAGCCTCTTATTGCTTTCAAAAAAATTTCTAGTGTCAACATAGAACAACAGGAGCGTTGTGTTCAATCTTGGAATTTTCGTGGTTCGTTTGGCCTTTTCAATACATTAACTGGGTTTTCTAGGCATTTTATGTGCATAATTCAAATTTGAACTACAAGCACATGCTCCAGTGCACTAAGGTTGGTTGAAAAATCACATGAGTGGCCTTGGGTGAATTTGTAGGTCCCATGCAAGAGATGGGACTGAAATTCAAACACCAGGGCACTGTTGATTGCCGGAAAAACGTTGAGATGCCTCGTTTTTAATTTCTAGTAAATCCAAAACTCTTCTGAAATTCATGAAACTTGGCATGGTATCATGGAGCGGCATCAACATTCCATGTTAAAAATTTGTCCCATTTGGGGCAGGTTCGGGTATATGCTTCTCACAAACCAGAGCTTCTCACAACAAGCATGATGGTTTCGGTAGGGAACGTCCCACCTTTGGGGACGAAACGATATCCATTGCCTCTTATTGGTTTCAAAAAAGTTGTCATGTCAACAAAGAACAACAGGAGTGTTGTGTCAATTTTTGGGATTTTTCGGGGTTTGTTTGGACATTTGATGCATTGAGTGGGTTTTCTAGGCATGTTATGTGCATAATTCAAATTTGAACGACAAGCTGCTCCAATGGACCAAAGTTTGTTGAAAAATCACATGTGTGTCATTGGGTGAATTTCTAGGTCCCATGCAAGAGATGGGAACGAAACTCAAACACCATGGTACTGTTGATTGTCGGTAAAACGTTGAGATGCCTGGTTTTCAAATTCTAGTAAATCCAAAACTCAACTGAAATTCATGCAACTTGGCATGCTATCATGGAGCGGTATTAACATGCCGTGGTTAAATTTTTGTCCCATCTGGTGCAGGTTCGGGTAAAAGCTTCTCACAAACCAGAGCTTCTCACAACAAGCATGATGGTTTCGATAGGGAACGTACCACCTTTGGTGACGGGACGATATCTCTTGCCTCTTATTGCTTTCAAAAAATTTCTAGTGTCAACATAGAACAACAGGAGTGTTGTGTTCAATCTTGGAATTTTTCAGGGTTCGTTTGGCCTTTTTTATACATTAACTGGGGTTTCTAGGCATTTTATGTGCATAATTCAAATTTGAACTACAAGCACATGCTCCAGTGCACTAAGGTTGGTTGAAAAATCACATGTGTGTCCTTGGGTGAATTTGTAGGTCCCATGCAAGAGATGGGAATGAAATTCAAACACCAGTGCACTGTTGATTGCCGGCAAAACATTGAGATGCCTCATTTTTAAATTCTAGTAAATCCAAAACTCTTCTGAAATTCATGAAACTTGGCATGATATCATGGAGCGGCATCAACATGCCGAGTTAAAAATTTGTCCCATTTGGGGCAGGTCCGGGTATATGCTTCTCACAAACCATTTCTTCTCACAACAAGCATGATGGTTTCGGTAGGGAACGTCCCACCTTTGAGGACGAAACGATATCCATTGCCTCTTATTGCTTTCAAAAAAATTCTCGTGTCAACATAGAACAACAGGAGTGTTGTGTCAATTTTTGGGATTTTTCGGGGTTCGTTTGGACATTTTTATGCATTAACTGGGTTTTCTAGGCATGTTATGTGCATAATTCAAATTTGAACTAAAAGCACATGCTCCAATGCACGAAAGTTTGTTGAAAAATCACATGTGTGTCCTTGGGTGAATTTCTAGGTTCCATGCAAGAGATGGGAATGAAACTCAAACATCATGGCACCGTTGATTACCGGCAAAATGTTGAGATGCCAGGTTTTTAAGTACTAGTAAATCCAAAACTCAACTGAAATTCATGGAACTTGGCATGCTATCATGGAGCGGTATGAACATGCCATGGTTAAAATTTTGTCCCATCTGGTGCAGGTTCGGGTAAAAGCTTCTCACAAACCAGAGCTTCTCACAACAAGCTTGATGGTTTCGATAGGGAACGTACCACCTTTGGTGACGGGACGATATCCATTGCCTCTTATTGCTTTCAAAAAATTTCTAGTGTCAACATAGAACAACAGGAGTGTTGTGTTCAATCTTGGGATTTTTCGGGGTTCGTTTGGACATTTTTATACATTAACTCTGTTTTCTAAGCATTTTTATGTGCATAATTCAAATTTGAACTACAAGCACATGCTCCAATGCACTAAGGTTGGTTGAAAAACCACATGTGTGTCCTTGGGTGAATTTGTAGGTCCCATGCAAGAGATGGGAATGGAATTCAAACACCAGGGCACTCTTGATTGCCGACAAAACGTTGAGATGCCTGGTTGTTAAATTCTAGTAAATCCAAAACTCTTCTGAAATTCATGAAACTTGGCATGCTATCATGGAGCAGCATGAACATGCCGTGGTGAAAATTTTATCCCATCTGGGGCAGGTTCGGGTAAAATCTTCTCACAAACTAGAGCTTCTCACAACAAGCATGATGGTTTCGATAGGGAACTTACCACCTTTGGTGACGGGACGATATCTCTTGCCTCTTATTGCTTTCAAAAAATTTCTAGTGTCGACATAGAACAACAGGAGTGTTGTGTTCAATCTTGGAATTTTTCGGGGTTCGTTTGGCCTTTTCTATACATTAACTGGGGTTTCTAGGCATTTTATGTGCATAATTCAAATTAGAACTACAAGCACATGCTCCAGTGCACTAAGGTTGGTTGAAAAATCACAGGTGTGGCCTTCGGTGAATTTGTAGGTCCCATGCTAGAGATGGGACTGAAATTCAGACACCAGGGCACTGTTGATTGCCGGCAAAACGTTGAGGTGCCTCGTTTTTAAATTCTAGTAAATCCAAAACTCTTCTGAAATTCATGAAACTTGGCATGCTATCAAGGAGCGGCATCAACATTCCGTGTTAAAAAATTAGTCCCATTTGGGGCAGGTTCGGGTATATGCTACTCACAAACCAGAGCTTCTCACAACAAGCATGATGGTTTCGGTAGGGAACGTCCCACCTTTGGGGACGAAACGATATACATTGCCTCTTATTGCTTTCAAAAAAAACTTCATGTCAACATAGAACAACAGGAGTGTTGTGTCAATTTTTGGGATTTTTCGTGGTTTGTTTGGATATTTTTATGCATGAACTGGGTTTTCTAGGCATGTTATGTGCATAATTCAAATTTGAACGACAAGCTGCTCCAATGCACCAAAGTTTGTTGAAAAATCACATGTGTGTCCTTGGGTGAATTTCTAGGTCCCATGCAAGAGATGGGAATGAATCTCAAACACCATGGCATGTCGGCAAAATGTTGAGATGCCTGGTTTTCAAATTCTAGTAAATCCAAAACTCAACTGAAATTCATGGAACTTGGCATGCTATCATGGAGCGGTATTAACATGTCGTGGTTAAAGTTTTGTCCCATCGGGTGCAGGTTCGGGTAAAAGCTTCTCACAAACCAGAGCTTCTCACAACAAGCATGATGAGTTCGATAGGGAACGTACCACCTTTGGTGACGGGACGATATCTCTTGCCTCTTATTGCTTTCAAAAAATTTCTAGTGTCAACATAGAACAACAGGAGTGTTGTGTTCAATCTAGGAATTTTTCGGGGTTCATTTGGCCTTTTTTATACATTAACTGGGTTTTCTCGGCATTTTATGTGCATAATTCAAATTTGAACTACTAGCACATGCTCCAGTGCACTAAGGTTGGTTGAAAAATCACATGTGTGTCCTTGGGTGAATTGGTAGATCCCATGCAAGAGATGGGAATGAAATTCAAATACCAGTGCACTGTTGATTGCCGGCAAAACATTGAGATGCCTCGTTTTTAAATTCTAGTAAATCCAAAACTCTTCTGAAATTCATGAAACTTGGCATGCCATCATGGAGCGGCATCAACATGCCGTGTTAAAAATTTGTCCCATTTGGTGCAGTTTCGGGTATATGCTTCTCACAAACCAGAGCTTCTCACAACAAGCATGATGGTTTCGGTAGGGAACGTCCCACCCTTGAGGACGAAACGATATCCATTGCCTCTTATTGCTTTCAAAAAAATTCTCGTGTCAACATAGAACAACAGGAGTGTTGTGTCAATTTTTGGGATTTTTCGGGGTTCGTTTGGACATTTTTATGCATTAACTGGGTTTTCTAGGCATGTTATGTGCATAATTCAAATTTGAACTAAAAGCACATGCTCCAATGCACAAAAGTTTGTTGAAAAATCACATGTGTGTCCTTGGGTGAATTTCTAGGTCCCATGCAAGAGATGGGAATGAAACTCAAACACCATGGCACCGTTGATTGCCGGCAAAACGTTGAGATGCCAGGTTTTTAAATACTAGTAAATCCAAAACTCAACTGAAATTCATGGAACTTGGCATGCTATCATGGAGCGGTATGGACATGCCGTGGTTAAATTTTTTGTCCCATCTGGTGCAGGTTCGGGTAAAGGCTTCTCACAAACCAGAGCTTCTCACAACAAGCATGATGGTTTTGATAGGGAACGTACCACCTTTGGTGACGGGATGATATCCATTGCCTCTTATTGCTTTCAAAAAAAAATCTAGTGTCAACATAGAACAACAGGAGTGTTGTGTTCAATCTTGGGATTTTTCGGGGTTCGTTTGGACATTTTTATACATTAACTTGGTTTTCTAGGCATTTTATGTGCATAATTCAAATTTGAACTACAAGCACATGCTCCAATGCACTAAGGTTGGTTGAAAAACCACATGTGTTTCCTTGGGTGAATTTGTAGGTCCCATGCAGGAGATGGGAATGGAATTCAAACACCAGGGCACTGTTGATTGCCGACAAAACGTTGAGATGCCTGGTTGTTAAATTCTAGTAAATCCAAAACTCTTCTGAAATTCATGAAACTTGGCATGCTATCATGGAGCAGCATGAACATGACGTGGTTAAAATTTTGTCCCATCTGGGGCAGGTTCGGGGTAAAAGCTTCTCACAAACTAGAGCTTCTCACAACAAGCATGATGGTTTCAATAGGGAACATACCAACTTTGGTGACGGGACGATATCTCTTTCCTCTTATTGCTTTCAAAAAAATTCTAGTGTCAACATAGAACAACAGGAGTGTTGTGTTCAATCTTGGAATTATTCGTGGTTCGGTTGGCCTTTTCTATACATTAACTGGATTTTCTAGGCATTTTATGTGCATAATTCAAATTTGAACTACAAGCGCTCCAGTGCACTAAGGTTGGTTGAAAAATCACATGTGTGGCCTTGGGTGAATTTGTAGGTCCCATGCAAGAGATGGGACTGGAATTCAAACACCTGGGCACTGTTGATTGCCGACAAAACGTTGAGATGCCTCGTTTTTTAATTCTAGTAAATCCAAAACTCTTCTGAAATTCATGAAACTTGGCATGCTATCATGGAGCGGCATCAACATTCCGTGTTAAAAAATTTGTCCCATTTGGGGCAGGTTCGGGTATATGCTTCTCACAAATCAGAGCTTGTCACAACAAGCATGATGGTTTCGGTAGGGAACGTCCCACCTATGGGGACGAAATGATATCCATTGCCTCTTATTGCTTTCAAAAAAATTGTCATGTCAACATAGAACAACATGAGTGTTGTGTCAATTTTTGGGATTTTTCGGGGTTTGTTTGGACATTTTTATGCATTAACTGGGTTTTCTAGGCATGTTATGTGCATAATTCAAATTTGAACGACAAGCTGCTCCAATGCACCAAAGTTTGTTGAAAAATCACATGTGTGTCCTTGGGTGAATTTCTAGGTCCCATGCAAGAGATGGGAATGAAACTCAAACACCATGGCATTGTTGATTGTCGGCAAAACATTGAGATGCCTGGTTTTCACATTCTAGTAAATCCAAAACTCAACTGAAATTCATGGAACTTGGCATGCTATCATGGAGCAGTATGAACATGCCGTGGTTAAAAATTTGTCCCATCTGGTGCAGGTTCGGGTAAAAGCTTCTTACAAACCAGAGCTTCTCACAACAAGCATGATGGTTTTGATACGTAACGTACCACCTTTGGTGACTGGACGATATCTCTTGCCTCTTATTGCTTTCAAAAAATTTCTAGTGTCAACATAGAACAACATGAGTGTTGTGTTCAATATTGGAATTTTTCGGGGTTCGTTTGAACTTTTTTATACATTAACTGGGTTTTCTAGGCATTTTATGTGCATAATTCAAATTTGAACTACAAGCACATGCTCCAGTGCACTAAGGTTGGTTGAAAAATCACATGTGTGTCCTTGGGTGAATTTGTAGGTCCCATGCAAGAGATGGGAATGAAATTCAAACACCAGTGCACTGTTGATTGCCGGCAAAACATTGAGATGCCTCGTTTTTAAATTCTAGTAAATCCAAAACTCTTCTGAAATTCATGAAACTTGGCATGCTATCATGGAGCGGCATCAACATGCCGTGTTAAAAAATTTGTCCCATTTGGGGCAGGTTCGGGTATATGCTTCTCACAAACCAGAGCTTTCTCACAACAAGCATGATGGTTTCGGTAGGGAACGTCCCACCTTTGAGGACGAAACAATATCCATTGCCTCTTATTGCTTTCAAAAAATTCTCGTGTCAATATAGAACAACAGGAGTTTTGTGTCAATTTTTGGGATTTTTCGGGGTTCGTTTGGACATTTTTATGCATTAACTGGGTTTTCTAGGCATGTTATGTGCATAATTCAAATTTGAACTAAAAGCACATGCTCCAATGCACGAAAGTTTGTTGAAAAATCACATGTGTGTCCTTGGGTGAATTTCTAGGTCCCATGCAAGAGATGGGAATGAAACTCAAACACCATGGCACTGTTGATTGCCAGGAAAACGTTGGGATACCTGGTTTTTAAATTCTAGTAAATCCAAAACTCATCTGAAATTCATGAAACTTGGCATGCTATCATGGAGCTGCATGAACATGCCGTGGTGAAAATTTTGTCCCATCTGGGGCAGGTTCGGGTATAAGCTTCTCACAAACCAGAGCTTCTCACAAGAAGCATGATGGTTTCGATAGGGAATGTACCACCTTTGGTGACGGGACGATATTGATGACCCACAAGTATAGGAGATCTATCGTAGTCCTTTCAATAAGTAAGAGTGTCGTACCCAACGAGGACCAGAAGGAAATGATAACCGGTTTTCAGCAAGGTATTCTCTGCAAGTACTGAAATAAGTGGTAACAGATAGTTTTGTGATAAGATAAATTGTAACGAGTAACAAGTAACAAAAGTAAATAAGGTGCAGCAAGGTGGCCCAATCCTTTTTGTAGCAAAGGACAAGCCTGGACAAACTCTTATATAAGGAAAAGCGCTCCCGAGGACACATGGGAATATCGTCAAGCTAGTTTTCATCACATTCATATGGTTCACGTTCGGTACTTTGATAATTTGATATGTGGGTGGACCGGTGCTTGGGTGTTGTTCTTACTTGAACAAACATCCCACTTATGATTAACCTCTATTGCAAGCATCCGCAACTACAACAAAATTATTAAGGTAAACCTAACCATAGCATGAAACATATGGATCCCAATCAGCCCCTTACGAAGCAACACATAAACTAGGGTTTAAGCTTCTGTCACTCTAGCAATCCATCATCTACTTATTAGTTCCCAATGCCTTCCTCTAAGCCCAAATAATGGTGAAGTGCTATGTAGTTGACGTTCACATAACACCACTAGAGGCTAGACAACATACATCTCATCAAAATATCGAACGAATACCAAATTCACATGACTACTAATAGCAACACTTCGCCCATGTCCTCAGGAACAAACGTAACTACTCACAAAGAATATTCATGTTCATAATCAAATGGGTATTAATATGCATAAAGGATCTGAACATATGATCTTCCACCAAGTAAACCAACTAGCATCAACTACATGGAGTAATCTACACTACTAGCAACATACTAGCACCAATCCGGACTTGTAGACAAGAATTGGATACAAGAGATGAACTAGGGTTTTGAGAGGAGATGGTGCTGGTGAAGATGTTGATGGAGATTGCTCTCTCCCGATGAGAGGAGCGTTGGTGATGATGATGGCGATGATTTCCCGTCCGGAGAAAGTGTCCCAGTAGAACAGCTCTGCCGGAGCCCTAGATTAGTTCCGCCTCGTGGCGGCGGAGTTTCGTCCCGAAAGGTTGCTTATGGTTTTTTCCTTGACGAAAGACCTCATATAGCAGAAGATGGCCATCGAAGAGCCAACAGGGGGCCCACGAGGTAGGGGCGCATACAGGGGTAGGCGCGCCCACCCTCGTGGACAGATGGGCCCCCCTCTGGTGAACTTCTTCCGCTGGATATTTTTTATTATTTCCCAAAATAACTTTCGTGGAGTTTCAGGACTTTTGGAGTTGTGCAGAATAGGTCTCTAATATTTGCTCCTTTTCCAGCTCAGAATTCCAGCTGTCGGCATTCTCCCTCCTTATGTAAACCTTGTAAAATAAGAGAGAATAGGCATAAGTATCGTAACATAACGTGTAATAACATCCCATAATGCAATAAATATCGATATAAAAGCATGATGCAAAATGGACGTATCAATTCCCCCAAGCTTAGACCTCGCTTGTCCTCAAGTGAAAGCCGATAACGATAAATATGTCCCCATGTTTAGAGGTAGAGGCGTCGATAAAAAAATAAAATACGGACATGAAGGCATCATGATCATTCTCATAATAGCAACATATATAGATATTGTCATATGATTTCTTATGTTCAAGTAATAAACATTCACAATGCAGAGTACGAATCATAAACTTTATTGAGAACCAACAAACTATAATCTCAGTCATTGAAGCAATTGCAATTTATCATAACATCAGAAAGAGTCTATGTCAGAGCTTAATAGCAAGTCCACATACTCAACTATCATTTAGTCTTTCATAATTGCTAACACTCACGCGATACTTGTGTTACAGAATTTTAATCGGACACAGAGAAAGATAGGGGCTTATAGTTTCGCCTCCCAACCTTTTACCTCAAGGGTAATGTCAACAATAATAACTCATGCTCCCCTACATCCAATTAGATATATCTATCGGGATCTTTCCAACACACTGTGCTTGCCAAAGGATAAAATGTAAAAAGGAAAGGTGAAGGTCACCATGACTCTTTGTAAGTGCATCTAGTGCCACCCCTAGTTGGTTTTGGAGTATTGACGACAAATTTGGTTGAGGGACTAATGTGTTTGTGAGAATTGCAGGATAACACAGGTAGTGTCCCTCATTGATTCGGTTTACCTACCGGAGATGACCCCTAAAAATGTATGAAGACATTGATGACAATGGTGGTACGTGAAGATATTCATATTGAAGACTATGACATGAGAAGACATTGAGTGAAGACTATGGAGCCTTGAAGATCGTGTCGTTTCGTTGTTTCCTTTTTCTTCTTTGTTGAGTCATAGGAACCACCGTCTTCGTTAAGTGGGGTCCAAGTGAACAAAGTCGGAATGGTGAAGTGATGCTCAACCCAAATCCTATGTCTTGACGAAGACAATGAGAGCAAATCTTATCCAGAGCTGGATGAGTCGCTTTGCTTGTAGCCCAAGTAAAGTTGTCGTGTGTGTTTGAAATCGACCGTTTGAACACGTGTCGGTTCCTTAGTGACCAGGGTCATTTCGGACATATCAGGTCGGGTTGCCTAGTGGCTATAAATAGCCCACCCCTACACCATAAATTGGTGGCTACTCGGAGTTAGTGCACGGCTTTTGTCGTTTGAGAGCAACCCACCTCAAGCCTTTGAGAGAGAAATCCTTGCGAGGACAAAGCCCAAACACCCGAGCCAAAGAGTGTTAAGCATCATCAAGTCTTTACGTCCGTGTGACTCAAGACTTATTACACTTGAGGACTGTGAATCCTCCAGCCGGTTAGGCGTCGCGTTCTGAGCATCCAAGAGTCATTGTGGATCACCGGTGAACGAAGTCTATGAAGGTTCGGAAGTCTACCTTGAAGACTTACCAGAGTGATTGGGCGAGGACTGTGTGTCCTTAGCTCAAGGGGATAAGGTGAAGACGCGGTCTTCTGAGTTGAATCTCAGCCTCCCTAACCAGACGTACAGTTGTCATAGCAACTGGAACTGGTCCAACAAATCATGTGTCTTCAACAAGTGACTGGTTCTATCCTCTCCCTCCCTTTACTTAGAGTTTGTCTTCGTGAAGTCATTGCCTATTTGTCGTACCTGTTTGACCTCATTGCTTGACTACTATCATTGGTTGGCTTCATACTATCTTCCATCCTGATCCTTACTACTAAGCTTCTATTAGTCTTTGTACTTTCACATTACTGCATAATTGACTATGGTTTGCTTGTTGTAGTTTATCTTCCGCTGCATATCAATTAGGTCATTTATATTGTTTGTCTTTGAAACTTCCATGTTTTGAAGACTTTCATAAAAATCGCCTATTCACCCCCCCTCTAGTCGATAACTAGCACTTTCAATTGGTATCAGAGCCAGGTACTCCCTTGTTCTGTGTGATTCGGTTTAACCACCTGGAGTTTTAGCTATGTCGACTGCAGGGATAATCAAAGTCTCCGCTGCTTTCCCCGTGTTCGATGGGCTGAATATCCCTCTTTGGAAGAATAAGATGCGCATGCATCTTGAAGCCATTGATGTCGACCTCTGGTATATCGTCAAGAACGGCGTTCCCAAAACTGGTGAAGGTGTCACCCCTACTGATGTCAAGAAGTTCATTCAACTGGACTCTACTGCAAAGAACATCATCTGTGGTCATCTGACCAAAGGACAGTATGGCCGTGTGAGTGCTCTGGAAACGTCGAAGCTAGTCTGGGACTGGCTATCCAAGGTCAATGAAGGTGTCTCAACCCAGAGAGATCAAAGGATCAGTGTTCTTCGCAACCTCTTCAACCGCTTCAAGAGAAACGACAATGAAAATGTCCAACTCACGTTTGATCGCCTCACCGACATCACAAATGAGCTTCGTGCTCTCGGTGCCACTGAGATTACCAAGCATGAAATCGTCAAGACACTACTGAGATCACTTGACAGCTCCTTTGACACCCTTGCCCTCATGATACAAGAATGCCTTGACTTCAAGACACTCGATCCGTCTGATATACTTGAGAGGCTTAACACACATGAGTTCCACTTTACGAGAAAAGAGATATCTATGGTCCCAACTATGGCGAACTCGCGCTTTGAAGGCAAAAGTTGTTTCCTCATCTGAAGAAGAATCATTGCAGTTCGATGATCCCAAGACATTGGAAAGGAACTTGTTATGCTTGTGAAGAAGTTCCAAGTTCACTAAGAAGAAGGGCTTGAAAAGTCTTCACGATCTAGCTCAAGAAATGATGAAGCTTCCACTCATGACTACAAGAAGAGAACATGTCACAAGTGCAAGAAACCGGACACTATATCTCCGAGTGTCCACGATGGGACAATGAGAAGAAGAAGAAGAAGAGCAAGGAATATGATTACGATGACAAGAAGAAGAAGAAATCTTCAAAGTCTTCTTCCAAGTCCTCATCAAAGTCTTCATCTCATAAGAAGAGCTCATCTGGCAAGGCTCGTGCTTTTGTTGGCAAGGAAATGGATTCAGAGGAGGAGTCCACTTCCGAGGAGGCGGAGGTGGAGTCTGAAGAGGAGTCCGACCCTGGCGTTGCAAGTCTAGCTCTAGCCACAGCCTATGTTGCCAAGTCCATCTTCAACACTGAAGACAATGACTTCCACACCAACGCTGAAGTCGATGACAAGGACGACCCTGCTCCCACCTCTTGCTTCATGGCACGTGGTGCCAAGGTAAAATCACGTGATGCTTACTTTCAAACATCAAGTGAAGATGACTCGATTGTGAATCCAAGCCCAGCTACAAAACACTTGCTAAAATTGCAACTGAACAACAAAAAGCTATGGAACATACTCAAAACTGTTAGACAAAAGATATGACCTGTTGGGCGCTTGAAATGACACGTTCACGTCCTTAGTTGAAGACATAAAAATCTTCATGCTAAGTACCAAGAACTTGAAAGTCGTCATGAAACGCTCTCAACCACTCATGAAAAGCTCTCATATGATTATCTTCAAAGGAAGCAAGAGCTTGAGAAATTGAGAGCGGCTCATGAAGATCTTCAAAAAGAGAATGAGTCACTTCGCGCTCAACAGATCAGACCCGCTCAGGATGGATTTGAACCACCATGTCTAAAATGCCTTGAGCGTGATAATGCTACCTCTGTTGCTGAATGTTCCACTGCTGCTACTATTGCATTATCTTCAACTACTGATGTGGTAACTAACCCCTCTGCGGAGGATACCATTACTATTGCTGATGAAAATGCTAGGTTGAAGACATTGCTTGAAATAGGGATGTATAAAAGTCTGAAAGGACATCAGACACTTTGCGATGTCCTCAAAAAGCAGATTCGAACCAAACCCTAGGAAAGAGGGAGTTGGGTTGAGAGGAAAATGAATGTTGATGGTTCCTCTTTGGAAGCTTTGGCGGTATCCCAAAACCACATGGGTTGCTGCAAAGGGACCTTCGATGGATCCATCCACCTTATCTGGCTTTACCTGTGCTAATCCTATTATCATTGATGAATCCCTTGATGCAAACTATATGCTGTTCAAGAATCAGAATGGTGAAGTGTTTGCCAGGTATATTGGTACTAACTGCAGGAATTGACCACCTATGAAGAAGATCTGGGTTCCCAAAAGTTGTCTTGAGAATCTTCCTGTGAATGTGATCATGACACCACCTGGGATGAAGACAAACCCCAGATCTAAGGCGTCATATGGTCCAAAGGCTTCAAACAGACAGAGGACTTACCTGAGTCACCCTAACGCCAATGTTTTGCAGGGAAACCGTACTCAAACTTGTGAATATGAGCGTGTGTCTTCAAACCGCTATGTTCATAGAACTAAGAACTTTTCTGCTTATTCATATGAGTATCATTCATCTCCTGCAAGGCTATTTTCTAGGGCTCCAAAGACGAAGTTCTCAGATGCTGCACTTAGACTCAATGCTTCTAAGCCACCCCTGAAGATGTGGGTGGTTAAGAAGAATTAACTTTCTTTTGCAGGGAAGGGTCTCCAGCCGAAAATCAAAGGCGTCTGATGCTATTGCTGGGGACCTAAAACATCTTGTAGGGCGCAAGATCAAATGCCCAAATGGTCTCACTATGTATTTTGTTCCTGAATTGTTTGCCATTCATCCTATTTGTCCTAATCTTGATCTGAGCTTCAATAATCCTCTTTCCCGTCAAATGTTTATGCTTCACAATACTCTTGGTGAAGCCTATCCCCCTAACTGTACTGTAGGGTATGACACCTCATGCTTCAGAATGGATTATGGACAGCGGATGCACTAATCATATGACTGGTGATCGAAGTCTTCTCATGGACTCAACCTTACGTCCATCAGACAAGAGTCATATCACATTCTTGACACTTTGGTAAAAGCAAGGTATTGGGTCTAGGTAGAGTTGCAATCTCAAAGGATCAACACATGGATAAAGTGATGCTTGTTGAATCCCTTGGTTTCAACTTAATGTCTGTCTCGATGCTTTGTGACTTGAACATGATTGTCCTATTCAAAAAATATTGTTGCCTTGTACTAATGGAATCTGACAAGTCTCTAGTATTTGAAGGGTATCGGAAAGATGATCTATACATGGTAGATTTCTCAGCAGGTCCACAGCTTGCCGTATGTCTTCTTGCAAAAGCTTCAGAATGCTGGCTCTAGCATCGAAGGCTGGGGCATGCTGACATGAGGAACTTACACACACTCGCCAAGAATAAGCATATCATAGGCATCGAGGGTGTCAAGTTCAAGAAGGATCATTTGTGTGGTGCCTGCGAAGCTGGAAAGATGACTAGGGAAAAGCACCCCTCGAAGACAATCATGACGACATCTCAACCCTTCGAGCTGTTACACATGGACTTATTTGGCCCTACTCACTACTCTACGCTCACAGCAACTGCTTGTCTCTATGGCTTCGTCATTGTTGATGACTACTCAAGATATACATGGGTGCACATAATTCTCTACAAGACTGAAGTGCAAGATGTCTTCAGACGCCGCCAATCGAGCCATGAACAATTATGGCGTCAAGATCAAGCATATCGAAGTGACAACGGCCTGAGTTCAAGAATCTTGGACTTGATCTTTATCTGGATACAATGGGAATCACTCATGAGTTCTCTCGCTCCATACACACCTCAAAAAATGGCATCGTGAGCGCAACAACAGAACCCTCATTGAGATGGCTCGAACAATGCTCGACAGTACAAGACACCAATAAAGTTACGGCTGAAGCTATTGATACAGCATGTCACGCCATCAACCGTGTTTACATCCATAAGCTTCGAACAAAACATCCTATGAGCTCCTTCTCGGCAAGAAGCCAAATGTCGCCTACTTGAGTATTTGGAGCTAGGTGCTGGATCAAGGATCCACATCACAAGTCAAAATTTGCACCTAAAGCTCACGAAGGCTTCATGCTCGATTCTGGAAAGGACTCGCACTCTTACAGAATCTTCAACCTCTATCTCTACAAAATCGTCAAAGCTGTGGACGTGCGATTTGATGAAACCAATGGTTCACAAAGAGAGCTCCTGCCAAGTACACTAGACGAAGCTCCGCCCAAATGAATCTATCAAGCTGTTGGGAACCGGTGAAATCCTGCCTTCGAAGCACAACTCAAGAGGAACTTATCATTTCTGCACCTAACCAACTCGAAGACAATGCTCGGATCAAGACAATCCTCGCAATGATGACAATGATTAGCAAGAGCAAGGTCTTCGTCCGATTCATCCTCGAGTTGCAAATGAAGTACAAATTGAGAAGATAATTGATAGCATCAATGCACTGGTCCACTTACTCGCTCAAGAGCAACACAATTAGCAAATTTCATGGGCACTTCTCTTTTGTGTCAATATCAGAACCCAAGAAAGTAGCTGAAGCCTTTATGGAACCTGAATGGATACAAGCTATGCAAGAATAACTTCAACAGTTCAAGCTGAACAATGTTTGGGAACTTGTCAAGCGTCCTAACCCTCGCAAGCATAACATTATTGGCACAAAATGGATATATCGAAACAAGCAAGATGAGCATGGTCAAGTCGTCAGAAACAAAGCACGTCTTGTGGCTCAAGGATATACTCAAGTTGAAGGAATTGACTTGATGAAACATTTGTCCACGTGGCTAGGCTTGAAGCTATTCGTGATATCGCTAGCATATGTTAACCACCACAACATCTTGCTATATCAAATGGATGTGAAGAGTGCATTTCTCAACGCAAGATTGAAGAAGAAGTATCGTCGCTCAACCACCGGCTTTGAAGATCCAAAACATCCGGATATGGTGTACAAGCTAAAAAAAAGCATCAGATGGCCTCAAACAAGCTCCTCGCGCTTGGTATGATACGATCAAAGACTTCCTGAAGAGCAAAGGCTTCAAACCTGGATCCCTCGATCCCACACTCTTCACGAAGACATATGATGGTGAACTGTTTGTGTGCCAAATATATGTGGATGACATTATCTTCGGCTGCACCAACCAGAAGTATAGTGATGAGTTTGGATACATGATGCAAGGGCAATATCAGATGGCCATGATGGGTGAGCTGAAGTTCTTCCTTGGTCTTCAAATTTGTCAGCAAAGGAATGGCATCTTCATATCTCAAGAAAAATACCTCAAAGATTGTCTGAAGAAGTTTGGAATGCAAGATTGCAAAGGTTACACGACGCCAATGCCAGCCAAACACCATCTGGGTCCCGACGACAATGGTAAAGAATCTGATCAAAAGGTATACCGCTCCATGATTGGTTCCTTACTTTACCTATGTGCATCTAGGCCAGATATTATGCTTAGTGTTTGCATGTGTGCTCGATTCCAAGCAGCACTAAAGGAATCGCATCACTTAGTCGTGAAGCGAATTCTTCGATATTTGGCTCACACCCCAACACTCGGATTATGGTATCCAAATGGCTCGAAATTTGATCTGGTTGGATTCTCGGATGCTGATTATCTGGTGACAAGGTGGATCGCAAGTGTACATCGGGCACATGTCACTTTACGCACGATCACTTGTCATTGGTCTTCAAAGAAGCGAATTGTGTATCACTCTCAACTGCTGAATCTGAATACATTGCTGCTGGATCTTGCTGCGCTCAGCTTCTATGGATGAAGCAAACTCTCAAGGACTATGGAATCAATCTGAAACAAGTACCTCTCTTCTGCGACAACCAAAGTGCCATCAAGATTGCCAACAATCCATTCCAGCACTCGAAGACAAAGCACATTGAAATTCGTCATTACTTTCTCAGAGATCATGTCATGAAGAAATATATTGACATCATTCACGTCAACATCAAGAGCAATCGGCGAGATATCTTCACAAAGCCCTTGGATGAGAAAAGGTTTTGCAAGTTACGGTGTGAGCTAAATATCTTGGAATCCTCAAATGTCCTGTGATCAGGCACACATCCTAACACTTATGCATGTTGATGACTTAGATGTGCAACTCACGAAGTAAAGTATATCTTCAATCAATGAAGACTTACATTCGAGTGTGAATACATTAACGTGGAATTTGACTTGAGCGCCACGATAATTGTGCGCCGTGTCTGGGTCTAATACTTCCTATACGGTGGGTAACGCGACCACCAAATTTCTTTGTTTGAAGTGTTTCACTCAAAGGCGTTATTTTGCTATGTCTTAGCATTTGGTTTGTCTTCAAATTTCAACTTATCTTCATGATTTTCTTCACTATGTTGATTTGATTGCTTTACGATATATATATATATATATATATATATATATATATATATATATATATATATATATATATATATATATATATATATACTAGTGTTCTGTCCTCTACAACATTCACTTATAGCTATGTCTTCCTAGTTGAATCTTTTGAACTAAGTGAATGTGATCGGACCCTAATCTCTATATGCTCTCTATCTCAAACTCTATCTGTCCAAATCATATGCATTGTATTGAAACTGTCGAATGTCTTCTCTGTGTCCTTGTCACCAGAAGACACAGAGACAAACATTAAGTCTGTTTTAAATGATTCATCCTTATTGTTTGAAATCCGGAGAAGCCGGAACGACCATCCGACAAACCTGGCGGGCGTGGGAACGTGGGACAACTTTGAGTATGTTGCATGCTTGCCACATGCCCCTCAGATGTGAACCGCCAGGGGCACCTGAGTAATTGCACTGTGCCGCACACTTACTTATAAATACATGTCCCCTGCGGTAAAGAAAACCTTCTTCCACCTCTCCACCTTGTCAAAACCCTAGCGCCACCACTAGCTCTCGACGACGCCGGCGACGAAGCACTTAGCTGCCGCGACTTCTCCGACGCCGTCCTCACGCCGACCGCAGACATCGTCCTCTCCGCCGCCACCGTAGGTGTCCTCCATCGCCAAGTAGGGCACGGTGGATTGAACTGCTCGGTCTCCTACTCATCCCTTCTAGCAGTTCTTCGTGTGGTAAATACAACTCTATTTTTACCATCTTTTTGATCCTCAAAGATTCATCCTATTTACCAAAATTGGTTTCTGCCTATACAATGTTAGATCGATTCTGTTTGCATCTCATACTGCCTAGTATATTCACTTAAGCTTCATATCTAGTTAGATTCCTCACTTGTACTTATTCACGGATTCGTACAAATCGGGAACCAACTCTCAACATATAAGTGAATGTCTTCGCATCATGAGGTCAATGTCTTCAAACTGATTTATCTTCAAAATCTTCTAAGAATGCATATGACCTCTTCCCTTTCCCTCGCATCTCTAATGCTGTCACAGGTACATGTCCGTGGGAGAATCCCTTGGTTCTCATAGTCTGCATTCGTTTGCAGAATTCTTACAACATCACATTAACTCTCCTGAAGCCAGTTCCTGTTTGTCGAGCAAGCGAAAGCCTCTGAAGCCTTTGAACATGTTGAAGCCATTCAGTTTGAAGTTCATGGCTGCAGAGAAATCAGTAAGGAAGGGTGACAGACAGCGTCGTGGGGGAACATCAAGAGATTTGCCTGATGACCTCTCAGAGCTTTACAAGACAGATCCTGAAGAGAATTATAATCAGCGCAAGACACGAATCCAATGGATTCGACGATATTGGGTTGAACAATAGTTCAAATACAAGTTCGTGACCCAGGAATACGCTGAGAAGAATGCTATCAAAAGTCCTTGGGGTGATATTCTCTTTCGAGGCCTTCCACCCAAGAACAGAGCTGAAGCTATTGCACGTGGTTTCTATCCTTGTATGGTCCGTGGACCTCGGCTCGAAAATGCCGACCCATCGTCATTGCTCGTGTCGTGGCGATAATCTCTTCAAGCGCAACTTCCAAAGACGCAAAGGCATCGCCAAGGAAAACAAGAAGTCATTGGGATTAGACTTCAACCCTGGTCCCTCTGCTCCCCGTGCTGACGGCTCACGTGATGCAGAACCCAATGTCATCGGTGCATTCTACAACTTTGATGGCCTCATCACTCACATCTCAGTCCAAGGTGCCAAAGTGGATCATTCTGATGATGATACTGACAATAATGAAGCCCCAGCTCCTACTCCAGAGCCGCTGAAGCCAAAGAAGGCTAAGGCTTCAAGATTAGCTGCTCCTCCAAATGCTTCACGTGCGAAGCCACTGGCCACTGCACCTCCTGAAGATAGTGTGCAGTCTGAAGATCTATCAGGTATCTCCAAGAAGACAGAGAAGAAAAAGAAAATCGTCAAAAATACTGATCAGACATTGACTCCTGCTGCCATTCTGCGAGAAGAGCACATTGATCTATCCAGCGATGAAGATCTTGCAGATGATGCTCTTGAGCAACTGATCAAGAGCAAGGAAGAAGCAGAGATCTTCAATGATTTGCCTCTCTTTGATGTGGCAATCATCCATAACTTCATTGATGAGTGGTTTGACACCCCAAATCTCAGCTTTGAAGATCTGCAACTTCCCATTGGCCTCAACGTCTCCTTCAATGGTGCCATTGCTTCTGAGCTAGCTCTTGCTCAGCGCATCGTTGAACTGAAGCACAATTTCGACTATGAGAAAGCTCAGTTCGAGAAGCATGTGGCAGAGCTCAGCGTGCAAGATGTCAAAAACTTCAAGATCATGCTGCACGAGCTCAAAGAAGCCTTTCTCAAGAAGCGCAAAGAAGCTAAAGGCTCTCGTGAGCGCATGAAGAGTCTGGCTGACAAGTGTGTGCAAGCCTACAATGAGGCTGAGAAGCGCAAGGCTCTTGGTCGTCCTGGCATTGACCCCAAAATGGCTGCAAAGAAGAAGAAGAAGCCATCAGCTGACCAAACTGCACCTTTAAGGCAGGAAGAACCTCGCATAGTCTTCCCAAGCAGCATGACTGGCTCGAAGCCAAAGGTCAGGTCAACCGCTTCAGAACTGAAGAAGACGAGGACTGCCGAGGCTGAAGCCAGAAAAAGGAAAAATCCTGAAGCCTCTGATGTTGCTCCCTCCAAGAAGAAGCGCAAAACCAAGAAGAATCGGGCTGCTCCCACAGAGCCCTTAGTTGTTGAACCTATCTCAATGGTTCGCCCTGCATCTGAACACCAAGAACGACGGATGATAGTTCATGAGCCTGCTTCCACAGAGGCTCATGAAGCTGAAGACATTCCAGCAGTTGATCCCACCGCTGCTCAAGACATTGGTCACAATGACAATGTTGAAGATGATGTAGTTCTTCCTCAAATCGAACACAACTTGGTATCATCGCTTTATTCTCACGAACAGCGAACTCATCAAGATTGGTCGCCCTCCTCGCCAATTGCTCAGATGCATCATGGGCTGATCACCCACAACAACAAGGCTCCCCGAGTACTCCCTGAAGGAAATATGCCCTAGAGGCAATAATAATGTTATTATTTATTTCCTTATATCATGATAAATGTTTATTATTCATGCTAGAATTGTATTAACCGGAAACATAATACATGTGTGAATACATAAACCTACAGAGTGTCACTAGTATGCCTCTACTTGACTAGCTCGTTAATCAAAGATGGTTATGTTTCCTAACCATGAACAAGGAGTTGTTATTTGATTAACGGGATCACATCATTGGTTGAATGATCTGATTGACATGACCCATTCCATTAGCATAGCACCGATCGTATAGTTTGTTGCTAGTGCTTTTCTTCATGACTTATACATGTTCCTATGACTATGAGATTATGCAACTCCGTTTACGGAGGAACACTTTGGGTACTACCAAACGTCACAACGTAATCGGGTGATTATAAAGGAGTACTACAGGTGTCTCCAAAGGCAGATGTTGGGTTGGCGTATTTGAGATTAGGATTTGTCACTCCGAATGTCGGAGAGGTATCTCTGGCCCTCTCGGTAATGCACATCACTTAAGCCTTGCAAGCATTGCAACTAATGAGTTAGTTGTGAGATGATGTATTACGGAACGAGTAAAGAGACTTGCGGTGACGAGATTGAACTAGGTATTGGATACCGACGATCGAATCTCGGGCAAGTAACATACCGATGACAAAGGAACAACGTATGTTGTTATGCGGTCTCGACCGATAAAGATCTTCGTAGAATATGTAGGAACCAATATGGGCATCCAGGTCCGCTATTGGTTATTGACCGAAGAGGTGTCTCGGTCATGTCTACATAGTTCTCGAACCCGTAGGGTCCGCACGCTTAACGTTTCGATGGCGGTTATTATGAGTTTATACGATATTGATGTACCAAGGTTGTTCGAGTCCCGGATGAGATCACGGACATGACGAGGAGTCTCGAAATGGTCGAGACATAAAGATTGATATATTGGAAGCCTATGTTTGGACTCGGAATCACTCCGGGTGAAATTGGGAATTTTACTGAGTACCGGGGTTACCGGAACCTCCCGGGGTCAATGGGCCTTGATGGGCCTTAGTGGAAAGGAGGAAAGGGGCCCAAGTGCTGGCAGACCTTCCCCTTCCCTAGTCCTATTAGGACTAGGAGAAGGGGTGGCGCCTCTCTCCCTTCCCACTTGGCCAATCCTAGTTGGACTAGGATTGGGGGAGAATCCTACTCCCGTGGGAGTAGGACTCCCAGCGCAGCCCTTGGTGGCCGGCCAGCCCCTCCCTTCCCTCCTTTATATACAAAGGCAGAGGGCACCCCATGACACACAAGTTGATCATTGAGATCGTTCCTTAGCCGTGTGCGGTGCCCCCTTCCACCAAACTACACCTCGAATATACCGTTGCGGAGCTTAGGCGAAGCCTGCGCCGGTGGAACATCATCATCGTCACCACGCCGTCGTCTCGACGAAACTCTCCCTCAACACTCGGCTGGATCGGAGTTCGAGGGACGTCATCGAGCTGAACGTGTGCAGAACTCGGAGGTGCCGTACGTTCGGTACTTGGATCGGTTGGATCGGGAAGAAGTACGACTACTTCCTCTACGTTGCGTCAACGCTTCGTTGCTGGTCTCACGAGGGTACGTGACAACACTCTCATCTCGTTGCTATGCATCACCATGGTCTTGCGTGATCGTAGGAAAATTTTTGAAATTACTACGTTCCCCAACAAAGGTATCGAGCCAGGTTTTATGCGTTGATGTCATATGCACGAGTAGAACACAAGTGAGTTGTGGGCGATACAAGTCATACTACCTACCAGCATGTCATACTTTGGTTCAGCGGTATTGTGAGATGAAGCGGCCCGGACCGACATTACGCGTACGCTTACGCGAGACTGGTTTCACCGCTGTGAGCACTCGTTGCTTAAAGGTGACCGGCGGGTGTCTGCTCTCTCACTTTAGTTGAACTGAGTGTGGCTACGCCCGTCCTTGAGAAGGTTAAACGGAGTCTATTTGACGAAGTATCGTTGTGGTTTTGATGCGTAGGTAAGAACGGTTCTCGCTCAGCCCGTAGCAGCCACGTAAAACTTGCAACAACAAAGTAGAGGACGTCTAACTTGTTTTTGCAGGGCATGTTGTGATGTGATATGGTCAAGACGTGATGCTATATTTTATTGTATGAGATGATCATGTTTTGTAACCGAAGTTATCGGCAATGGCAGGAGCCATATGGTTGTCGCTTATTGTATGAAATGCAAACGCCATGTAATTGCTTTACTTTATCACTAAGGAGTAGCGATAGTCGTAGAAGCAATAGTTGGCGAGACGACAACGATGCTACGATGGAGATCAAGGTGTCGCGCCGGTGACGATGGTGATCATGACGGTGCTTCGGAGATGGAGATCACAAGCACAAAATGATGATGGCCATATCATATCACTTATATTGATTGCATGTGATGTTAATCCTTTATGCATCTTATCTTGCTTTGATTGACGGTAGCATTATAAGATGATCCCTTACTAAATTATCAAGAAGTGTTCTCCCTGAGTATGCACCGCTATGAAAGTTCTTCGTCTTTGAGACACCACGTGATGATCGGGTGTGATAGGCTCTACGTTCAAATACAACGGGTGCAAAACAGTTGCACACGCAGAATACTCAGGTTATACTTGACGAGCTATGCATATAAGATATGACCTCGGAACACGGAGACCGAAAGGTCGAGCGTGAATCATATAGTAGATATGATCAACATATTGATGTTCACCATTGAAACTACTCCATCACACGTGATGATCGGTCATGGTGTAGTTGATATGGATCACGCAATCACTTAGAGAATTGGAGGGATATTTTTCTAAGTGGGAGTTCTTAAGTAATATGATTAATTGAACTTTAATTTATCATGAACTTAGTCCTGGTAGTATTTTGCAAATTATGTTGTAGATCGATAGCTCGCGTTGTTGCTTCCCTATGTTTTCATATGTGTTCCTAGAGAAAATTGTATTGAAAGATGTTAGTAGCAATGATGCGGATTGGATCCGTGATCCGAGGTTTATCCTCATTGCTGCGCAGAAGAATTATGTCCTTAATGCACCGCTAGGTGATGACCTATTGCAGGAGCAGATGCGACGTTATGAACGTTTGGCTAGCTCACGATGAGCGAATCTGACGTTATGAACGTTTGGCCAGCTCAATATGATGACTACTTGATAGTTTAGTGCACCATGCTTAACGGCTTAGAATCGGGACTTCAAAGACGTTTTGAACGTCATGGACCATATGAGATGTTCCAGAATTGAAGTTAATATTTCAAGCAAATACCGAGTTGAGAGATATGAAGTCTCCAACAAGTTCTATAGCTAAAAGATGGAGGAGAATCGCTCAACTAGTGAGCATGTGCTCAGATTGTCCGAGTACTTCAATCGCTTGAATCAAGTGGGAGTTAATCTTCCAGATAAGATAGTGATTGACAGAATTCTCTAGTCACCATCACTAAGTTAGTAGAACTTCGTGATGAACTATAGTATGCAAGGGATGACGAAAAGATTCTCGAGCTCTTCGCGATGCTAAAATCGCGAAGGTAGAAATCAAGAAAAACATCAAGTGTTGATGGTTGACAAGACCACTAGTCTCAAGGAAAATGGCAAAGGGAAGAAGGGAACTTCAAAAGGAACGGCAAGCAAGTTGCTGCTCAAGTGAAGAAGCCCAAGTCTAGACCTAAGCCCGAGACTAAGTACTTTTGCTGCAATGGAACTGGTCAACGAAGCGAACTACCCCTGAATATTTGGTGGATAAGAAGGATGGCAAAGTGAACAAGGTTATATTTGATATACAGGTTATTGATGTGTGCCTTACTAGTGTTTATAGTGGCCCCTGAGTATTTGATACTGTTCGGTTGCTAAGATTAGTAACTCAAACAGGAGTTACGTAATAAACAGAGACTAGTTGAAGGGAAGTGACGATGAGTGTTGGAAGTAGTTCCAAGATTGATATGATCATCATCGCACACTCCCTATACTTTCGGGATTAGTGTGGAACCTAAATAAGTGTTATTTGGTGTTGAGCATAAATATGATTTGATCATGTTTATTGCAATCTGATTATTCATTTAAGTAAGAGAATAAATTGTTGTTCTTTTACATGAATAAAACCTTATATGGTTACACACCCAATGAAAATGGTTCATTGGATCTCGATCATAGTGATACACATATTCATAATATTGAAACCAAAAGATGCAAAGTTAATAATGATAGTGCAACTTATTTGTGGCACTTGCCGTTTAGGTCATATTGGTGTAAAGCGCATGAAGAAAACTCCATGCTGATGGACTTTTGGAATCACTTGATTATGAATCATTTGATGCTTGCGAACCGTGCCTTTTGGGCAAGATGACTAAAACTCCGTTCTCCTAACAATGGAACAAGCTACTGACTTATTGGGAATAATACATACCGATGTATGCGATCCAATGAGTGTTGATGCTCGTGGCAAGTATCGTTATTTTCTGACCTTCACAAGATGATTTGAGCAGATATGGGTATATCTACTTGATGAAACATAAGTCTGAAATAGTTGAAAGGTTCAAAGAATTTCAGAGTGAAGTGGAAAATCATCGTAACAAGAAAATAAAGTTTCTGCGATCTGATCGTGGAGATGAATATTCGAGTTCTGAGTTTGGTCTTCAATGAAAACAATGTGGAATAGTTTCACAGCTCACGCCACCGGAACACCACAACGTTATGGTGTGTCCGAACGTCAGAACCGTACTTTATTATGATATGGTGCGATCTATGATGTATCTTACCGATTTACCACTATCGTTTTGGGGTTATGCATTAGAGACAGCTGCATTCACGCTTAATAGGGCAACCATCTAAATCCGTTGAGATGACACCGTATGAACTATGGTTTAGCAATAAACCTAAGTGTCGTTTCTTAAAGTTTGGAGTTGTGATGCTTATGTGAAAAGGTTTTCACCGATAAGCTCGAACCCAAATCGGAGAAGTGCGTCTTCATAGAATACCCAAAAGAAAATGTTGGGTACACCTTCTATCACAGATCCGAAGGCAAGTTTTTGCTAAGATGGATCCTTTCTAGAGAAGAAGTTTCTCTCGAAAGAAGTGAGTGGGAGGAAAGTAGAACTTGATGAGGTAATTGTACCTTCTCCCTTATTGGAAAGTAGTTCATCACAAAAATCAGTTCCAAAGATTCCTACACCAATTAGTGAGGAAGTTAATGATGATGATCATGAAACTTCAGATCAAGTTGCTACCAAACCTCGTAGGTCTTCCAGAGTAAGATCCGCACTGAGTGGTACGGTAATCCTATTCTAAAAGTCATGTTTGAGACCATGATGAACCTACGAACTATGAGGAAGCGATGATGAGCCCAGATTCCGCGAAATGGTTTGAGACCATGAAATCTGAGATGGGATCCATGTATGAGAACAAAGTATGGACTTTGGTTGACTTGCCGATGATCGGCAAGCCATTGAGAATAAATGGATCTTCAAGAGGAAGACGGACACGATAGTAGTGTTACTATCTACAAAGCTCGACTTGTCGCAAAAAGGTTTTGACAAGTTCAAGGTGTTGACTACAATGAGATTTTCTCAATTGTAGCGATGCTTAAGTCTGTCTCAATCATGTTAGCAATTGCCACATTTTATGAAATCTGGCAAATGGATGTCAAAACTACATTCTTTAATGGTTTTATTAAAGAAGAGTTGTATATGATGCAACCGAAGGTTTTGTCAATCCTAAAGGAGCTAACAAAATGTGCAAGCTCCAAATGATCCATCTATGGACTGGTGCAAGCATCTCGGAGTTGGAATAAACGCTTTGATAGTGTGATCAAAGCATATGGTTTTATATGACTTTTGGAGAAGCCTGTATTTACAAGAAAGTGAGTGGGAGCACTACAAAGATTTCGATAAGTATATGTGAATGACATATTGTTGATCAAAATAATGTAGAATTATTCTGCAAAGCATAAAGGAGTATTTGAAAGGATTTTTTCAAAGAAGGACCTCGGTGAAGCTGCTTACATATTGAGCATCAAGATCTATAGAGATAGATCAAAGACGCTTGATAAGTGTTTCAATAAATACATACCTTGACAAGATTTTGAAGTAGTTCAAAATGGAACAGTCAAAGAAAGAGTTCTTGCCTGTGTTACAAGGTGTGAGATTGAGTAAGACTCAAAACCCGACCACGGCAGAAGATAGAAAGAGAATGAAAGTCATTCCCTATGCATCAGCCATAGGTTCCATAAAGTATGTCATGTCATGTACGGATCTATTGCATACCCTACCACTAAGATTGGCAAGGAGTGCAATAGAGATCTAGGAGTAGATCAATGGACATCGGTCAAAATTATCCTTAGTAGAATAAGGATATGTTTCTCGATTATGGAAGTGAAAAAGGTTAAATCGTAAAGGTTACGTCGATGCAAGTTTTAACACTAATCTAGATGACTCGAGTCTCAATCTGGATACATATTGAAAGTGGGAGCAATTAGCTAGAGTAGCTCCGCATGCGAGCATTGTAGACATAGAAATTTGCAAAATACTTACGGCTCAATGTAATGCACCCGTTGACTAAAATTATCTCACAAGCAAAACATGATCACACCTTAGTACTCTTTGGGTGTTAATCACATAGCGATGTGAACTAGATTATGACTCTAGTAAACCCTTTGGGTGTTGGTCACATGTCGATGTGAACTATGGGTGTTAACCACATATAGATGTGAACTATTGATGTTAAATCACATGGCGATGTGAACTAGATTATTGACTCTAGTGCAAGTGGGAGACTGAAGGAAATATGCCCTAGAGGCAATAATAATGTTATTATTTATTTCCTTATATCATGATAAATGTTTATTATTCATGCTAGAATTGTATTAACCGGAAACATAATACATGTGTGAATACATAAACCTACAGAGTGTCACTAGTATGCCTCTACTTGACTAGCTCGTTAATCAAAGATGGTTATGTTTCCTAACCATGAACAAGGAGTTGTTATTTGATTAACGGGATCACATCATTGGTTGAATGATCTGATTGACATGACCCATTCCATTAGCATAGCACCTGATCGTATAGTTTGTTGCTAGTGCTTTTCTTCATGACTTATACATGTTCCTATGACTATGAGATTATGCAACTCCGTTTACCGGAGGAACACTTTGGTACTACCAAACGTCACAACGTGCTGGGTGATTATAAAGGAGTACTACAGGTGTCTCCAAAGGCACATGTTGGGTTGGCGTATTTCGAGATTAGGATTTGTCACTCCGATTGTCGGAGAGGTATCTCTGGCCCTCTCGGTAATGCACATCACTTAAGCCTTGCAAGCATTGCAACTAATGAGTTAGTTGTGAGATGATGTATTACGGAACGAGTAAAGAGACTTGCCGGTGGCGAGATTGAACTAGGTATTGGATACCGACGATCGAATCTCGGGCAAGTAACATACCGATGACAAAGGAACAACGTATGTTGTTATGCGGTCCGACCGATAAAGATCTTCGTAGAATATGTAGGAACCAATATGGGCATCCAGGTCCCGCTATTGGTTATTGACCGAGAGAGTGTCTCGGTCATGTCTACATAGTTCTCGAACCCGTAGGGTCCGCACGCTTAACGCTTCGATGATGTTATTATGAGTTTATATGATATTGATGTACCAAGGTTGTTCGAGTCCGGATGAGATCACGGACATGACGAGGAGTCTCGAAATGGTCGAGACATAAAGATTGATATATTGGAAGCCTATGTTTGGACTCGGAATCACTCCGGTGAAATTGGGAATTTTACGGAGTACCGGGGTTACGGAACCTCCCGGGGGGTCAATGGGCCTTGATGGGCCTTAGTGGAAAGGAGGAAAGGGGCCCAAGTGCTGGCCGCACCTTCCCCCCTTCCCTAGTCCTATTAGGACTAGGAGAAGGGGGTGGCGCCCCCTCTCTCCCTTCCCACTTGGCCAATCCTAGTTGGACTAGGATTGGGGGGGAGGAATCCTACTCCCGGTGGGAGTAGGACTCCCAGGCGCAGCCCTTGGTGGCCGGCCAGCCCCTCCCCTTCCCTCCTTTATATACAGGGGCAGAGGGCACCCCATGACACACAAGTTGATCATTGAGATCGTTCCTTAGCCGTGTGCGGTGCCCCCTTCCACCAAACTACACCTCGAATATACCGTTGCGGAGCTTAGGCGAAGCCCTGCGCCGGTGGAACATCATCATCGTCACCACGCCGTCGTGCTGACGAAACTCTCCCTCAACACTCGGCTGGATCGGAGTTCGAGGGACGTCATCGAGCTGAACGTGTGCAGAACTCGGAGGTGCCGTACGTTCGGTACTTGGATCGGTTGGATCGGGAAGAAGTACGACTACTTCCTCTACGTTGCGTCAACGCTTCCGTTGCTGGTCTACGAGGGTACGTAGACAACACTCTCATCTCGTTGCTATGCATCACCATGGTCTTGCGTGATCGTAGGAAATTTTTGAAATTACTACGTTCCCCAACAGTGGTATCAGAGCCAGGTTTTATGCGTTGATGTCATATGCACGAGTAGAACACAAGTGAGTTGTGGGCGATACAAGTCATACTACCTACCAGCATGTCATACTTTGGTTCAGCGGTATTGTGAGATGAAGCGGCCGGACCGACATTACGCGTGACGCTTACGCGAGACTGGTTTCACCGCTGTGAGCACTCGTTGCTTAAAGGTGACCGGCGGGTGTCTGTCTCTCTCACTTTAGTTGAACTGAGTGTGGCTACGCCGGTCCTTGAGAAGGTTAAACGGAGTCTATTTGACGAAGTATCGTTGTGGTTTTGATGCGTAGGTAAGAACGGTTCTCGCTCAGCCCGTAGCAGCCACGTAAAACTTGCAACAACAAAGTAGAGGACGTCTAACTTGTTTTTGCAGGGCATGTTGTGATGTGATATGGTCAAGACGTGATGCTATATTTTATTGTATGAGATGATCATGTTTTGTAACCGAGTTATCGGCAATCGGCAGGAGCCATATGGTTGTCGCTTTATTGTATGAAATGCAACGCCATGTAATTGCTTTACTTTATCACTAAGGAGTAGCGATAGTCGTAGAAGCAATAGTTGGCGAGACGACAACGATGCTACGATGGAGATCAAGGTGTCGCGCGGTGGCGATGGTGATCATGACGGTGCTTGAGATGGAGATCACAAGCACAAAATGATGATGGCCATATCATATCACTTATATTGATTGCATGTGATGTTAATCCTTTATGCATCTTATCTTGCTTTGATTGACGGTAGCATTATAAGATGATCCTTACTAAATTATCAAGAAGTGTTCTCCCGAGTATGCACCGTTATGAAAGTTCTTCGTCTTTGAGACACCACGTGATGATCGGGTGTGATAGGCTCTACGTTCAAATACAACGGTGCAAAACAGTTGCACACGCAGAATACTCAGGTTATACTTGACGAGCTATGCATATAAGATATGACCTCGGAACACGGATACCGAAAGGTCGGCGTGAATCATATAGTAGATATGATCAACATATTGATGTTCACCATTGAAACTACTCCATCACACGTGATGATCGGTCATGGTGTAGTTGATATGGATCACGCAATCACTTAGAGAATTGGAGGGATATTTTTCTAAGTGGGAGTTCTTAAGTAATATGATTAATTGAACTTTAATTTATCATGAACTTAGTCCTGGTAGTATTTTGCAAATTATGTTGTAGATCGATAGCTCGCGTTGTTGCTTCCCTATGTTTTCATATGTGTTCCTAGAGAAAATTGTATTGAAAGATGTTAGTAGCAATGATGCGGATTGGATCCGTGATCTGAGGTTTATCCTCATTGCTGCGCAGAAGAATTATGTCCTTAATGCACCGCTAGGTGATGGACCTATTGCAGGAGCAGATGCGACGTTATGAGCGTTTGGCTAGCTCACGATGAGCGATCTGAGGCGTTATGAGCGTTTGGCCAGCTCAATATGATGACTACTTGATAGTTTCATGCACCATGCTTAACGGCTTAGAATCGGGACTTCAAAGACGTTTTGAGCGTCATGGACCATATGAGATGTTCCAGGAATTGAAGTTAATATTTCAAGCAAATACCGAGTTGAGAGATATGAAGTCTCCAACAAGTTCTATAGCTAAAAGATGGAGGAGAATCGCTCAACTAGTGAGCATGTGCTCAGATTGTCCGAGTACTTCAATCGCTTGAATCAAGTGGGAGTTAATCTTCCGGATAAGATAGTGATTGACAGAATTCTCTAGTCACCATCACTAAGTTAGTAGAACTTCGTGATGAACTATAGTATGCAAGGGATGACGAAAAAGATTCTCGAGCTCTTGGCGATGCTAAAATCGGCGAAGGTAGAAATCAAGAAAAACATCAAGTGTTGATGGTTGACAAGACCACTAGTCTCAAGGAAAATGGCAAAGGAAGAAGGGAACTTCAAAAGGAACGGCAAGCAAGTTGCTGCTCAAGTGAAGAAGCCCAAGTCTAGACCTAAGCACGAGACTAAGTACTTTTGCTGCAATGGAACTGGTCACTTTGAAGCGAACTACCCCTGAATATTTGGTGGATAAGAAGGATGGCAAAGTGAACAAGGTTATATTTGATATACAGGTTATTGATGTGTGCCTTACTAGTGTTTATAGTGGCCCCTGAGTATTTGATACTCGTTCGGTTGCTAAGATTAGTAACTCGAAACAGGAGTTACAGAATAAACAGAGACTAGTTGAAGGGGAAGTGACGATGAGTGTTGGAAGTAGTTCCAAGATTGATATGATCATCATCGCACACTCCCTATACTTTCGGGATTAGTGTGGAACCTAAATAAGTGTTATTTGGTGTTGAGCATAAATATGATTTGATCATGTTTATTGCAATACGGTTATTCATTTAAGTAAGAGAATAAATTGTTGTTCTGCTTACATGAATAAAACCTTATATGGTTACACACCCAATGAAAATGGTTCATTGGATCTCGATCATAGTGATACACATATTCATAATATTGAAACCAAAAGATGCAAAGTTAATAATGATAGTGCAACTTATTTGTGGCACTTGCCGTTTAGGTCATATTGGTGTAAAGCGCATGAAGAAAACTCCATGCCGATGGACTTTTGGAATCACTTGATTATGAATCATTTGATGCTTGCGAACCGTGCCTTTTGGGCAAGATGACTAAAACTCCGTTCTCGGAACAATGGAACAAGCTACCGACTTATTGGGAATAATACATACCGATGTATGCGATCCAATGAGTGTTGATGCTCGTGGCAAGTATCGTTATTTTCGACCTTCACAAGATGATTTGAGCAGATATGGGTATATCTACTTGATGAAACATAAGTCTGAAATAGTTGAAAGGTTCAAAGAATTTCAGAGTGAAGTGGAAAATCATCGTAACAAGAAAATAAAGTTTCTGCGATCTGATCGTGGAGATGAATATTCGAGTTACGAGTTTGGTCTTCAATGAAAACAATGTGGAATAGTTTCACAGCTCACGCCACCTGGAACACCACAACGTTATGGTGTGTCCGAACGTCAGAACCGTACTTTATTATGATATGGTGCGATCTATGATGTATCTTACCGATTTACCACTATCGTTTTGGGGTTATGCATTAGAGACAGCTGCATTCACGTTTAATAGGGCAACCATCTAAATCCGTTGAGATGACACCGTATGAACTATGGTTTAGCGAAGAAACCTAAGTCGTCGTTTCTTAAAGTTTGGAGTTGTGATGCTTATGTGAAAAGGTTTTCACCGATAAGCTCGAACCCAAATCGGAGAAGTGCGTCTTCATAGAATACCCAAAAGAAAATGTTGGGTACACCTTCTATCACAGATCCGAAGGCAAGTTTTTGCTAAGATGGATCCTTTCTAGAGAAGAAGTTTCTCTCGAAAGAAGTGAGTGGGAGGAAAGTAGAACTTGATGAGGTAATTGTACCTTCTCCCTTATTGGAAAGTAGTTCATCACAAAAATCAGTTCCATGATTCCTACACCAATTAGTGAGGAAGTTAATGATGATGATCATGAAACTTCAGATCAAGTTGCTACCAAACCTCGTGGGTCTTCCAGAGTAAGATCCGCACTGAGTGGTACGGTAATCCTATTCTAAAAGTCATGTTTGAGACCATGATGAACCTCGAACTATGAGGAAGCGATGATGAGCCCAGATTCCGCGAAATGGTTTGAGACCATGAAATCTGAGATGGGATCCATGTATGAGAACAAAGTATGGACTTTGGTTGACTTGCCCGATGATCGGCAAGCCATTGAGAATAAATGGATCTTCAAGAGGAAGACGGACACCGATAGTAGTGTTACTATCTACAAAGCTCGACTTGTCGCAAAAAGGTTTTGACAAGTTCAAGGTGTTGACTACAATGAGATTTTCTCAATTGTAGCGATGCTTAAGTCTGTCTCAATCATGTTAGCAATTGCCACATTTTATGAAATCGGCAAATGGATGTCAAAACTACATTCTTTAATGGTTTTATTAAAGAAGAGTTGTATATGATGCAACCGAAGGTTTTGTCAATCCTAAAGGAGCTAACAAAATGTGCAAGCTCCAATGATCCATCTATGGACTGGTGCAAGCATCTCGGAGTTGGAATAAACGCTTTGATAGTGTGATCAAAGCATATGGTTTTATATGAGACTTTTGGAGAAGCCTGTATTTACAAGAAAGTGAGTGGGAGCACTACAAGATTTCGATAAGTATATGTGAATGACATATTGTTGATCAAAATAATGTAGAATTATTCTGCAAAGCATAAAGGAGTATTTGAAAGGATTTTTCAAAGAAGGACCTCGGTGAAGCTGCTTACATATTGAGCATCAAGATCTATAGAGATAGATCAAAGACGCTTGATAAGTGTTTCAATAAATACATACCTTGACAAGATTTTGAAGTAGTTCAAAATGGAACAGTCAAAGAAAGAGTTCTTGCCTGTGTTACAAGGTGTGAGATTGAGTAAGACTCAAAACCCGACCACGGCGAGAAGATAGAAAGAGAATGAAAGTCATTCCCTATGCATCAGCCATAGGTTCCATAAAGTATGTCATGTTGTGTACTGGATCTATTGCATACCCTACCACTAAGATTGGCAAGGAGTGCAATAGAGATCTAGGAGTAGATCAATGGACATCGGTCAAAATTATCCTTAGTAGAATAAGGATATGTTTCTCGATTATGGAAGTGAAAAAGGTTAAATAAAAAAGGTTACGTCGATGCAAGTTTTAACACTAATCTAGATGACTCGAGTCTCAATCTGGATACATATTGAAAGTGGGAGCAATTAGCTAGAGTAGCTCCGTGCGAGCATTGTAGACATAGAAATTTGCAAAATACTTACGGCTCTGAATGTATGAGACCGTTGACTAAAATTATCTCACAAGCAAAACATGATCACACCTTAGTACTCTTTGGGTGTTAATCACATAGCGATGTGAACTAGATTACTGACTCTAGTAAACCCTTTGGGTGTTGGTCACATGTCGATGTGAACTATGGGTGTTAACCACATATAGATGTGAACTATTGATGTTAAATCACATGGCGATGTGAACTAGATTATTGACTCTAGTGCAAGTGGGAGACTGAAGGAAATATGCCCTAGAGGCAATAATAATGTTATTATTTATTTCCTTATATCATGATAAATGTTTATTATTCATGCTAGAATTGTATTAACCGGAAACATAATACATGTGTGAATACATAAACCTACAGAGTGTCACTAGTATGCCTCTACTTGACTAGCTCGTTAATCAAAGATGGTTATGTTTCCTAACCATGAACAAGGAGTTGTTATTTGATTAACGGGATCACATCATTGGTTGAATGATCTGATTGACATGACCCATTCCATTAGCATAGCACCTGATCGTATAGTTTGTTGCTAGTGCTTTTCTTCATGACTTATACATGTTCCTATGACTATGAGATTATGCAACTCCGTTTACGGAGGAACACTTTGGTACTACCAAACGTCACAACGTAATCGGGTGATTATAAAGGAGTACTACAGGTGTCTCCAAAGGCAGATGTTGGGTTGGCGTATTTGAGATTAGGATTTGTCACTCCGAATGTCGGAGAGGTATCTCTGGGCCCTCTCGGTAATGCACATCACTTAAGCCTTGCAAGCATTGCAACTAATGAGTTAGTTGCGAGATGATGTATTACGGAACGAGTAAAGAGACTTGCGGTGACGAGATTGAACTAGGTATTGGATACCGACGATCGAATCTCGGGCAAGTAACATACCGATGACAAAGGGAACAACGATGTTGTTATGCGGTCTGACCGATAAAGATCTTCGTAGAATATGTAGGAACCAATATGGGCATCCAGGTCCCGCTATTGGTTATTGACCGAGAGGTGTCTCGGTCATGTCTACATAGTTCTCGAACCCGTAGGGTCCGCACGCTTAACGTTTCGATGATGGTTATTATGAGTTTATACGATATTGATGTACGAAGGTTGTTCGAGTCCCGGATGAGATCACGGACATGACGAGGAGTCTGAAATGGTCGAGACATAAAGATTGATATATTGGAAGCCTATGTTTGGACTCGGAATCACTCCGGTGAAATTGGGAATTTTACTGAGTACCGGGGTTACCGGAACCTCCCGGGGTCAATGGGCCTTGATGGGCCTTAGTGGAAAGGAGGAAAGGGGCCCAAGTGCTGGCAGACCTTCCCCTTCCCTAGTCCTATTAGGACTAGGAGAAGGGGTGGCGCCTCTCTCCCTTCCCACTTGGCCAATCCTAGTTGGACTAGGATTGGGGAGGAATCCTACTCCGGTGGGAGTAGGACTCCAGCGCAGCCCTTGGTGGCCGGCCAGCCCCTCCCTTCCCTCCTTTATATACAGGGCGCAGGGCACCCCATGACACACAAGTTGATCATTGAGATCGTTCCTTAGCCGTGTGCGGTGCCCCTTCCACCAAACTACACCTCGAATATACCGCTGCGGAGCTTAGGCGAAGCCTGCGCGGTGGAACATCATCATCGCCACCACGCCGTCGTCGATTTAAACTCTCCTCAACACTCGGCTGGATCGGAGTTCGAGGGACGCCATCGAGCTGAACGTGTGCAGAACTCGGAGGTGCCGTGACGCTCGGTACTTGGATCGGTTGGATCGGGAAGAAGTACGACTACTTCCTCTACGTTATGTCAACGCTTCGTTGCTGGTCTCACGAGGGTACGAGACAACACTCTCATCTCGTTGCTATGCATCACCATGGTCTTGCGTGATCGTAGGAAATTTTTGAAATTACTCGCTCCCCAACACTCCCCAACAACAACAAGTCACACCACCTGTGCAAGAAGAAGAGGCTGACTTTGAGGCCCAGCCAACTCCATCTCCAAAGGCGTCGCTAGCATTCCGCAGGCTTCGCAAAGGACCAAGGCCTCAAGTCCCTCTTTCGAGCATTCCAGAAGGAGAAGTGCACCACCAATCTGTTGCACGTCAAGTGTTTCCAGAAGCCACTCCGACTGTGAACGTCTCCGTGTTTGAAGCCAAAACTGCTGAAGACAATCCGGCTGCATCAGCCGATGACAACCAAGAAGAAGAACGTGTCCCTACTCCCCCCATTACTGAAGAAGCTGTTCCTGAAGTGAACGTGCCAGTGCCCGACCCTCCAGCTCATCAAGTGGAGGTTGAAAATCTTGAGGCTGCCACCACCAACACAAATGAAGCCAATGACATAGTCATGGCTGAAGCAAATGTGGATCCTGCACCAACCAATGTGCCAGAAGCCAATGATGCAACTGCTCCTGAAGCATCTGTTGTGCAGCCTGGCGCCTCTGTTGTTGCCACTGCTCCTGTTCCGCCACCAAGGCCCCATATCATTGAGCAAGCATACAACTATGGTCATCGACATCACAAATGGCCGTTCTCGTCCCTCCGCCTAATGCCTCGGTCCTCGGTTTGATTATCATGTTGAGCATAGGCCTCTGGTCCAGAAACCAATGCCAAGACTGCCAAGGTTCCCAGGTACTGCCACCTCTACAAGGTCCTTCAATGCAAATGGCTTCAAAGCCCACAACACCTTCTTTGACAGAGCAAAGAACCCCTACTCAAGGCCAAGAATATCATCGATCGTTTTGGGGCTATCAAGTGAAGCATTACTCCTGCGTTACAGATGATCAAGGGCGATTTTCCCTCATATGCGCCTCGACACTTGAAGCCATTGCTGGACTTCCATGCTTAGAAGAAGCACTTGACTGCTTTTCGTGATGCAGTGTCTGCTCAGCTTTGTGATGCATAAAGAACATTGGAATGAGGAACTTTGCTTCAATTCTATGCTACCCTCCACATTCGCGGCTACTACAGGATACAAAGACATGGGTTCTCGAGTGGATGACAGAAATGTTCATCATGAAGCCAAAGCTCTTGACGTCATTGAGCTTACAGGCCTACCCACTCCGGAGAGCTGTTCGAACCTGATTGTCAACTCCACCGCAATGCACCGAGAGCATCTTCCATAAGCGAGCCTAACATGAGCGGATGTTGAGCATGATGAAGCCTTTGCCACCGACGCTAAATACCCAAAGGAGTTCTTTGTTGATGACCTTGAGTATCTGCCTCACACAATATATCACATCATCAGGCGAACTCTATGGCCTATCAAAGGGCATTCATCATCTGCAAAACTTGAAGGAGCCATGAAGACATTGGTCTTTACATCCTCAATGGCATCAGCTTCAATACACAAGAATTCTTCATCCGCAACTGGCTGCGTCGGTTCGACCTTTTGGCCTGAAATTCTATGCTCCATGGGTCATGCGCCTCATCAAGCTACACTCGCTATCAACTATCACCCTCCGCCGCAATCATCCGATCTTTCTACCAGAGGTTGATATGTCGATTGAAGCCATATACCCGAGCCTGCCAAGAAGCCTCTTTGTCTTCAAAATGCTGATCACCAAAGCTTCACTCAACCCATGGAAGGAGTCCAAGTAGTAACTCGTGTCTATCCAATGGCTAGGAACACTCGTCTGCCTCACCGTGCGCAAACTGAAGCTACTGAGAGCACAATTGCCCAAAGGCCTAAGAAGCGCTCTCGCGTCCTAAATGACCGAGAACTTCTTGTGGAACTGCATCAGAAACAAGACAAGCATCACTTCTGGCTCAAGCGACAGATGCAAAGCCTCTTGGTGGACGTCAATCGCATTCGAAATCTTGCCACCAAGAATGCTTTTGTCACTCACGAGACCTGTCGGTGATCATGGAAGAGTTTGACGCTGCTCAGTGCTGAAGCAGATCTTCAAGACAATGGCTTCATTGAAAGATTCAAGTTTGACTCCACTCCTCTACAGAATGATGTCCTTCGTCGAACTCCATCGCTTGAAGACTCTGACTATTCTTCCTCCGCGGCAACTGTGAATGCCAAAGTGATCGATGATGAAGACGATGCTACTTCACCGCCCCCTACTTCTGCACGCATCGACACTGCACCAAGTTTGTCTGCGCCGCCAAACAACAAAGCCAACCCTGCTGCTTCACCTACTCCTCATGGGAATGAGTAGATGCTCTATGTCTTCAAACCTTTTTGGTCCTTACTGACAAAAGGGGGAGAAGCATATGAGTTTGATAGTCTTCAAGCGGGTTCATATGGGCGGTTGCTTTATATTTTGCCTAGTGTTTACGACTCTTGCTTTTGATACATTTGGTTCTTTGAGTTGTAACACTTAAACTCGATGGTCGTCTGCTACTTATTTGCTTTTCTGTGATGCGATGATAAATTCCGCATGTGCGATGATAACTTCCGCACATAGATCATTCTGCAGACGTCCATTTTTCATTATGCATGTCATTCTCTTAGTTATATCATTTCATGCATGATGAATTATCTTCATAAGTTGAAGAGGATCTCCACAAGTACAACCTGCCATGTGCATTTGCAATCCAAAAGCAAATTACTTATATGCACATCTTCAGGGGGAGCCTTTGCCACTTATGAAGACAATACCCTATCCTTTACAATTTCACATACTTTATCCCCGTTGAAAACTTCAACCAGTTTGTCATCAATCACCAAAAAGGGGGAGATTGTAAGTGCATCTAGTGCCACCCCTAGTTGGTTTTGGAGTATTGACGACAAATTTGGTTGAGGGACTAATGTGTTTGTGAGAATTGCAGGATAACACAGGTAGTGTCCCTCATTGATTCGGTTTACCTACCGGAGATGACCCCTAAAAATGTATGAAGACATTGATGACAATGGTGGTACGTGAAGATATTCATATTGAAGACTATGACATGAGAAGACATTGAGTGAAGACTATGGAGCCTTGAAGATCGTGTGTCGTTTTGTTGTTTCCTTTTTCTTCTTTGTTGAGTCATAGGAACCGCCAGATCTTTGTTAAGTGGGGTCCAAGTGAACAAAGTCGAATGATCAAGTGATGCTCAACCCAAATCCTATGTCTTCGAGCGAAGACAATGAGAGCAAATCTTATCCAGAGCTGGATGAGTCAGCTTTGCTTGTAGCCCAAGTAAAGTTGTCGTGTGTGTTTGAAATCTGACCGTTGGAACACGTGTCAGTTCCTTAGTGACCTGTGGTCATTTCGGACATATCAGGTTGGGTTGTCTAGTGGCTATAAATAGCCCACCCCCTACACCATAAATTGGTGGCTGCTTAGAGTTAGTGCACGGCTTTTGTCGTTTGAGAGCAACCCACCTCGAAGCCTTTGAGAGAGAGAAATCCTTGCGAGGACAAAGCCCAAACACCCAGAGCCAAAGAGTGTTAGGCATCACTGAAGTCTTTCTGTTTGTGTGACCTGAAGACTTATTACACTTGAGCACTGTGAATCCTCCAGCCGGTTAGGCGTCGCGTTCTGAGCATCCAAGAGTCATTGTGGATCGTCGGTGAACAAAGTCTGTGAAGTTTCGGAAGTCTACCTTGAAGACTTACCAGAGTGATTGGGCGAGGACTGTGTGTCCTTAGCTCAAGGGGATAAGGTGAATACGCGGTCTTCGGAGTTGAATCTCAGCCTCCCTAACCAGGCGTACAGTTGTCACAACAACTGGAACTGGTCCAACAAATCCTGTGTCTTCAACAAGTGACTGGTTCTATCCTCTCCCTCCCTTTACTTAGAGTTTGTCTTCGTGAAGTCATTGACTATTTGTCGTACCTGTTTGACCTCATTGCTTGACTACTATCGTTGGTTGGCTTCATACTATCTTCCATCCTGATTCTTACTACTAAGATGCTATTAGTCTTTGTACTTTCACATTACTGCATACTTGACTATGGTTTGCTTGTTGTAGTTTATCTTCCGCTGCATATCAATTAGGTCATTTCTATTGTTTGTCTTCGAAACTTCCATGTTTTGAAGACTTCCATAAAAATCGCCTATTCACCCCCCCTCTAGTCGATAACTAGCACTTTCACTCTTGCATAAGATAGAGGATAATAATAGAAGATTGGCCCTTCGCAGAGGGAAGCAGAGGTTGCCATGCGCTTTTATGGTTGGATGCACAAAATCTTAATGCGAAAGAACGTCACTTTATATTGCCCCTTGTGATATGAAACTTTATTATGCAGTCTGTCGCTTTTATTTCTTCCACATCACAAGATCGTATAAAGCTTATTTTCTCCCACACTAATAAGTCATACATATTTAGAGAGCAATTTTTATTGCTTTGCACCGATGACAACTTACTTGAAGGATCTTACTCAATCCATAGGTAGATATGGTGGACTCTCATGGGAAAACTGGTTTAAGGGTTATTTGGAAGCACAAGTAGTATCTCTACTTGGTGCTAAGAATTTGGCTAGCATGAGGGGGAAAGGCAAGCTCAACATGTTGGATGATCCATGACAATATACTTTATCTCAGATATAAGAAAACATAACTCATTACGTTGTCTTCCTTGTCCAACACCAACTCTTTAGCATGCCATATTTTAATGAGTGCTCCCAATCATAAAAGATGTCAATAATTGTATATTTATATGTGAGACCTCTCTTTCCTTATTACTTCCTATTAATTGCAACAATGACCAAAGCTATGTTTTCCAACTCCGAACAACTTTTAATCATCATACTCTTCTATGTGAAGTTATTACCCTCAATAAGATCAATATGAACTCTTTGTTTCTTTTTATTCTTCTTTTCTCTTTTCTTTTATTCACTCAAGATCATGGCAAAATAATCAAGTCCTTGACTCAACACTAATCTTTATTATATATATAGCTCACGGACTCGATTACATAGAGAGATCATAAACCAAAACTCAAAACTAGATCATGCCATAAACTTTATTCTACTAGATCAAGATACTACTAATAGGATCAAACTAAGAAAAATGGTAAAGATAGGAGATGTGATGGTGATACGATACCGGGGCACCTCCCCCAAGCTTGGCAGTTGCCAAGGGGAGTGCCCATACCCATGTGATTATGTCTCCTTTGCTGGTGAAGAAGGTGGAGGTGATGGATAGTCACACATCAAGCGTAAGAGGTCCTCCAACTTGCGAATAATACCCTTGAGTGCAACGATATGCTCCTTCAATAAAACATTTTCACTTGTGAGATACTTTTTTTTGAATACGAGCTAACTCAATCATCTTGAAAGCTTCAATCTCAGTTGGGGTAAGAAGATTGTGATCAAGTTGAAGGATGTCTTCTGCTGCTGGAGCTTGGTTCTCCGTGGCCTTCTTGATCCCTTCATCCTTGTTAATCTCCATGGGTTCTTCCCTCTTCAGCTCTATCTTCATTAGCCAAGCATCTTTGTCACCATTGCTGGAGGAGGGGGACGTCATGATGCCTGGCCTTGGCAACCCTGACAGCGAACAGCTCAAAACAAGAACAGAGGATATTTGCGTGATACGGGAGTCAAAACATCTGGGAGAATATATAATGAATTTTTACCGACCAAAATAGGTAACGTGCAAGAAAACGGAGTCCGGGAGGCACACGAGGTGCCCATGAGGTAGGGGGGCGTGCCCTCCACCCTCGTGGGGCCCTCGTGTCCTTCCCGGACTGCTAATTATTTTTATATTTTTCTAAATATTCCAAAATAGAGAAATATTGCCTTAAAAACTGTTTTGGAGTCGGTTTACTTACCGTACCATATACCTATTCCTTTTCGGAGTCTGAAACGTTCTGGAAAGTGTCTCTTATGTATTCCTCCGAGGTTATGGTTTCAATAACATTGGTTTCAATATTTATAGGATTACCTGAGATATAGTGTTTGATTCTTTGACCGTTTACCACCTTCGGATTTGTACCTTCGAAATTGTTGATTTTTATGGCACCGGAACAATAGACCTCCTCGATGACGTAGGGGCCTTCCCATTTAGAGAGAAGTTTTCCTGCAAAAAATCTTAAACGAGAGTTGTATAGCAATACATAATCACCTACATTAGACTCACGCTTTTGTATCCTTTTGTAATGCCATCTTTTGACTTTCTCTTTAAACAACTTGGCATTTTCATAAGCTTGGGTTCTCCATTCATCAAGTGAGCTAATATCAAATAACCTCTTCTCACCAGCAAGTTTGATATCATAGTTGAGCTCTTTAATAGCCCAGTATGCCTTATGTTCTAGTTCGAGAGGTAAGTGACATGCTTTCCCATAAACCATTTTATATGGAGACATGCCCATAGGATTTTTATATGCAGTTCTATAGGCCCATAATGCATCATCAAGTTTCTTGGACCAATTCTTTCTAGACCTATTGACAGTCTTTTGCAAATTAATTTGAGTTCTCTATTACTCAATTCTACTTGACCACTAGACTGTGGGTGATAAGGAGGTGCAATTCTATGATTAACGTCATACTTAGCAATCATTTTACGGAAAGCACCATGAATAAAATGTGAACCACCACCAGTAATTAAATATCTAGGGACTCCAAAGCTCGGTAAAATGACTTCTTTAAGCATTTTAATAGAAGTGTTATGATCATCACTACTAGTTGGAATAGCTTCTACCCACTTAGTAATGTAATCAACAACAACTAAAATATGTGTATATCCATTAGAGGCAGGAACATGTCCCATATAATCAAAGCCCCAAACATCAAATGGTTCAATAACAAGCGAATAATTCATAGGCATTTCTTGACGTCTACTAATATTACCAATTCTTTGACATTCATCACAAGATAAAACAAACTTACGGGCATCCTTGAAGAGAGTAGGCCAATAAAAACCATATTACAATACCTTATGTGCAGTTCTGTCTCCAGCGTGGTGCCCTCCGTATGCTTCGGAGTGACACTTGCGTAGGATATGTTCCCGTTCATGCTCAGGTACACAACGTCTAATAAGACCAACTACTCCTTCTTTATAAAGATGTATTTCATCCCAAAAGTAATGTCTCAAATCATAGAAAAAGTTTTTCTTTTGCTGGTATGTGAAACTAGGTGGTATAAACTTAGCAACAATGTAATTTGGCATAATCAGCATACCACGGAGTGCTACGAGAGGTACTTATAACATTTAATTGTTCATCAGGGAAGCTATCATGAATAGGTAGTGGATCATCAAGAACATTTTCTAACCTAGACAAGTTGTCTGCAACGGGGTTCTCAGCACCCTTTCTATCAACAATATGCAAATCAAATTCTTGTAGCAAGAGAACCCATCTAATGAGTCTAGGTTTAGCATCTTTCTTTTCCATAAGATATTTAATAGCAACATGATCAGTGTGAATAGTTACTTTAGAATCAACAATACAAGGTGTGAACTTATCACAAGCAAATACAACTGCTAAGAATTCTTTTTCAGTGGTAGCATAATTTCTTTGAGCAGTGTCTAGAGTCTTACTAGCATAATGGATAACATTTAATTTCTTATCAACTCTTTGCCCTAGAACAGCACCTACAGCATAATCACTAGCATCACACATAATTTCAAAGGGTAAATTCCAATCAGGTGGCTGAACAATAGGTGCGGAAACCAATGCTTTCTTAAGTATTTCAAATGCTTCTACACAATCATCATCAAAGACAAATGGTATATCTTTTTGTAATAAATTAGTCAGAGGCCGAGAAATTTTTGAGAAGTCCTTAATGAACCTCCTATAAAATCCGGCGTGACCAAGGAAACTTCTTATACCTTTAATGTCCTTGGGACATGGCATCTTTTCAATAGCATCAACCTTGGCTTTATCAACTTCAATACCTCTTTCAGAAACTTTATGCCCCAAGACAATACCTTCATTAACCATAAAGTGGCACTTTTCCCAATTCAAGACAAGATTAGTTTCTTCACATCTCTGCAAAACTCGATCAAGATTTCTCCATAGACGAAAAAATCGTCCATGAAAACCTCACAAATCTTTTCACAAAAGTCAGAGAATATAGCCATCATGCATCTTTGAAAGGTAGCTGGTGCATTACATAAACCAAAAGGCACACGCCTATAAGCAAAAGTACAAAAAGAGCATGTAAAAGTGGTCTTTGATTGATCTTTAGCTGACACAAGTATTTGAGAGAAACCAGAATAACCATCTAGAAAGCAATAATGTGTATGCTTGCATAGTCTTTCTAGCATTTGATCACTAAAAGGTAAGGGGTAATGATCTTTCTTAGTGGCCTTATTTAATTTACGGAAATCAATTACCATCCTATAACCTGAAATAATTCTTTGCAGAATCAATTCATCTTTATCATTAGGAACAACAGTAACACCTCCCTTCTTAGGGACACAATGGACAAGACTTACCCATTGACTATCAGCAACGTGATAAATTATACCTGCCTCCAGAAGCTTTAGTATTTCTTTTCTTACCACTTCCTTCATCTTAGGATTCAGCCTCCGTTGATGATCACGAACCGATTTGGCATCTTCTTCCAAATTTATTTTATGTTGACATAGAGTGGGACTAATGCCCTTAAGATCATCAAGAGTATATCCAATAGCAGCACGGTGCTTCTTCAGAGTTTTCAATAATCTCTCTTCTTCATTCTCTGAAAGGTTAGCACTAATAATAATAGGATATATTGTCTTTTCATCAAGATAAGCATATTTAAGATTATCAGGCAACGGTTTAAGCTCAAACACGGGATCACCCTTGGGTGGAGGAGGATTCCCTAGGATTTCAACAGGCAAATTGTGTTTCAGAATGGGTTCCCGATTAAAGAATACTTCATCTATTTCCCTTCTTTCATTCATAAACATATCATTTTCATGGTCTAGCAAATATTGTTCTAAAGGATCATTAGGAGGTACGGCAATAGAAGCAAGACCAATAATTTCTTCCTTGCTAGGAAATTCTTCTTCCCGGTGTTGTCTACTAAATTTGGAGAAATTAAACTCATGAGTCATATCACCCAAGCCAATAGTAACAACATTCTTTTCGCAGTCTATCTTAGCATTAACAGTGTTCAAGAAGGGTCTACCAAATATAATGGGACAAAAGCTATCTTGTGGGGAACCAAGAACAAGAAAATCAGAAGGATATTTAGTTTTCCCACACAAGACTTCAACATCTCTAACAATTCCCATTGCTGATATAGTATCTCTATTGGCAAGTTTAATTGTGACATCAATATCTTCTAACTCAGCAGGTGCAATTTCATGCTTAATTTCTTCGTATAAGGCAAGAGGTATAACACTAGCACTATCACCCATATCACATAAGCCATGATAACAATGATCTCCTATCTTAACAGAAATAACAGGCACGCCTACCACAGGTCTATGTTTATCTTCAGCACAAGGTTTAGCAATTCTAGCAGTTTCACCGCAGAATTGAATAACATGCCCATCAATATTATCAGCCAAGATATCTTTAAGAATAGCAATATTAGGTTCAACTTTAATTTGCTCAGGAGGTGTATAAGTTCTAATATTACTTTTACGAACCACAGTTGAAGCTTTAGCATGATCCTTTATTCTAACAGGAAAAGGTGGTTTCTCAACATAAGAAGTAGGAACAACAGGATCATTATAAGTGACAATCTTTTCTTCAACTTTAGTAGGTGCAACTGCTTTTACTTCTATGGGAGGATGATATTTAAACCACTTCTCTTTGGGGAGATCAACATAAGTAGCAAAAGATTCACAGAAAGAAGCTACTATCCCAGAGTCAAGTCCATATTTAGTGCTAAATTTACGGAAAACATCGGTATCCATAAAAGACTTAACACAACCAATCTTAGGTGTGATACCTGACTCCTTACCTTCGTCGAGATCCCAATCTTCAGAGTTGCGTTTAATTCTATCCAATAAATTCCATCTGAATTCAATAGTCTTCATCATAAAAGAGCCAGCACAAGAAGTATCGAGCATGGTGCGATTGTTTTCAGAAAGCCGAGCATAAAGATTTTGAAGAATTATTTCTCTTGAGAGCTCATGATTGGGGTATGAATATAACATTGATTTAAGCCTCCCCCAAGCTTGAGCAATGCTTTCTCCTTCGCGAGGCCAAAAATTATATATATATAATTGCGATCACGATGAACAAGATGCATAGGATAATACTTCCGATGAAATTCCAATTTCACTCGTTTATAGTTCCATGATCCTGTGTCATCACATAGCCTATACCATGTCGATGCATCTCCCTTCAAAGATAAAGGGAAGACCTTCTTCTTAACAACATCATAGGGTATACCTGCAAGCTTAAATAATCCACAAACTTCATCCACATAGAGTAGATGTTCATCAGGATGCTTTGTTCCATCTCCTGTAAAAGTATTAGCTAGCAGTTTTTCCATCATACCCAAAGGAACTTCAAAGGGAATATTTTCATGTTCTGTAGGTTCAGTAGGTTGAGGAGCAACTCTTTGCTCTACTGGTCGGGGTGAAGATACCTCGAACAAGCCCCTCAGAGGATTACTTTCAATAGTAACAAGTGATAGTAAATTTCAGCACACTATATAAATTTTTCCTTACCAAATTCCACCTACCAAAGGCGCTTCACTCCCCGGCAACGGTGCCAGAAAAGAGTCTTGATGACCCACAAGTATAGGGGATCTATCATAGTCCTTTCGATAAGTAAGAGTGTCGAAGCTAATGAGGAGCAGAAGGAAATGATAAGTGGTTTTCAGCAAGGTATTCTCTGCAAGTACTGAAATAAGTGGTAACAGATAGTTTTGTGATACGATAAATTGTAACGAGAAAGAAGTAACAAAAGTAAATAGGGTGCATCAAGGTGTCCCAATCCTTTTTGTAGCAAAGGACAAGCCTGGACAAACTCTTATGTAAGGAAAAGCGCTCCCGAGGACACATGGGAATATCGTCAAGCTAGTTTTCATCACGTTCATATGATTCGCGTTCGGTACTTTGATAATTTGATATGTGGGTGGACCGGTGCTTGGGTGCTGTTCTTACTTGAACAAGCATCCCACTTATGATTAACCTCTATTGCAAGCATCCGCAACTACAACAAAAGTATTAAGGTAAACCTAATCATAGCATGAAACATATGGATCCAAATCAGCCCCTTACGAAGCAACGCATAAACTAGGGTTTAAGCTTCTGTCACTCTAGCAACCCATCATCTACTTATTACTTCCCAATGCCTTCCTCTAGGCCCAAATAATGGTGAAGTGTTATGTAGTCGATGTTCACATAACACCACTAGAGGCTAGACAACATACATCTCATCAAAATATCGAACGAATACCAAATTCACATGACTACTATTAGCAAGACTTCTCCCACGTCCTCAGGAACAAACGTAACTACTTAATCACAGGGGTATTAATATGCATAAAGGATCTGAACATATGATCTTCCACCAAGTAAACCAACTAGCATCGACTACAAGGAGTAATCAACACTACTAGCAACCTACTAGCACCAATCCTGGACTTGGAGACAAGAATTGGATACAAGAGATGAACTAAGGTTTTGAGAGGAGATGGTGCTGGTGAAGATGTTGATGGAGATTGCCCTCTCCCGATGAGAGGAGTGTTGGTGATGACGATGGCGATGATTTCCCTCTCTCGGAGGGAAGTGTCCCCTGCAGAATAGCTCTGCCGGAGCCCTAGATTGGTTCCGCCAAGGTTCCGCCTCGTGGCGGCGGAGTCTCGTCCCGAAAGGTTGCTTATGATTTTTTCCTCGACGAAAGACCTCATATAGCAGAAGATGGCCATCGGAGAGCCAACAGGGGGCCCACGAGGTAGGGGCGCGCCCTGGGGGGTAGGGCGTGCCCCCCACCCTCGTGGACAGGTGGGCCCCCCTCTGGTGAACTTCTTCCGCTGGATATTTTTTATTATTTCCCAAAATAACTTTTGTGGAGTTTCAGGACTTTTGGAGTTGTGCAGAATAGGTCTCTAATATTTGCTCCTTTTCCAGCCCAGAATTCCAGCTGCCGGCATTCTCCCTCCTTATGTAAACCTTGTAAAATAAGAGAGAATAGGCATAAGTATCATAACATAACGTGTAATAACAGCCCATAATGCCATAAATATCGATATAAAAGCATCATGCAAAATGGACGTATCAGATATCCATTGCCTCTTATTGCTTTCAAAAAAATTCTAGTGTCAACATAGAACAACAGGAGTGTTGTGTTCAATCTTTGAATTTTTCGGGGTTCGTTTGGCCTTTTTTTATACATTAACTGGGTTTTCTAGGCATTTTATGTCCATAATTCAAATTTGAACTACAAGCACATGCTCCAATGCACTAAGGTTGGTTGAAAAATCACATGTGTGTCCTTGGGTGAATTTGTAGGTCCCATGCAAGAGATGGGAATAAAATTCAAACACCAGGGAACTGTTGATTGCCGGCAAAACGTTGAGATGCCTGGTTTTTAAATTCTAGTAAATACAAAACTCTTCTGAAATTCATGAAACTCGGCATGCTATCATGGAGCAGCATCAATATGCCGTGTTAATTTTTTTTCCCATTTGGGGCAGGTTCGGGTATATGCTTCTCACAAACCAGAGCTTCTCACAACAAGCATGATGATTTCGGTAGGGAACGTCCCACCTTTGGGGACGAAACGATATCCATTGCCTCTTATTGCTTTAAAAAAAATTCTCGTTTCAACATAGAACATCAGGAGTGTTGTGTCAATCTTTGGGATTTTTCGGGTTCGTTTGGACATTTTTATGCATTAACTGGGTTTTCTAGGCATGTTATGTGCATAATTCAAATTTGAACTACAAGCACATGCTCCAGTGCACTAAGGTTGCTTGAAAAATCACATGTGTGTCCTTGGGTGAATTTGTAGGTCCCATGCTAGAGATGGTAATGAAATTCAAACACCAGGGCACTGTTGATTGCCGGCAAAACGTTCAGATGCCTGGTTTTTAAATTCTAGTCAATCCAAAACTCGTCTGAAATTCATGAAACTTGGCATGCTATCATGGAGCGGCATGAACATGCCGTGGTGAAAACTTTGTCCCATCTGGGGCAGGTTCGAGTATAAGCTTCTCACAAACCAGAGCTTCTCACAACAAGCATGATGGTTTCGATAGGGAACGTACCACCTTTGGAGACGGGACGATATCCATTGCCTCTTATTACTTTCAAAAAAATTCTAGTGTCAACATAGAACAACATGAGTGTTGTGTTCAATCTTGGAATTTTTCGGGGTTCGTGTGGCCCTTTATATACATTAACTTGGTTTTCTAGGCATTTTATGTGCATAATTCAAATTTGAACTACAAGCACATGATCCAATGCACTAAGGTTGGTTGAAAAATCACATGTGTGTCCTTGGGTGAATTGGTAGGTCCCATGCAAGAGATGGGATTGAAATTCAAACACCAGGGCACTGTTGATTGCCGGCAAAACGTTGAGATGCCTCGTTTTTAAATTCTAGTATATCCAAAACTCATCTGAAATTCATGAAACTTGGCATGCTATCATGGAGCGGCATGAACATGCCGTGGTGAAAACAATTTCCCGTCGGGGCAGGTTCGGGTAAAAGCTTCTCACAAACCAGAGCTTCTCACAACAAGCATGAAGGTTTCGATACGGAACGTACCACCTTTGGTGACGGGACAATATCTCTTGCCTCTTATTGCTTTCAAAAAATTTCTAGTTTCAACATAGAACAACAGGAGTGTTGTGTTCAATCTTGGAATTTTTCGGGGTTCGTTTGGCCTTTTTTATACATTAACTGGGTTTTCTAAGCATTTTATATGCATAATTCAAATTTGAACTACAAGCACATGCTCCGGTGCACTAAGGTTGGTTGAAAAATCACATGTGTGTCCTTTGGTGAATTTGTAGGTCCCATGCAAGAGATGGGAATGAAATTCAAACACCAGGGCACTGTTGATTGCCGGGAAAACATTGAGATGCCTCGTTTTTAAATTCTAGTAAATCCAAAACTCTTCTGAAATTCATGAAACTTGGCATGGTATCATGGAGCGGCATCAACATGCCGTGTTAAAAAATTTGTCCCATTTGGGGCAGGTTCAGGTATATGCTTCTCACAAACCAGAGCTTCTCACAACAAGCATGATGGTTTCGGTAGGGAACATCCCACCTCTGGGGACGAAACGATATCCATTGCCTCTTATTGCTTTCCAAAAAATTCTCGTGTCAATATAGAACAACAGGAGTGTTGTGTCAATTTTTGGGATTTTTCGGGGTTCATTTGGACATTTTTATGCATTAACTAGGTTTCTAGGCATGTTATGTGCATAATTCAAATTTGAACTACAAGCACATGCTCCAATGCACCAAAGTTTGTTGAAAAATCACATGTGTGTCCTTGGGTGAATTTCTAGGTCCCATGCAAGAGATGGGAATGAAACTCAAATACCATGGCACTGTTGATTGCCGGCAAAACGTTGAGATGCCTGGTTTTTAAATTCTAGTAAATCCAAAACCCGTCTGAAATTCATGAAACTTGGCATGCTATCATGGAGCGGCATGAACATGCCGTGGTGAAAATTTAATCCCATCTGGGGCAGGTTCGGGTAAAAGCTTCTCACAAACCAGAGCTTCTCACAACAAGCATGATGGTTTCGATAGGGAACGCACCACCTTTGGTGACGCGACAATATCTCTTGCCTCTTATTGCTTTCAAAAAATTTCTAGTGTCAACATATAACAACAGGAGTGTTGTGTTCAATCTTGGAATTTTTCGGGGTTCGTTTGGTCTTTTTTATAAATTAACTGGTTTTTCTAGGCATTTATGTGCATAATTCAAATTTGAACTACAAGCACATGCTCCAGTGCAGTGTGTCCTTGGGTGAATTTGTAGGTCCCATGCATGAGATGGGAATGAAATTCAAACACCAGGGCAGTGTTGATTGCCGGCAAAACGTTGAGATACCTCATTTTTAAATTCTAGTAAATCCAAAACTCTTCTGAAATTCATGAAACTTGGCATGCTGTCATAGAGCGGCATCAACATGCCGTGTTAAAAAATTTGTCCCATTTGGCGCAGGTTCGGGTATATGCTTCTCGCAAACCAGAGCTTCTCACAACAAGCATGATGGTTTCGGTAGGGAACGTCCCACCTTTGGGGACGAAATGATATCCATTGCCTCTTATTGCTTTCAAAAAAAATCTCATGTCAACTTAGAACAACAGGAGTGTTGTGTCAATTTTTGGGATTTTTCGGGGTTCGTTCAGACATTTTTATGCATTAACTGGGTTTTCTAGGCATGTTATGTGCATAATTCAAATTTGAACTACAAGCACATGCTCCAATGGACCAAAGTTTTTGAAAAATCACATGTGTTTCCTTGGGTGAATTTCTAGGTCCCATGCAAGAGATGGGAATGAAACTCAAATACCATGGCACTGTTGATTGCCGGCAAAACATTGAGATGCCTGGTTTTTAAATTCTAGTAAATCCAAAACTCGTCTGAAATTCATGAAACTTGGCATGCTATCATGGAGCGGCAGGAACATGCCGTGTGGAAAATTTTGTCCCATCTGGGGCAGGTTCGGGTAAAAGCTTCTCACAAACGAGAGCTTCTCACAACAAGCATGATGGTTTCGATAGTGAACGTACCACCGTTGGTGACAGGACGATATCCATTGCCACTTATTGCTTTCAAAAAATTTCTCATGTCAACATAGAACAACATGAGTGTTGTGTCAATTTTTGGGATTTTTCAGGTTCGTTTGGACATTTTTATGCATTAACTGAGTTTTTTATGCATTTATGTGCATAATTCAATTTTGAACTACATGCACATGCGCCAGTGCATATAAATTGGTTGAAAATCAAATATGTGTCCATGGGTGCATGCTTAGGTCCCATGCAAGAAATGGGAATGAATTTCAAACACCAGGGCACCGTTGATTTCCGGCAAAACTGTAACGCCCCCAAAATTTGACCATGTTTTAATTATTAAAATTTTGACACGAGTTTAAAAAATTTGCTTTCTGGATTTTCTGTTTATTTCAAAACCCCTTTTCTTTAATATTGAGGAGTTTTACCCCAAGTGGAAACTTTCCAAAAGTGTATTGGACTTCTATGCTCTCTCAGTATAACAATTCTTAATCAGTAGATTTATTTACATAATTATTTTCTCTCTGAGCTTTATCCCTTAAAGTGATTTATCTTTAGTTTTGGAGCTTTTTTTTGAACTACAACCATTAGATAAATCTGTTTAATATTCCAACCAAAATTTGGGGATGTCATGTGATGTCTTTAAATAACTTTTTTCAAAAATATATTTCATTCATTAAATATTTTGAGTTCCACACCAAATTTTCAAATCTGGTCCAGTGGGCAGTTTTGCACTACAACCTATTTAAATACTTCTTTAAAACTTCCACCAAAATTGTGGGATGTTAACAAGAGTATATTATTCAACTTTATGCAAAAAACAAGTTTTGTCCTTTGAAAAATTTGAGTGAATCAACCTCTTTTCCATTCTGGTCCAACTTGATGATTTGTATAGCAACCACATTTTAAGTTGCTCCTTTATCCATAATTCCTTTTCCTACTTGTAGTCCTCCCTGCTAAACCCTTAAGACCAGGAGCATGAACCCATTGGAATATATTCGGCCCATGAAATGACAGCCTTTAGTTTCTGCCAAAAACTGATTTTCTCAAATATTTGCACTAGCAAGTTTCTTCCCTTGATAAACTAACCTGACCACCACCTCCTACACCTAAAGAGACCCCAATCTGGAGATTATGACCACTCCAAGAAATGCCTAGGTGCCCTTGGCATTTTGCCAAACACCTTGTGTGCATGGCCAGTTTTGACATGGTTTTTAGTTAGCATTGCAAGCTTGGTCTCCTGGCCTAACCCACATGTCCATTTGCTTTCTTGCAAACCCTAGCCTGGTCATGTTAGTTGCCAGCCTCACCCGAGCACTCTAGATCACCTTGGCATTCTGTCGAACATGTCGCGTGCGTGCTCTGGGCGCGCCCAGAGCGCACGTTTTGCACGCACGTGCACCGAGCCGCCGCGTCGTGCCCCTGGTTTTTGCCCGCTCTGCAGAGCCGCGCCACACCCTCGACCACTCACCAGAACACGCCAAGCAGTCGCTGGTGCCCTACAGCACCGCTGTCAGAGCCCCTTGGCGGCACGCCGGCGTCCACAGTGAGCCCCTGCCGCGGTCGGTGCCGCCCAAGCCGCAGCCGCGCGCCAGCTGCCCCTTGAGCAGTCCAAGCTTATCCCCTCGCCCGTCTGCTAGCACTCGTCGGCGCCACGACGCCCTGCCGCAACAGAGAGGCGGTTCACCGGCGACCTTATCCACCGCCGCGGGAAACCGACCTCGGCTGCCTATTTAAGGAGCCCCGCACCTCTCCGAGCACTCAGGCAACCCCAAGCCAACCAATTAGGGCTCCCGTAGCCAGCAATCGCCTCGGGAAGGCCGCCTTCCCCGTCTCCGGCCAGTTCGGCCACCGCCGCCTCCCGGCTCCGTTCATCACAACTAGAGCCTCCCCGGCCCTCCCAACACCACCAAACGACTCCACTTCGTCTTGCGAAGCCACCCAACACCCCAGCCGCGACGGAGAGCCACCGTAGCCCCAAGTCCACTTTCCTCCAGAAGCCACCGGCCGCCGCGAAGCTCGTCGACGGTGACTCCCTCCACCCCCATCGACCCAACGACCACCGATAGGACCGCCTCGACCCCCTGAGCCCGCGGATAGCCTCGGTTTCCCGAACGGTGCCGCCGTTCACCGGCGAGCATCGCCGGAGTCCCGCCCCCGCTCGGGCAGAGGAAGAGGAGGGAGAGAAGACCAGTCAAACCTGACCAGTGGGTCCCCCGGACCCACTGTCAGTGACACACGCCTGTCCACATGCGGATAAGTGGAGACGTAAAACCAGAGTACGTGTTCGACGTGTACGTATATTCGAATCGTTTTCTTTTCTTTTCTGTTTTTTTTAACCAGAGATTTGACTAAACTTTGACTGACTATATCTTTTAAAATAAAACTCCAAATGGGTTGATTCTTTTTCCTACCTCTCTCAAATATTGTCTAGTTTCTTTTAAGATTTATTTCAAAATTTTCAGGCAACTTTTTGGTACTGTTTTTAAACTATATATTGATTCAAAAATATTTTTAAATAGGATTTTTGGAGGGAGGAGAAAACTTTCAAGAGTTTTGGAATGCACCCTGCCTCCCCACAACTTGAAGGCAAGCATTCTGAACCCTGGCATAATATTGTGTGTGTTATTTGACACGGTGACAACATCACCTCGACACGGGGTATACGTCATTTTATGTGATGATATGTTCCTACTCAGGAGTGCATATTGATGATTTCATGCTATTGGAGTTTTATATGGTTGTGATGATAATCACCGTCATATGCCTTTCATGCATACCGGAAGGGAATCCGGGAAAGCCTCTGTCTTGGTTAGACACGGTCTTGTCCCTAGTCCTCCATCGAGACGGTCGTGTCCGGTATGGCATGAGGGGGTATGTCGCGTGGTGATTCTGTATGTTGGTTGAAGTATATATTGTTATGCTAATCATGCAGGGAATATTTAAACCTCCTGAGTCGACCATAGATCGATTCTTGTTCCGGTAACCCCCATACGTGTTTCGTGCTGCCACTTGTCCCTGCCATAGGTAGGGTATGATTCAGTAAGTTGTCAACCCCTTTCCTAGCACACACCGTACAAAGAGGCCATGGTGGAAGATACCGGAGGCATCCGGTAGGCATGCCACCTGGTCCGGGAGCATGGGTGTTTCGGTTGTAGCCGAAGGGGTAGCTCCCCTAGTTTGCGCGCGGTATAAATTTTGTGATCCCATGTCACGTCGAGGTTGTAGCCTCCCCACTTAGAGTTTCACTTAACGGGTGTCGTGGGTGATTCCAGACACTGGTAAGTTAGGCTGGTGTGTGCGGATAGGTGTGTTTTCAATTAAAAGGCCGTAGACGGAATTAGTCCCGATGGACTAAAGGAATCCGTTATTCATGGGTAAAGAGTACACCCTCTGCAGAGATTAAACCTATTCGAATAGCCATGTCCATGGTTAAGGACTACAGTCTGGGATGGGTCAAGTGTCGGTCTTTGTGTCGGTCTTCAGAGGAGAAACTGTTAAACCAGAACTGGGATCATGACTTGTGACTTGTGATGATCATGATTATTAATTGTTGTGGACTAACCCGTTATATTATTGGAATTATCAAGTATCCCTGGGATGGTTCTACCTCCCGGATGTTCACTGTGATTACTTATAAGCCCTTTATGTGGTGTCGCTGAGACGCCCGACTGTGGCATGCTTGTTATTTATTTACTTTATAAGCCCTTTATGTGGTGTCGCTGAGACGCCTGACTGTGGCATGCTTGTTATTTATTTACTTTATAAGCCCTTTATGTGGTGTCGCTGAGACGCACGACGGTGGCATGCTTGTTATTTATTTACTTTATAAGCCCTTTATGTGGTGTCGCTGAGACGCCCGACTGTGGCATGCTTGTTATTTATTTACTTAATAAGCCCTTTATGTGGTGTCGCTCAGACGTCCGACTGAGGCATGCTCGTCGTTTACTAACCTTTCGAGGCATCGCTTCAGACACCCGATCGGTGCATTTTATTACTACTATGTTATTGCATATTCATGTATATAAATAACCTGCTTGCATGCATCAGAGATTTTATCTTTATGACTGACGTCATGATCATAAGATATTTCAGAACATAATTATTGTTGTTATATTATACCCGTGTTCATAATGTTTGCGAGTACATTCAAAAGTCTTGACCGGCTTGTCCTGGCTATTGTCTTGGCCAGATTTCTTGCTGCGAGAGGAGGACGACGTGATGACAGTCCGTAACCTAAGCAATGGTGATAGCAGTCTCGCGAAGATAGGAGTTATCCTGGTCAGCTGTTCCTATGGGAAATGGAGTCCCATAGACGCTAAAGATCCACAAACTGCTTCCGCCATCAACCGCTAGAAACCTTTTGTTGTACTCACAGGCCAGAATGGTCTTGTACTGCATACTTTGTATCTTGCTTGGAATTTCTGTATCAAGTTGGTGCCTCATCATTAACAAGAATCCAGGGCTGGTGAGCACAAGGGCCATTTTCTGGAATTTAATACCCGGAAAACCGGTCGCGACAAACTTGGTATCAGAGCCAGGCTGACCATTGGCTAATCCTATCTTAGCCAGGTCGAAAAACCTAGGTAAACCAACCCATCAGACTTTAACCAAACCCCGGCCAAGCTTCTCGTGCAAGATAGCCACATAGTGAGCCTGACACCTTTTGACAGTCGGTGCCCAACCTAGCAACTTAGCCTGTCGATAACACGCCAGTGACCGACGCCTAATATGTCCCATTCGCAAGCGTGCGAAGGAAGACTCTGTCCCCTTTTCTATAAAAAGGGCACTCTAGCCTCAACCCAGCACAACACAGCCTCTCCCCCGAACCAAGCCATAATGCATGGCCCCGTAGTGCACAATGAGACCACAGCAACCAACCTTGGAGGTTTAGTTACCATACTCGCAAACCTCAGCCATCGCGCCTATGCGTTAGAAGAGCCTCCCGAATATGTTGTATACCAAGGGTCCATGAGCGGCGAGAGCCGTCAATTCTGGGCCACTGTGCACATCTACGGTAGGGGTCTGTCACCAGAACGCCCCTACAGGTTCACCGGAAGGACAACTTCCTTTGAGCCACAAGCCATCCAACTAGCTGCTCGAGAGGCTATAGTTCAACTCCGCGCTTGTCGCCAGAGTTAACTCGTCGCCGTTCTACTACTACCCCAGACGTGAAGGGTATGGCAGACCACCCCAAGTTGCCAACGGAGATCACGAGACGGATCCTGCATTGTTGCACCTAGTGCGCTATATAGGAGCACTAGAGGAACTGTTCGATCAAATCACCATTGATCTGATCGCAGCTCGTGGAGAGCTGGTTCGCCGAGCCCCGGCAAGCAGGGAAGACGAGCCCAACGCTGACAACCCAGTCGTGCTGTTCGGACACCCGATCGATACCCTGAGGTCAGCCTCAGCCATCAACCAAGGTGCTTTAATGACCCCAGAAGTGCTTCGTCGCCTTTTGGGAGCACACTCCAACGGGATTGTGGCCAACAATCCCCGCGATGGTCATCATCGCCACCCCGACCCTGCAGCCCCTCAACCACCTCCAGCTAATCCCGACGGTGCACGCACGTTTGGATATAAACGAGGTAGACTAAGTCACCCGAGTAGTGCCGAGTCTCAGTGTATCCTCGCTTTGTAATCGTGTGACCTTGTAAATAAGCACAGCCTGTTGTTGTGCTTCTGTTTTAATAGTAATCTTGCACAATTGTGTCAGCCTGCAGTTGCATTTTTTTTTCCAGGCACAGCTACCAAAACCAACCCCGACGACACCCACAGTACCACGTCACTCTTGTGAGATATGTGTATCTGTGGCTTTGACCCCGACCCTTAGAGCTGAACTGGCAAATTTATTACCTTTCACCACGGTAAATAACCCAGCCCGGATGCTATATAAGAAGGCCACCTCGTGACCTTGCCAAGCAACCCTCACCTCGTGCACCACCCTCACAACCATTTCTTGCCATGCCGAGCCCTATTATTTATCTGAGAACCCCAGATGCAACCCCGGGTAGTTTTGTCAAAATATTGTGGGACTTTACCTACAGTACCATGGGTTCTACCCAGCCACCCCAGTACGAGCTGTTCAAATCGAGAATCACCCCTACACCTCGAAATATTGGGCAGCAGTACATATCCCTCCCGTAAACTCAAACCAAGACCCAACGGAGGTCTCCTTCGTGGGGAAATCTATGCCGACCCCACATATGGCCATAGAAGCTACTGCGTCCGAAGCGATTGCTCGCTTTCGATTCGCGGTACCCTATGCCAGTGAACGAGGGTATTATTACTTTCCGAGCCGTGCAGCACCCGGAGAAGTAATATCTTTTCACGGTGGACGATTTGAGAGAGACCCAGTACTGGCCAACCTTGTCCAGTATGTCATCGCTCAAGAATGTTTGAACCAGTGAGTAATGGGTTATCTCCAGAGTCTCGCTGATTTGAATCCTCAGATTGCCATCGACAGACCACTGAGGCCCGACCAGGAGAGACACATACATCGACTGGTCAATCCACTCCCCACGATAGAAGAGGAGTGTGTCCCAGTACCAGAGACATTTTCGCGGGACCCCGTCCAGTTACCGTTTTCATTATATACGTCAGTGCTGTGTTAATTAGTGCAACATTTATTATTGCATTGTAACTTATGCGTGGTATCCTGAGTTTGTGCGACGAGTCGATTATTTGGTTTCTACTAATATGAGTAGTTTTCATTGTGGTTAATTTTTTTCCTTTAAATTAACCATTGTCCCCGCGAAAAATCCTGGAGTGAGATTTCTTTTCCCTGAGTTGCTGCATCGTATATCTTCTCACGACGTGGTTTATTTTTTATTCACACAGCACCACGGCAGCAGACCCACAACCACTCGGACTCATACACTGCTTGCAAAGACACGTAACCGTGTTGCATATCGCCGACCACCTCCCGAAGCACACCACAGCCTCCAAAGGAGAGATTAGTGGATAATCATCCAGATACTAGTTACCTCCGGCACACCGACAACAGTTAACACCCGGCATCTTACCTAGTCCTCGTGATCACCGCCACCGCGGAGAGCCAGCACCCGAGCGGCAGCATCGCGACGATCATCGAGGATCATCGCGCACAGAGCACGGAGAGCCCCAAGATCGCTGCCAGCCCTCCGCACACCAGGATCACGTACCAATCCGCACCACCTCCGCCATCAGAGCCTCGCCGAGCTTCGGCAAACGGGAACAGAGGAGGAGGAAGGAGAAGGAGGAGCGAGGCCAGGTGTGAGGAAGAAGAAGGAGCACCGCGGTCGTTTTATAGCTCGAGATCGGTGTATGGTGGGCGAAGTCCACCAGCGCCGCTCGTCGCCCGATCGCCGGTGTTCGGAGGCGAATCCGCGAGCAATGCCGACAGCGCACTGGCCCGCGAGGTGAGTGCACGCTTGCGCCAAGAGCTAGCACGCCAAGACTACCACAAGACGGCCTAGATGCCCTACGCTAGATGTCGCCGATGGAGAAAGCGCGAAAAGCGCGGAGAGAGAGAGGAAGAAGAGAGAGCCAGAGGAAGAAGAAGAGATCGACAAGGGGCCCGGGTCCACTGCCACCGAGGAGCACTGCTGTGCTCGGCACGACCAGCGATTTTAGAATTTAGAATTTATTCTAAATTTACTACGTCCAACGTAGAAATCGCTTGTTTTGCCCGAAAGCGTGGATTTCTCCACACAGCGCCAGTGTCCCACAGTGTAGTTTCACACCACTTATTGCTCTCTCACTGTAGCCGCAGTTTTTCTTCGCTTAAGTAATGTAATAGTTTCGATTTGGTAAGAGTAATATTTTCAAAAATACAATCCTTATCAAATCTCGAGGACGAGATTTTTCTTAAGGGGGGTAGTGTTGTAACACCCCAAAAATTTGACCATGTTTTAATTATTAAAATTTTGACAGGAGTTTAAAAATTTTGCTTTTTGGATTTTTTGTTGATTTCAAAACCCCTTTTCTTTAATATTGAGGAGTTTTACCTCAAGTGGAAACTTCCCAAAAGTTTATTAGACTTCTATGCTCTCTCATTATAACAATTCTTAATCAGTAGATTTATTTACATAATTATTTTCTCTCTAAGCTTTATCCCTTAAAGTGATTTATCTTTAGTTTTGGAGCTTTTTTTTTTGAACTACAACCATTCGATAAATCTGTTTAATATTCCAACCAAAATTTGGTGATTTCATGTGATGTCTCTAAATCACTTTTTCGCAAAAATATATTTCATTCATTAAATATTTTGAGTTCCACACCAAATTTTCAAATCTGGTCCAAAGGCAGTTTTGCACTACAACCTATTTAAATACTTCTTTAAAACTTCCACCAAAATTGTGGGATGTTAACAAGAGTATATTATTCAACTTTATGCAAAAAACAAGTTTTGTCCTTTGAAAAATTTGAGTGAATCAACCTCTTTTCCATTCTGGTCCAACTTGATGATTTGTACAGCAACCACATTTTAAGTTGCTCCTTTATCCATGATTCCTTTTCCTACTTGTAGTCCTCCCTGCTAAACCCTTAAGACCAGGAGCATGAACCCATTGGAATATTTTCGGCCCACGAAATGACAGCCTTTAGTTTCTGCCAAAAACTGATTTTCTCAAATATTTGCACTAGCAAGTTTCTTCCCTTGACAAACTAACCTGACCACCACCTCCTACACCTAAAGAGACCCCAATCTGGAGATTATGACCCCTCCAAGAAATGCCTAGGTGCCCTTGGCATTTTGCCAAACACCTTGTGTGCATGGCCAGTTTTGACATGGTTTTTAGTTAGCATTGCAAGCTTGGTCTCCTGGCCTAACCCACATGTCCATTTGCTTTCTTGCAAACCCTAGCCTGGTCCTGTTAGTTGCCAGCCTCACCCGAGCGCTCTAGATCACCTTGGCATTCTGTCGAGCATGTCGCGTGCGTGCTCTGGGCGCGCCCAGAGCGCACGTTTTGCACGCGTGTGCACCGAGCCGCCGCATCGCGCCCCTGGTTTTTGCCCGCTATGCAGAGCCGCGCCACACCCTCGACCACTCACCAGAACACGCCAAGCAGCCCCTGGTGCCCTACAGCACCGCCGTCAGAGCCCCTTGGCGGCACGCCGGCGTCCGTAGTGAGGCCCTGCCGCGGTCGGTGCCGCCCAAGCCGCAGCCGCGCGCCAGCTGCCCCTTGAGCAGTCCAAGCTTATCCCTCGCTCGTCTGCTAGCACTCGTCGCCGCCACGACGCCCTGCCGCAACAGAGAGGCGGTTCGCCGGTGACCTTATCCACCGCCGCGGGAAACCGACCTCGGCCGCCTATTTAAGGAGCCCCGCACCTCTCCGAGCACTCAGGCGACCCCAAGCCAACCAATTAGGGCTCCCGTAGCCAGCAATCGCCCCGGGAAGGCCGCCCCCCGTCTCCGGCCAGTTCGGCCAACGCCGCCTCCCGGCTCCGTTCATCACAACCAGAGCCTCCTCGGCCCTCCCAACACCACCAAATGACTCCACTTCGTCTTGCGAAGCCACCCAACACCCCGGCCGCGGCGGAGAGCCACCGTAGCCCCAAGTCCACTTTGCTCCCGAAGCCACCGGCCGCCGCGAAGCTCGTCGACGGCGACTCCCTCCACCCCCATCAACCCAACCATCACCGATAGGACCGCCTCGACCCCCTGAGCCCGCGGATGGCCTCGGTTTCCCGAACGGTGCCGCCGTTCACCGGCGAGCATCGCCGAAGTCCCGCCCCCGCTCGGGCAGAGGAAGAGGAGGGAGAGAAGACCAGTCAAACCTGACCAGTGGGTCCCCCGGACCCACTGTCAGTGACACACGCCTGTCCACACGCAGATAAGTGGAGACGTAAAACCAGAGTACGTGTTCGACGTGTACGTATATTCGAATCGTTTTCTTTTCTTTTCTGTTTTTTTAACCAGAGATTTGACTAAACTTTGACTGGCTATATCTTTTAAAATAAAACTCCAAATGAGTTGATTCTTTTTCCTACCTCTCTCAAATATTGTCTAGTTTCTTTTAAGATTTATTTCAAAAATTTCAGGCAACTTTTTGGTACTATTTTTAAACTATATATTGATTCAAAATATTTTAAATAGGATTTTTGGAGGAGGAGAAACTTTCAAGAGTTTTGAATGCACCCTGCCTCCCCACAACTTGAAGGCAAGCATTCTGAACCCTGGCATAATATTGTGTGTGTTATTTGACACGGTGACAACATCACCTCGACACGGGGTATACGTCATTTTGTGTGATGATATGTTCCTACTCGGGAGTGCATATTGATGATTTCATGCTATTGGAGTTTGATATGGTTGTGATGATAATCACCGTCATATGCCTTTCAGGCATACTAGAAGGGAATCCGGGAAAGCCTCTGTCTTGGGTAGACACGGTCTTGTCCCTAGTCCTCCGTCGAGACGGTCGTGTCCGGTATGGCATGAGGGGGTATGTCGCGTGGTGATTCTGTCTGTTGGTTGAAGTATATATTGTTATGCTAATCATGCAGGGAATATTTAAACCTCCTGAGTCGACCTTAGATCGAGTCTTGTTCCGGTAACCCCCATACGTGTTTCGTGCTGCCACTTGTCCCTGCCATAGGTAGGGTACGGTTCAGTAAGTTGTCAACCCCTTTCCTAGCACGCACCGCATGAGAGGCCATGGTGGAAGATACCGTGGCATCCGTAGGCATGCCACCTGGTCCGGGAGCATGGGTGTTTCGTTGTAGCCAAGGGTAGCTCCCCTAGTTTGCGCTGCTGTATAAATTTTGTGATCCCATGTTACGTCGAGGTTGTAGCCTCCCACTTAGAGTTTCACTTAACGGGTGTCGTGGGTGATTCGGACATAATCGTAAGTTAGGCTGGTGTGTGCGGATAGGTGTGTTTTCAATTAAAAGGTCAGAGCGGAATTAGTCCCGATGGACTAAAGGAACCGTTACTCGTGGGTAAAGAGTACACCCTCTGCAGAGATTAAACCTATTCAATAGCCGTGTCCATGGTTAAGGACTACGATGCAGGATGGGTCAAGTGTCGGTCTTTGTGTCGGTCTTCGTGAGGAGAAACTGTTAAACCGTAATGGGATCATGACTTGTGACTTGTGATGATCATGATTATTAATTGTTGTGGACTAACCCATTATATTATTGGAATTATCAAGTATCCCAGGATGGTTCTACCTCCGGATGTTCACCGTGATTACTTATAAGCCCTTTATGTGGTGTCATTGAGACGCCTCGATCGTGGCATGCTTGTTATTTATTTACTTTATAAGCCCTTTATGTGGTGTCATTTGAGGCGCCTGATATGTGGCATGCTTGTCATTTATTTACTTTATAAGCCCTTTATGTGGTGTCATTGAGACGCTGATGGTGGCATGCTTGTTATTTATTTACTTTATAAGCCCTTTATGTGGTGTCATTTGAGGCCTTGATCGTGGCATGCTTGTTATTTATTTACTTAATAAGCCCTTTATGTGGTGTCGCCAGACGTCCGACTAAGGCATGCTCGTGGCTTACTAACCTTCGAGGCGCCGCTCATAATTCGATCGGTGCATTTTATTACTACTATGTTATTGCATATTCATGTATATAAATAACCTGCTTGCATGCATCAGAGATTTTATCTTTATGACTGACGTCATGATCATAAGATATTTCAGAACATAATTATAGTTGTTATATTATACCCGTGTCCATAATGTTTGCGAGTACATTCAAAAGTACTCACTGGCTTGTCCCTGGCTATTGTCTTGGCCAGATTTCTTGCGCGGAGAGGAGCGACCGTGATGACAGTCCCGGAACCTAAGCAATGGTGATAGCAGTCTCGCGAAGATAGGAGTTATCCTGGTCAGCTGTTCCTATGGGAAATGGAGTCCCATAGACGCTAAAGGTCCACAAACCGCTTCCGCCATCAACCGCTAGAAACCTTTTGTTGTACTCACAGGCCAGAATGGTCTTGTACTGCATATTTTGTATCTTGCTTGGAATTTCTGTATCAAGTTGGTGCCTGATCAGCTAACAGTAATCCTGGGGCTGGTGAGCACAAGGGCCATTTTCTGGAATCTAATACCCGGAAAACCGGTCGCGACAAACTTGGTATCAGAGCCAGGCTGACCATTGGCTAATCCTATCTTAGCCAGGTCGAAAAACCTAGGTAAACCAACCCATCAGACTTTAACCAAACCCCGGCCAAGCTTCTCGTGCAAGATAGCCACATAGTGAGCCTGACACCTTTTGACAGTCGGTGCCCAACCTATCAACTTAGCCTGTCGATAACGCGCCAGTGACCGACGCCTAATATGTCCCTTTCGCAAGCGTGCGAAGGAAGACTCCGTCCCCTTTTATATAAAAAGGGCACGCTAGCCTCAACCCAGCACAACACAGCCTCTCCCCCGAACCAAGCCATAATGCCTGGCCCCGTAGTGCACAATGAGACCACAGCAACCAACCTTGGAGGTTTTGTGACCATACTCGCAAACCTCATCTGTCGCGCCTATGCGTTAGAAGAGCCTCCTGAATATGTTGTATACCAAGGGTCCATGAGCGGCGAGAGCCGTCAATTCTGGGCCACTTTGCACATCTACGGTAGGGGTCTGTCACCAGAATGCCCCTACAGGTTCACCGGAAGGACAACTTCCTTTGAGCCACAAGCCATCCAACTAGCTGCTCGAGAGGCTATAGTTCAACTCCGGCAGTTGTTGCCTAGAGTTAACTGTCGCTCGTTCTACTACTACCCCAGACGTGAAGGGTATGGCAGACCACCCCAAGTTGCCAACGGAGATCACGAGACGGATCCTGCATTGTTGCACCTAGTGCGCTATGTAGGACCACTAGAGGAACTGTTCAATCAAATCACCATTGATCTGATCGCAGCTCGTGGAGAGCTGGTTCGCCGAGCCCCGACAAGCAGGGAAGATGAGCCCGACGCCGACAACCCAGTCGTGCTGTTCGGACACCCGATCGATACCCTGAGGTCAGCCTCAGCCATCAACCAAGGTGCTTTAATGACCCCAGAAGTGCTTCGTCGCCTTTTGGGAGCACACTCCAACGGGATTGTGGCCAACAATCCCCGCGATGGTCATCATCGCCACCCCGACCCTACAGGCCCTCAACGACCTCCAGCTAATCCCGACGGTGAGACTCGTGGAGAAGCCTCGACATCCACAAGGCACGCCCGTTTGGATATAAACGAGGTATACTAAGTCACCCGAGTAGTGCCGAGTCTCAGTGTATCCTCGCTTGTAATCGTGTGACCTTGTAAATAAACGCAGCCTGTTGTTGTGCCTCTGTTTTAATAGTAATCTTGCATAATTGTGTCAGCCTGCAGTTGCATTTTTGTTCCAGGAACAGCTACCAAAACCAACCCCGACGAAACCCACAGTACCACGTCACTCTTGTGAGATATGTGTATCTGTGGCTTTGACCCCGACCCTTAGAGCTGAACTGGCAAATTTATTACCTTTCACCACGGTAAATAACCCAGCCCGGATGCTATATAAGAAGGCCACCTCGTGACCTTGCCAAGCAACCCTCACCTCGTGCACCACCCTCACAACCATTTCTGGCCATGCCGAGCCCTAATATTTATCTGAGAACGCCAGATGCAACCCCGGGTAGTTTTGTCAAAATATTGTGGGACTTTACCTACAGTACCATGGGTTCTACCCAGCCACCCCAGTACGAGCTGTTCAAATCGAGAATCACCCCCTCCACCTCGAAATATTGGGCAGCAGTACATATCCCTCCCGTAAACTCAAACCAAGACCCAACGGAGGTCTCCTTCGTGGGGAAATCTATGCCGACCCCACATATGGCCATAGAAGCTACTGCGTACGAAGCGATTGCTCGCCTTCGATTCGCTGTACCCTATGCCAGCGAACGAGCGTACAATTTCATCATTGAAAGATGAGGATGTGGCCTATGGGTTCAGCAGCAATTCATCGACATGTCAAAAGGATGTAATGCCAAAATGATATGAACAAAATTGTGTTAGGGGGAAGGCAAGAATGTTGTCGATGATCAGGACACATTTTTCGAGAGATTTCATGAAGATGTAATCGATCGACAATGACATCAAGTCAAAAGAATGATGAAGTGAAAGGTTAGTGGAACCACGGATATGACACAAACTCGAAATCAAGCTTGCTGTTCAAGGCGAAATGATATGACGAGGAAGATCGACATAGGCTTAGCTCATCGTCAAAAATTCTGTTCCGAGAAGAAGGACCAGGTAGCATAGTTAAAATTTAGCACGATAATGATATAGTCGAACAGGTTAGGAATGATTTGAAGGATTATTAAACTCGTAAGCAACGAAATTTACTTAGAGTTATTGAATCAGAGTGCGGAATTGATTCACTTATCGGTGTTCTCGATTGATAAACAATGTAATAGCCTGGCTTATTAGGGATGATAGACTACTCATATCAATAAGGAATTCCTTCTTTTCCGGGATCCCATTCGGACAGAACTCCAAAGTTAAGCGTGCTCAGCTTGGAGTAGTTTTAGGATGGGTGACCGACCGGGAAGTTGCTCCCGGGTGCGCACGAGTGAGGACAAAGTGCGCAGAAAAGACTAGTATTGATCTGTGGGGCCAGTCTAGATCCCACCAGGAGTAACGACAACCGGCGGGTGTGTCCGGGGCGTTACAAGTTGGTATCAGAGCCGACCCTCGCGGTTACACGGATGGTTGCGGACAGGTGCGCGGTCATGTTGTTCATGACGTTTGTGACCCGTCATGGCACGCGGCATGGCACATGTACCGGACTGGATGCATGACGGTTGTGCCAAGAGGGAACGCCTCTGTGGCCAAGAGGACGCCGGTTCCTCCGAGTGGGGGTGTATGTAATAGCCTGGCTTATTAGGGATGATAGACTACTCATATCAATAAGGAATTCTTCTTTCCGGGATCCCATTCGACAGAACTCCAAAGTTAAGCGTGCTCAGCTTGGAGTAGTTTCAGGATGGGTGACCGACCAGGAAGTTGCTCCCGGGTGCGCACGAGTGAGGACAAAGTGCGCAGAAAAGACTAGTATTGATCTGTGGGGCCAGTCTAGATCCCGCCAGGAGTAACGACAACCGGCGGGTGTGTCCGGGGCGTTACAAACAACCCAGAACCCGTGAAGTGATAATGACAGGGAAAGGTAGTGCTTGATCAAAAGTTCATAAGATGCAGTGTAATGGCATGATATCCTCGAGATACCAGGGGTAATACCCGAAGGAATATCAAAATAGAGGTTGAGGAGATGCATTGATCTGTAGAAGACAAGTGCTTTAACTTGTCCGAGAAATGGAATCAAAGGGGAACAATCATGGTCAGAGCCACGGTTGCAAAGGACCAAACATAGATACCAGATTAACTTATAACAAGGGGATTATTATTATCACAAGAAGCTTCCGTGATAAGTTCCACATCGGGTTCATGGGCATGAACACAAAGTTCAAGGTCGACTCCCACTTCTCCAATGCATAACCTTCCATTCACTTCTTTGTTAAAAATTATTTGAAAGTGACTCACGATCATAGTGGATTAGGAGCACGCGGTAACGAGCAGAGACTCATGATCGATGTGACCCCATCGCCTCGTCTCGAGGACTTGCGGCAAGGGCTAAGAATGCCCAGCCATGCCTCGTAAGTATCTCGCGGGCACCTTCCAGGTCAACCCGTCTCCACATCACTCACGGGGACCCCTCAGGGTCGACCCGCCTTTCCAAGTAACAGTTGTAACGTCCAAGTATCCGTGTGTCCAAACATCAAGGGGAAAACCCGAGGAATCACCCCCGGTGAATTCCAGTCGATGTAATCATCAAGGTGAATGAAAGAGGAACCACCCCTGAGGTTCAAACTTGAGGGGTTGCACGACAGAGTCGTATCGGAAGTGGTTAAGGAGGAATTCACCCTCGATGACCACGACCGAATAGCTACACTACAGAGATCTCATCAGGAGTGATGTATGAGGTTCCACCCTCAGCACTCGACGGTAGCTCTGAAGAGTCGAGCAACAAAAGGGGCGTGATGTGATGTGAGGTGTCGAGCTCTGGTCGTCGATCACGTTGATCGAGTCGTCGATAATGAAGCAGGGGCAACAAGGACAAGGTGGGGGTCACTGATGGATCACTAACCAACCTATAATAAGTAGTTTAGGATAAGCAGGTAAGGTAACAATAAGCAGGTTACAAAAGCAGGCTATGCATCAGAATAGGAGCAAACAATAACAGTAGCAAAATCTAATGCAAGCATGAGAGAATGGAATGGGAGATATCGGGATGATCAAAGGGGGGGCTTCCCTGGAAGCTCCGCTGTAAGGGAAGAAGGGTCGTCGTCGACGTAGTCGATCACAGGGACATCAACAGCGGTCTCGGGGTCTACCGGAGAGAAGAGGGGGAAGAAACAGTAAATACAAGCAAACATAAAGCATGACATGACAATAAGCAGCACTAGGCGTGTTCTAACGCAGTGCTACACGATACAGGCGAAGATGGAGAACATCCGGGAATGTTTTCCCGGAGTTTGGCATTATGGGACAGATGAAACGGAGGGCGGAAAGTTGCAGGTTCGCTATCCTAGGGGCACCTGAAAGATGAATAGAGAGTGTATTCGGTTCCGTCTCGTCGTTCTGAGCAACTTTCATGTATAAAACTTTTTCATCCAAGTTACAGATTATTTTATATGATTTTTCAAAGATTTGAACATTTTCTGGAATCATTTTAATTATTTAAATCGACAGAAAAGGACAATATGACATCATCATGGCATCATTACTGCATCAGTGGTCAACAGACTAGCTGACCAGCCCACGGGGACCCATCGGCGGTGATCGGGCGATGCCTGGCGATCGTTGATCGGGTCAAATAGGCTACCGGCCACTGGGCAGTGACCTAAGGGGTTGGCCCCGGTCGGCCATGTCGGCACCGGCGCCGGTGGAGCCCTGGCGAGCGCTCCCGCCGCAGAGATGCGCTGGATCTTGCCGGAATCCGGCTCCGGGCGGCCGTTCGGGGCGCGGCCGGTTGTTTTCAAACGGCCACTTCGCCGCGGGTCCGATGGTGGCGACATAACGAGCGAAGGGGGCCGGCAAGGACGCCGGTGACGAGCCGTGGTAGCAGCCGCGTACGGACCAGGCGGAGGCGCGGCTACGGGGTGTTTGCAAGTGCATTTAGTATGTGGGCGGGACCTGCAGCACACCCCGAGCACGCTAGGGCGGTCGGGAGGGGCAGCAGCGGCTTGGGAGCGCGGGGTGGGCAGCAACAGCGGCAACCAGAGCGCGGCAAAGGCAGCAGGGGTTCGTCCTTTAGACAAAACAAGGCGGGAGCGGGTCAGGGGGCGAGCTAGGGGTGGCGCTCGGCGCTAGGGGCGCTCTGGAGCGCACCCACCGCACGCGCTGGAGCTGGAGAGCTCGAGCGGCTCATGTGGCGCGGTCATAGCGATGGCCGGAGCACGAGGGTGGGGACGGCTAACTAGAGAGAACACGAGGATACGGGGAGAGAGGGGAGTCTGTAGGGTGCTCACCGGGCCCTGCAGGTGTGCGCACGTGGGCTCGGGGAGGGCTCGGTGGAGAGAATCGACGGAGGCGACGATGGAGGTCTGAGGTTGAAGAAGGGGTTGTCCGCGTCGATGCAGGCACTCCGGACGGGGATGAGGCAGTCGGCAACGATGGAGCTGCTGGACAGGTCGGCAAGGCAAGGCGAGGCTGGTGGCTATGCGGGCGAGCAAGCGGAGGAGACGGCAGTGGCGTCCATGGCGGAGAGGAGAAGCAGCAGCGCGTGGGGAAGGGGGAAAGATCTCAGCGGAAGCCAGGGCATCGACGCTGGCGTCCTTATCCTCCCCGTGGCGCCTATAGCGGCGTGGTCAGCGAGGTGGGTTCGGCGGCGACCAGCCCCTATAGCGACCAGTTCGGTCGAACAGGGAAGACAACCCGGGGGGAGTGGGATGGTTGGGCTGACCTGTTAGTCCAAGGCCCAGTGGGGGGTACAGGGAAGGTTTTCTCTTTTATTTAAACAGCTTTGCTTTTCTGTTTTTTTAATAATCAGAGATAGGTAAGAAAATATTGGGCATGCCACTTTCTTTGGAAAAATATGGGAAGTGCCCCTTTTATTCCCTGGTGATATTAACAGTGCCACAAATATTTTGGAGATCAGAAGAATTCATTTGGTATTTTTCATAAATAGGATAGGATTTAAAAATGCTGAATTGGTGTTGTTATAATTGCTAATGCTCATATTTGCACAAAATTGATGCTATGTTCCTTAACAAAGGAGTGTTATGGAATTTTTGACAAATGATGAACATTTTTCCAGCAACTTTTGAGCAACCTCAAACTTCACTTGAATTTGAATTGACTGGAATTTCAAATGGGATATTGAACAAGGTGATTAAGCACTGTTTGGAAAAATGATTAGCTTAATCATAGGGGGTTACTGTAGCATGCCACTAGGGGTGTTACACCACCCCTCAGCGGCATGGGATGCTGCCATCGACCGCTACCTATCTGCGGTGCCAGTGTCCGTCCTCCCGCTCCCCGCACGTCGATCGCGCGACGACATGATGTTTGATTTATAAGTGAAGAACATTTTGTGCTGCCTTGAAGACTTCAACAATGGCGTCCCCGGAGGACGACAATGACAACGACGGCATGGCACAACGCCTCCGTCGCCACCGGAAATAGTTTTTTGGGGTTTAATACTGTATCTTGAATTCTCGATCATATGAATATAAATTCGCAGTGTGACTGAATGAAAGATATGGTTTGAACGAACTTGCGTTTTTCTCTCTTAATGAACAGACTTATCAAACGATTTTCTTTTGAAAAAAACGTTAACGGTTTTTAAATATAAAACACGCATCGCAAACATTTTAGTTACAACACCCGTATGCAAACCGACAGCTTCCCCAGGAAGCCAAGGGAAAATGTGCCGAGCAGGATTTCTGTATCCCTTCTATGCAAACGGTTGTTTTGCATGACCCGTGTGCAACCACGTACAAACAATTGGGTAAGATTTGCATATCTGTCATTTTGGGTATGTTGCCATTTCTCAAACTGGAAAGATTGACATTTGTTTATCTAGTAACATTGCCATTTGTCAACCTTGTGACACTGCGATCTGTCAAAATATGCAGCTACAAATCACTAGCACTATCTAATTTTTGCAACTAAAATCACTAGAACTGTTCATATGGACATCACTAGCAGGCATGAGTTCGTGGACGCATATGCAAATGTACCATTGATTACATACAACAATTCATCAACCCACAACGACAACGAGGATACACGTTGGATTATAGATCATTTCCAGCAAAACATTATAGTAAAGTTTTTCTCACACAACAAATAACAAAGCGATGAAATGAACTTCAGCTCAACCACTCGTCGGCGTTGCAAACGCTTGCTTTGAACCAGAAGTGGTTCTCTGGGAAGGGCTAGCTACTGTCAATCTCGAGACCAACGCATTACTGATCATCGAGGCTGAAGCGGCCTATGTCAGGACCCATATTGGGACAGTAGGGAAGCATAGTAATGTCCGAGGTATAGATACAGTTGCTTCTCATAAATGGTAGTAATGTTGTGTCAACAGCAGCGCCTTCCACCATCATTGGATAGTTTTGTCCAAGGAAGAGCGAGTTTCCTCCAAGACTTTCAATACTGAACCAGGGAGAAGGTGCTGGCGCTAGTACACTAGTATCCATCCTGAATATCCTGCAATGGATGTTGGAATAGGTTTGGAGAGTGCGACCATACGATACAACACCTGCTTCCTTAATTAGTAACATCAGCAGTACCCCATATACAGACAAGAAGAGGTGATCCATCGAAATAGGTTGCCAGGCGCCACTGAGTATATGGGTCCTGCTCGTCCTCATGCTCGTGAATAAAATTTTCAAGTATAGGTGGTGGGATGTTCACAGGAGCTTGGAAACACAAGAAGGTTAATTAGTAAAGGGAAGCTAGCTAACCCGCATGCATGTGGATGAAACAATTATAATTACGGTGGAAGACAAACGTACCGAAATCATAAGGATTCCATGCAAAATCAGTGCCACGAGTTGTGGCAGCAAACACAAGACCCTCATATTGAATTGCATCACAGTACTCATCCGTGTATAGAAACTGATTTTTGAGCAATATCCGTCGAGTCGAACAATGAAGGACGGCAACAAGCTTGTCGAAGATAGGGACAACATAAGCATTCCTATAACCCCAGGAGCAGTTGGGAACTCGACAAATTGCTATCTTCCGTAGACGATAGTCAGCATGATCGTATTTGAACTCACATAGAATACCGGTGTACTCAACCTCTGGGCAGTCGTCTGAGCTTTTTCAAAGTGGAACCCGGTGACGAGTGTACACATTCACAAGTTCCCACTCGCAGTTGTACCCAATATAAACAACCCAATCTCCATTTGCGCCTGCACAAGCCTTGCCCTCAAGCGATGGCATCTTAACATCATACGTATCATTATCAAGCGGCATCAACCTACACAAGGCGAGGCTTCCCTCGTCCCAGCACCAGTCAGTAGGGTCACGGCAAAGAAGATAGGGGAGATCAAACCGCTCCTGGACCTTATTTTTAGGTCTTGAACAAGGCGAGGCTTCCCTCGTTCCTTGTAATGATGTTATTAGTCGAGTCGAGAATGGTCTTGAACGAACCTGCCATGCTAGCCGAGGTGATGACGTCGCAGCGACCAATGAGTTCCTCCACTGCATCATCATTCAGATCGGGGCAAGAATAACGGGGTCGTTTCCGGCTTGTTCCCTCCATGAGAAGATGATCAAACAACGGCAGAAGGAAGGGTGAAGGAAAATGGAGGAGGGAGGAAGAGCTAGCGTGCGACAGCAGTTCCAAATCGAGAGGGAAAGGCGAAGAGTCGGTGGACGGTTGCCACGGTATACGAAGAGGCACCTGGGGAGCGAACGGTTGCCACAGAGGTCACACACTGATGGCAAGCGCCGAGTGAACCGCATGCAATCCTATCGCACAACACACACGTCTTGTTAAGTTGAACCGTTGTTGTTCACTTGTGTCAACGCAAATAGTTCATCCGAGTGATCTGCAAACCGTATATCGCACACACCTTGATCTTGCTGACCGTTTCTTTTATGTTCCTAATCACAAATAGTTCATCCGAGTGAACCGTATGCTGTATATCGCACACACCTTCATCTGGCTGCCCGTTTCTTTTGTGTTGCCTAATCACAAACAGTTCGTCCGAGTGAACCGTATGCTGTATACCACACACGCCTTAATCTGGCTGCCTATTTCTTTTGTTCCTCCTCATCGCAAACAGATAATTGAACTGAACCGTATGCCCTTCATCACACACGCAACTAAAATCTGAACCATGTTTGATGCATCCTCCATCGCAAACGTTTTCACCTTTTTTGACGGTTTTCATACACCACCGTTTGTGATTATTGCATCGCACACAGTTTCTCGAAGGGTCTCTGATCGTAGTGTCGCGTTAGCGGCATCATGCAGTAGTGCTCTCTCTCGTTGCTAGCATCTCCTAGATTGATCTTGGTGACACGTAAGAATTTTTTAATTATTACTACGTTCCTCAACATAGTAGTAGCCATCGGTGTGATCAGCTGGCTCCGGGGCTCCGTCATCTAGTCGCAGCAACCGGGTATGGGGAAAAAGAGGTAGCAAAGCAACAGTGAGTACTCATCCAAGGTACTCACAAGACTTACATTAGATCTAGTCTAAGTATGCAACATTTTCAAAGGAAGGGTTGTATATGTGGACCGGACTACAGAAATGCCAGAATAGAGAGAAGGCCTAGCCTATCGAAGACTAGCATCTTGGAGCATTAGAAGAGTGTAGATTAGCAACAATACAATAAGTATTAAGAATACATATTAGCAATGACCAGAGATCCTTCCTCAACTACCCTACGAGAAAGCAATCCGGAGCTAGCATATTAATAAAGCAATATAGGTATCCAGTTATCTCGCTGGTACACTCACAGTCAACCCGACTTCCATAACTCTCGAGAGTATCCTCGGGGTCGACCCGACTTCCATATCTCTCACGGGTACCCTCAGAGTCAACCCGACTTCACAAGGGACTGAGGTATCCAGTTCTAGTTGTAGTAGATCAGGATAATCTCTGAGCGTCCGTAACCGTGGACTCGACTATTCGAATAGATTAGTTCTTCACTGTAGGGGTGCACCAATGTACCCAACACACTTGATTAACTCTGGCTGGATACACTTTTATCGGGTCATGCCCGGCCTCGGCTAATCAACACACCACAGCCCTACCTAGGCTCAGCAGAGATGCTAACACACCGGTCTAAATCCTAAGCGCTCAGGGGTCCGGGCCCATCACCATTTGCACTCCTGAGCATTGCGAACACGGTCGGTGACCAAACCTAGCCCCCTTAATACAAGCACAGGCGTTCTAGTCCAACCCGACATGCGCCGCACAACCGCTGACATCTGAGGAGCTTCGGAAGAAACATACGATGCAGAGTGCCCATACTTATTCCCGCATGGTTGTCGGCGCTTAAAAGGACAGAGGCCTACTCAGATCACATACCCAAATCCCATTAGTGTATTGGGAGCGTGCTATGACGAACAAAGACTCACGATCATGTGACCCCCGTCGCCCCATCTCGAGGACTTGCAACAAGGGCTAAGACGGCCCTATCGCGCCACGTACTTATCTTGCGGGTACCTTGCAGGTCAACCCGGCTTCACATCTCTCGCGGGTACCCCTCAGGGTTGACCCGACTTTACAGGGGGCTGAAGTAATAGTATAGTTACTATGTGTCAAAAACATCAAGGAGGAATCCGAGGAATCACCCTCGAAGGATTCCTACCCTATGTAGTCCATCAAGGTGAACCGGGAGGAATCACCCTCGATGGGCCACACTTGCGGGGTTGCACGACAGAGTCGTATCGGAGGTGGAGAAAGAGGAATCACCCTCTATGATCCACAACTGATCAACTACACTACATAGACATCATCAGGAGTGAGGTAAGAGGTATCACCCTCGGCACTCGATAGTAGCTCTCCAGTGTCGTACAACTAAGGGGTGTGCGGTGATGAGTCGGCAACAACACATTGATCACACTAATCGAGGCGACGGTAACAAGCGGGGGCAACAGGGACAAGGGTGAAGGGTCACCAATGAATCACTATCCAACCTATACTAAGCATTTAGGACAGTAGGTATGGTATCAATAACAACAGTTACAAAATCAGGCTATGCATCAGAATAGGAGTCAACAGTAACAGTAGCAATTCTATTGCAAGCACGAGGGGGAAGGAAATGGGTGATATTGAAATGATCAACGGGGGTTTTCTTGTCTGGAAGATCTGCCTCAAAAGAGGGGTCGTTGGCGGTGTAGCAGTCCTTCCTCCCCGATCTCTTCCCCGGTCGCTGAACGACTGAGGGAATCCTGGATTAGGGGGTCCCCGGGCGTCCGGGCTATGTGACATGGGCCGGACTCATGGGCCGTGAAGATACAAGATGGAAGGCTTTCCCCCGTGTCCGTATGGGACTCCCCTTGGCGTGGAAAGCAAGCTTGGCGTTTGGATATGAAGATTCCTTTCTCTGTAAACCGACTCTGTACAACCCTAGCCCCGTCCGTTGTCTATATAAACCGGAGGGTTTAGTCCCTAGAGGCGATCATAATCATATAGGCTAGACATCTAGGGTTTAGCCATTACGATCTCGAGTAGATCAACTCTTGTAACCCCTATACTCATCAAAGTCAATCAAGCAGGAAGTAGGGTATTACCTCCATTAAGAGGGCCCGAACCTGGGTAAACATTGTGTCCCCTGCCTCCTATTCCCCTCGATCCTTAGACGCACAGTTCGGGACCCCCTACCCGAGATCTACCGGTTTTGACACCGACATTGGTGCTTTCATTGAGAGTTCCACTGTGTTGTCGTCGAAAAGGCTCGATGGATCCATCAATCATCTACAACAATGCTGCCGCAAAGGAGATTTTTCTCCCCGGCCAAATCTTTGTATTCGGCGGCTTCGCACTGCGTGCCAACTCGGTTGGCCACCTAGAGCAGATCGAGAGCTAAGCCCCGGATCACCAGATCAGTTTTGGAAATCTAAACTATGTCGCTGATATCCGAGGAGACTTGATCTTCCAAGGGTTCGCGACCCCAACCACTGCTCCGGCCTTAGATTCATAGCGCGTCACCAGGTCTGAAGACGGGAGTCTAGAGCCCGCCGGACTCTCTGCGGCTATAGAGCCCAACACTGGAGAACCGGAGATAATAGCGACTCTGGCAGTCATTACAAATCCGGACTCTTCTTCGGACACTGGCTCCGAACCCTTGAAGTCCATGTCATGCGAGCTCGGCCCGGAAACTTCTATCCCCATCCAAACCACGCTCTTAAAGGAAGCTTTGGACTTAATGCGATCCCTAACCATCGCAGAGGAACCTCTTTCAAATTACGCCCAGCCCGGACTAGGGGCTGAAAATAGGGAATTTTACTTTCCACCCACCACTCACTTCACAGCCACTATCAAGGATCTAACCGACATGCTTGATTATGCCTCCGAAGACATCGACGGTATGGACGACGATGCCGGAGAGGAGCAGGCCCAAAACCCGCCGTTCACCGAAAGCTGGACGGCCACTTCCTCATACAACATATACATGGTGGACACACCTAAAGAAGGCGACGGTGATGACGATAAGGACGCAGTCGAGGACGAACCTCCTGAGATACCACCAAGGCGTCGATGTCAGCGGCGCCGCTCTAAATCGCGTCGTGGAAAAGACAGCAATACCAGCACCGGAGACAATGATACTCCGGATAACGCCGAAGACCAAGAAGGTCCCATCGAACCATCATCCGAATAGGATGATCGGGAGGACGTGCAAGTTAACCCTGACGAGCAAACAGGGAACAAAGACTCGGGGGATAGCAACTATCTACCACTCTCCGAGGATGACGTGAGCCTTTGCGACGCAGATTTCTTCGTGCCAGAGGAACCCCTCGAACAAGAGCGCTTCAAGTGCCAGCTAATAGCCACGGCAAGAAGCCTAAAAGAGAAGTAGCGGCAGCTTCAAGCTGACCAAGATTTGCTCAACGATAGATGGACTAATGTCCTGGCAGCCGAAGAATACGGCCTCGAACGCCCAACAAAGAGTTACCCGAAGTGTAAGCCGCTACCCCAATTCGACGATGAGGCGCTGGAGCCTATACCACCCGCGCGTAACGCGGCTGACGGACCCGACCGACCACCACGTGGCCGGGACAGAACGACAACTCAAGCCGAACACCAGCACGCACCACCTCGCCATAAAAGCAGAGAAACAATAGCTCGGGGATACACATATGACCTACGATAGGACCTGGAAAATAGAGCAGGTCAGACCAGATCAATCTACGGATCGCGGGCGTGCCGACACGAAAAGACGGCTATCAAGCCTGGCGCAACAAGCATAACCACGCCCGGGCCGAAAACCGCATACAAACTTCATCTGAGCTGCGTCGGGACATGACCCGATACAGAGGCGCCGCACACCCCCTATGCTTCATCGGTGAGGTAATGGAGCACTGCCGGTGTCAAAACCAACGACTCTTGGGTAGGGGGTCCCGAACTGTGCGTCTAAGGTCGATGGTAACAGGAGACAGGGGACACGATGTTTACCCAGGTTCGGGCCCTCTTAATGGAGGTAATACCCTACTTCCTGCTTGATTGATCTTGATGAATATGAGGATTACAAGAGTTGATCTACCACGAGATCGTAATGGCTAAACCCTAGATGTCTAGCCTATATGATTGTGATTGCCTCTACGGACTAAACCCTCCGGTTTATATAAACACCGGAGGGGCCTAGGTTATATGGTGTCGGTTTATAGAGCAAGTAATCTTCATATCCGAACACCAAGCTTGCCTTCCACGCAAAGGAGAGTCCCATCCGGACACGGGAGGAAGTCTTCGGTCTAGTATCTTCATGGCCCATTAGTCCGGCCCATGTTACATAGGCCGGACGCCCGAGGACCCCTTATTCCAGGACTCCCTCAGTAGCCCCTGAACCAGGCTTCAACAATGATGTGTTCGACGCAGATTGTCTTCGGCATTGCAAGGCGGGTTCCTCCTCCGAAAACTCCAAAATAACCCTCGAACACAGAGAACGTGTCTGGCTCTGCAAAACAAACTCCGCAAAGAGCATAGTATTTAGCAAGTCCCTTCTACTGACATCTTCTGTAGTGAGACGCCACGTCTCCGCCCGGTCATTATTTCGAACCATTTTTTAGCCTCCCGCTCCATGTTTCGGGACGCGGTTTTCATTGGCACGTCTTGTCAAAGCAGTGATCATGTCCCCTATCGTGGGATTCTCATCAATACGGGCGTGGGTAATCCAACCGCGCCGCCTACACGACCTTTGGGAAATAGGCGAGTTTTAAGGCGAATGGGGAGGCGCTTGATATTCGTTGCCTTTATAAAGAGATAAGGATCCACCCTTTCACCCACGCCTTCTTTCTCTCTGCCCAGCCATTCTCGAGCTCCAGCGCCCAAACTTCCATCCTTTCTGCCTCAAGAAAGCACTCCAGCCATGTCCGGATCCGGAGCGCAAGGCAAGTGGATGGCCTCCTCTATCACGGAGAAGGACATCACGAAGCTCCGGGAGGCGGGGTACTGCTACCTCTTGAGCATGCGTTGGTTTTCCCTTGAATAGGAAAGGGTGATGCAGCAAAGTAGCATAAGTATTTCCCTCAGTTTTTGAGAACCAAGGTATCAATCCAGTAGGAGACTACACGCAAGTCCCTCGTACCTGCACAAATAAATAAGAACCTTGCAACCAACGCGATAAAGGGGTTGTCAATCCCTTCACGGCCACTTGCAAAAGTGAGATCTGATAAAGATAATAAGATAAATATTTTTGGTATTTTTGTTGTATAGATTGAAAAGCAAAGATTGCAAAATAAACGGCGATAGAAATAGAAAATTGATAGGAAAATAATATGATGGAAAATAGACCCGGGGGCCATAGGTTTCAATAGTGGATTCTCTCAAGATAGCATGTATTACGGTGGGTGAACAAATTACTATCGAGCAATTGATAGAAAAACGCATAGTTATGAGAATATCTAGGCATGATCATGTATATAGTCATCACGTCCGTGACAAGTAGACCGAAACGATTCTGCAGCTACTACTATTACTCCACACATCGACCGCTATCCAGCATGCATCTAGAGTATTAAGTTCATAAGAACAGAGTAATGCATTAGGCAAGATGATATGATGTAGAGGGATAAACTCAAGCAATATGATATAAACCCCATCTTTTTATCCTTGATAGCAACAATACAATACATACCTTGCTTCCCCTGTTGTTACGGGGAAAGGAAACCGAAGATTGAACCCAAAGCTAAGCACTTCTCCCATTGCAAGAAAGATCAATCTAGTAGGCCAAACCAAACTCATAATTCGAAGAGACTTGCAAAGATATTTAAATCATGCATAAAAGAATTCAGAGAAGAATCAAATATTGTTCATAGATAATCTTGATCATAAAACCGCAATTCATCGGATCTCGACAAACACACCGCAAAAAGAGTTACATCGAATAGATCTCCAAGAAGATCGAGGAGAACTTTGTATTGAGATCCAAAGAGAGAGAAGAAGCCATCTAGCTAATAACTATGGACCCGAAGGTCTGTGCTAAACTACTCACGCATAATCGGAGAGGCCACGGTGTTGATGTAGAAGCCCTCCATGATCGATTTCCCCTCCGGCGGAGCGCCGGAAAAGGCCCCAAGATGGGATCCCACGGGTACAGAAGGTTGCGGCGGTGGAAATAGGGTTTCGTGGTGCTCTGGATGTTTTCAGGGTATATGAGTATATATAGGCGAAAGAAGTAGGTCGGTGGAGCCACGAGGGGCCCACGAGGGTGGGGGGCGCACCCTCCTACCTCGTGGCCGCCTCGTTGCTTCCTTGACATCCACTCCAAGTCTCCTGGATTGCATTTGTTCCAAAAACGATCCTCGCGAAGGTTTCATTCCGTTTGATATTCCTTTTCTGCGAAACACTGAAATAGGCAAAAAAATAGCAATTTGCACTAGGCTTTCGGTTAATAAGTTAGTCCCAAAAATAATATAAAAGTGCATAATAAATCCCATTAAACATCCAAAACAGTTAATATAATAGCATGGAACAATAAAAAATTATAGGTACGTTGGAGACGTATCAAGCATCCCCAAGCTTAATTCCTGCTCGTCCTCGAGTAGGTAAATGATAAAAACAGAATTTTTGATGTGGAATGCTACCTAACATAATTTTCAATGTAATTCTCTTTATTGTGGCATGAATGTTCAGATCCAAAAGATTCAAGATAAAAGTTCAATATTGACATAAAAATAGTAATACTTCAAGCATACTAGCCAAGCAATTATGTCTTATCAAAATAACATAGCCAAAGAAAGCTCATCCCTACAAAATCATATAGTTTGGCCATGCTTCATTTTCGTCACACAAAATGCTCCCATTATGCAAGCCGAGCAATTGGTTCATACTTTTTAACGCGCTTCAGCCTTTTCAACCTTTATGCAATACATGAGCGCAAGCCATGGATTTAGCACTATAGGTGGAATAGCATATGATGATGGGGGTTATGTGAGAAGACAAAAAAGGAGAAAGTCTCACATTGACGCGGCCAATCAACGGGCTATGGAGATTCCCATCAATTGACGTCAATGCGAGGAGTATGGATTGCCATGCAATGGATGCACTAGAGCTATAAGTATATGAAAGCTCAAACTGAAAACTAAGTGGGTGTGCATCCAACTTGCTTGCTCACGAAGACCTAGGGCATTTGAGGAAGCCCATCGTTGGAATATACAAGCCAAGTTATATAATGAAAAATTCCCACTAGTATATGAAAGTGCCAAAACAAGAGACTCTCTATCATGAAGATCATGGTGCTATTTTGAAGCACAAGTGTGGAAAAAGGATAGTAAAATTGTCCCTTCTCTCTTTTTCTCTCATTTTTTTGGTTGGGCTTCTTTGGCCCCTTTTTAATTTGGGCTTCTTTGGCCTATTTTTTATTATTTTTATAGTCTTTCCTCACATGGGACAATGCTCTAATAATGATGATCATCACACTTTTATTTACTCATAACTCAATGTTACAACTCGATACTAGAACAAAAATATGACTCTATGTGAATGCCTCCGGCGGTGTACCGGGATATGCGATGAATCAAGAGCGACATGTATGAAAGAACTATGAAAGTGGCTTTGCCATAAATACGATGTCAGCTACATGATCATGCAAAGCAATATGACAATGATGGAGCGTGTCATAATAAACTGAACAGTGGAAAGTTGCATGGCAATATATCTCGGAATGTCTATGGAAATGCCATAATAGGTAGGTATGGTGTCTATTTTGAGGAAGATATAAGGAGGCTTATGTGTGATAGAGTGTATCGTATCACGGGGTTTGGATGCACCGGCGAAGTTTGCACCAACTCTCAAGGTGAGAAAGGGCAATGCATGGTACCGTAGAGGCTAGCAAATTGCGGAAACGTAAGAGTGCGTATGATCCATGGATTCATATTAGTCATAAAGAACTCATATACTTATTGAAAAAGTTTATTAGCCCTCGAAAAAAGTACTACTACGCCCCTAGAGGGATAGATTGGTAGGAAAAGACCGTCCCTCGTTCCCGACCGCCACTCATAAGGAAAGCACTCAAAGAACACCCCACGCTTCAAATTTGTCACACAATGTTTACCATACATGTATGCTATGGGACTTGCCAACTTTAACACAAGTATTTCTCAATTTCACAATTACCCAACTAGCATGACTCTAACATTACCACCTTCATATCTCAAAACCATTATCAAGTATCAAATTTATCATGGTATTTGATGCACTCTATATGAAAGTTTTTATCACACCCATCTTGAATGCCTATCATACTAGGACTAATTTTACAGCCAAAGCAAATTACCATGCTGTTCTAAAATACTCTCAAAATAATATAAGTGAAGCATGAGATATCAATAATTTCTATAAAATAAAACCACCACCGTGCTCTTAAAATATAAGTGAAGCACTAGAGCAAAATTATCTAGCTCAAAAGATATAAGTGAAGCACATAAAGTATTCTAATAAATTCCGATTCATGTGTGTCTCTCTCAAAAGGTGTGTAAAGCAAGGATGATTGTGGTAAACTAAAAACTAAAGAATCTAATTATACAAGACGCTCCAAGCAAAACACATATCATGTGGTTAATAAAAATATAGCCTCAAGTAAAGTTACCGATAGACGAAGACGAAAGAGGGGATGCCTTCCGGGGCATTCCCAAGCTTAGGATTTTGGTTGTCCTTGAATTTTACCTTGGGGTTCCTTGAGCATCCCCAAGCTTAGGCTCTTGCCACTCCTTATTCCATAATCCATCAAATCTTTACCCAAAACTTGAAAACTTCAGAACACAAAACTCAACGGAAAATCTCATGAGCTCCGTTAGTATAATAAAACAAATCACCACCTTAAGGTACTGTAATGAACTCATTATTTATTTATATTGGTGTTAAACCTACTGTATTCCAACTTCTCTATGGTTCATACCCCCCGATACTAGCCATAGATTCATTAAAATAAGCAAATAACACACCAAAAATAGAATCTGTCAAAAACAGAACTGTCTGTAGAAATCTGCATCAAACGTATACTTCGGTAACTCCAAAAATTCTGAAATAAATTTTTGGACGTGAGAAATTTATCTATTAATCATCTGCAAAAACAATCAACCTCAAAGCACTCTCCAGTAAAAACTGGCAGCTAATCTCGTGAGCGCTAAAGTTTCTGTTTTTTACAGCAAGATCATAAAGACTTCACCCAAGTCTTCCCAAAGGTTCTACTTGGCACAAACACTAATTTAAAACATAAAACCACATCTAAACAGAAGCTAGATGAATTATTTATTACTAAGCAGAAACAAAAATCAAAAAACAAAAATAAAATCGGGTTGCCTCCCAACAAGCGCTATCGTTTAACGCCCCTAGCTAGGCATTGAAAATTTTAATGATGCTCACATGAAAGATAGCAATTGAAACAAAGAGAGTATCATAAAACATGTGAAAAACAAATCTAAGTCTAACATACTTCCTATGAATAGGCATTTTATAAGGAAATGAATTATCATAGCAAGCAAAAACTAGCATATGCAAGGAAGTAGAAAGAAATAATAGCAATCTCAACATAACGAGAGGTAATTTTGTAACATGAAAATTTCTACAATCATATTTTCCTCTCTCATAATAATTACATATGGAATCATATTCAAATTCAACAATATAGCTCTCACATAAAATTTTCTCCACATGATCCATATGCATGCAAAGTTGACACTCTTCCAAAACAGTGGAATATCATTAACTAAAGTCACACTACAAAAAAATACACTTCCGTGATGATACGTGTTTGTCACTGTAGGTCGCGTTTTTTGTCATGCATGTACATCCATGACAAATTTATGACAGAATCAAGATAGTCATACCTGTGCTGTCGTAGAAGTGTTCCATGACATTACCAAAATTATCATCACGGAAGTGTTCACTTCCATGACGATAAATCCCGCGTCACAGAAGTGCTTTCGTCAAGGGTGACCGACACGTGGCATCCACCATAACGGAACGCCATTAAGCTATCGGGTCAGATTTTGGATCTGATAACCCGTAAACAGCCACGACCAATGCTGATGTTCCACGTGTAAAATTCTCATTGGCTGACGGATCCACGCGTCAGCTCCGCGTTGGCACAGGTGTCACTCATCCAACGGTCGAGATGGGCCTATGATATCTTGACACATGGACCAGCCCAACAAAGGCCCACAAAGTTTAAATGGGCTGGCCCAACCAAAGGCCCATAAGATTTAGCGGACCATAATGGGCCGACCCAGCTAAAGGCCCACAAAATTTAGCGGACCACAATGGGCCGGCCCAGCTAAAGGCCCACAAGATTTTGCAGACCATAATGGGCCGGCCCAGCTAAAGGCCCAAAAGATTTTGCGGACCACAATGGGCCGGCCCAGCTAAAGGCCCACAAGATTCTGCAGACCATAATGGGCCAGCACAGCTAAAGGCCCAACATTCTCTGTCAAATCGGCCCGTCAACGGCCTGTCCTAAACTTGCCACCAACACGGCCCATGGTCACTTCTGGCCCTTTAACAGTCCGCTAAGTAATTGGGCCGAATCACGGCCCGGTGTATTTCCGGCCTGTTAAAGGTCCGACTTCATTTGGGCTCATTTACAGGCATCAAAACTTTCGGCCTGTTAGAGGCCCACTATGGATTTGGGCCACTTTCTTCATGTTGTCATTTTCGGCCTGTTAACGCCGGACGTAAACCATGGGCCATATGTGGCCCAACATCATATCGGGCCCATTAACGGCCCATATAAAAATGACGATAATCTAGCCCGACCGAAGTTCCGGCCTGTTAAAGGCCCGTGTATTAGGTCGGCGCATTTACGGCCCGTCCGAATTTCGGCCTGCCAAAGATCCGCGTCGTAAATGGGCTACCATTTCGGCCTGCTAAGTCCAGTGGGTTATTTGGCACAATCAGGGCCCAATCTCACTTTCGGTCTATTAAAGGCCCATGTTTTTTATGGGCTCGAGATATTTACACCTGTAAACGGCCTATTTTTTCTGAGGGCCCAAATTATATTTAGGCATGTTAAAGGCCCACTATGGGCACAGGCCTACCAGAAAAATATGAAAGCTTATGCTGATTTAGGCCCAGATATTTTTAGTGGGCTACATGTCAATTTCGGCCCGTAATCGTTTTTAGCCCAATTGGAATGGGCCCGACGAATGTTGGCATGTTGGGCTCCTACGAAGCTTTCGGCCGAATACATTACTAAGATAAACCTACACTATACAAAAATAGTGTCGTAACTACTGCAGCCTGGGGCGGCATCATAAATGTTGTATCACAACAAAATAAATTCCAACCATAAAACAAAAGGCCTGTTGGCATAAAGTTTACAGTCCTTCCAGATAAAAGCACCATCAGATGTATAGAAACACAGATCATTTGACCTGAGTGCTAATGTTTCAGGCTGTAGAATTTGATGGAGCAGCACGATCTCCACCTTTTTTTCGCCATTGCTCTTGAACAACGAAGCAAATGTCTGATAGTTGGTTTCAAAACCATACATATCTTGACGACATTTCTCAACCACTATTCTTGTTTCCGAAACAACGTCCATTAGGGATTGGACTTGTGTGTGGAGCACAGATATATCACTCTGTCTAGCAGGAAGATTTTCTTTAGTAGGCGATTTGGCTGAGGTTACCTTGACAACCAACCCAGAATCACGCAGGAAGGTGCTTTTTGCACTGTTAGTGGAGAGATACTAACGCACCGCAGCAAGAGGTGACATTGTGCCTGTAGTAGCCTCGTCACCTTCAAGTGGTTGTGGCTGTTCAATCATTTGTTCCATAGCTTCCTGAAAGTTTGAACTTGTAGATTAGTGTACCGGATAAGTTACTAATGAGACAAAAACAAACAAAGTAGGTTAAACGTTTATACATAACTTATTTTGGTGAACTACTGTAATACATTAGCATGTATTGTAGTGCCAACTACATAATAAAATCACTTTCGGAACATATATCCATGTAGCATGCCTACTGTATTGTCTATTTCCTCACATTCGTTGACATCTAAGGATAAAGAGACATGGTTTAAAGTAGGATGAACATAGTATGACATCATTCATATCATGGGCAAATAGATATAAAACAAACAGCCTATTTTATCATTGTGTGCGCACGTGAACATAACAACTAGATTACAGATCAAGACCAAAAGAATATCCTTCATCTCTTTTAAACCATGTAAGGTGAAATGACGTTAAGACAACTGTGTATAAAAGTGAAAAGAGTAACTGACATTGGCTGCAAACCAAGTAGTTAAATGAACACATCATAGTACCAGTCAGTTCAAGGCAGGAGGAGTAAGGACTTACAACAGCAGCTTGAACTGGTGTGCTCATGCCCTTCATCTTGCTGGTGTGGCAATCCTTGAGGATTTGCATTGCATTCGGTTCAGGTTCTTTTTGGTCCGCATGGGCTTTCCTCTATATTTGGAACAAGTCAATATAGATACGATAATATGGCACAAAAAAAAGAAGGAAGTGGCAGCTATTTACAAAAGCCTCGCTAGTCGGTGTCAAAACCGGCGGATCTCGGTAGGGGGTCCCGAACTGTGCGTCTAGGCGGATGGTAACAGGAGACAAGGGACACGATGTTTTTACCCAGGTTGGGGCCCTCTCGATGGAGGTAAATCCCTACTCCTGCTTGATTAATATTGATGATATGGGTAGTACAAGAGTAGATCTACCACGAGACCTGAGAGGCTAAACCCTAGAAGCTAGCCTATGGTATGATTGTTGTTCGTCCTACGGACTAAAACCCTCCAGTTTATATAGACAACAGAGAGGGTTAGGGTTACACAGAGGCAGTTACAATGGAAGGAGATCTACATATCCGTATCGCCAAGCTTGCCTTCCACGCCAAGGAAAGTCCCATCCGGACACGGGACGAAGTCTTCAATCTTGTATCTTCATAGTCCAGGAGTCCGGCCGAAGGTCATAGTTCGGCTATCCGGACACCCCCTAATCCGGGATTCCCTCAGTAGCCCCCGAACCAGGCTTCAATGACGGTGAGTCCGGCACGCAGATTTGTCTTCGGCATTGCAAGGCGGGTTCTTCTCCAAATTCCGTGTACCTATTGAATAGTGTCCGGCTTTTCGTGAATATTGTGCTCCTTGGCTTCCATGCCCAATAATCGCCATCTTCCACGTGTCAAACAAATGCGAAAAGCCAGGGTGTTTTTACTTTTACCCCCCTAGCTGCGCAAATAAGTTGCCTTATAAAAGAGACGAGGATTTAGATCCGAATCACACCATCTCCCCTTCGCGAGCATTCATCAGAGCGCATCTGACAGAAATCCATTCCATCATGGCCAGTCGACGCAACTCCTCCTCTCGCCCTGTCAGCCCTCAGCCTGGAGATTGGGAGAGATGTTCCGTCCCACACAGCGAGCTAGTGATGCTCCAAACCAAGGGATTTCTTCCCCCGGCCTTCATGGTTCCGGTTCGATCCGGACTCGCCACCTATAATGGCGGAAAGCAGGCGGAGAGCGTCCCCAATCCCTCCAAAGGAGAGCGGGTATGCCTTGTACCTTACTTAATAAGAGGGCTCGGATTTCCAATTCATCCGTTTCTCCGGGGGCTCCTGGAGTTCTACGGCCTCCAGCTGCACAACCTTACGCCTGCCTCCATATTGCATATCGCGGGCTTCGTAGCCCTTTGCGAGCTGTTCTTGGGCGTCGAGGCTCACTTCACGCTGCGGAAGAAGCTGTTCTGCTTTGTGCCCCGTTCTCAGGAGGGGTCGATATATCAAGTGGGCGGAGCCGAACTATGGCGCATCACCGGGACCGGATATCTATCCGGAACCCCAAAGAAGGCATCCGAAGACTGGCCTTCAGAATGGTTTTATATAGAAGATGTCCCCCTGCCGGACCCTGTGCGGATCGGCCTTCCTGAGTTCAATAATGCTCCTTTGAAGAAGCACCTAAGCTGGCGCCCACGGAGCCCTCAGAAGGAAAATGACATGGACTTCCATGATCGGGGTCATGGCCACATGCATCATGCAGAGGGTGCAGACGCTTCAGTATAGAGGCCACCGCATGTGGGATTTCAACGGGGAGGATGAAGCCACCCGCTGCGGCCGTAAGGGGCCGGGATCAGTCGCTGCTCTGACGAAGGCCTTGTCTGCATTATACAAGGGAGAAGAGGAGGATTTCCTCCGCGTCAATCCACATGGCGGATTTTCTATGTACGATCCTCCAAGCTGGGTAAGCGGACACTTCTTTATGCCCATCCATTCCATATTCCCGTAGTTAGGTACCTTATTCTGTGATTTTGACGCAGGAATTGCGCCGGGCTGTAAAGGATATAAACAGCCCACCTCCACAACCCGAGGATCCGGAAAGGTCCCTCGATCCGGCCTCCCAAGAGAATCCGGACATATCTGTGGAGCTGATCGATGGGGTATTTTACCAACTGAGCATCGGCAATGCCTTGGTCGCCATTACGGCCGATTACCCCGGAATATTTCCGGCTTCACAGGTAACTGAGACTGAAGTCCCAATACTTTGAAAATGATCCATCCATGCTTATCTTTTATCACCGTATATCAATGGTGTTTTGCAGGGGGAGCCCTTGAGGCGGAAGGCCGAGCTGCGGTGGCTAGCCAACAAGGGGCAGCAAGGCCAAAGAGCTGAAAAGAAGTGCGGTCCGGATTGAGACGCCGGCGCCATGGTATGGCATGCCGCCTTATTCCCAGTGTTTTATTCCCGGAAGGTATACTAACGCCGTGCTCTCTTCAGAAAAAAGCGCCGCGGACTATATCCGGAGAGGCTGCCAATCGAGCCTCCACCAGCCAGGCTCCAAAGCCAGGTTCAGAGGCGGAGGCGAACACGAGGCGTGCGTCGGACACTCCTCCGACAGAGGATGCCGATGGACTATATGCCACCAATTCCGAGGTGGAGAGTGCCATGAATTACAGGCGTTGCCGGACTGTTCTTCGTGACGCATGTTTCTCCCAAAAGGCATTGGATGCCTTCAATTCGGGAGATGCGCACCTCCGTGCCGCTCAAAATGGTCTAGCCAGAGCCACGGAGCAGTATGTGAAAGACATACGGGTGAGAAAATTTGATGGTTATATATACTAGTAGCCCCTGAGACTTGAAATAGTTAGAATAACTGATTTAAGGATCATTTATTATGCAGGATCTTACAACAAAGAATACCTAACTGTCCCAGGAGCTGGAAGAGTGCAAAGCCCAACTTGAGGCCGCACTAGCCGCTGCAGGGGAGGCCAAGGAGACCCCCTCTGGTAATACACGCTTCGAAAGATAAGTATGTTGTGAAGTGCGGCGTATGTGTAAATCTGAAAATATCATTGCAGATGGCGCCGGAGTAGATCCGTACAAGCAACAACTCTTGCGCCGGTTAAAAGCCGGGGAGAGCGTGCTTACGAGGGTGAGGCAGGAGAAGAATAGTCTCCAAGATGCCAACACCCAGCTGGGAGAGGAACTCAAAGATGTTCGTGCCCACCGGGCGTACTCACGAAGGAGAATCGGCGGCTTCGACGCGGCATTTTTAGTAAGTGCTTGAGCGAACTTTGAAAAAGAGTTCGGTGAAGAAGTCGACTAATAGAGTTACGTCTCAGAGGTATGCTCACAGGTCATCCTGCGGAGAAATGCCAGTTCTGGGTGACCTTCTTCGAGCTCTTACAAGCTGCGAACGAAGTTCGGCGGTGATGAAAGGCGTCGCCAGAGCCTTGTGGCCATCTGTCTCCCTGCCCAAGGCCTTGGAGAGCTTGGAGAGAGGCTTAAGAGTGCGGCGGCGCTTCGATTATGGAAGATATCGGCCTGCCGTCAAAGGCGCCAGGAGGCTGGGCCATGGTGAAGGCGCGGTACACGAAGGCTGACCCAAACCACATGGCGAGGTCGGACCTATGGGGCCCGATGGGAAGGAGATCCTGTGAGCTTAGTGTGCGGCCAAGTAGAATTGGCATAAAGTATTCCAACAGGACTGTAAACTAGGCGGCCTATTAGATGGTATTGAGGAGGAATACACCCGTCAATTTGACTATGTAATTTAAGATGACATGTAAAAATGCCTTCTAGCCGGATTGTAGATCGTTTGTCATGGCGGACCTTTTTGCTTCGACCTCGGGACCCTATAGTCTGGAGTGTGTCCGAATACCATCACGGTTATGTAACAACCGGGGTATGCGTGGAGACCAGGCGTAGGGGTCATTAGTGCTTTAACAGACAAGTGCCCAACTAGTTATGTTATATTACATGGTTAGTAAGAAACATCTTCCAGGGAGAATAGTCCCGTTAGGGGTTCCTTTCCCTGGGAGGCATGCCTTGAAGTGCATGTCCGGACTGCTGAAAAAAGCAGAAAAGCATCTGGGGGCGGATAAATAAATAGGTGAGAAATAATCTTTAGTTCACCGACCGAATATTCCCTTAAGAACGCTAGCTTTCGGCTTCACCCAGTCTGAGGTACACATCCGGTGACCAGCGGTAACAATCGCAGAGGTGCTCCTTTACCACCTAGCCGAACAATCGGGAATGTAGGGGTAAGCACAGGAGCCAGGCAACCCATCTTGGCCAAAACTTAAGTCATATCGATGCATATAATGGTGAATAAAAGGTACATGCTGAAGCATTACACATGTGTTAGGCATAGGGCCCATAAAATAAGCTTCTTGTTAAAGAAGCCCCCAGGTATAATGAGCGCGGATAGCGCGTCAAGTGTGTGCGAACAATGCATGAACGAGCCTTTAAAGGCTGTAAGAGAAAAAGATGGAGAAGGAGAAAAATATAAGACAACTAATGTGTAAAAAAATAGACAGAGGAAGGAGACGAACTCAGAATCCAGCGCTAGGCGTAGAATCTTCGGAGACGAGCTGCGTCCCATGGGTTCGGCTCGAGTCGGTTATCTGATGCATCTCGCAGACGTGCGCTCCACGGTCGGGACTTGGTCGATAATAAAGGACCTTCCCATTTGGGCTTGAGTTTGTCCTTTTCTTGTCCGCAGCGTAGAACTAATTCGCCAACATTGTAAGTTTTGGCCCGTACTTCTCTGCTTTGATATCTTCGAGCCTGCTGTTGATAGAATGCGGAATGGGCTTTGGCCACGTCACGCTCCTCCTCCAAGGCGTCCAAACTGTCCTGCTGATTGAGCTTGGCTTCTCTTTCTTCATACATGCGCACGCGAGGTGAGTCATGAATTATGTCGCAGGGCAGAACTGCCTCTGCGCCGTATACCATAAAGAATGGTGTGAATCCGGTGGTGCGATTCGGCATGGTCCGCAGCCCCCAGAGTACGGTGTCGAGCTCCTCTACCCAGTGCGTGTTAGATTCCCTGAGGGACCGCACTAATCTGGGTTTGATGCCGCTCATGATTAGACCATTTGCTAGTTCGACTTGACCGTTAGTTTGAGGGTGATAGACTGAAGCATAGTCGAGCTTGATGCCCATGTTTTTGCACCAGAGTTTGACCTCGTCGGCCGTGAAGTTCGTGTCTTATCAGTGATGATGCTGTGGGAGACGCGGTAACGGTGTACGACCCCTGATATGAAGTCTATCAACGGTCCGGATTCGGCCGTCTTAACAGGCTTGGCCTCTATCCATTTGGTGAATTTATCCACCATGACCAGTAGGTATTTTTGCTTGTGGGTTCCTCCTTTAAGGGGTCCAACCATGTCAAGCCCCCAGACCGCAAAGGGCCAGGTGGTGGGTATAGTTTGGAGGGCGGTGGGTGGCATGTGGCTGTGATTAGCAAAGAGTTGGCAACCGACGCATCGTTGGACCAAGTCCTGAGCATCTGCCCGGGCCGTCGGCCAATAGAATCCTGTACGGAAGGCCTTGCTTACAAGGGCCCGGGCTGCGGCGTGGTGCCCGCCGAGTCCGGCATGAATTTCAGCCAGAAGATTCCGCCCTTCCTCTTCGAAGATACACCTTTGAAGGACTCCGGTGGTGCTTTTCTTATAAAGCTCTCCCTCATGGACTTTGTAGGCTTTAGATCGCCGCACTATGCAGCGTGCCTCATTTTGGTCCTCGGAAGTTCTTGCCTAGTTAGGTAGGCTAGGAATGGTTCCGTCCACGGGGCAATGACTGCCATTATCACGTGGGCTGAAGAGGTTACTTCGTTGGCAGAGCCTCCAATTGTGTCAGAATGTTCGGTGTCGGGCAGTGCTGTTGGGTCCGGGTTGCTATTTCGGACTCCCCTTCCCATGATACGGATGGCTTGAACAGCCTCTCTAAGAAGATATTGGGGGGATGGCATCGCTCTTTGCGCTAATGCATGCCAGGACGTCTGCTGCCTGATTGTTTTCCCGGGCTATATGGTGAAATTCGAGCCCTTCGAACCGAGCTGACATTTTTAGGACGGTGTTGCGATAAGCTGCCATTTTCGGATCCTTGGCATCAAAGTCTCCATTTATTTGGGATATCGCAAGGTTCGAGTCCCCGCGCACCTCTAGGCGTTGAATGCCCATGGATACTGCCATCCGGAGACCATGTAGAAGGGCCTCATATTCGGCTGCGTTGTTGGAGTCCGTATACATTATCTGAGTACGTATTGAATCTGTATCTCTGTTGGGGACGTCGAGCGGCGCCAGCCCCTAGACCAGCCAACATTTTGGAGCCGTTGAAGTGCATGATCCAGTTGGAATATGTGCCGTACTCTTTAGGGAGTTCGGCTTCAGTCCAATCGGCGACGAAGTCGGCCAAAACTTGCGACTTAATTGCTCGTCGTGGCTTATAGGTTATGTCGAACGGGAGGAGTTCAATGGCCCATTTGGCAATCCGGCCCGTCGCGCCATGATTGTTTATAATGTCATTAAGAGGTACTTCGGAGGCTACTGTTATCGAACACTCTTGAAAGTAGTGTCGAAGCTTCCGGGATGCCATAAACACCACGTACGCTATCTTTTGATAATGCAGATACCGTGACTTGCATGGAGTGAGGACAGTGGACACGTAGTAGACTGGTTTTTGAAGGGGAAACTTGTGTCCATCTGTTTCTCGTTCGACAACGAGCACCGCGCTTACAACTTGATGAGTTGTGGTGATGTATAATAGCATTGGTTCGCCCATGTTGGGCGCGGCCAGGACCAGGTTTGTTGCCAATATGGCTTTTATTTCTTCGAGTCCGGCCGTGGCGTGCATCCGTCCCACTCGAAGTGTTCGGTCGCGGAGGAGGCGATAGAGGGTAATGCCTTTTCTCCTAGAGCGGAGATGAAGCGGCTTAGAGCCGCCACACATCCGGTCAATTTTGTATTTGTTTGAGGTCCTTTGGGATATCCAATTGTGTGAGCTCGATCTTTGCTGGGTTTGCTTCAATTCCTCTACGGATACAATGAAGCCCAAGAGCTTTCGGCTGATGCGCAAAACGCATTTTTCTCGGGTTAAGCTTGATGTTATATGTTGGAGATTATCGAATGTGAGCCTCAAGTCGTCTACTAGAGTTTTGACATGCTTGGTTTTGACGACCACATCATCTCGTATGCCTCCACTGTTTTGCCGATCTGGTTTGCCAACATGTACGAATCATGTCTGATATGTTGCGCCGGCGTTTTTGAGCCGAAGGGCATTGTGTTGAAGCGAGAATGGGCCGTATGGGGTGATAAATGCCGTTCTTGGCTTGATCAGGTTCTGCCATCTTAATTTGATGGTAGCGGTATGCATCGAGAAAACACAATGAATCGTGTCCTGCGGTAGCGTCGATAATTTGATCAATGCGGGGGAGGGGGAAGGGATCCGTTGGGCAAGCCTTGTTGAGGTCCTTGAGATCGACACATAGGCACCAGTATTTGTCCTTCTTTGGTACCATCACCAGGTTTGCTAGCCAGTCCGGATGTTTTATATCTCTGATGAATCCGGCCTCCAATAGTTTGGCTAGCTCCTCTCCCATGGCTTGTCTCTTAGGTTCGGAGAAACGCCGAAGAGCCTGTTCGACTGGCTTGAATCATTTTAGGATGTTTAGGCTATGCTCGGCCAGCCGGCGTGGGATTCCTGGCATGTCTGAAGGGTGCCAGGAAAAAATGTCCCAATTTTCGCGTAGGAATTCTCGTAGTGCGGCGTCGACATCAGGGATTAATTGTGCCCCAATGGAAGCCGTTTTTGTAGGGTCCGTTGGGTGGACTTGAAATTTGACTATTTTGTCTTCTGGTTTAAAGGAGGTGGACTTGGATCTTTTATCGAGGATCACATCGTCCCTGTTCACCGTGGAGCGTAGCGCAGTCAGTTCCTCGGCCGCTAGGGCTTCGGATAGTGCCTCAAGGGCTAGTGCGGCTGTCTTATTTTCGTAGCAGTGCTATGTCCGGTCACTAGCAAGAGTGATGATTCCGTTGGGCACGGGCATTTTGAGCTTCATGTACCCGTAATGGGGTATAGCTTGAAAAATTGTGAATGCCTCTCGCCCTAATAGAGCATGGTATCCGCTGCTGAGCAGGGCCACTTGGGCGTGACCTCCTCGGACCTGTAATTATCCGGCGTGCGAACACCACATCGGTTTGATTTTACTGTGCAGCTCGCTTCCGGTGAGGATTATTCCTCTAAAGGTTGTGCTGCTTCGCTCAATGCGGCTCCAGTCCATTTCCATTTTTCAAGGGTTTCCTCATAAATGAGGTTCA